>CM061545.1:169428662-170681662 GCA_030864215.1 Capsicum pubescens
AGTTGCTTAATTTAATCTTAAGGTGGATTAAGTTCTGCTTCTAATATCCCAAATTATCTTCTCTATTTCTAACTTCTAACCAAAAATTTTCTAGGTTATATACATCATGTCTCAAGGTTTATCAATCGACAATAGTTTTATAGGACTATTCTTCCTCAAGTATTACTCTTAAGTCATCGAAAGCACCTAAATCCAATTCACAACTATACAAAACTAGGCCAGCATACTCTTAGGGTAAGTGAACAAGGTCACTCCCATCTAACTAGAGCACCTAGAGCATTCTCATGCTATTCATGAGATAACAAGTCCAACTAACTAAGGTTTTAGACTATGAGACAAATATCATACTTAAAAGTTCAATAGCCTAAGTGTATCAACTAATCCCAAGCATTACCAGCTACTAATTCAACATCTAAGCCCCCCCCCCCTCAATTCTTATCAAGATATCAAATCCATACACAAATAAAGCTCAATCTAACTACAAGTAAGACTAACAAACCTTGAATCAAATTATAGCTCACGAACCAACAATCTTTGCTTTTGATTTCCTCGAAGCTTCTTCAACGAGCCAAGCTATCAAAAAATAATCTAAGCATTATTTTGAGAATATCAACACCCATATTGCATTATTTTGCCTTGGGTCAAAAATGACACCAAAAACCCCCAAGTGGGTCCCATATATGGAAAATGGGTTTCTGAGCTAACCTATTATTCAAATACTATTAAGGAGTTATAACCCTCAATAAATTAATGCAAAATAACCATATTTTTGGCTAAAATCAAGCCTCAAGCCATTAGGGATATTGGGTCTAAAATTTCAAGAGTTTAAAACTAAATTTAATGGAATCTTACCTTAGATTTGATGCTATGCACACATATGCAAGTTGTTTAAGCTCCCAATAAACACCCAACACACACCATGAATACTATTCTCTCCACTAGGGTTTTAGAGTCTCATGACAATGATGGAATGGCCAATTTTTGGCCAAGACTGCCCTTAAATACGCCTTGCCTAGGCCCTCAAGAGTAGAGATTGATCACATGCGCTTGATGCGATCGCAGTATCTGTAGCCACTACAGACGATTGCTGAAACTTTGAATTTGATTCCAAGTTTTGGCCAATACCTGGGGATGTATCGAGAGTCCATTATAAGAAAACGAGATATGCAACCATACTGATTTCAAAGTTCAAGACACATTGGCGAAGGTACATTTTCTATCCTAGGTTATTTTATTGATGTTTTCAGTCAGTGACCCGTTAGAACCAACGAAGACTTCTAAGTAGAGAAATGGTTCTAGAAACCAAATGAACTGCTCGGTAACCAAACTATTGGTTTCACCAAGTCACAAATGAATTGGGGAAGCAATGGAAAAGATCTAACGGCAAAGATAAATGGAATCACAAGAAATGACATGAAGGGTCATTACGAACATTCACTACTAAGGAACTTTCATCCCTAAATATTAAAGATGAAGAAAAATACTTGAAGTCTCAAACAAATAAGGATATTGGGCCCGCATCTCACTCTCACTCTCCCAAGTGGTCTCCTCCACTAGGCAATGGCTCCACTGAACTATAATTATAGAAATCTCCTTAGTACGCAACTGTCTTGCATTACTAGCAAAAATGAGCACGGGATCCTCCACAATGGTAAACTACTCGTCTAACTGAACTGAATCCCACCTAAGCAAATGAGACGGATCAGAAATGTATTTCTACAACATAGAGATATGGAAAATAGGATGAACAATGACAAAATCTAGAGGCAAGGCTAACTCATATGCCATATTGCCAACTGCACAGAAAATCTCAAAAGGACCAATGTAATAAGGACTGAGATTACCCTTACATAAAGGAACACACGGTCTCCAACTCCAAACCTTAAGGAATAGAGTCTACAGTCAGTAAAGGTCTTCTACTTACTCTGGGTGCTCTCAGTCTATCCTGAATCAACCTGACACTATCCATAGTGTACTGAAGCAAATCTGTACCATGTGGTCTCACCCCGAAAGTCTCAAACCATCCTATAAAAGAATGATATCTCCTACCATATAAAGCCTCATAAGGTACCATCTCAATACTAGTCTAATAATTTTTGTTGTAGGTGAACTTTCCCAATACTATATGTTGATCCCACTATCCTCCAAAATTCATAACACAGGCTTGGATCATATCCTCAAGTACTTGAATTATCTACTCGAACTGACCATCTATCTATGGATGAAAAGTTGTACTCAAATCCACCCGAGTACCCAACTCTTCCTGAAATGCTCTCCAAAATTGCTAAGTAAATACAAAAACCACGGTCTGATATGATAGAAACGGGTACCGTATGCAAATAAACTATCTCCCAAACATAAATTAGGGCTAACCTCTCAGCACTGAAGGTGATATGAATAGGAATGAAATATGCCAACTTGGTCAAATGATCCATAATAACCCAAATGTCGTCATGACCATGGGAAGTACGAGGAAAACCGCTACTTAAGTACATATTAACACATTTCCATTTCCACTTATGAATGGATAATATCTGAGTCAATCCACCCGAACGTTGATGCTTGACCTTAACCTGCGGACAATATAGTCAACCAGCCACATAGTTTTCTATATCTCTTTTCATTCCATCGAACCAGTAATGCTGTATAAAATCTCTATACATCTTTGTTGTACCGGGATGAATAGAATATCTAAAACTGTAAGCCCATGAAAAATGGACTGAATCAAATCATCAAGCCGAGGAACACAATTATGACCCTGAAATCTCAAAATACCTTGGAATCAATGGTGTTCCTCTCATACTCACCACCTGGTTATAGAGGAAACACAACTTGCTATCCTCATATTGACATTCATGAATTTGCTCAAATAAAAAGGACCACATCTCCACACAAACCAAAATCCTCACAGGATCAGAAATATCAAGGTGAACCATCAAATTGGCTAAGGATTAAATGTCCCATACCAAGGGCCTCTGAGAAACTAATATGCATGCCAAGCTACCCATACTAACTGCTTTACGACTCAAGGTATCAACTACCACATACACCATACCCGAATGATACAAGATGGAAATATCATAGTCCTTAAGCAACTCCACCCATCTACTATGGCGAGCATTAAGCTCTCGTTGGGTTATAAGATGTTGAAGGCTATGATGATCGGTGAAAATCTCACCATGTACACCATACAAATAATGCCTCCAAATCTTGAGTGCCAAAACTACCGCCACCAACTCCAAATCATTAGTGGGGTAGTTGCGATCATGCACCTTAAGATGTCTAGAATCATAAGCAATAACACGACCCTGCAATAATACAAAAAAAAACAAGACCAACACAAGAAACATCGCAAAACACGGTGAATTCTTCACCCTCAACTAGAAAATCTAACACTGGAGTTGAAGTAAGACAATCCTTGAGCTTCCCAAAGGTCAACTCATACTTCTTGGACTATTAGAATGGAACATTCATCCGAATCAATCAAGTCATAGGGGCTGAAATATTAGCAAAGCTCTCAACAAAGCATATTTAATAACCAGCCAAACCAATGAAACTTCAAACCTTAGTCAGAGACATAGGTCTAACCCAATCACGAATTACCAAAATCTTAGTCGGGTCTACCATAATACCTGCCTTGGATACCACATGTCAAGGAAATGAAACTGACTAAAGACAAAACTCGCACTTAGAGAACTTGGCAAAAAGCACATGGTCTTGAAAGGTCTGAATCATAATCCTCAAGTGCATGCTCCTCACTACTCCTCGAATACAAAAGAATGTCATCAATGAACACAATAACAAAATACTCTAGATATGTCCTGAACAAGTTGTTCATCAAATCTATAAACACTGCTAGGGCATTAGTTAGCCCAAACGACATCACAAAAAACTCATAATGACCATAACGGGTCTTGAAAGCTGTCTTCAGGATATCTTCACCCTGAATCGTCAGCTGATGATAACTGAACATCAAATCTATCTTAGAAAACACGGCTGTGTCTTAAAGCTGGTCGAGCAAGTCATCAATTCAAGTCATAGGATAATGGCTCTTCACCTTTACCTTATTAAGTTGTCAATAATCAATGCACATACACTTTGAATCATCTTTGTTTTTTACGAACAATATAGGGGCTCCCCAAGGCGACACACTTAGTCTAATAAAACCCTTACCTAGAAGATCCTGAAATTATGAATTCATCTTTTAATGCTCAGCAAGAGCCATATAGTAAGGTGCCACAAAAATAGGTAAGGTGTCAGGCTCAAGGTCAATAGTAAACTCAATCTCATGGTCAAGGGAAACACCAGGAAGGTTGGTAGGGAATACATTAGGAAACTGACAAACAATAGGAACAGAGTCAAGCGACTGACTCTCCATACGAGCATTATATATAAGCCAGATAAGACTCACAACCACTCGATATAAGTCTCCTAGCACAAACATAATAAATAATCCCCATCGTCTCACGGCTAACCGCTCCTTGCCACACCACTGGGGGTATGCCAGGTATGGCTAAGGTAACAGTCTTGGCAAAACAATCCATGACCTCATGATAGTGCGATAACCAGTCCATGCCCAGAATCACATCAAAATCCAGCATATCCAGAATAATAAGATTAGAATAAGTATCAACATTAATAATTATCGCAACACATGATTTAAATATTCGATCCACTACTGAAGAATCACCCATAGGAGTAGATACATGCACTCCCATAGATAATAAATCACTAGTCAAGTCCAATTGTGGTGCGTAATAAGATAATATATATAAGAATAAGTGGATTGTGGATCAAATAAAGAAAGAGACGACTTGCAACACACCAAATACGTACCTATAACTACAACATCTGAAGTCTCAGCCTCAGGTTTAGTGGTACTATATACAACTGACCACGCCCACCACCTGGATGGGAACCTAACCGACCTTTTGTCCTACCTGCCTGAGTACCACCTCGAGCACCCTGGTAACCACCCCTATAACCTCACAAACTACCTCTTCTTGAGGGATGAACTACCCTAATATGAGTAACACCCTAAGCTGAAACAACCATCGCCCCATTACTATGGTAATCTTTGAAAAATAACTAGGAAGCCCACAAGTAAAATAAGAATCACGAGCAGAACTAGAACTCATAGATCTGGCTAAACTAGAGTAACCACCATGACTAGCATGACCTATAAATGAACCTCTCGAAGACTGATTACTACCCTTACGGAGACCACTAGGACTAAATTGACCTCTATTAGTGGTCTGAAGAGCTACCTGAACTGGTCAACTTGTCTTAATTTGAGGCTGAAAAGATAGATGCGGAGGATACCCAACAAAATAACTACCACTTCTAAATCGGGAACTACTACGGCTCTCACCATATCTTTCCTGATAATTTGGCCTCTTATCACGGCCCTCAAAGTGCATGTCCTCCATCACTCTAGCATGTTTAGAAACGTCAACAAAAGTCCTACCTGTAGCAATTAGACTCTGGGTATCCATATGAATTAAAAGTCTCAATCCTCTCACAAAGAAGAAAACTTTCTCATACTCATTACCCAAGATAAAAGTTGCATGCATGCCCAACTCATAGAAATAGGCCTCATACTCAGCGATTGTCATTGAAACATGCTTTAATCTAGTAAACTAATCTCTCAATTGATCCCTAAGGCTTCTTAGCATATACTTATCCAGGAATATCTTAGAGAACCGAGTCTATGAAAGGGGAGAAGATCTAACTAGCCTAGAACTCATAAAACCTCTTTACCAGTGTCGAACAGACAAATCCAACTGAAATATGGTTCCTCACCATGAGTCTCAACAAATACTAAACCACAAAGTCTATCCTCACAAGCAGTCAAAAACTCAAATGCATCCTCTATGGGAGCACCAAAAAATCTAGGCAGGGCCAACCTCAAAAACCTACCCAGCTTTTTCTGCTTCTCAGCAGACATAGAAGTTTAGGTGACAACTGGCTGAGTGACCACCGACTGAACAATTGTCGGCATCGGAGGAACCTCAACTCCAAGAGCTGAAGTTGTAACTATATTTTTTCCCCAATATTCTGTGAACCAGTAATAATACCCAACAACTAAACCAAAGCATCTCTAAGTAATGAGAAAGGAATAAAACCTAGTGGAACCTAGGTTGTTCCTTGGCCTACCATTGGCTGTGGCGAAGGAATCTCTAGCTCAGGTGTAGGAATGGGATTCGGTGGAGGTCCATCTTGAACTCTAACTGGGGATACATAATAAGGTTGTCCTCAAATAGGTGTAGGATCCCTGGGCTCTATCTCAGGACCCTCGTCACACATAAATATAGCATATGTCCTAGGCATTCATGGAAGAATAAATTCAAGAAAAAATCCTACAAACAAACTCAGACTCTTAGCATGATATATGTTAAAGAAGTAAAGGACTCCTGAGAATTTACCATAGCCTCCCAAAGATAGGAAACAGATGTCAATGTTTGAATTCGTAGGACTCTATTAGACACTTGCACGTGTACCAATAATACTAGTGAAACCTTGGGCTCTAATAAAAATTTATCGTGCCCCGATTCATGAATCATGATGGCACCTACTAAACCCACCAGTAGGTAATCTAACACTATAATCGGGAGATAAGGCAATGGGCTACTATGGTAAAAATGCTCGACAAGGGCCATAATAGATGAATACCATCATAAACAATAATGCTCTATAATAGATAATCAATTATGGATACCAATTCCCATGACCTGGTAGTTTTAGTACAAGAGCGTCTAAGTTTGATAATAGTAAATACAACTCAAAGTATAAAAAGTCTTATACATTTGTCTTGAATACAAAACACTGAATAAAGATAGGATTGAAATGGGTGTCTCAAAACTCAAAGACCTTACCTATCTCTAACAGATCAACACATTATGATCTCAACTTAGCAACTGCAAGTAGTACTCGAGTGTGCACCAAAAAGGTATAGAAGTATAGTATGAGTACAAAAACAATGGGTACTCGATAGGCATCATCAATCGGTTGAGCTAAATTATATATAACGATGATATAAAGCAAGATAATATCTCTAAGTCATGGTACATAATCAAACTTGAATATTTTTTATCATCATTGTGTACAATCAATAATTAAACTAAAATAAAACTATGACATATCCATTTATCAAGCACCAATGCCATTATATATATATATATAAATATAAATATACATACACAAAAATATTTGGTGTAAAGTGTAAAGCACCACTAATACAACAACAGTAACAATAAGAACAAGAAGATATACAACATCTATTGAAGCATAAGTAAATGAACTCAACACTGTGTCCCATACCACTGGGAAGTACACACAAAGAACTCATCACGACATCCCATACCACAGGAGAGTGTATGAAAGGATCAAAATATTAAGTAATTACACATGTGACCAACTTTTGTCTATTTGAGGATGACCACTTTTCATATCCACGATTTCAATATTTCCAATCAATGATCATTTGCCAAGGTTTATAATCATCATCAATTACCAATATTGAAATAACATACACCAAGGTAATCATGACCATTGTCGTATAGCCATCTAGATATCAATACACTTTATCTAGTTATCATTAACTATCCAACACTTATTATAATTAACTACCATTTTGCTAGTAATCATAAGGTCTCCAATAATTACTCTAACTGATTCCTTATATAATCCTCCTTTGTGAAATAGCAACTAATTATTATCCACTAAATAGCCAACATCTAAATCTAGTCAAAATGTACAACTAGACCATAATCACCATTTAATCAAAGTTTATTTGAAGTTATCATAGGTGCACTAGTCATCATATAGGAAGAGGATACATTTTATCAAACATTCTCATCAATCTATCAACCAATGTCTCTTACTAGTTAGCACCACAAACCTCTAAGTCCTCATTTAAGAAACTAAGGACATTACATAGTAGACATCAATATCACTAATCATCAGCAATGCTAAGTCTAATATCATCATTAGCTATTTTAAAACTAAAATTACTAGTTACCCCATTTTAACTAAACAAGGTCCACAAACTAGTATTCTAGTCTTATAGCTATCAAGAAATATTATCACTTTAAATAGACAACTATTTATCACACAACCCATTTTACATGGCGATATTTCATAATTTTTCTATTTATCAAAGCCAAATGAATCCACTAGGTGAAGCCTTAATTCTACATATGCTTACGCTTATCAATAGTCTTAACCCGTTATTCAGCATATTCCAATTCTATTGACTAATTAGAATTAACAAGAACCACACCACTTAACAAGTTATTAATGGTAGACAATTATAGACAACTTTCTAAGGAAAACATCATATCCTTAATGCATATATGGGCGTAATCATAAAAGTTCATAACCACATATATACTTATATATTTATATATACTTACCATACATAGCATCATCATAACATTAATATATCCTCAGGGTTTATCGGGCACTATCATAACATCAATACCTCTTCTAAAATGATTGGCTATCTTTATACAATCAATATATCCTCCGGCATTGTCGGGCATCATCTTAACATCAACATATTCTCTGAATATACCCAGCATCATAATATTATTAATAAATCCTCTGCACTTACCGGGAATCATCATATCATTAATATATCTTTCAGACTTATCGGGCATTATTATATCATCAATATATCCTACGGACTTGCTGGGCATAACATCAATACCTCTTCCGGCCTTGCTAAGAATCATAATATCATCAATATATCCTCCGAACATATCAGGCATTATAATATCATCGACTTTCAATATAGCATCAATTATTCATCACAACATCAATATATATATATATGGATATGTAGCCAAATCATTGACAATTATAAGCCCCACAAACCATAAAGTGTAAGACAAGCATAGAAAGACATATCTTAGTATCTCGCCATTCATTACCAATACATTAAAATAGTAAGTGCATGAACAAGCATATCCATAGGGTGTGAACACTCAATATATTACAGGGCATAACATGATTATTAGCATGGTCGATTATAAGTCATGGTTATACTTTCTAGAGTCCCTCTCTCTTAATAGGCATGATTCACAATACTAGAACAAAGGGGTTCTTTTGAACAAACCTATGTTCAGTCACAAGGATTGAGCATAATATGTGTATTAACATAATCCAAGGCTTACATAGTAAACTATCTAATAGGCTAAGTCATAGCATAACCATAGGTTCAATTCACAAGACTTTCTAATACTAACCAAATAGTGACAATAAGATATCAATCAAGTATGCACATTATTTTTGAATCAACATCATGAATAAACCATTTATCAAGAATAACCACCATATTACCAAAAGCACATTATAGGCGTTCAACACATATCTAGGTCACTAATGAAGTTACATAATTCAAGCTGAAGGGGGGTTAAGATATAATAACCCAAATTATCTTCTTCAAGTCTAACTTTTACCTTGAATTTACTAGGTTATCCACATCATGACTCAAGGCTTATAAATCCACACTAGTTCTATAGGACCATTTTTCATCAAGTATTACTCTTAGGTCATCCAAAGTACATAAAGACAATTCACAACTATACAAAACTAGGCCAACATACATTTAAGGTAAATGAACCAGGTCACTCCCATCTAACTAGAGCAACAAGAACATTTTCATGTTATTCATGAGATAACGAGTACAACTAACCAAGGTTCTAGATTATGAGTGAAATATCATACTTAACAAGTTCAATAGCCTAAGTGTATTAACTAATCCCAAGCATTACCATCTACTAATTTAACATCTAATACCCCACCTAATTTTATCAAGATATCAAATCCATACCAAAATAAAGCTCAATCTAACTATAAGTAAGCCTAACCTACATCAAATCCAAATATATCTCTCGAACCTATAATCTTCACTTCCCCTTTCCCAAAGCTTTTTCAAAGATCCAAGATATCAAAACATAATCTAAACATTATTATGAGAATATCTACATCCATATTACACTATTATACTTTGGGTCTAAAATGACACTAAAAATCCTCAAGTGGATCCCACATATGGAAAATGAGTTTTCGAGGCCAACCCATTGTTCAGATACCATTAGGGAGTTGTAACCTTCAATAAATTGGTGCAAAACAACCATATTTGCATCTAAAATCAAGCTTCAGCCATTAGGGATTTTGGGTCTAAAATTTCAAGAATTTAACTCTAAAATTAAAGGAATCTTACCTTAGATTAGATGCTAAACACAAATATGCACATTATTTAATCTCCTAATCAACACCCAACATACACTATGAAGAATACTCTCTCCATTAGGGTTTTAGAGGCTTAAGACAATGAAGGAATGGCTAATTTTTTGCCAATACTGCACTTGAATACGCCTAACCCAGGCCCTTAGGAGCAGTGATCACGCACATGTGCTTTCCGCAATTATAGCCATGTCTATCACACTAGGGCTCCCGTTATCGTGGTCTATCCAGCCTCTACAGACGATAGCTGAAACTTGGAATTTGATTCCAAGTTTTGACCAATGCTTTCAGTGTCAAATATGAGCAAATAAGGTATGTAACCATACTGATTTCAATGTTTTAGATGCAATAGCGAAGTTGGATTTTCCATCCAATGTCATTTTACTAAAGATTTTGCTTGGTGGCTATTTGAAACTTGAGAAGACTTCTAAATAGGGAAATGGTTCTAGAAACCATACGAACTGCCAAAAAACCAAACAATCAGTTCTAGTAGGTTACAAATGACTTGGGGCAAGTATGGAAAAGCTCTAATGGCAAAGAAAAACCTAATTATGAGAAATAAACTGAAGGGTCATTACAACCCTAAAACCATCACCACTATGAAATTTTGATCATCGGATGGCTTTGGCTAAGGAGAACTAGCCATCGAATAGGTGTTCCACCATCTCTACTACTCTACTGCTGGCCTCCACCTTTCTCTGAATGTCTAAATCTCTTACTCTATCTTTCCCCTATCTCAACTTGCATTTTCTTTTCTTCTTCAACTTGTTGCATATACACCATAATTATAGAGATGTACATATCCTTGTTCAACAAGCAGTCTTGCTCTCCAAAATCAAATTATGACACAAATTAAAAGTAAATTTTCTCATTCTAGAACTAATGCTAGACATTAACTAAAGGGAATATCATGACAAATAATGTAATTTCAAGGTATACTCCTTTACTGTCATCTTGCCTTGCTTTAGATTTATGAACTCCTCAGCTTTTTCCTCCCTCAACTCCTATGGAAAGGAGCAATCAATAAAGGCACCCAAAAAGTCATCCCATAAATCTGACTTAATATCATTACCGCTAGACTAATCACACTCCTCATACCACTGATACACTATATTCTTCAATTGATAAGCAGCAAAATCCATACCCCCTACATCGATAGTATGCATCACTAAAAATATTTTTTATACTTTATCTAGAAACCCTTAAGGATCCTCCTAACCTTAGCACCAGTGAAATTTGGAGGTGCAACCTCATAAGCTGGCTAAATCTAGAGGCCTTAGAGGAACTCACAATAATACTAGCGGGACACGACTGTGGTGACAATGATTTCACCAATTGATTCAACAAATGAATGGAGCAATAGAACTCAACATTAGTAATATCTTCCTTGGGTGACTGAGCATGAGTATCACCTTATGGAGTAGGATTAGTGGAGACCGATGGAACTCCACGACTGTAATAAAAAGAAGCGACCCTAGATCTAGTATTTACCCCAGAAGTAAGACGAGCTTCATCCATATTGTCCTCAGACGGGACAGAAAAGATTCCATGAATATCAGATCTTTTGGTAGGCATGATCTGAAAAGTGAACATACAGGAATTCGAGGATATTTTAGATCTTAGACTCTATAGCTCAAAATAGTACAACAAGAATAGGAAATATTACTAAATGCCTCATATCCTCTCCTTTATATATATGGTGCACTACAAACCCATAAAAATGACTCTACTTTACAAGACATTATGGACACCCAATCAACCATGAACTTAGGCTCTGATATAAAATTTGTCATGACTCAAACCAGGGCCTGGTTGTGATAGATATCTTAAGTCTGTCAAGGATCAGAGACTATCCCCATTGTTTAGTCAAATCAAACACAACATACACTAACATGGACTGATGTTTTTAATATATATAAAGATAGAGCAAAATAAGTTCAAATATTCCAAGTTTTATAAATAACCACTAATCGATATTAATAACCAGTAATAACTACCAACTCAACACCCAAGTCCACAATACCCATAAAGCCTCTACAAAAATCAAATACCAATAAAGTGTCAGGATATTCCCCTGACCATAGCCAAAAACAAGTGTGAAATGAATTCCAAGACATAAGAAACCAAAATATGAAATGAAGTCTTAAAAATGATGGAAGCTTACCACTTAAACTGAAGTCATGAACTATCCAAGAACACCTAATCACTGTGTAGGAAAGGTAGAAGAATTTCTAGTGCTTGCATCACGTGGGAATACAGTATTCAGAGATGGTTAGCAGTTTGAGCACTATCATGTAACTCAGGGATAAGGGATAAATTAATGTCATAAGTAATAATTCAAACTATTCAAATCTAATGCACATCATTGAATGAATATATATATGTATATGTATATATATATCACATTCCGGGGTAAGGAACAAGGCTAAGCATGAACTTTTAATATCTTAACCTTGATAGTGTAGGATAACTTTCATAATCAAGGCACCCACGGGCTATATGGGCCTATCTCTCCCTCATTTGGAAGGGCCCCAGTATATGTAGCCGCACAAACCAGATGATAGTCATATGTTTTATGCCTTATGATGGACTCAAACCTCTCGGCATATATCAATTGTGAAATAAGAAACAATTTATATAAAATAGAGGACTCAAACCTCCCAATCATATAATAATAATAAGGTAGACTCAAACCTCTCGATTATTTATACCCCCATATCGACTAGTATGATTTTTGGTGTTGGCTCCTTAGGGCTTCCACTTTTATGGCTCGACTACACAACCTTCCTTCTAAGCCTAATTAAAAAATTTAAAACACATTCCTAATTTATTGAACAAATTATGCATTCAGGCATCCCATTGGTATCGTCATACTAACCCCACATGCGAGTTCATTATGATGCCATAACTCATTAACCATCACACGGGGAAAATTCCTGACCCCTTTAGTTCAATTAACATTAACACAAGGAATTCACATACCCCAAAGTTCAATAAAGTCACACCATGGTTCATTAACCTTTTATAGCAATGTATTAGTTCAAATGGCCAAGTCAAAACATATGACATAGCCATGTATCATTATCAATTTAACTTTTAGGTTGAGGGAAATCAATTTCCAAAACCATATGTCAAAGATAAATTCATCTCAAATAGGGAAAGCATAACCCCTTTGGTTATTCACCAATTCCATGCACCCCACAAGTTCAAAATCATTAAAAAGCATGAATAATGCATAATAAATAAGGTTAAATAAATTTAAGAACCATTGATGTCAAAGACCTCAACCGTATAAGCACCCTTATTTTAAATATACATAATTAACCATGTAAATTCATGCATTAGATAAAACGAGTATGAGGGTAGAGTCACATGCTTGAAATACCCAAGATTATGGAGAGAATTCAAACCTTGAAGCTCTACTTGACCCACTTCTTGGAAACCATAAGTATTATTTCTTGGGGGGATTTGAGAAAGAAAAAAACATATTTGATGTGTAGTATGGATGAAAATAAGGTCCCAAGTATGTTTATATGTCATGGGTTATTATTTTAATAAGAAAGAAACGTCAAAAATACCTAAAGGTTGGAAAATAAGTCGCTAGTCGTACGGGTCACCTTAGGACTCATAGGGTCACCATATGAATCATTTCCCCTTAATCGTAGTCTAGACTGTGTCCCAAACCACAAACACTTGACTGGTTACAAATGGGACATTACAACTCATAACAAGTTTAAATAATGTGTTACATCCTAGTCGTACTCAGGAAAGAATACTTTAGGCATCACACTAGTTCCCTTACGAAAAGGGTTGTACGAGTCGTTTAGAGTCCTTACAGCTCATAACATGGTAGATGTAGTCAAAATAATGACTTAGACAAATCTCACTAGGCACGTTATGACTGGTTCTTATGACTCGTAATGACTCCCTACGACTCACAAGGAGAGTCGTAGTCAGGGAAGTAAGCTTAGAACTCAGAATTTTCTAGGGACAAACAACTTGGGTATTTCATTAACAAAATTTCAACTTTTAGGATTTAATGTAAAAACTTCTATATCTCAAAATTGAAAAAAATAGTGTTCAAAACTACCAAAAAGCCTTTTATCGTTAAAGAAAATATGGTCTAGGTAATTATAAAAATAGCACCATGCTTACTTTAGTTATGGGACTACAATATTTCCAAATTCTATGGCAATATATTGATGTGCCTTCGATTGCCAAACTGAGAATTTAAGCTTCTTTGATTTGGCTTGGTGACTTTGGGGATGGAATTTTACTTTTCTGAATTGTGATCTAAAGAGATGAAAAGGCTTTTAAAATAGGAACATGGTTAAAGTGAGAACTTATTACATGCAAGGTTGAGGATAATAGATATTTTATGTTCCATAATTATTAATAGTTGGAGTAGTACTGACATTTTGAGTCTCACAATGGTTGAACTAATGAAACTTCTTGAACAAAGGCACCCCAAGCCATGTAACATCTAATGGCTCTATGATAATGATAAAATATAGGTAACAAAGTAAGTGGTTATGAATTTCATCATTGGCAAGCATCAATATGAGGTGTTATGTGATGTTTTTCCCATGCACTCTTGTCATTTATTACTTGGTAGGTCTTTGCTAATTGATAGGGATGTCCAATATCAAGAGGTATGTAATGACTCAAATTTTGAAGTATTGTGTGAAATCTATATATCTATGTTATTTGACTATTTTACCCTTCCACATGGTTGTGTTCTGGTGTTGTTGCGGTGTGGAGATAACTGGCATGGTTCCTGATGCATTTCGGTGTGTTTTATGTGATATTATTGTTTTTAGTGGCTTTGATAGCCTTATACTTGACTTCAGTCAATATCTTTTGATTTGTGTGTCGGATGGCAAAATAAAATGCACCAGTAGATCTAAAATGTTGATTTTAGGTTGGTAGCATGGTTGGTGTGGTTTTATGGATTTGACTTCTCATTTTAACGCTCGATCTATAAAATTGAGATTTTGGGATTCGGGGGTCAACTCTATGAAAATGATGTTTTTTTAAATTTGTATATCGCCATTAAGTCTAGAGCATCGAATTTTATAGGGTATTATAATTTTTTTACGTTCACATGATTTTGGGTGAATTCTGAGGGGCTCGCAGAGACTTCAAATTTCACAAAGTCCCTAGCTAGTGCACCACTAAGTTGTTGCACTAACGATCGCGAGGCTACTTTCGCGATCGTGACTAAGCGTGCAGGATAAGTGTCATGATTGCAACACTTGGTCCATCATAGTGATAGACGATTCAAACAGGTACCATAATCTTCACACATGGTCTGCGATCGCGATGCTTGGGTTATATAAATACCCATGTTTTGCCGTTTTTGCTATTTCTGAGACTATGAGCTTAGGGTTTTGTGATTTTGAGAAATTTCCTCCACTTTAAAGCATGAGTAATCTCCATAACACCTATTTTAATTTCCTTCTATCTTTATCATTTATTTTATGTTTTAAACTTAGATTAAAGTATGAAATTTGGGGATTTTGGCTCGTAAGGACTAAAAAATTGTATATCTCTAATTTAAACCCCAATTTCAAACCTTTTTTAGTTGGGTGAGTTTCTAATACTATAATTATTATCTTTCCCTCAATTTAATCTTCAAAACAACTTTAATTCTCAATTTTTAAATGGGTTTCGGGAAATTTGACCTGAAAGAGCTCAAAATAAGCTTTTTTTTTTAATTTTGAACTCATTTTTAACTATTTTTTTAGTAGGTCTTTAGTTGTAGACTCCTAAAAATATGGGAAACCCATTTTTGAAATAAAGTAATGATTTTGCCCTTCTTTTTTGAAAACCTATTTTGGGAGTCTATTTTGACCCCAACTTGAAACAAGGAAGATTGGGTATTGTTGATATTTTTTTGACGTGTAGATTCTATATATACATGTTTTAGTTAATTTTGGACCATTCCTGAGGAGTGAGGCTTTTATTTTGAAGGCTTTTATTCTAGTTTTCATTATCAAGGTAGGTTATGGCTTAACTTCTTTCAGTCTGGGCAAGGTAGTTAATTTTAATACAAAAGCATGTTAAGGGTGTGAGAAGTAATCATGAAAAATGGCTATATTATTGTGTTGTGCCCGTGTGGGTCCTATATGTGATGTATTTTATAGTTTTGGGATATTATATGCTATGTGTGATCGTGTGGAGTCCTATGTGATGCTGATAACCTATATACATGAAAAAAATTGTATCTTGTTTGATGAATAGCCTATTGTTGTATCAATTGTATATTGTTATGTGTTCATAATTTATTGGGATATAAATCATGTTGGTTTTCATGGATGATTGGAAATATTGAATGGATATTTGGCTAACTTTGTTGGTATATTAGTTGGATTTTGAAATACTCATTGTGGTTGGTTGTGAGAATTACAATACTAATATCACGTGCATTCATGAAATATTAGTACCACCATGGAAATTCTAAAAACAATTAGAACATTGTATTTTATAGACCATCTCTGATGGATGTGCCAAATATAAATCATGGATATTGGTTGTATATGGGTTAACGAACCCCCATGGATTCTACGTCTTGTACCTTTAGCTTAGTAGGTGTATATGAAGGTTGTGTGATAGTTATGGAGGTTGTGTGATGGCCTTGTGCATCAAATCATCATCATTATCATCATTTTCATTGTATTTACTTTACTATGTTTGTGATGTGATTGTATTTCTGCGTTGACTTATTACCTATCCATTTGACATATCTTCTTTTACTTGTAATTGATGTTCTTTCATATGTTTTCCTTCTGTGTGTTACTTTTAAGTGGTGTAATGTATAATTCTAGTCCTTTTTAGTTTTTGTTGCAATATGTGTGAGTATTATAGAACTATTAGTGCAAGCGTTATGGGTTATCTGGATATCTTCTTATTACAGGTATGTTACCTTAGTTTATATTGGGTATGCCTTATTATCCACTTTGCTAAGTCAGATTAAGATACCTACTAAGTACAATAGGACCATACTTTCTCCTACTATGCCCTTTCAATGTAGATCTTGGTTCAGGTACGCCCCACATTAGTTGATTTGGGTGATATTTGGAGCTTTAAGAGGTATCGATGGATTTCATGCGTTCGGAGTCTACTACTTTCTATTCTTATTATACTATGTCTTTATTACTATTTGGCGATAGAGTTATTCCTATGTAATATATTTTTTTAGTTTTACTGGTAGTTCTTACATTGTGACGTCAGATTTTTTGAGTTATGACATCATAGTTTCTGGTTCTTTCTACTTTCATTAAATTAATTATGGTTTGGCTTTATTCTAGAAGCCTTTTCTTGGGTTATGAATCTTAATCTCTCTTTTGTATCAGTATGAGGAGCTATATACATTGTTGAACCGCATAGCACAAGAAAATCCAGAGTGGCATTCAGATTCTAGAAGTGCCATGAAAAGAATTACGGGTGTATTAGAGGTGGACCAATTCACAGCCTTATCACCTCAGGTTGCAACACTGCAAAATATGATAAACACTCAGTTCAGTAGCCTGAAATTGGGAGCTCCTTAACCTACAGCCACAGTCAATACCATCCAACAATATGTAGGTTGGTGTGAAGTGTGCGGTAATAATGGTCATCCAGCGGCCATGTGTGCGTCCAATCCAGAATCAGTAATGTATGTAGGTGATGCTCAAAGGACAAATTATGGTAATTCCTACAACATGAAGTGGAAGACTCATCCATGGAACGTAGACTAATAAAAAATTCAGCAACCATAGGCACAAGGGAATCAGTCAACTAGAAACATGGAAAAGATGTTGAAGTGGCTTCTAGCTAGTCAGCCGCAATTGGCTGCAGACATGAAAAATTCACAAGCGGCTCAGAGAAGATTTGAGACTCAAGTGGAGTAGATACAACAAGCATTAAATACTAGTCCACAAGGTAGTTTGCCAGCAGATACATAAAATCCAGAGCAGGTTATGGAAATCACCTTGAGAAGTGGTAAAGATCTTTTAGAAGAACCTCCCAAGGCAACAAAAGAGGTAGATGCAGATTTGACTCCCCAACAGGTTTCTGAAAAAGATGCTGATAATTCAAGAAAGTTTGAGTACTTGAAGGAGACAATTGTTGCTAAACCAAAAAAAGAAGCAAGTGTCACCACTACCCTTTCCTCATAAACACATGAAATGGAAGAAGGATGCAATGTTTAAGAAGTTCTTTGACACGTTCAGAGAGCTTCACATTAATTTACCTTTTTTAGATATTTTACAAGGTATGCCTAAGTATGCAAAGTACTTGAGGTATATGGTTTCTAATAAGGTGAAATTGCAAGATGTGGGGGAGATAACACTCACTAAAGAGTGTAGCACAGTAATGACATAAAAATCCCTAAGAAATTAAGAGATCCGAGGAAGTTAACTCTCCCTATCTAAGTTGGGACTAAAGTGGTCCACGCACTGAGTGACTTAGGTGAAAGCATAAATTTGATACCCATATCTCTATTTGAAAAATTAAGCTTGGGAAAGCCAAAATCAACCACCTTGGTTCTACAGCTGGCAGGTGGGTCATTTGCATATCCGAAAGGAATAATTGAGGATGTCCTCATAAAGGCTAGTAAATTCATTATTCCTGGTGACTTTATTGTTCTTGATTTTGAGGAAAATTAAAAAGTACCAATAATCTTATGGCGTCCATTCTTAGAAACCGGAGGAGTGTTAATTGATTCCAGCACTTGACCACCTGCTGCTGAATCTAGCAAAATCTTCATATTGTGATCAAGTGCTTCTACAAAAGTGTGAGCAAGTACCTCGTTAGACTATTGGTAGTGTGGACAATATCGAAGAATGGTTTGAAGCATTCCCAAGTGTGATATATATTTTCATCAGGCTTCTATTTAAAGCTCACTATTTCACTACAAATTCTCGCAGTATTGCCTGATGGAAAGAATATGATGAGGAACTTTTGGGTTAAGTCAACCCATGATGTGATTGAATTGGTTGACTCCGCATTCAACCACCTTTTAGCTTGCCCCAATAGTTAATGGAGAAAAAGTGGCAAGCTCACATAATCTGTACGCACCCTAGTTGGAATGAATGTGTCAGTAAGCTCAATGAAAGTCTATAAGTGGACTTGTGGATCCTCGTGTGAAAGCGTTGCAAACTGTCCACTGCTGATGAGAAGCTACACCATGTTGTGATTTAACACAAAATTCCCCCCAACAGTTGATATTTGAATTGGGGAAGTCAAGTTCATCGGAAGTGAAACTGCCACTTCCCTCACTGTCCTACGGGCTGCTTGTTCCTCAGCCATTGAAGTAGGAACTACCACTTGGTCTTCTTCTATTTGCAGAAATTAGGGGAGACAAAATTGTATCTCTCCTTCATTGATGTAAGTGTTGTTCAATTTTGGGGCTTGGTTCAACCAACTCCCTATCCCTTGCCAGCTTCCTAACCTTAAAACATATTTCCTACAATCACAAAATCAAGACCAAGTGTAAAAATGCCAAATAAAACTAAAAGTAAAACTAAAATAAATAGTTGCCAAATTGCAAGTCCCCAGCAACGGCGCCAAAAAATAAACAGCACACACGGAAGTGTACGTAGTCTTATCATGTAGTAAAGTTCCCTAGTGAAAGCCAAGTATCTATCTCACTGAGACTTGATCTAACAACTATTCTATTCTAGTTTAGAATTTAGATTCAATTGATGCAAGCATAACCAAAAAGAGAGTTTGGAAATTTTAACTGAAAGTAAAGTAAACAATGCAAAATTTAAAATCTTGGAACGATCAATGGAGTAAAGCCCAGGGTCAAAGAACTTTGAACAATCGTACTATATTATTGAATTTCATTCATCAATTTGCCTATCTTGGTTGTTGATTCGTAGGGTTAATTGCATGATCATGGTATTCCGACCTCTAATCATTTAGCTAATTTGGAAATTACAACTACATCGTTGAGAGGGGAAGAAATAATCTAATTAAGTGTTTTAAAGCTATCATCCTACATTTTAATCAAGTAAGGCATCTAAGTACATCTCTGTCCTAGACACTAAGCTCAATTCTTTATTTTATAAAAGAATAAAATCCCAAACTTTATTTATTCCCATGTTAATTCTCCCTATTCCCTCTCTCTAGATCAAAAGGTCAACAATATATGTATTTTATGGGTGATCAATCCATAAAATAATTAAATCAAGAATAAACAAACAACCAATAATGATAAGCAAAATTAAACAAATTTAATCCAAAATAATAGTACTCATGTTCTTGGCTTTAAACCCGGAAAGAGAGTTTTTAGCTGATAATATTCATAATAACCATACAAATAATTGAATACATGTTATGAATAATTAAAATCTAATTAAAGAATAAAAAAACCTAAAATAACATGTAGCCTCCACAATTGTGCCAAAACCATCCCACGTATCCACAAAATAATCCAAGTCTTCCCTGGTTTTTCAAAAATTCTCCACAATTGTCCAAGTTTTTGTATTTATAATATAATATTCCTAATCATTATTGGATTAAGAAAAATACACATGTTCAAAGATATGCCCACCAAGATTCCCACAAGCCACCTAATAGTGTGTGCCATTTACTATTTTAATAATGGGATAATGCTCCAACCTTGTCGACACTTATTAAAATTGCATTTGGCCATGTAATGTGACCAACACAATGTGACTCTAGATTGAGTCAAATGGGGTTTGTGATGCTCCCCTATTGCGACACCTCTTTGGAATTTGCTTTTCAAAAATTGGTTAAGTGTTGGACATTCCTCCATTCATCCTTGAATTTATGGTGTATTTACAATAAATTATGTCCTTTAAATCATCAATATATTACCATATTCAGCTCAAAAAGCCTCCTACATAATCACACACAAAAAATTAGATATCAAAACAACACAATATCCTCACCGTTGAATCAAAGCAAGAGCTAAGATAAGGCTAATTCACAATAATCTTCACTTATTGTTTTAACTCTTAACTTAATCAAATTGAGCTTTGCACATTCCCACCAAGTTGTTCCACATATAATTACATATTTAAACCATTTAGAACAAATTAAACACATTAGAATCCAACGAGACCAACTGGACACATACCTAGCTCAAGCTAGTAAAACTAATTTTTTGGGTTGAACTCTGAATGACTCAATTAACGAAAAACTTGTTTGGAAAACACGTTGAACATTGTAATCATGTACTTGGACACTTACATGCTTATTTATATCATATTAAAACATAAAGAACATGAATTATTCTCAAAACAAGGCTAAATAAGCTACAATAGCAATACTAGAATGCGTAAATACACCCAACATCAACTGCCCTAATCAGTGGAACATCTATGTTATAGGTACAACTATCCCATGCCGTGGAAACTTGCTAGAAAAAGGAAAAAAGGTCCAATGCTGATAACATGCTCCTGGAGCTGCATCCTATCCAAAAGATCTAGCTAACCCAAAATATCCACCTCGACTAGAAAACCCAGAAAGTGCCTCTCTCGATGACTGACTACTGCTTTGGCTAGAATAATCACTTAGGTTAGTCTAACCTCCATAGTAATTTATAGTAGCATAAATGGAACTGCTAAACTGACCTTGATGCTGATAAGACTAGTGTGGAGGGTACCGACCTTGAGAACCTCTATCTCTGAACCGTGAGCCATTTTGGCTCCCACTAAATCTACCCTGGTAACACAGTCTCTTATCATTGCTTCCTTGGGCCTCTTGATTCATCTCCTCCATAGTTTGAGCATAATCATAAACCTCAATAAATGATCTACCAATGGCAAAAAAAAATTGTGTATCCATGCAAAGAAAAAGTATTAATCCCCAAATAAAATACTGAATCCACGCATACTCGATCGACAAAATAGCTATAGTATGTATAGCTAACTCATGAAATCGAGCCTCATATTCTAGGACAGTTATAGAATCCTTCTCTAACCTGAGAACTGATATCTCAAATTCTCTCAAAGCTAAGAGGCATATATTTCTCCAAGAAAACCTTAGAAAACTGAGTCTAAGTCAACAGGGGAAATTCAGTTGGCCGAGAATCAAGATAACCTCTTCACCAATGTCTAGCTACTAGGTCCAACTAAAAATTAGTTTAGTCAACCCTGTAAGTCTCAACTAACCTAAAATTAAAGAGCCTATCCTCACAAGCAGTCAAGAACTTAAACTCATTCTTGCTCGACACCCCAAAAAACCTAGGTGGGATTAATCTCAAGATTATGCCTAACATTTTTTTCTCCTCAACAGACTTAACACGCTGGGTGACTATCGGTTGAGCAACTACCAGCACTAAAGGGATCTCAACCCTGGGGAAGTAACTACAGGTTATGCCTTTGTACGACTCTAACCCATAGACTGAGCACCATCAGATGGTGTACCACCAACCAATCCCAACGACTAAACTAAAGCATCTCTGAGCAGCGATGAAGAAATAAACACTAGTGAATCATGGGCTACCCTTTAGCCCACCACTAGCTAGAGTAAAGGAATCTCTAGCGTAGGAGCAATAATAAGGTCTAGTGAAGGATCCATATTTGGACCTCTAGTTGGGGAGGTATCTCTTGCCTTCCCCTGACCTCTATGTTGTCCACATCCTTCAGTAAGATCCCTAGTCGCAAACTCAAGGTCCTTATTTCTCGTAGTAGTAGCTCGCATTATAGCCATCTACAAAAATGTGAAACTAAGTAATTCTTATAAACTAACATAGAATTTTAGCACAAAATAAGTGAAGAAAGAGAATATATCCTAAGAATGTCTGATAGCCTCCCAAAGATAAGAAATAGACGTCATCATTCATATTTGCATGACTCTACTAAACACTTGATCTTGTACTAATAATACCAGTGAACCTACGCTCTAATACCAATTTGTCATGACCTGATTTCACGAGTCATGATAGCATCTACGTATACTCGCTAGTAGGTAAGTCGACCTTACCTAAGTACGACAAATAATAGGCTAGTTGGTGGAAAAATACAATAAATACTAAAACTATGCTAGTAATTAGATTACAAGCCATAATATGTAATAAAGATAGCATAAATAGGGATAAATTGGAAGACATAATAAAATATCCCATAAACTACTAAGGTCGGTACAAGAGCCTCTAGCAAAAGAATAAAAGTACTATAAGTATCAAATGTATAATATTCTAAAATATATAGACCATCCAAAATAGAAGAATGAGAGAAAGTCATCTTTGGCCCCGAATGCTCACCCTATATCAAAACTCCGACTAATACTAAGACAACATCAACGGTGGCAGCTAGTACTCAAATCTACATCAGAAAAGGATGTAGAAGTGTATTATGAGTACCAAAGAAAAGGTACTCAGTAGGCATCACCGATCGACTAAGCTAAATTATAAAATAAGTATAATAAGATACGAGCTAAGTTAGGGAAAAAGGCAAACATGGAATAATCCTCCAAACACTAAAAGTAAACAATCGGGTAAATAATATCAAGAGAATGTAATTAACTATAGCATAATTTGTCCCTCATAAGCATAGAAGATGTAAACAAGAGAAATAATATATGCGAGCCCCCATATGCATGGTGGATACAATTAGGAAGAAGTATTGACAATAAATATCCCAAGTATCCAAATCTCAAAATTGTAACCATGGATCCTCTCATATTTTAAACACCAAACTCAAATCAATTCCATATCAATCATAAGTAAACTCTTAGTGCCAAACTCAAACTGAATATAGTATCTCACAGGCAAGACTTGAACTAAAAATAATATCATGAATACTAGACTTGAACTAGAAATAATATCATCATAATTTCTAGATTTGAACCTATCTTAATAAATCCAAGGTACATGCCTAGAAACGGTCCGAATGTGTCTAAATCCTCCTCAGACTCGAGAATATAGATATGATGTCGTAAGAAGGATTATTAAGTCTATAAGGATCTAATTGAAATCTTGACCTAAAGTGGGCTGGAGGGGGGCACATCTAATCCCAAGAGTCCATTCTAAGAAATTTATACTCCAAGTTAGACTAAGGTTCCAAAATCCTACTACAAGATGCTAAATAAGCCTCATTGAGTCCTAATATAGCCATTCAACCCAAAGAATGGGTAGTTAAGTTAAATTTAGCTAATTATGGTTCACTAATAGGCTAAATCATCTATATTTTTCTAACTATGCAATCAAGTCATAATTCCTAGCCCAAAACTAGCATATTATCATGCCTATACCATAATAAAGCTCAATCTAATAGGAGAGTAAGACTAGCCTACCTAGATGCCAAAGAATGCCTAATAAAATCCATTAAATTAGAGATTTCCCCTTTTGAGAAGTCTCCACATGATACCACTCTATCAAAATAGTTATCAACAGGTTAATATGAGAATAACGACACTCATACTGTATTTTTATGCTTCAACTCCAAAATTAAGACAAAAAACCATGTAGGGCTTACTTTTAGAATTACACTTTTGACATTGTCAACATGTCAACCGATGCTTGAGGATAATTTACCCTCAAGAATGGAAAATTTCTAGCTCAAGTAACATCATAATCAACCCATCAAGAAGCCAGGGATTTATGACTAAATCAGAAAATTAAATCATTAATTAGGTGGAAACTTACAAGGATTACGATGAGAAAATAACCATTTTGAGCTCACCAATACCACACGATCAATCAAGGATCAATCTTCTAATTTCTCACACTCTCTAGGGCTTTAATGCCCTTAGACTTAGTGGAAATATGAGAAAATTGGGTGAAGGAGAGAATTTAATGTCCTTGTAGTTACTGCTTACGTAGTCACTTTACCACTTTAGCAACTAGTACTAAAGCGGTATATACCGCTTAAAAAATATTCTCCTCTAGCCGACCTCCGTTTAGGTAGACAACAAGTGGCTTATGCAACTTTCACTAAAGTGGTAGGTCCTCAGCCAAAGTGATAGTATGGAGGACCATCCTTGGTTGCTAAAGCAACTAATTATCCATTTAAGTAGCCACCACTTAAGCAACTAAAGGTCTGCTTAAGCGGTTACACCAGCTGAACCAGTACATCAGCTAAACTTGGATATTGTCAAGTTTCCATGAACCCTCGAGATTCACTCAAAATCTTATGAAAAAAAAGAAACTATACTACCTGATTAAATTTAATTTTCTAAAATCAACGGTGGCATTAAAATTTCTATCCGAAGTCATTTTGATGAAATATGGGTCCCATACCCAAGGGCCACTTTTACCAAAATCCATCCAATAGCCCGAAATAAGTCTAAAATCCTTGGAACCAAACAGAAGGTCCCCCTAGCCTAAACTCATTATTTTGGAGCTGATGAAACTATTAGAATTAGCATACAGGGCCATTAACCTAAAGTTTATTCGTAAAAGCCAATCCTTACCAATGAAGACTTTAAAATATGGAATTGACTCTAAACACCAAATGAACTATTTGGTAATCAAACTGTCGAATCCAATAAGTCATAAATGACTTGGGGCAGCTATAAAAAAGCTCTAGATAATGAAAAAGTGTAGAAATGCAGAAAATAACTCAAAAGGTCATTACATTTCCATCCCACATTTGATATGTCATCTTGGTAGTTAAAATACCTTACCAGTCATTATAGCACTAACTTTTGTTTAATGGAAAGTGGAAACTCCAGTATCTTTATTAAGGAATTTCAAAAGGGCCATTAGTTGGCCTATTGCTAACATCATTAGTATTATACTAAATTTTCCCTCATAAAATCTGGCTTGAGCCTTATTATATTCCTATGATTGAGAATTATCATAGGATAAATCCACCTATAAAAGAGGTAGTAAAGAAGGAAATCATCAAATAGCTGGATGCAAGCATGGTTTATTCCATCTCAGACGGTAAATGGGTAATCCCAATCTAATGTGTGCCTAAAAAGGGTAGAATCACTATAGCTCCTAATGCCAAAAATAAGCTAATTTTTATGAGTCTAGTCATAGGTTGGTGATAGTGCATGGACTATAGGAAACTGAATAAGTGGATTCAAAAATATCACATTCTATATAGTTTATGTATTAGTTATTAGACCATTTTACTGGTAGAGGATGGTATTTTTGGGGGATATTTATTCATTATACAATCAGATTTTGATTTCTCCTAAAGACTAAGATAAGACCAATTTCACTTGCTCATATGGAACATTTACATTCAAGCGAATGCCTTTTAGATTGTGTAATGCACCGGTGATCTTTCATTACTTTATGATGTCTATATTCTTTGATATGGTTAAAGACACTATTAAGGTATTTGATGGATTATTTCTCTATAGGAGGTGATTTATTTAAGCCATGCCAAGATTACTTAGGTAATGTGTTACAATGATGTGAGGCGACCAACTTGGTGATGAATTAGGAGAAATGTCATTATATAGTAAAAAAAGTATAGTGCTTGGCCACAAGATTTCTAAAACTAGGATTGAGGTGTTATGAAGAATTATGTTATTCAAAAATAACCACCACCGATTTTAGTAAAGGGTGTTCAAAGATTTTTAGGGAATGCTAGATTTTATCGTAGGTTCATCAAGGATTTTTCTAAAGTTGAACATCCCTTGTGTAATTTCTTGGAGAAAGAGGTAATGTTCATATTTGATAATGCATCTAAAGGCATTTGAATTCCTTAAGAAGAAGTTGATCTCGGCGTCTATCATTAGTGCGCCTGTTGGTCCATGCCTTTTGAAATTATGTGTGATGCTAGTAAAGTAGTTCTAGGAGCAGTCCTATACCAAAGGCCTTAAAATATTCTCCATCTTATCTATTATTCTATGAAAGAACATAATGCAACTTAAAAAAATTATACTGTAATGGAACAATAGTAGTTTGTTGAAGTTTTTTCTTTCAGAAGCTTAAAGTTTGTTTGTTTAGCACTAAGGTAATTGTGCACACTGACCATGCACCACTTAGATACCTTATACAAAAGAAGGGTGCAAACCTTATATTGATTCTATGGGTACTTGTAACACTCCAAAAGTCCTTATAATCTTATCTATGACTTATCAAAATAAAAAAGAAACCAGTAAAAGTTGACCTCAAGACAACCTTAACCACGGTTGTGGTTAGGTCTGATGAGTCTTCAATGGTAAATGTCCTGAGTGTATCCCTCCAATGTCTAGATAATTAAAAAATTCATACTTGTGGTCATGAGTCCTGAAGATGAGTTATGTTATCTACATACGAGTAATTCAATGAATCATAGGATGCCTATCTAGATCCAGTATTCATTAAAAATGGTATTTTCCAATCTTGTGACATATAAACTACCAAGCATCCATATATATATATAAATATATATATGATAATAGTATTATATGTGATTTGAGGTCACAAAAAGTCTCTAACCGCTAGTTGAATGGAATATTTTGACCAAGTTCTAGCGTAAGATTCTTCTTGGGTCAACATCAAATGATAATTAATCCTAGTATATGAGGAGTAGATGGACTAAAACCCATTAAACTTAAGGTATTTGAATCTTTTTTCCAAATCTAATGACCATTTGTGTAAAGCCCTGGGTTTTGGGTCCTTGAAAATTTTTGGAAATTTTATCCTTACTGTCCTGACTACGACTCCCCTGACGAGTCGTAGAGAGTCCTGATGAGTCACTGGACTCGAATCGTAACCAAATCAATAAGTGTGTGACTAAAATCTTCTCTGAGTATGAGTTGATCACTAAGAGCTGTAAGGACTCATTATGAGTTGTTGGGTACAAATCATAGGATGTCCAGTGTTTACTCCAAATGGGTTTTGTGTTGACTACGACTGGACCCTATGAGTTGTAGGGTCCCATTACGAGTCATATTAGTTGATACGTAGGGTAAATAGATTATGAGTGCCTTGGTAACTGTCTTGGATATGACTTATGGTGATGAGTCATTATAAGTCGTAAAGAGACTCGTAATCACTGACGACTAAATTTTAGTTTTAAATTAAGGGAACTTTGGACAATTTCCTTCTCACCCAATTATAACCCTACGCTCATAAAGCACTTAAGAAGTGTTATTTCCCATTAATAATGTACTCAAACACTTCTAAAGATCTCTTAAATTTTCTCAAGTAACCATGCTTAGGGTTTCCAAGAAGTAGTTCATCCAAGGTATCAAGGGTTGAATTCTTTCTTTGAATCTTGGTATTCCAGGCATGTTACTCTTCCTAAATTGATAATTTATCAAAAGCATATATTTTAAAGTTTTGTTCATGTGGTATTGATGTTGGTTTTGAAAACACGGGTTGAGGGTTTTTGAATAAGTGATCTTTATGTGATGTTTTATGGTTGTCCCTACATCGTTTATGTCTGAATGGTGATTTAAAAATTAAATTGATGCATGGGGATGATGAACAAATTAAAGGATTGTGATTTATCCAAACCTGTGACTTTTGAAGTGGTTATGACCTGACCTCAACCCCTCCATATTGTGGAATTGGTTTTGAAAGTAAAAATATGCACATGGAAATACTCTTGAACTATTGCATAATGTGAAAGGTTAATGAAGCATAATGTTTTCTAATTGAACTTTATAGGGTTGTGTAATTAAACCAAAGGGGATTGTGATTTACCCCAAGTGTGGTATGTAGTGTAGCATGTAGATGTTACCTTGGAAGTGTAGTTGGTATGACGATACCTATAATGTATGTTTATCACGACCCAAACCAGGTCCTGGCCGTGACGGGTATCTCAAGTCCCACGTGATTGAAGATCACCCCTATGCACCTAACCAAATAACACAATATTTCCAATGTCGAATGAATTTCAAACATATAAAAAGACAAGTTTAAAGAGTAAAAGGGTATGTCTATAAATGATAACCATCGACTGGCTAAAACAACTGAAAAAATCACCCAAGTCTACAGTAATCCAACAAAGCCTTCTAACGCGGGAACCCAAGGCCAGTCTTGGTCGGGACATGTCCCCGACTCTGACAGATAACAATGCCAATGTGTCACGACCAGAACTAGGGCCTGGCCATGACGGACATCCCAAACCATGAAGGCCCAAAATGTCCTTCTCTATCTAGTAATCATGCACAACATTCATATAATAAAAAAAGATGTGGAAACATAATATGCTACGGAAACATGGTCAATTATGAATTCAACATAAGTATGGAAACTGTAAATCAACTACACCTAAATAACATTTGACTCAGTCTGAAAAATCTCTACTACATAAAAATCTGAAACTGTCTGAAACTGGGACAAGGCCCCCAGTAAATCAAAACTGAAATAAGTGACATAATATGAAAAGATAGGCCTTCTGTAATAGAGAAGGCTCACCACTGCACAATCTAATCAGTTGTCTAAATTATCTACTGCTTATCTGGACCCCTAGACTGAGTCTCAGAACCTGAGAGGTAGGGGAGGGGGGTCAATACAGATGTACTGGTATGCAGAGCATATCCAAAATAATCATTTATAAATAAACATATATGAGAGCAATTTAAAATAGTTCATAAGTATATCAGATAGTAAGAATTCACATGGGCATTTTAAAGACTCTGTAAAAATCATCTCAACTTTGAGAAATCTGTGTTACTTCTGCGCTAGGAGGTATACCCTACAACTCTGAAAAATTCCATGGGCTATATGGAAACTGCCATTAACTTGGCAGCGAAGCCCCCAACCCAAGTGTGACACAAGGGTCAGAGTCTTTGAATCTACTACGCCACACGGCCATCACCAGAGTACAATAATAATCTACCTATATCGGCAAATACGGTTTCAGGCTAAGAGTTTCTTGAACTCGCACCTTCTTCAGGTAACCACCGAACCTTCTTTAATACCCTTTTTAAAACTCTATCAAAACATGCAATCTCTGACAAACATACTCTGAAAACATGCTCTGAAAACATACTCTGAAAACATACTCTGTTATGGCATAAATACATATGGTATCGTCATACCATTGACTTGCAAGTCACATCTATGAGCCATTATTAGTCTATCACAAATCTCTGTTTTCAAGACACACGTTTTGGGACCACCATTTCGATAATTCAATTCATAGAAACTCATTTTCAAACCTCATGTAAACACATGCAAGGAACTCATCTTTATCAAGCATTTCAATAGTACAAGGTGGTCACGTCAAAGTTCTCAATTCACATGCAATTCATTCTCTTAAACATGAGAACATATTTATATCAAGAAACACCCTCTCAACAATTTCAAATCATGCTCAAATGCTATAATATTGCGAAAACATCTTTCAAATCACAAAACCATAATTTTAATTCAATACACGAGAGGGAGTTCATAATTTATGCTCTCAATGATCTTAAATCTCAAATTCCATACATATACGTATACATGTAAATCAATTTAGGGGATAGGACCACAAGGTCAAAATAATAGTAACATTAAAATATTCGGAGTACGTAATTTAGAACATAGATTCCAAAACTCCCTTGAAATTCATGCATAAAAATCTAAAAATCATGCTCTAATGGTTTTAAGTCCATGTAGTTTTTAGGATAAACCCCACGTACCTCTATATAAAAATTTAAAGGATGCTTCTTGATGCCCACGGCTTGCGGATTCCAAATCTTCAATTTTTTTTGAAAACCCACGGTTGAATTTTAAGTTTCTTGGAGGAGAAGTATATGAACTAGGGTTTTTGTTTTGAGGAAAATCTTGAGAATTTCATATATTCTGCTTGTAGAGGTCTTAATCTACTATTTGGATATTTTAAGAGACTTGGAAAAAGTCCAAATTACCCTTGTTAACTTCTGAATGAAGCTGGAAATATTAAATTGGGAACCCGATTTTATGGGTCACCGCGACGTGCCACTATCGTGGTGGCTCACTGGAAATTGATTAATGGGAAATTGGGATCCTCCGAGATGCGCCACTATTGCGATGTCCCACTGAAATTTGACAATTGCTAATTAAAACCTCTCCGCAGTGCGCTAAGCACCAGGATGATGATGTGTTTTGACTAGCACAAAAAATAGCCATAATTTCTGCCCCGAGTGTCCGTTTTGGACGAATCTTACATCGACGGAAAGCTTATTCAGTCATCTACGTAATGAAAATTTGAAATCTAAGGGATTACATTGGTAAAAAGTAAAACCATTCTAGAATCTAAGGCTTGATATTTTAGGGACAAAATTTAGCTAAGAAAAACTTCGGAGTGTTACAATATCCCCCTCTTGGGAACATTCGTCCCCGAATGTTGACGCGGGATATAGACAAGTCTAATTTCAAGCATACTAAGGCATAGAAAGAATAAGGAAAGGATTTTACCTTCCATTTCGTCATCCATTGGATAAAAAAGGTTTGGGTATCTAGCTCTCATGTCAACTTCTGATTCCCAAGGCGTTTTTTCAATTTTTTGGTTTATCCACAAAACTTTAATTGAGGCTATCTTTTTGTTCCTCAATCTTCTAACTTGGCGATCCAAAATCTTTATAGGCTCTTATTCATAGGATAAGGAGTCTGCCACTTGTATTTCTTCGACAGGCAATACTAAAGAATGGTCTCCAATACACTTCTTCAACATAGATATATGAAATACCGAATGAACCAAACCCAAACTAGCTGGCAATTCAAACTCATACGCAACTCCACCTATCCTTCTCTCAATCTAATATGGTCCTATATAGCGAGGACTCAGCTTACCTTTTTTCCCAAATCGCATGACTCCTTTCATGGGAGAAACCTTGAGAAACACCCAATCTCCAACCTCAAACTGTAGATCTCTTCTCCTAACATTGGCGTAGGCTTTCACATCCTCTATTGCCTGATGAACAAGATCAGGCCCAAATATCTGTGTCTTACCTACTTCATACCACCCTATTGGTAAACTACATTTTCTCCCATACAATGCCTCAAATGGTTCCATCTTGATACTGGAATGGAAACTATTATTATATGTGAACTCTATCAATGGAAAGTGATCTACCCAACTACCTTTAAAATCAATCACGCAGGCCCTCAACATATCCTCAAGGGTCTGGATGGTGCGCTCAGCTTTCCCATCTATCTGAGGGAGGAAAATCATGCTCAAATTCACTTGGGTAACTAAACCCTTTTGAAACGATCTCTAAAACTATGAATAAAACTGTGTACCTCTGTCAGATATGACGGACACAGGTGCCCCATTCAAATGAACTATTTCTGCAATGAACAGCTTGGCATAATCCTTTCCAGAATAATTTGTCTTGATAGGTAGAAAGTGAGATGACTTGGACAACCTATCTACATTCACCCAAATGGAATCATACTAGTTTCGGGACCTCGAAAGTCCTGTAATGAAGTCCATATTAATCATCTCCCACTTCCACAAAGGCAAAGCTATCTCTTGAGAAGAACCACCTGGCCTCAAATGTTCCACTTTAACTTGTTGACAATTAAAACACTTGGCAACATAGTTAGCCAAATCATGCTTCATATTATTCCACCAATAAATGGTTTTCAAATCCTGATACATCTTAGTAGAGCCAGGGTGAACAACATACCTTGATGTGTGAACTTCGTCAAGGATTCTGTTCCTCGGACAGTCTATATCTGGAACACACAACCTACCCTAGTATCTCAAAATACCATCACTACCAATTTCAAATGACATTACCTTTTGTTGACCCACATCTTTCTTGATCTGCATCAAGATGGGATCTTCAACCTACTTCTCTTTAACTTCTACACAAAGGGAAGATTTAGCTATCTCACAAACAACCACTCCTCCATCATTGGAATCCAAAAGTCAAACTCCTAGATTTGTAAGTCGGTGAATATCCTTCACTATCTCTCTCTTCTCTTTCTTAATATGAGAAAGACTGCCCATAGACAACCTGCTGAGGGCATCGGCTACCACATTTGCCTTGCCTGGATGATAGTGCAGGCTTATGTCATAGTCTTTTAAAAGTTCCAACCATCGCCTTTGCCTGAGATTCAGTTCTTTTTGTGAGAAAACATACTATAAACTCTTGTGGTCAGTAAATATATCAATATGTACCCCATACAAATAGTGCCACTAGATCTTAAGTGCAAAAACCATAGCCGCTAACTCCAAGTGATGAGTAGGGTAGTTCTGATCATGCACCTTCAACTGCCTAGATGCATAAGCCACTACCTTACCATACTGTATAAGGACACACCCAATTCCCACTCGGGACGCATCACAATATACAACAAAACCTTCTGTACCCTCCGGAAGAGTCAGAATAGGAAAAGTAGTCAACTTGTCTTTCAACTTCTCAAAGCTATTCTCACAAGAGTCAGACCATAAAAACTTCACCTTTTTCTGAGTGAACTTAGTAAGTGGTGCAGCTATGGAAGAAAAACTCTCGATGAACCTTTTGTAATAACCCGCCAAACCCAAGAAGCTCCGAATGTCGGTTGGAGTCGTGGACCTAGTCCATTTTCTCACTGCCTCAATCTTTTGGGGATCAACCTTAATCCCCTCACTAGATACAACATGCTCCAAGAATGCAATAGTATTCAACCAAAATTCACACTTGGAAAATTTTACATAGAATTTATGATCCTTAAGGATCTGAAGGATGATTCAGAGGTGATTGGCATGGTCCTCCTCGCTCTTAGAATATACCAAAATGTCATCAATGAATACAATGACAAACAGATCTAGAAACTGACAGAAAACCCTATTCATTAGATCCATGAAAGCTGCAGGGGGCGTTAGTTAACCCGAAGGACATGACTAAGAATTCATAATGGTCGTATCTGGTTCGGAAAGTTGTTTTGGACATATCTAACTCTCTAACTTTCAACTTGTGTGAAAAATATTTAGCACCCTAAAGTTGATCAAAAAGATCATCAATCCTAGGAAGGGAATATTTATTTTTAATCGTGACCTTATTAAACTGGTGGTAATCTATGCACATATGAAGGGAACCATCTTTCTTTCTCACGAAAAGTGCAGGTGCACCCCAGGGAGATACACTGGGTGGATAAAACCTTTATCTAGAAAATTGCTAGATATTCTTTCAACTCTTTAAGCTCTGTAGGAGCCATCCTATATGGCAGAATAGAAATAGGAAGGGTATCTGGAAATAAATCAATACCAAAATCTATCTCCCTATCAGGTGGTATTCCTGGGAGATCATTTGGAAAGACTTCTGAGAATTTATTCACTATAGGGATAAACTGAAGAGGAAGACTTTAGGTACTAGAATCTTTAACCCGAATAAGATGATACAAGTAACATTTGGAAATAATTTTACGGGCCATGAGATAAGATATAAAATTCCCTCTAGGTGCTAGAGAATGTCCCTCCCATTCTATCACTGACTCATTTGGAAAAGAAAAGGTGACTCTTTGGGTCCTATAATTTAAGGTGTCATAGCACAAATGGAGCCAGTCCATCCCTAAGATGGCATCAAAATCAACCATATCAAGTTATCTGCCTCAGTATCCCGAATGAAAATAGACACAACACAATTTATATACACCCTCCTAGATATAACAGAATCTCTTACTGGGGTAGAAACCAAAAAAGGTTTAGCAATCACATCAGGATAAGACCCAAACGAACAACCACGTATGGGGTCACATAATACAAGGTAGACCTGGGATCAAGTAACACATACACATCACAAGAAAAGATTTGCAACATACCAGTGACTACATCTGGTGAGGTCTCTATCTCCTGGAGGTTGGTCAAAGCATACAATTGGTTTCGACCATTTCCGGCGGCTGAAGTGGCACCCTTCTGAGGTAGTGGTGCAGATGAATTCTTCTGCGACTTGGTTCCTCCAATATTACTCTTTGCTGCCAGATAGTCTCTCTAGATATGGCCTAGATGAACACATAACTAACACACCAAAGCGCCAAAATGACATCTCCCTGGATGATTCCTCCCTCATATCCCATAGTACGGATAGGACTGAGAGGTCTGGGCTACACTTCCCTGCGATTGTGTACCCTGCATCCTCGGCCCTTGACTAGACTAAAAATTCTGGGTGCGCTTCTCAACTGTGGATCTGGACACTGGATGACTAGCTACCGACTGTTCATTACCCTAATTCTTTTTCTTTTGGCATTTGCCACCCCAATTACCGCTCTACTGCTGATTATGACTCTGGTATATTGCTCTAGCTCTCTTTGCCTGCCTGTCTTTTTCCCTAGATTCGGCTATCTTCTTTTTCTTCTCCTCAACTTACTGCGTGTGGACTGAAAGTCTAGAAAAGTCCATATCTCTGTTCAACATAGCTCCCTGACACTCAAGCACCAGATTATCTGAAAGGCCAGAAGCAAACTTTCTCATTCAGGCCCTCATACTACTCATCATCTCAGGAGCATAACTGGCCAGCTGGTTAAACTTTAAAGTATACTCTTGAACACTCACCTTACCCTGCTTAAGGTTTATGAACTCCTCTTCTTTAGCTTCCCTCAGCACCAGAGGAAAGAATCGGTTAAGAAAAGTTTCCACGAACTCGTCCCAAACTGTGGGCTCAGCACTGTCACCCTTTGCATATTCCCTCTTGTTGTACCATTGGTTCGCTACATCCTTTAGCTGGTATGCTGCTAGATCAACACCCTCCACTTGATCAACATGCATTACTTTGAAAACCTTCTCTATTTTGTCTACAAACTCCTGTTTGTCCTCTTCTACCTTAGCGCCAGAGAACTTGGGTGGGTTTATTATCATGAACTGGCCCACTCTAGTAACTTCAGAAGTAATAGACGCAGACCCAGTATCCTCCGACCTCTGAGTCGGTTCGGCTACCAACTGTGCTAGTATGTGAATAGATTGTTTGAATTCAGCATTAGAAACCTCTCCTTCATGAGGCTGAGTGCGATTGGCCCCCGTACGGGGAGCTCTGGGAGGACTGGTTGGTACAGAAGGTACTCCTAGATTAGGAACAGGTTCTAGGGTATGAGCTCTGTTATGGTTCCATATCCCATGGGTGGGACGGACTTCATCATCCTAAGCATTAATGTTGGTGCGACGGGGAGACATTAATGGTTTTCAGAAAAGCAAGAGGTTATTGATTAGGGGACAGATTAGACTCTGAAGCACGAACTAAATCACAAAGAAAAGAAACATTCTTAAATTCCTAGTCGCCTCCTGCTTATAAGTGTGGCGCGCTACACACCCATAAATAAGACTGTACCCAATGCGATTTCGCAGATACCCTAGGACCATGAACCGTGCTCTAATACCAAGTTTATCATGAACCAAACTAAGGCCTGGCCGTGACGGACATCCCAAACCATGAAAACCTGGAATGCCCTTGTCTATCTGGTAATCATGCACAACATTCATATAATAAAAGAAGATGTGGAAACATAATCTGCTATGGAAACATGGTCAATTCTGAATTCAACATAAGTATGGAAACTATAAATCAACTACATCTAAAAAACATCTGACTCGGTCTGTGAAATATCTACTACATGAAAATCTGACAACTGTCTGAAATTGGGACAAGCCCCCAGTAGACCAAAACTAAAATAAGTGACATAATTTGAAAAGACAGGCCTTCTGGAATAGAGAAGGCTCACCACTGCATAATCTAATTAGCTATCTGAATTATCTACTGCTTATCTGGACCCCTAGACTGAGTCTCAGAACCAGAGAGGTAGGGGGAGGGGGGTCAATACAGATGTACTAGTACGTAGAGCATATACAAAATAATCATATATAAATCAACATATATGAGAGAAATTTAAAATAACTCATAAGTATATCATATAGTAAGAATTCACATGGGCATTTTAAAGACTCTATAAGAATCATCTCAACTCTGAGAAATCTGTGTTACTTTTGTGCTAGGTGGTATACCCTACAACTCTAAAACAATTCCATGGGCTATATGAAAACTGCCATTAACTCGGCAGCGAAGCCCCCAACCCAAGTGTTCCACAAGGGTTGGAGTCTTTGAATCTACTACGCCACACAGCCGTCACCAGCGTACAATAACAATCTACCCGTATCGGCAAATACGGTTTCAAGCTAAGAGTTGCTTGAACTCGCACCTTCTTCGGGTAACCACCTAACCCTCTTTAAGCCCTTTTTTAAAACTCTATCAAAACATGCAGTCTCTGAAAAACATACTCTGAAAACATACTCTGTTACGGCATAAATACATATGTTATTGTCATACCATTGACTTGCAAGTCACCTCTCTGAGCTATTATTAGTCTATCATAAATCTCTATTTTCAAGACACAAGTTTTGGGACCACTATTTAGATAATTCAATTCTAAGAAATTCATTCTCAAACCTCATGTAAACACATGCAAGGAACTCATCTTTGTCAAGTATTTCAATAGTACAAGGTGGTTATGTCAAAGTTCTCAATTCACTTGTAATTTTTTTTCTTAAACAAGAGAACACATTTATATCATGAAACACCCTCTCAACAATTTTAAATCATGTTCAAATGCTATAATATTGTGGAAATATCTTTCAAATCACAAAACCATAATCTTTAATTCAATACACGAGAGGGAGTTCATAATTTATGCTCTCAACGATCTTAAATCTCAAATTCCATACATATACATATATATGTAAATCAATTTAGGGGATAGGACCACAAGGTCAAAACAATAGTAAAATTAAAATATTCGGAGTACGTAATTTAGAACATAGATTCCAAAACCCCTTTGAAATTCATGCATAAAAATCTAAAAATCATGCTCTAGTGGTTTTAAGCCCATGTAGTTTTTAGGATAAACCCCACGTACCTCTATCTAGAAATTTAAAGGATGCTTCTTGATGCCCACGGCTTAGGGATTATAAATCTTCAATTTGTTTTGAAAACCACTGTTGAATCTTGAGTTTCTTGGAGGAGAAGTATATGAACTAGGATTTTTTTTGAGGAAAATCTTGAGAATGTCATATATTTTTCTTGTAGAGGTCTTAATCTACTCTTTGGATATTTTAAGAGGCTTGGAAAAAGTCCAAATTGCCCTGGTTAACTTCTGAACGAAGCTGGAAAAATTAAATTGGGAACCCAATTTTATGGGCCACCACGACGCGCCACTATCACAGTGGCTCATGTTAAATTTACAAATGGGAAATTGGGATCCTCCGCGATGCGTCACTATCGGGATGTCCCACTGAAATTCAACAATTGCTAATTAAACCCTCTCTGTGGCGCGCTAAACACCAGGATGACGATGTTTTTTGACTAGCATATAAAATAGCCATAATTTCTTCACCGAATGTTTATTTTGGTTTAATCTTATATCAACGGAAAGCTTATTCAGTCATCTATGTAATAAAAAGTTAAAATCTAAGGGATTCCACTAGGAAAAAGTATAAACCATTCTATAAGACAAGGCATGATAATTTAATGACAAAATTTAGCTAAGAAAAACTTTAGGGAATTACACAATGAAAATGATAATATTAATGATAATGAAACTCTTAACTTTAGTCTATAATAAAAACTGATGAAATATCCAAGTCTTTTAAAGAATGAAAGTTCACCGCTTCACCACAACGAATGAACGAACCAAGCCAATCCACCTAACTCTATGCAGGAAAAGTTGAGGTATCTCCGATGCCTACATCACATGAGGATACAACATTCAGAAATGGTTAATAGGGTGAATACTAGAATGTAACTCAGGGATAAGGATAACATAATGTCGTGATAAACATTTCAAAATCATTCAAGACCAATGCACATAATCAAATGCATATACATATATGTATCACATGTCGAGATGGTGAACAATGCTTAACATGCACTTTAAAACTTTATTCTGGATTATGTAGCTAAACCATCATAACATAAGATGGCACCAGCGAGCTATATCATCTTAGCTCTCCCCCAGCTGGTAGAAGGACCCCAGTGCATGTGGCCGTATGAACTAGAGGGTATACATATACACTATAGGGGTCTTGAACCTTCTGGCATATCAAGGTAACACAAGCAAAAAATCATATAATATGATATGGGGGACTTAAACCTCTCAATCGTGTGAAAATAATAAGGGGGACTCGAACTACCCAATCATATAGACCCCCGCGTCAGCAACCATGGTTCCTAGTATTGGTCCCTCGAGACCTCCACTTTTACGATGCAGCTACACAACCCTTATTAAAACCTAATTAAAACAAACATCACACATTCTCATTCGTTGAACCATATTACACATTAAGGCACATATCGTTGGTATCGTCATACCAACTATACTTGCAAGGTAACATCAACATGCCAAATAATTATCATCACATAGTGGAACTTGTAGTCCCCTTTAGGTTCACTTTAAAATCATTATACTTCATTAAACTTTTTGCATCAAGACATAGTTCAAAAAAAGTTCAATATACATATTTTTCATATTCAAAATCAAATCCACAATAGGGGTTAAGGTCAAGTCATAACTACTTCAAAAGTTACAAGTTTTGGGAAATCACAATCCCTTAGTTTATTCACCAGTTCCATGCATTTAATTGATTTTCAAAACCACCATTTAAAACATAAACCATACAGGTACAACATGAAACATCACATAAACAACAATTATACAAAACCCTTTATTCATGTTTTCAAAACCATCCTCAATACCATATGAACAATACTTTAAAACTTATGCTTTTAGCAAATTAATAATTTAGGAAGAGTAACATGCCTTAAATATCAAGTTTCACGAAAGGAATTCAACCCTTAGATAACCTACTTTTTGGTAACCCTGAGTATGGCTACTTGAGAGAATTTAAGAGAGCTTTAGAAGTGTTTGAGTATGTTATGAATGAGAAATAATCCCTTCTAAGTGATTTATGAATATGGGGTTTTAATTTGGTGAGAAGGGAATTGTCCAAAGTTCCCTCAGTTTAAAAACTGAAATTTAGTCATTAGTGACTACAGGTCACTATACGACTCACATAGGCTCATAACAACTCTCCACTATAAGTCATAATTAGGATAGTCTCCAAGGAACTCACGATCTATTGACCCTATGACTTAACCTATATGGCTAGTAATGGGACCCTACAATTTGTAGGGTCCAGTCATAGTCAACCCAGTAACTATTTGGGGTATACATGTACAACCTATGATTTACACCCAATGACTCATAACAAGTCCTTATGGCTCTTAGTGATACACTCATACTCAGAGCAAAACTCAGCCACACACTTACTGATTTGGTTAAAATTCGAGCCTAACAACTCATCAAGACTCCTTATGACACGTCAAGGGATCGTAGTTAAGAAAGTTAGGATAAATTTCAAAACTTTTCAAGGACCAAAAACCCAAGGCATTATAATGCCTAAATATGCGTCATGGTTTAATAAATAGAAATGTGTGATAATTTTTTTAATTGGGCTTAAATAAGAGTTGTATAGCTAAGTCGTAAAAGTGGAGGTCCCGAGAGATCTCTACTAGAAACTATAGTTGCCAATGTGGGGTCGAAATGACTGGGTGGTTTGAATCCCCCTTATTATTATCATTTGATTAGGTGGTTCAAGTTTGCCATATTATATTACATGAGTTGGCGCTTATGTCACCTTGATATGTCAGGAGGTTTGAGTCTACTATAGTGCATATATATATCCTCTGGTTCATGCGGCCATATATATTGGGGCCCTACTAGCTGGGGAAGAGCTAGGCCCATATAGCCTGTGGGTGCCTTAGTATATTATGATGGTTAATCTACACAATCCAAGATAATGTTTTAAAGTGTATGTTAAGTCGTGTTCCCTATCCCGATATGTGATATATATATTTATATGCATTTGTTTATGTGCATTGGTTTTGGATAATTTGAATTATTGATCATGGTATTATGGTATCTTTATCCCTAAGTTACATGCTAGCGTTCACCCCACTAATCGTCTTCGAACATTGTATCCTCATATAATGTAGGTACAAGAGATACCTCTATTTTTTGTGCACAGAGTTAGGTAGATCAACTCAGTTCATTGGTTCATTATGGTAAAGTGGTGAGCTTCTATAATTTGGAAGACTTAGATATTTCATCAAATCTTGTCATAGATTAGAGTTAAGAGTTTTATTATCATTGTTATCTGTCAGAGTCGGTGACATGTCCCAACCAAGACTAGTTTTTAGATTTATTAGGGCCCGAAGACTACCCTTGTGCACCTAACATTGTTTATTATCATTGGGTGATGTTGGTCAGTTGTTTTGTCCAGTCTATGGTTATCATTTATAGACATACCCTTTATTCTTAAAAACTTATCTTGTTATATGTTCAAAATTCATTTGGCATTGGTCATATTGTTGTTTATTTAGGTGCACAAGGGTAGTCTTCGGTCCCCAATAGACTTGAGATGCCCATCACGGCCAGGCCCTTGTTTGGGTCATGACAAAGATGGTATTAGAGCCTAGGTTTGGTTTAATTGGGTGTCCATAAATCCATGTCAAGAAGAGTCTCTTTTATAGGCGTGTAGCGCACCACACTTATAGGGGAGAGGCTACGAGGAATTTAGGAATGTTTTCCTTTCTTGTTGTTCTATTTCAACCTATAGAGTCTAAGGTCTTGAATGTCCTCTAATTTTTGTATGTTCTCTTTTCAGATCATGCCTCCCAGAAGATCTAATATTTGTGGAAACCCTTCTATCCCGTCTAAGGAAAATATGGATAGAGCTTATCCTACTTTAGGAGTTCAGACCTAATCAAGGGTCACTACTTTTGATTGCCTTGGAGGAGCTCCACTGATCCCCTTATCCCTCCTCATAAACCTTAGGCTGGCATATCTAATGTTGAGTTTTGCTAGTCGATTCATTTTCTTACCCAGTTGGTGTCCTCCCAGACTAAGTGTGTTGCTTCTGTTGCTCTATCCTCTGATGCCACTAGAGTTGGCCAATTTATGAGGTTGAGTCCACCTATTTTAACTGGTTCTGAAGTTGAAAAATATTCTTAAAATTTCATAAATGAGATGGAAAATATCTTCCGTGTGATGAATATTACTAATGTAGAGAGTGTAGAGTTCGCAGCTTATCAGTTAAAGAATGCAACATATCAATGGTATGAAGAGTGGGAGTTGCTTAGGGGCAATGATGTCGAGTCTGCTTTATGGGATGACTTTTCTAGTTCTTTTGTTGATCTCTTCTTTCCTTTAGAGTTGAGAGAGGCAAAGGATGAGGAATTGATGGATTTGAAGCAATGCAGCATAATAGTAAATGAGTATGCCTTGAAGTTTCAGCAGTTTTTGTGTTATGCTCCTAAATTAGTGTCTAGTATGATGGCTAGAATGAGGAAGTTTAACTCTGGGTTGTCCCGTGCATTGATCTTGGAGAGCAAGGTTGCCTTGTTGAATAAGGATAAGGATATCTCTACACTTGTAGTGTATATTGAACAAGTGGAAGAGGAAAAGAAGAAGCAAGTGGGGATAAGTGAAAGGTAGAATAAGAAGTTTTTCTATTTGGATCAGGGTGTAGGTTAACAGTAAAGTGGTATAGACGATGGAAAATGGTCTAGAAAAATGTGGGGAAATTCTGGCTTCTACTCTACGGCTAGTTCTCCTTATTCAAAGCCATCAGGTAATCATCGTTCTCAATATGATAGTAGGTTTAGAGAACTAGGAGCCCAACCTTAGGCTAGTGGGGCTCGGTCAGCTATATCATAACCTCCTTGTAGATTTTGTGGTCAGATGCACCGTGGTTTTTGTGAAGAAAGAAGGATCAAATGTTTCAAATATAGGCATATTGGTCATACGCAGTGGGATTGTCCTTCTAGGGCTTCTTCTAGGGAAAATAAGATTCTTGTTGCTACCTCATCAGCTCTTGCACTAAAAGGTGTTGGTTTTGCTTCTAGCTTTGATGCTGGTCAGAACCGTTTGTATGCTTTTGCCACTAGCTAGTATTTTGAGGCATCCCTCGATGTTGTTACTAGTATACTCAAAATCTTATCTCATGATGTATATTTTCTACTTGATCCTAAGTCTATCCTCTTTTATGTGACCCCTTATATGGCTATCCATTTTGGTTTTGATCATCAATGTATTTTGGACCCCTTCCTTGTGTCCACCCCGATGTGTGACTCCATTGTGCCTAGAAAGGTTTATAGAGGTTGTGTGATGTCAGTCTATGGAAAGAAGACCTTGTTAGACCTAATATAGTTTGACATATTAGACTTTAATGTGATTTTAGGGATGGATCAGTTGTATTCGTGCTATGCCTCTTTTGATTGTCGGACTCGAAGGTTCAATTTCCATTTCCCTAATAAGATGGTGATTTATATGAAGGTATTTCCCTAGTACCTAAGGGAAAGTTTATTTTGTATTTTTGAGCCCAAAATTGATTTTCAAAAGGTGGCTCTACCACTTAGTGTGTGTTAAGGATTCTAGATCTGAAGGTCCTTCTTTGCAGACTGTCCTTGTGGTCTGTGAATTTCTTGATGTGTTTCCTAATAATCTTCCTGGTATTCTTCTTAATAGGGAAATTAATTTTAGGATAGATCTTCTTCCAAACACTCATTCTATTTCTATCCCTCCTTATAGAATGGCTCCGGCTGAATTGAAAGAACTCAAGGAGCAGTTAAAAGATCTTCTGGACAAGGGTTTTATCTGCCTTAGTGTGTCTCTGTGGGGTAGTGTTGTTCTATTCATTCAGAAGAAGGATGGATCCCTTCAGATATGTATTGATTACTACCAATTGAATAAGGTGACCATGGCAATAAGTACCCCTTATCTGAGGATTAATGATCTATTCAATTAGCTCTAGGGTGTTAAGTTCTTTTCTAAGATTGATCTTTGGTTGGGTTAGCATCATAAGAAGATTAGGGAGGTGGATATCCCTAAGACTGCTTTTCAAACCCGGTATGGTCATTTTGAGTTTTTGGTGATGTCCTTTGGTTTTGACCAATTCCCCATCAATATTTATGGATCTTATGAATCAGGTTTTATGTCAGTTCTTGGATTTGATCATGATTGTATTTATTGATGATATTTTGGTGTATTCAAAGAGTAAGGCAGATCATGCCGATCATCTCTGACTTATGTTGCAAACCCTTAAGGAGCAGCAGTTGTATGCTAAATTATCTAAGCGTGAGTTTTAGTTAAATGCAGTGACTTATCTAGCTCATGTAGTTTCTAGTGAAGGGATCATGATAGATTCACAAAAGGTTGTGGTGGTTAAAAAGTGGTCTAAACTTATAACTCCAATCAACATTCAGAGCTTCTTAGGTATAGTCGGCTATCATAGAAGGTTTGTGTAGAGTTTCTCTACTATTTCTACCCCATTTCCTAAGTTGACCCAGTAGAAGGTGAAATTTTTGTGGTCTGATGCTTGTGAGGGTAGTTTTAAGGATCTAAAGTATAAGTTGACGTCGGCTTCATTCTTGACTCTACCTGAGGGCACTGATGATTTTGTTATATATTATGATGTGTCTAGGGTGGGACTGGGTTATGTGTTGATGCAACATGGTAAGGTGGTTTCTTATGCCACTAGACAATTGAAAGTCCATAAGAATAATTACTCAACCCATGATTTGGAATTATTAGTTATGGTGTTTGCATTAAATATCTAGCAATATTATTTGTATGGGGTCTGGTTGATATTTATTCTGATCATAAAATCCTGCAATACGTGTTAACTTAGAAAGAGCTAAATCTAAGGCAAAGGAGATAGATTGAGTTTCTTAAGGAATATGACATGAGCCTTCACTATTATCTAGGTAAAGGTAACGTGGTTGATGATGCTCTTAGAAGGTTATCCATGAGAAGCTTATCTCATGTGGATGAAGAGAAATAGAATTTGGTAAAGTATATTCACCATTTGGCTAATATTGGAGTTTGTCTTTCAGACTCCAAAAATGGTGATGTGATTTTTAGGAGATAGCGAAGTCATCTTTTGGTGATAAGGTAAAGAAGAAATAGATATTGGATCTTATCTTGATGTAAATCAAGAATGATGTATGTTGGCAGAAGGTGATGATTTTTGAGATCAGTGGTGATGTTATCTTGAGATATCAAGGTAGATTATGTGTTCCCAATATTAATGGGTTGTGAGGAAAGATTTTAGTCGAAGCCCATGAGTTGCATTATACTATTCATCTTGGGTCGATGAAAATATATGGTGATCTTAAGGATATTTATTGGTGGAATAATATAAAGAGGGATGTGGCCAATTTTATTGCTAGGTGCATGGTGTGTCATCAAGTAAAGATGGATCACTTGAGGCCCGGTGGGTTGACTCAAGAGATTGAGCTATGGGTGTGGAAATAAGAGCTGATTAATAGGGATTTTGTAACCTATCTTATGCGGTCTCGCCAGTAATTTAATTTGATTCGGTTCATCATGGATAGGATAACTAAGTCTGCTCACTTCTTTCTAGTGAGGACTAATTCTCTTCAGACAATTATGCCAAGTTAATCATTGAGAAGATTATGAAGTTGCATGGTACTCCAGTTTCCATATTATCTGATCGAGGTAATTAGTTATTATCTCACTTTTGGAGGTCGTTCAAGTGAGTTTTAGGGATTAAGGTAACCCTTAGTACCGCTTTCCACCCACAGATAGATGGGCAAGTTGATATAAGTGAAATGGTTGCCTTAGCTTTTGATGGCATCATTCAAAGTCACTACATGAAGAATCAAGCTTTGGTCCCATGGAGGGCACGGGATCATACTTGTAGTGGTTATTTTGAGCATGCCATCAAACAAACCCATGTGTGAAAGATTGCTTGGAGCCTTGAAGACTAGAGGACTCACGGGTTTGGACCATATTTGATGGTTCACGGTTTTGGCCCCTTTTATTAAGGTCATTTTGGTCACTTAGCCTCCAGTTCATTTTTGTCTTTTAGCCTTGTCTAAATGACACTCCATTGCCACCCACCTCATTAAGGGCATTGGAGTCATTTTATCTTTCTTTTGTATTTTAGGTCATTTTTCTTTAGTTAATGAATGATGAACATTTGAAAGACTTATTCTCTCTTTGGAGAGTGCACCACCTTAGTATAGTTCTTAGTTAGGGCTTGGAAAAGTCATCCTTAGTATAGGGCTTGGAAAAGCCAATATTGTTCTTTGCTTGAAAATGGTGGATCTTGAGGTGAGTGATTCCCTTGGCGGTCACCGTAAAAGTGTGGTGTTGTTGTTACATTAATTAGGGGTTTAGTGTTTGAATCACACTTTGTTCCTAAGTCTTGTTACAAATCTATATCTCACTATCTATCCTTTTATTCTTGTAATCTTGTTATTGTTTGTAGTGGACTATTTGTGTGTCTTGTTGAATCCGAAAATTTGTGTTCTTGTTGTCATCTTGTTCTTCACGATTTGTGGCTGTTTTGGGTGTCAAATACACCTTTGTTTCTTGTATTCTTGTTGTATTTGTCGATCCGAGTGAGGTCTCCATTTGGTCCACGATTTGTTGTGATTTGTGGACTGTTTTGGAGGGTGTATTGGACTGTTTTGTGGCTATTTCGTATTCCTCTTGTTTGTGTTGTATCATTTGGTATCAAAGCATGGCTTGATTTTGTTCCCACAAGATCAATCTGGGCTTGCTTGCTTGAAAATTCAAAAAAAAAATTGAAATCTAAAAATTCCAGAAAAAGAACAATCTGTCCATTTTGTGTTCTTGGACGAAAATTGTGTTCTTTGTTGTGTCTTGGACAAGATTTTAGCTTGTCTTTGTTGTCTGTAAGTGTTATTTTTGTTCCTCTCTAACACATTGAGTCTACATCTTAATTTGAGCTTGTATTTTGATGTTGTTGTTGTGAACATAAGCTAATCCATTGTTGTTGAACATTATTGTGGTAGACATTGTTGTTGAGAAACTTGATTGGCCGTGTGTTTGGAGTTGTTACTGTTCTTGAAAAGTTGTTGTGTTCTTGTTGTTCATCCCAATCTTCACCCCTTGTTAAGACCAAAACACCACACTAAAGGACTTGGCCGTTTGTTGGAAGTTTGTAGTTGACCTTTTGTTGAAGAATTGTTGTTGTTCTTGGGAGATTGTTGTTGATTTTCTTGGTGATTGTTGAAGTGTTCTTGATGTTCTTCCAAACCTTCATACCTTGTTAAAATAAAGTGAAAGTTAGATCCAAAAAGGTGAAGGAAAAAGTGTGAGAACTTTGTTAGTCTTGAAAGACTTACCATCACTCACCAACAAGTCAATCACATCTCAATCACTTTTCCAAAAAAACAAGGGTCCATGTTATAAGGAAAAGTACTACAAAAGTCAAGTCTTGAAATTTGAAACTTGAAAAAAAAATGTCTCAAGACTTATTCTTCCCTCCTTAAAACAAATTTCACTCATCCAAATTAAAATTGGTCAAGACATAGGCTTTGGAAAATAAAAATTGTAGAAACCGCAACCAATATGTGGCTACCACATCATCAAGTTACTGTTCATGCATTGAATTTTGTCTCAAATTTTAGATTATTAGTTTCACTTTATTGTTTCCTTAGTTTCCTATCTTGATTCTAGAATTAATTAACAACTAGTAATCACCTACTTAGTAGTAGATTAATTGTTGAATCTGTTCCTTTCGTGTCTTCGTTATTTGTGTGTTTTTTTCTCGTTTTTAACTCGTAGTAACTTCTTTGTTTCAAGTTCGTAAGTAAATTTTATTTTTGTGTCTTGAGTCGATCAAACAAGAATCTATTCCGACCGCCAAGTAGAATTGACATCCTATTGACTACCAGAGTATAAGCAACTTTCAATATTTGCCGCTCCAATTGTGAGAATCACAAAGATGAGTGTATACGAGTGTTAGTGAGAAGCTTTACTACTAATCTTCTTTGTTCATTCTGTAGGTACTAAGTTGATATAAGGGGAACATGTCTTCGATAGCTGGGGATTATTCTGGCTACAACAGGGGAGACTATGATTGTAGTGAGGTGTTTTATGGCTACGAAGTTGAGGGAGATTTTGGGGGCTATAAAAATAGCCATGATCAAAACTTGGGCAGATTTGAGGGTCTCAGGTTTAGGGGAGAAAATAAGGGGAATGATATGCCTAGTGCTTATGGTGAATTTGGAGATGATGTAGGACCTCGTGATGGTTCTTATGATGAAGTTGGGGCATGTGAGGAGTCTTATACTTCCCACTCTAAACCTGTATTTGGTGTTAGGTATAACCCTTTCATTCGCAAAGCTTATGAGAGCTATGATGAGAGTACGCGTGTGGAGTGTGAAAGATCATATTCTTCACCTTGTAGTAATTCTTATAAAGGTCAACATGGTGTGATTGGTTATACTAGCTATAGTAGAGGTTGTCCCATAAGAAGAAGAGGTCAAGCATCTCCAAAACCGACGGGTACTCGTGTGCCTTACAATGTTGATCCAAGGAGGAGTGTACACTCAGGAAAGGTGACTATTTGTGGGATACCGGGCTGTCTTATGGTGTTGAATGATAGGTACTATGGAAACTACATTCTTCTATCCATGGTTGACTACTTGGGGTTATTTCGAGAGCCTTTACTTGTTCCATACTACTTGGGCGAGTTCAAGGTTACTAAGAGGGTAAAAGTTGTCTTCTCGCAATTTGATTACCATGAGAAGGTGTGGTGTGATGTTTTTTCCTTAACCTACGGTCATATGATCTTGGGTGCCAATTTTTTTCTCAACATCAAGTTCCTAACGTGCAAAATTGGCCTAATGTTGTAAGAGACCAAAGGGGAAATTGCCTCATAACATACTTTCTACCCAAACTGCAAAAAGAAATGCTTACCTACTCCAATCCGATTTATGATGAGAGACAAAAGATTGAGAGGAGTAAGGGAGTGCAAGGTGGTAATCCGAGAGTGGAAAAAGGAGAGGATATGTGGAGCGAAGTGAGGAAATTTCCACCAAACCGTGCTAACATTGGTTTTCCTTCCATTTCTAAGGACATTTGTGTAGTTACCAACATGACAAGTGAAGGCGAACAATGACAAAAGAAAGTTTCTGCCCAAGATTGTGGAGGACCTTCACCTCACGGCAAGGAAGAGTCTACTCAAGATCTTAAAGGTAAAATACCTAACTCTTACACTTTAGTGCATGTGAATGACAATTGTGTGGCTAGTAAGCCATTGAGTGTGAGTAGTAGCTTACTTATTTATGATTCTAATGATTCCTTGCCTCTTGTTGATGATGTACATATTGTGAGTTTGGATACACTAGTTGATCCTATTGATGATGAAATTGACTCTTCTTATAAGATCAATTTATGTCCACCTAGTGTTGAAGCCTATATGTTGAACGAAAGTACATCGTCTTGTGTAATTGGTGTTGATCAACTTGTTTGTGAAAATTATCCCCTACTTGAGTATGTGTGTGATGTTCTTAATAGAACTCAAGTGAGTGAAGTATTTGAAAATGTTGGTCAACAAAGTAGGAGTCAACCCGAGATCTCTTCTTGGGGTAATCTTGTGTTTGGAACATCCTTGAAACTTGATATTGATCATTTAGAGTATGAGGAACTTGCTTATTCCAAATCTGTCCGTGAGGTAGATCACACTCTCTTTAGGTATAATGTCTTGTTTGAAGATGATTTAAACACTTCTAATAAAGCTAGTGGTGAAAATGATGGTATAGCTTACCTTGGAAGCTATAGCCTATATTCTAACCCACTTTGGTGTGACAACATTCCTCCTAAAGTTGGAAATCTCTTCTTGGAAGATGAGAGTACTCTTAGGGGTAAGGAATGTGTAATTACGGTAGCTACTTCTTCTTTTACTTTGTGTGACTTTATTGTTGAGAGTACTCATGGTTATTATTGGAAAACTAGTAGGGAGTACACACATGAGGGAACCTTGGTAGAAGTCGATTTGAGTGATACCATTTTCTACTCTCTATTTTCTTTGGATGATATGTATGCTATTATAGAGAGTATGTCATTTAGTTTGGGAGTAGACCATGGGAAATGGGAGTGTTGTCTAGACCCGTGTCTATGGACACTTTTCCCATTTGACCCCGGTGCCAAATGTAGAAATGGTGATGTTGGTGCACCTAACTTGTTTCTTGGTCTACATGAAAAGCAAAGTATCACTCTTGGTGTATCCCATAACCAAATCCTTCGTACATCTTTCACTGAGTTTTTAATACTCACTTCAAACGATTCTTGGTTATACTTCAAGTATGTAACCCCTTGGTGTGATGATGTTTATTATTGTGCTAACCCTAACCCTCATGTCATGAGGATGTTGTGTTTTTTTTCCTTTCTTTTATTTTGCAAGGTACGGATTCGAGGTCGAATCCTTTTCAAGAAGGGGAGGATGATACAAGTGAAATGGTTGCCTTAGCTTTCGATGGCATCATTCAAAGTCACTACGTGAAGAATCAAGCTTTGGTCCCATGGAGGTCCCGGGATCATACTTGTAGGGGTTATTTTGAGCATGCCACCAAACAAACCCATGTGTGGAAGATTTCTTGGAGCCTTGAAGACTAGAGGACTCACGGGTTTGGACCACATTTGATGGTTCACGGTTTTGGCCCCTTTTATTAAGGTCATTTTGGTCACTTTACCTCAAGGTCATTTTGGTCTTTTAACCTTATCTAAATGACACTCCATTGCCACCCACCTCATTAAGGGCATTGGAGTCATTTTATCTTTCTTTTGTAATATACTATATATAGTCTATTTTAGGTCATTTCTCTTTAGTTAATGAATGATGAACATTTGAAAGATTTATTCTCTCTTTGGAGAGTGCAACACCTTAGTATAGTTCTTAGTTAGGGCTTGGAAAAGTCATCCTTAGTATAGGGCTTGGAAAAGCCAATATTGTTCTTTGCTTGGAAACGGTGGATCTTGAGGTGAGTGATTCCCTTGGCGGTCACCGCAAGAGTGTGGTGTTGTTGTTACATTAATTTGGGGTTTAGTGTTTGAATCACACTTTGTTCCTAAGTCTTGTAACAAATCTATATCTCACTATCTATCCTTTTATTCTTGTAATCTTGTTATTGTTTGTAGTGGACTGTTTTTGTGTCTTGTTGAATCCAAAAATTTTTGTTCTTGTTGTCATCTTGTTCTTCAGAATTTGTGGCTGTTTTGGGTGTCAAATACAACTTTGTTTCTTGTATTCTAGTTGTATTTGTCGAATCCAAGTGAGGTCTCCATTTGGTCCACGATTTATTATGATTTGTGGACTATTTTGGAGGGTGTATTGGACTATTTTGTAGCTGTTTTTTGTTCCTCTTGTTTGTGTTGTATCACAAGTAGAAAAGACCATCCACGCCTTGGAAGATATGTTTAAGGCTTGTGTTTTTTATTTTGGTGGTAGATGGGTTGACCATTTGTCTCTCATAGAATTTTCCTACAACAACAATTATCACTCTCGCATTGATATGGTCTAATTTAAGACCTTATATGGTAGGAGGTGTGGGTCTCCTATTGGGTGGTTTGAGGTTGGTGAAAATAAGTTATTTTGTCCTGATTTGGTTCACCCCATCCATAGAGAAGGTAAAGGTTATTCGGTATAGACTTAAGTCCACCCAAAGTCACCAAAAGTTCTATATGGATGTGAGGTGAAGGGAGTTAGAGTTCAGTGTAGGTAAGGTATCTCCCATGAAAGGGGTGATACAGTTTTATAAGATGGGAAAACTCAGTCTTCATTATGTTTGTTTGTACTTGGTTTTGAAGAGGGTTGGTAATATTGCATAAGAAGTGGAGTTTCTTTCTAGTTTTATCTCCATTCATTTGATGTTTCATGTTTCAATGTTGAGAAAGTGTGTGGGTGACCCTTCGATGGTTGTTTCTTTAAAAGAGGTGGTTATTTCGGATTCCTTGTCCTATGAGGAAGTTCTAATCGAGATTTTGGATCATCAAGTCCGTCGGTTATGGACTAAGGATGTGGCTTTGGTAAAGTTTCTTTGGAGGAACCAAAGCGTTTAAAAAATACTTGAGAAACCGAGGAGGACATGAATTCCAAGTAGCCATTCATGTTCCCTATTTTAGAAAATTGTGCTTGAGGTATTTGTACTCCTTAACAGTTTTGTCTTCTGTCTTTGATAAAGGTAAGTGTGGTTGTGTTTAGAGTCAAATCATGCAAATAAATTCCTTGTCTTTCCATTCAAGGATAAATGATCCTAAGGGGGCAGTATGTAACATCCCGAGTTTTTGTTCCTTAAAAAATTTTTGAAATTTTATCCTCACTGTCCTGACTATGACTTCCCTGACAAGTTGTATGGAGTCTTGATGAGTTGTTGGACTTGAATCATAACCAAGTCAGAAGTATGTGACTAAGTTTTTCTCTGAGTACTAGTGGCTCACTAAGAGTCGTAAGGACTCATTACGAGTCATTGGGTACACATCATAGGATGTCCAGTGTTTACCCTAAATAGTTCCTGTGCTGACAATGACAGGACCCTATGAGTCATTGGGTCCCATTACGAGTCGTATTAGTTGAGTCGTAAGGTCAACAGATTGTGAGTTCCTTGAAGACTGCCTTGGCTACAACTTGTGGTGACCAGTGGTTACGATTCCTTTCAAGTCATATAGTGACTTGTAATCACTGATGACTAAATTTTAGTTTTAAATTAAAAGTACTTTGGACAATTACCTTCTCACACAATTAAAGCCCCACATTCATAAAGCACTTAAGAAGGGTTATTTCTCATTCATAACGTACTCAAACACTTCCACAGCTCTCTGAAATTTTCTCAAGCAGCCAAACTTAGGGTTTCCAAGAAGTAGGTCATCCAAGGGCTCAATGGTTGAATTCTTTTTATTAAACTTGGTATTTCAGGCTTGTTACTCTTCCTAAACTGCTAATGTGTAAAAAACATATGTTTTAAAGGGTTGAGGTTTTTTGAATAACTGATGTTTATGTAATGCTTTATGTCATCAATGCAAGGTTTATATCTGAATGGTGATTTTAAAATCAAATTGATGTATGGGGATGATGAACAAATTAAAGAATTGTGATCTCTACAAACTTGTGACTTTTGAAGTGGTTATGACCTGATCTCAACCCCTCCTTATTGTGCAATTGATTTTGAATGTGAAAATATGCACCAGGAAATACTCTTCAACTATTGCATAATGTGAAAGATTAATGAAGCATAATGTTTTCTAATTAAACCTTATGGGGTTGTGTAATTCCCCAAGATAATGTGTAATTAAACCAAAGAGGATTGTAATTTCCCCCAAGTGTGGTATGTGGTGCAGCATATAGATGTTACCTTGTAAGTGTAGTTGGTATGACGATACCAATAATGTATGCATAAATATGTGTCATGGTTCAATAAATGGGAATGTGTGATAATTGTTTTAATTGGGCTTAAATGAGGGTTGTGTAGCTGAGTCGTGAAAGTGGAGGTACCGAGAGATCTCTACTTGAAACTGCGGTTGTCGATGCGGTGGTTTAAAAGACCGGGTGGTTTGAGTCCCACTTATTATTACCAAATGATTAGGTGGTTCGAGTCCCCCATATTATATTACATGAGTTGGTGCTTATGTCACCTTGATATGCCGGGAGGTTTGATTCCCCCATAGTGCATCTGTATACCCTCTGGTTCGTGCGGCCACATGCACTAGGCCCTACCAGCTGGGGAAGAGAAGGGCCAACATATCCTGTAGGTGCCTTAGTATGTTGTGACGGTTGAGCTACACAATCTAAGCTAAAGTTTTAAAGTGCATGTTAAGTCTTGTTTCCCTATCCTGACATGTGATATATATATATACCTGTGTGTGTGTGTATTTATATGCATTTGATCATGTGCATTGCTTTTGGATGATTTTGAATTGTTGATCATGACATTATGTTATCTTTATCCCTGAGTTACAGATTAGTGTTCACCCCAATAATAATCTACGAACATTGTATCCCCGCACGATGCAGGTACTGATGATACCTCTATTTTTCTGTAAAGAGTTAGTTGGATCATCTTTGTTCATTTCGGTGAATTGGTGAGCTTCCATACTTTGGAAGAATTAGACATTTCATCAGATCTTATCATAGATTAGAGTTGAGAGTTTTGTTATCATTAACATTGTCAGTGTCATTTATCAGAGTCGTGAACATGTCCCGACAAAGACTGGTTTTTGGATCTTCTGTTAGAAGGCTTTGTTGGATTACTGTGGACTTGGGTTATATTGGTCGATTGTTTTGGTCGGTCGATGGTTATTGGTTATAGACATAGCCTTTATTCTTAAAAACTTATCTTATTATATGTTAGAAATTCATCCGACATTGGGGATATTGTGTTTTTGGTTAGGTGCACAAGGGTGGTCTCTGGTCCCCGGTGGACTTAAGATACCCATCATAGCTAGACCTTGGTTCAAATCATGACAATTTGTCAATCCTATTCAGGTGTAAAAAGTTATGGTCATTTTAATAAAGTGTTGTCAAGATGTCAGATAGGGACGACAAATACGATGGACCTTTGTGTCTTAGGATAAAATGTCTTATATGCTCATTATAAAGAGCATCCAAAAGTCTTGAAGTCTAGAAACTTTCATTCTAAATATGACAAACATTTACCATGACCCGTGGTATGACAGGATGGATTGTTACTTGGTCCGTGGGATTGAATTAGCAGCAGGGATATTTAAGTCCTTTCCCACTATTTTAACCCCTAAATTAAGTCATTTTTAATATTTAAAGAATGGATCTATAAGCTTAAGATACTCCTAATCTCTTATTTACTTTTAAACATACGACTAACACTCAAAGATAAACAATAGAGTGCGATTCTCTTCTCTCAAATATAAATAAACTAGGGTCTTCTCTAAAGGCTTCAAGGTCCAAGATTTAGAAAGAATTCTACAAGTTGAAAGTATGGTTGATTTAAGCAAGGGTTCCCTTTCACTAAAGGTTTTAAGATTTAAACTTCAAATTTTGACCTCGTGATTTTAGTGTTTATGCAAGTTTATAATTTTCCTTCTAATTCAGTAGTATTTGGGTGATTATTATTTTGTAGTGACACTTTTTACATGATTCTTATTATTGTGCATAACCCAGCATTTGATAAATTCATACTCAGTTAATATTACAATATTTTTATATGACTTATCCTTATTTCCAGATGTTTTGCATGTTATGAATACATGATTCCATTATATTACTTTTTGCATAAATGGATATTATCATCTTTAGTGTACATATACAGTTCTTCTAGTGTTACAAATTCCAAAATACTTTCGGATAAAGTATTATCTAGTTCATTTAGAAAATATCAGTATTTGTTTGAGTTATTCAGTAGTATTCATTTTAGGAGCAATACTTAGCATCAACTGGACGAGAGGATGAATGCTAATCCATCAATTTAGACTAAGACCTTCTTAAAAGTCCTTAAGTCCCAGAACCATATTACCACCATAGATATTAATGGTCACCTACTAGTTTAGGATGCTACCTTAGTCCAAATGGACATCAATTAGTGGATCCACGCTAGCCATGCCTTTATATCCTGGAAAGGTATATTGGGTTCTATCGATGGGGGATAGACATCTAACTCCATGTTTAGATCACATGGTTATATGTCAGTTAATAGTATTACCTACTGCTTCATATTTAGTATTTTAATGACCTACACTCAGTCTTATTTTATTTACTTTAGTTTTTTTAGAATATCATTTCATGCTAGTATTTATGATTCATTTTGGACCATTGCATCATGATTTTACAACTGCTTTATTTTTAGTCCAGCATCTCACTGTAGTCCTTCAGCTCAATATATAGCATATGTATTCAATATTAGCTCTAAATCATGTGAAATATTTATACTTCTATGCTTTCTAGCCTCAAAAATATTTTAGCTCATGATTTAGGGATTGCTTTATGACTCGCATCTTTTCAGTACAAACATGATTTAATTCATATTACAGTATATTAGTTTCCTCAGTTTTAAAATCATGGTTTAATCATTGTTCATGATAATTTTATACCTTACATATTCAATACACTCAAAGTACTAACGACATCTTTTTTCTTGCTAAATTATTTCAAAATGTAGGTATCAGTTCTAGCTTACAGGATCATGATTAGATAGATTGCAGCTTTTAATTAGTAGGTGATAAGTTTCATATTTTGGAACTCCAATCAGTTAGTAGCCATTTTAGTTTTTTAATTCATATATATTTATTGAAAGTTGGGGGTCATGTCCTTGCTAACTGTTCTCAGTATTAATAGAGGCTACACAGATAGTTTGTCAAAATATTGTATTCAATTTTGATCTCTTTTCTTTTTGTAAAAAATATATTTTAAACTTTAATAGTGATGCATTGAACAAGTTAAATCCATAATTTTGCTTTCGTACAGTGTTTCCAGTATCTATTTTCTAGTTTACATTTTTTAGTTTAGATTCTCATTACTTATGTCAGTATCAAGGGTTAACTCAGGACCACTTAGGGTTCTAAGCACCGTGTTATATCTAGGAAGTAGGCTTGGGTCATGACAGTAAATTTGTTAGAAGAATTTGACTTAGGGTTCAACGATCGAAGATGGACTAAAAATCAAGTGGTTGACCACTTGTCCAGACTTGAGGAATAGGCAATACTAAAATTGAAAGAGGAGATTGAAACTAATGTTACCTTTGTGGATGATCAAGTATTCACTTCATCACAAGCTTTGATTTCATGGTTCTCAAATTGTGCTAATTATTTGGTGAGTGATGTGATGCCCGCAGAATTGATCTTACACCAATGAAAAAAAAATTGTATGATGTGCAGAAAAATTTTCTAGGATCATCCATACTTGTTTTATATTTATGTTGATGGGATTATTCATAGATGTGTGCCTAAGGCCAAGAAAAGAGAATATTAGTCATTCCACTCATCCCTAGTTAGGGGTAATCATAGTGGCATCTGGATAGCCTATAAGATTTTGCAATGTGGGTACTAGTGGCCAACAATTCATCAAGATGCTCATGATTATGCAAAATCATATGATCAATCCCAAAGTCAATAGGGAATATCAAGAAAGTATGAGCTACGTCTCACCTCTATTCTTAAGATTGTGACATTTGATGGTTATTAACCTCATGGGTCTATTCATGAGCTCGAATGGGATGAAATACATACTTACAACTATTCATGAGCACCAAGACTTAATTATTAGTCAGTGTGTAAAGTTGACGAGGTGAAGGTAGTTATTATTTAGGCCTTTGGTGAAGTCTGAATAATCAAATCATGCTATGACATTAAGTTAGGTGCTTTATGAGAGACAATCCATGGGTATCTTGGTGAAGTATGAGTAATCAAGATACCCGAATTATGCCATAATGGTAAATCAAGCACTTCTTGGGTGAATATCAGTATGATTCATAGAATTGATCATATTGATTAACTCAACATAGCACCCTTCTGGACCAGTGATCCACGAATATCAGTATGGACCATACACTTTAATAATGAATGGAACTGTCATTTGTGGAAACTAGGAAATAATTAATGCAAAATCGCTTATCTACGAGCCATAGTTTAAAGAGTGGTTTTACACCATGGGTCGTACTATGTCTTCGTGGATACCAGGTAAGTTTTCTCTTTCTAACTAAGTTGTAGCTAGTTTTCACAACTCGTGATCACTTACTATGGGTCGTTCAAGAGGGCCATGGTCAAAGAATTTAAGATTATAAGAATTAGCCACATCCTACCTAGTTTTAGCCAAATTGACCCATGAACCTTAATTAAATACCCAATTTTTCTCTTTTTGAATTCCAAATGATCCATAACTCCCCTTCCCCTTAGCTCCAAGTTAATGTAACTCTCCCTAAATTATACTCAAATTTCACCCATTCCAAGTATAACTCCTCTGCAAACTCTATTTTGAAAAATAGCATCACCATTCACTTTAATTCTTGTGACCCTATCATCATAATTGAGTATTTTTTGGGTTAGCACTATGATCATCTCCACTTGCTCGAACTTCACCAAGTTTACTAAGGTATGAAATAATTGTTCATCGATGTTTGGATTTGGGATTGATGTCACTTGACCTATGATTGATTATTTTTACTTGTTAATAGTAGAATATTTTTAGATGATTGTAACTGAGTAAAGCCATTGTATATTAATATGTTACTAGTAGACAATTTGTGAAATGAAGTGTTGGAACAGATTTGAATATGAATTGATAAGAGTTTAGGAATTTTGTTGTTCGTTTGATAGTTGTTGGATTGTGTTTTCCTAGCCACTGGGATTCTGGGCATTACAAACTACAAAAGTTATCTTGAAATGGAAAAAGGATTATTTTTCTTGCAGAACTCGCAACAATCATGAATCTTGATATTGCAGAATTCAGAGTCACTCGAAGTGTGATAAGTTTTAATACAAAAGGAATTTGCATAAGTATGCAATTCTAATGATTGTGCTTGATATTTGAACTTTGTGCTTAGAAATAATGAAGTGTTGGACCTAAGTAGTTGAAGGCAAAAGGTGTTAAGGCTCAGATTTGAAACTACAAACTTTAGTGGACATACTTTTACATCGCAAGTCATACTGAACATCATGGTAACTTAACCTGAAGCTTCACTATCTATCTCCCTCCTCACCAACTAGACTACGATTCATGGTTTATTGAAATGGACCATAGTGTAACTTGTACTATTTATGGGCAATTTGCTTGGTTCTGGACTCTTAGGTATGAAGCTGACATGACCCGACCACAGGCCTTGTCATAATGGGCATCCCAAGTCCATCCAGGACCAGGGACCGCCCCCTGTTACCCAACCCAACCACCTATATCAGGCCTTGGATGTGCTGGATTTCAAACATATAACAAGATAGCGTTATTGTTCTCATTAATACTCTGGGACAGGGTCATGACCCTGACGGACCCAACCGAGTCCAACCGTACCCCACCAACCGACCACCCATACCAAACCAAACCATAGACCATAACCCAAAAGGAATACCAAAACATAATATGAAAATGTATCCCGAAATGTAATATGATGGAACATTGAGAAATCATATCCGATGATTCCAGCCTCAATATCACTACCAATGATAAGACTAACACCTCTACTGATCCCGCACATACCAACCACCAGAAGTACCACAAAGCCTCTATCCAAAGAGTAAACAAATTCGGTTGGGACCTACTCCCAACTATGGCCAAAAACGATATCCAAAACAAAAGAAAAGTGTCTAAAGGAATCCATAACATGAAATGATGCCTTCTAAATGGATAGAAACTCACCATATCAGTCCAAGTGTCGATACCAAATCCACGTGCAAAACAAGATAAGTAGAATGGCTGGTTCCTACATAGTGTAGGTATACAGCCGCAAGTAGATGGGGCTAGCGAATGACCGCTAGCATAAAACTCAGGATAAGGATAAAATAATGTCAGTCATAAAACCAAGTAAAACCATCCATACTGCACACAACCATACATATATAAGTGTCGAGACCGGGATTAGAATGCATTTAAAACCTTTACCTGGTCTATGTAGCTTTGCCGTCCTAACCACACATTGGAAATATGGGTTCAGATCCCCCTGATGAAAAGGTCCTAATATGTGTAGCCGTATGACCAGGCAAAATCCCATGGGATGACTAGTACATCTCTCCAATATAAAATGTGAAACTTGCACGTGGTCATCAAAGACCTCTCATATCGGCAAATATGAATTTCCAATTTTGGTCCCACCAAGACCTCCACCTTCCACGGCTTAGCTACACACCCCAACATTAATGCCTAATTAAAACCATTTCCAAACAATCCATTTACCATTTATTAACCAAGGCCAATATTGGTGGTATCATCATACCACCTCTTACTAGCAAGTAATAGCCATAGCCAAACCATTTTGGTTAAGGGGACCTTAGGTGCCTTTTCCATATACTATATTAAATCCATTTGGGAGACTTCCATGTTCTCCACAAGAATAACTATTTAGCCTTTTGAATTTTCAAACCATTTAAACCATGCATAAATCCATTATCCAGTTTAAAACACTCAAGAGTTCCATTAAAAGAAGTCAATGTAACGAACATATCTTAATAAGCATTTCATCAAACACCTTGGGGCATAATATAACGAAAATCAATTCCAAAGACCATTAAACCATTACCATGCAAGTCAATTGTCCAAAACCACCATGAATGTATATAAAAGCATAATTAAAACCATAGGAAACCATTACCTAGCATTCAATATCAAAAACCCCAACAATAGTTGAAAAACCATAATTATAAAATAGTAAAAACCATGAAATCAATCATATAAACCATGCCTTTAGTTGAAATTACAATGAGGAAAGAGAATCATGCCTTATACCAAAGAATTGATGAAAATAAATCACAAAAGCAAACCCCAAAGCAATCCCTTAGTTGAAATCCTAGCTTTCTTGCCCCAAAATCTCTTGAGATAATTATGAGATGTTTTGGAATAGTTTCTGAGTCTTAATGAATAAAATAATAGGTTAAATAACCTCCTAAGTGCACTACAAGTCGTGGGTCCTAATTAGGGTAAGTAGAGAAATGTCCAGAATACCCCCACTTAAGTTGCAAAAAAATCTCATCACAGGGATATGATTGACCCATACGAGTCGTACCCTCATATACGATCGGTATCCACTACTCGTATCCAGACATCAACCCGTAGATCAAACACTATTTAGTATACGACTCATCCAACCAAGTCGTAACCATAGTATGCGATCTGTATCCATGACACGTATCCCTGGCAGAATAAAATCCCTGGGTAATTGAACATTGTTTACCATATGAGTCCTGGATATGACTCATACCCTGGCTTACGGCTCATGGTGAGCCACTCGTACTCAGATCCAACCTAAGTAACTAAGTCTAAGATTAAGATAAGGAACCAAATGACCCGTAACCACCTCTACGACTCATACCCCTAAGTTATATTCATTCAAGTAACCAAAACCATCACACCAACTAACACTGATCAGTATATGACAGGACCATACCACTCGTACCCTAGCATACAACTCGTACCCATGAGTCGTATTGTGGAGAACGGATTTCCAGGAAGTTTTCTAAAGGTCAAAAACCAGGATGTTTCAGTCTCCCCGACTAGGAACATTCGTCCCCGAATGATGGACAAGGTAGGGGTAACCACACACAGAGTCATTTGCATTATCAAATATCACTTTAACAAAATTTGAAAATAATGAGTCAAAGATGTTGATCTTTCCTTTAACAAACTCAGAAAAAAAAGATGTGTTCAAGACGCATACCTTACGCATAAATCCAAGGAGAAGAAAACAAATGCGGATACTTGGTCTTAATGTCCTCTTCCTCTTACTAAGTAGCTTCTTCCACCTTATGACTCTGCCATAAAACCTTAACCGAAGACACATCCTTGGTCCACAGCCGACGAACTTGCCTATCTAGTATCTCTATCGGGACTACTTCATAAGACAGAGAATTCATATTACCTAATCCTTCCAATGGAACAACCAAACAAGGATCACCAAGACACTTCCTCAACATAGAAACATGAAAGATCAGATGAACCAAACTTAAGCTACATGGCAACTCCAACTCATAAGCAACATTGCCAACTCTCCGTAAATTTACATAAGGACCAATGAATCGAGGATTGAGTTTCTCATTTTTGCCAAACCATACCACTCCCTTCATGGGAGATACCTTGAGGAATACTCTATCCTCGACCTCAAACTCTAAGTCTCTACGCCTAACATCTGCATAGGACTTTTGGCGACTTTGGGTATCTTTAAGCCTACCCCGAATCACCTTGACCTTATCCATCACATGATAAACCAAACCATGAACAAACATATCCGCCTTACCAAGATCAAACCATACAATAGGAGATCTACACCCCCTACCATACAACTCCTAGAAAGGAGCCATACCAATACTCGAATGATAACTATTGTTGTAAGAAAACTTCACCAAAGGTAGATGCTCAACCCAATTTCCACCATAGTCAATCACACAGTCCCAAAGCATATCTTCCAATGTCTAAATACTCTCCATTTCCTCATCCGACTGTGGATGAAAAGTAGTACTCAGACTAACCTTAGTCCCCAACCCTTTCTAGAAAGACCGCCAGAAGTGAGATGTAAACTGCATACCACAATCAGAAATAATCAAAACACATACCCTATGTAGCTTCACAATATCTTAAAGATACAACCGTGTATAATCCTCCACCAAAAAGGTAGTCCACACTAGCAAAACAGGCGCAGAGTTGGTTATCCTATCCACAATGACCCAAATCAAATCATACTGATTCTGAGACCGAGAAAGACCGGTAATGATGTCCATATTGATTATTTCCCCTTCCACTCGGGAAAATCAATTTCTTGATACAACTCTCCTGGCCTTATGTGCTCAACCTTAACCTGTTGACACACTATGCACTTGGCCACGAAATTAGCCACGTCCCTCTTCATGCCATTCCACTAATAGATCTCCTTGAGATCATGATATATCTTAGTCGAACCAGGATGAACAACATAGCACGTCTCATGCACCTCATCCAAAATCGTTTGCTGCAACTTATTGACATCGGGAACATATAACCTCCCTTGGTACTATAAAGTACCATCACCACTGATCTTAAACAATACTAAATTTTTCCCACCAACGCCACTCTTGATTTTTATTAAGATAGGATCTTGTACTTACTTCTCTTTAATCTCTGTACCAAGAGACGGTCGAATCACTTTTAGCACCATCATACCACCATCCTTAGAGTCCAAGAGACGACCTCTAAGATTAGCCAAGAGGTGAATATCCTTCACCAATTCCCATTTGCCTTCCTCACGTGAGCCAAACTCCCCATGGATAACCTTTTAAGAGCATCATCAACCACATTACCCTTACCTGGATAGTAGTGAAGACTCGTATCATAATCCTTGAGAAGCTCAAGCCACCTTCTCTGCTTGAGATTAAGCTCTTTCTAAGTGAACACGTTCTAAAGACTCTTTTGATCAATAAAGATATCCACATGAACACCATACAAATATTGTTGCCATATTTTTAAAGAAAACACAACTGCCAACAACTCCAAATTATGAGTAGGATAATTCCTCTCATGTACCTTGAAATGCCTAGAAGCATAGAAAATCACCTTCCCTTGATGCATGAAAAGACAATTGAGCCTTACCCAAGATGCATCATATAAACCACAAACTCATCATTGCCTTTCGGCAATATCAGGATTGGAGGTGAAGTCAACTTATCTTTCAACTTCTCAAAACTCCCTTCACAAGCATCTGACCAAGAAAACTTAACCTTCTTCTAAGTCAACTTAGTCAAAGGAGAAGCTATCGAAGAAAAGTTTTCCACAAACTGTCTATAATATCTTTCAAACCCAAGAAGCTCAGGATATAAGATGGAGTCGTGGTCCTAAGCCACCTTTTCACCACAGGAACCTTCTGGAAATCCACCATGATCCCTTCACTAGAAATAACATAACCCAAGAAAGTCTTAGTATTCAACCACAACTTACACTTAGAGAACTTGGCATACAACTGTTATTCCTTTAGGGTCTGCAACACTTCACGGAGGTGATTATCATGGTCCACCCCACTCTTTAAATAAACTAGAATGACATAAATAAACACAATGATGAAGAGATCCAAATGCTACCTGAACACTCTGTTCATCAAGTCCATAAATTGTCAGAGCATTAGCCAATCCAAACGACATCACCAAGAACTCAAAATGCCCATACCAAATACAAAAAGTCATTTTAGAGATATCCACTTCCCTAATCTTAAGCTGATGGTATCCAGACCAAAGATCTATCTTAGAGAAGAACTTGGCACCCTGTAACTGATCAAACAGATCATCTATCCAAGGAAGAGGATACCTATTCTTGACTGTCACCTTACTCAACTGCCTGTAGTCAATACACATCCAAAGAAAACAATCCTTCTTGCGCACAAACAACACCGGCATACCCCACGGAGAAATAATAGGATGAATAAACCCCTTATCTAGAAGATCTTTTAGTTTCCTAAACTCAGTCGGAGCCATTCTATACGAAGGAAAAGAAATTAGACGAGTGTCTGAAAGAAAATCAATACCAAACTCTATTTCCCTATCCGAAGGACCACCAGGAAGATCATCCAAAACAACCTCTGTAAACTCATTAACCACAGGGACCAAAGACAAAGAAGGACCTTCCAAGTTAGAATCTTTAACTCGGACCAAGTAATAAGGACAATCCATAGAGATACCTCTGAGCTCTATGATAAGAAATAAACCTCCTCCTAGGAGCAAGGAACTACCTTTCCATTCTATAACCGGTTCACCCGGGATCTTAAAGATACCCTACAGGTCCGACAATCCACTGATGCATAACAAGAATGCAACCAATCCAGATTATATCAAAATCTACTCTATCCAACTCAAACAGATCTGCTAAGCTCTGCTTTCTACTAACAGATACCGCACACACCCTATAGACTCTCTTAGCAATAAGTGAGTCACCTGCTGGGTAGAAACAAAAAAAGGATTAGAGATAACTTTCAAATCGAAACCAAAATACACAGCCACATATGGAGTCACATAAGAAAGAGTGGACCCCATATCAAGCAAACAATAGATGTCATAAGATAAAAGCTTTAACGTACCAGTAATGACATTAGGTAATGCCTCAGATTCCTGTTGTGATGACAAAGCATACAACCTGTTCTAACCAACACTACAACCAGGAGCAGTAACAAAAATAGATGGAGCACCACTAGGTTTTAGGAGTAGAAGATAAAGCTACAGGAATCTTATTCGCCCCCATATCAACCTTATTGATTGGACAATCTCTAAGTCAATGGCCTACCTGACAACACTTGAAGAATTTGTACCTTCCTTCCTCGTAATAACCCCAATGAGGATGACCACAAAATCGAAAAAGAGAACACAAAAAAATTAGCTGACCTCCGCTCGCCTGTGATTGGGCAACCTGTGCCCAAGAATTATCACCACCTTGATGACTCCTAACTCCTAACAATTATAGGTAAGGAGCACTGGCAGAAAAGGAACCAGAACTTCACCACTTGTTTTTCTTCCACTTGCCATCATCTCTACAACCCTAAGACTGGGCACCTCCCTAATAAAAAAACTAGCTCCGCTTCTTCTGCCCATCCCCAAACTTTGCCTGTTTCCTCTTCTCATCCTCATCCTATTGCATAAGAACAATCAACCTCGAGATGTCCATATCTTTAATAAGCAAAGCAGTTTTGCTCTTAAGAATCAAATCTCTATTCAACCCAGAAGTGAACCTCCTCATTCTCAACCTTATATCAGCCACAAAATTAGGAGCATACCTTGATAGTTGATGGAACTTCAAAGAGTATTCCTTTACAGACATCCTCCCCTACCTGAGATTCACAAACTCCTCTATCTTTGCTTCCCTCAACTCTTGAGAAAAGAACCAATCCATGAAGGAATTATAAAAAACCTCTCATAATGTTTTCTCTTCCATATTATCTCTATCCTTATCCCACTACTCATACCATTGATAAGCAATATCCTTGAGCTAATAAGCTATAAAGTTAACCACCTCTATATTAGTAGCCTACATCACCTGAAAGATCTTTTCCATTTTATCCAAGAAGCCCTGTGGATCCTCTTCCATCTTCACCCCAGTAAAAGTTGGAGGACCCATCTTTATAAATTGACCAACCCTTATGGCCTCAGTAGACAAAGCACCAGTCATATGCCACTCAACCTAAGGAGCAACTAATTAGGCAATGACATAAATAGACTAATAAAATTATTTATTCGTTACTTTCCCCAGATGGACCTGAGGAGAATTAGCCACAATAGGAGGAACTCCTGCACTATCAGGAATAGGACCATGAGATCAAAGATGTACTCTATACATAGGACGTAACCCTTCCGAATTATCCCTAGATGGGACGGAAGAATTCCTTGTGTTCTAGATCTTAGAGGCATGATCTGAAAAACAAAAAAATAAGGATTAGAGGAGATTCCAGGATTGAGAACTCAAGCTTGATGATAGAATACCAAGAAAGTGAAACATTCCTAAATGTCTTGTAGCCTCTCTCTTATGAGTGTGGTGCACTTCACACTCCTAAAAGAGACTCTACTCAACATGACTTTATGGACTTCCCAATTGACCATGAACCTAAGTCTCCAATACCAACTTGACATGTCCCAACCCCGGGACTTATTGCAATGGCATCCAAAGTCCATCCAAGATCGAGGACCACCCCCTGTTACCCAGCCTAACCACCTATATCCAGCCTTGGATGGGCTAAATTTCAAACATATAACAAAATAGCATTTTTGTTCTCATTAGACTCTAGGATAGGGTCACGATCGTGACCGACCCAATCGAGTCTAATCATACCCCACCAACCGACCAACAGTACCAAACCAAACCAAACCATAGACCATAACCCAAAGGGAATACCAAAATATAATATGAAAATCAATTCCAAAATTTTATATGATGGAACAGTGACAAATCATGTCCGATGATGCTAGCCTTGATATCAATACCAATGCTAGGACTGACACCTCTATCGATATTGCCCACACCAATCCCCAGAAGTACCATAAAGTTTCTATCCAAAAGAGTAAATAAATCCGATTGGGACATGCCCCCAACCATGGCCAAAACCAATATCCAAAACAAAATAAAAGTGTCTAAAGGAATCCATAACATAAAATGATGCCTTCCAAAAGGATGAAAGCTTAACACTTAAGTCCAAGTGCCACTACTGAATCTGTATGCTAACCAGGAGGAGCAAAATAGCCTCTTCCTACATAGCATATGTCTACGGCCACCACTAGATTGGATAAGCGAATAACCGCTAGCATAAAACTCAAGGTAAGGATAAAATAATGCTAGTCATAAAACCAAGTAAAACCATCATACTGTACACAACCATACATAAATAAGTGTCGAGAAAAGGGATAAGATTTAGCATGCACTTAAAACCTTTACCTGGGTTGTGTAGCTTTTCCATCCTAACTACACACAAGCGATATGGGTTCAGTTCCCCCTGCTGAAAGGGTCCTAGTACGTGTAGCTGCATGACCGGGAAATATCCCATAAAATGATAAGTAAATCCCTCCAATATAAAATATGACACTCGTACATGGTCATCAAGGACCCCTCATATCAGTAAATACGAGTTTCCAGTTTTGGTCCCCTGGGACCGCCACCTTCCATGGATTAGCTATACATCCCGCCATTAATGCCCAATTAAAACTAAGTCCAAACAATCCATTTACCATTTACTAGCTAAGGCCAATATTGGTGGTATAGTCATACCATCTCTTACTTGTAAGTAATATCCATAGACAAACCATTTTGGTTAAGGAAACCTTAGGTGCCCTTTTCAGATACCATATTAAATCCACTTAGGATACTTCTATGTTCTCCACAAGCATAACCATTTAGCCGTTTGCCTTTTCAAACTATTTAAAACATTCATAAATCTTTTATCCAGTTTAAAACATGTAAAAGTTCCATTAAAATAAGTCAATGTAATAAAAAATATCTTTATAAGCATTTCATCAAACACCTTAGGGGCATAATATAACCAAAACCAATTATAAAGACCATTAAACTATTACCATGCAATCCAATTGTCCAAAACCACCATTAATGCATATAAAACATAATTAAAATCATAAGAAACCATAACCAAGAATTCAATATCAAAAACCCCAATAATAGTTGAAAAACCATAATCATGAAATAGTAAAAACCATGAAATCAATCATATAAACCATGCAATTAGTTGAAATTACAATGAGGGAAGAGAATCATGCCTTATACCAAAGAATTGATGGAAAGAAATCACCAAAGCAAGCCCTTTGTTTAAACCCTAGCTTTCTTTCCCCAAAATCTCTTAAGAGAATTATAAGATGTTTTGGAATTATTTCTAAGTGTTAATGAATAAAATAATAGGGTAAATAACCTCCTAAGTATATTAGAAGTCTTGGGTCCTAATTAGGGTAAGTAGGGAAATGTCCAAAATACCCCCACTTAAGTTGCACAAAAATCCCGTCGCAAGGATATCCACCACTCGTATCAAGACCTCAACCCTTGGACCAAATACTCTTCAGTATATGACTCATCCAACCAAGTTGTAACCATATTATACGATCTGTATCCATGACCTATATCCCTAGCAGAATAAAATACCTGGGGAATTAAACATTGTTTACCATACGAGTCCTGGGTACGACTCGTAACCTGGCTTACTGCTCATGGTGAACCACTCGTACTCAGATCCAACCTAAGTAACCAAGTCTAAGATTAAGTTAAGGAATAAAACAACCCATAACCTCCAATATGACTCATATCCCTAAGTCATACTCATTCCAGTAACCAAAACTATCCCATCAACTAACACTGATTAGCATACAACAGGACCATACCACTCATACCCCAGAATACAACTCATACCCATGAGTTGTACTGGGTCCGGAGAACGAATTTCCAGGAAATTTTCTAAGGATCAAAAACCAAAATGTTTCAGAATCATGCCGAGCAATGTTTTTAAGCCATAATTCATAGTATGCCTTGTACTGAGTGGGGGTAAATTTCCAACTTCCTACGTCTTATTCACAAGGCTAGTCATCACCCATGGTTTGCTTTTCATGACTCATAGACTAGCTCATATTTTAAAGACAATACAAATTTTCATACTACTATTTTTTCTTTTATTTTTTATTTTTTGGGTTAATATTATCACCCACAAGAACCAGAGCCCATACCTAAAATAAAAAGTAAATCAACACTACTTCTTAGGGACCACTAACTAGTATGAATCTAGTTATTATAAGGAGGGGTACCTAATTTTAAAAAACCAAATATAGCACTATCCTCACACTATAAGGAGAAGATCTAAAGAGAAAAAAAAGAGAGTAGGCAACAACAAAAGCTTAAAAAAAGCACAAGTGACCCCCCTCCCCCCAAGTTAAAGGGGAAGAAGGTTCATCCAGTTTAGCCGAGGGTGAAGAATCTAGGTATGAAGACTCTAAATCTCAAAGTAGGACTCATTTTGTAAGTTCAAGGGCCCAACCTTTAGATGATGAAAAAGGTTGATAGAGCAGTATAGTAAATTTAAGCAACTTTGTGAGAGCCTTCGATGGAAAATTAAGGGTTCATAAACCATATCTGATCAAGACTTTACCTAGAATCAACAGGGAAAAATTAATAGGGGTTATATGAAGAACCACAGATACAGAATGTGAAGTTAAATGAAGTTCCTGAGATTAATGAGGTATTTAATAACTCCAGATTTGATTGGCCAACCAAAGGTTTGGGGTGGTAAAGTACGCTATTGTTCATAAATTCTATGTTGCTTATGCAATAACTCTTTATCTCAAGACACCAAAAGGCCAAGTCACAAAGAATTATCTTACCTTAGATAGAGTATACGTTTGAGGTATACAGGTCAACATCTTCAAGCACATTATTTAGTGCTCTCTCTTTGATTCTACCAATTAGGCCCCAAATATACATTAGAATTCTTACTGTATAGAAGTAGTGAGAGTGGTCAGAAAGATATCAAAGGAGGATAGTCTCATGCCAATAAAATAGTACATAATTAGTCCATACTTAGAATTTTATCAAAATCAAGAAAAACAATATCTAGCCAAGTATCATACTCAATAATAGTCACCACACAGGCCCTGAATACTCGATTCAATACTAAAGAATTACCTATGGGAGTAACTACATACATAGGTACACAGAAAGGCTCACTAGCCAACCCCAATTGAGTAGAAAAGTATATCAATTTATAAGAATATGTAGAACTTGGATCAATTAAAACAAAGGATAGTTGATGATAAACTAAAATTATGCATGTGATCACAACATCTAATGCCTAAACCTCTATCCTACCAGCAAATTCATATGACTATCCACGCCTACCATCAGAGTAAGTACCCATACGTTAACCTTCCCTACCTAAGTACCTCCAAGAGAACTTTGGGAAGCAACCCCTTATTATATGTAGTTTTAATGATGAGTATCTAACTGCAAGGGACCAAGTCCCTGGATGTGCAAGATACAGTACAGCTGGCACGCATTGTCTGCACAGTTTTGTCATCTGTGTAACAAACTTACAGGTGATATTTGTACTGATTAGGATAGCTAGTCCAATTATCTTTTAGCCTTAATCACCACTCATCTATAAATGGGAAAAGATGTCTCTTCATCAAATAGTTTTTGCCAATTACAAAGATCAAAGTGTGGAAGTAAAAAGTTTATTTCAAGATTTCTCAAGCATTGCTCATGTTCTTGTCATTGTAGTATGATTAAAGAGTAAGTGATTGTTCTTGAGTGTTGATTTGTAAATGAACTACTCATGTTATAAGAGAAGTTTTTCAGTTTGTTAAGTAAAGTACTTAGGTAGAGTTACCTAAGTGTGAGATTGATTAGAGTTAATTTGTAGAGAGGGTCCTTGGTAGAGTTACCAAGAAGAGCTTATAGTAGAGTTATTACAAGCGAAAGGAGACTAGAGGTAGGCTAAAATCTGGACTGTAATTAGAAGGTTGATTATAGTGGATTTCCTTAGTACTTGTGAGGGAAAGACATGGTTTTTCCCTTCTTGGGTTTTCACGTAAAAAAATCTTATGTTTTTACTCTTCTTGCACTATCTCTTACTTCCTGGATATTCTTATGTACTTTACTTGTGATTGAGTTTGAGTGACCTATTCACTTACTGTGTGGTGCAACCTCCGATGGTTTCAATAATAGGTATCAGAGCAAAGTCACTCTAAAAGGTTCACACCTAGTATGTGTTAGTTAGAATAGATGCTACACCTAACCTGGAAGAAGGGCAATCAACCACTAAACCACCTAGATCTAATGGGAAGTATTGTGGGTGGTGGAAAACAAGGATGTTTGACTTCATTATGGATGAAGATAGTGAACTGATGGACATAATCCTTAATAGTCCTCAAGTCCTATTAAAGAAGTCATGGAAGGAAAAATAACCAGAATGGTAGCTAAAAGCAAGAGAGAGTATGATAATAAAGATAGAAGGAAGATTGAGAAAAATTATAAGTCCAAGAAACTGTTAGTCTGTGGGATAGGGACTGATAAATATAACAGGATCTCATCTTGTGAAAATGCCAAAGAGATCTGGGATTTCTTGAGGACTGCTCATGAAGGTACTACTAATGTGAAGGATTCTAAAGTAGACATGCTAACCACTCAGTATGAAACCTTCACCATGAATAAATGAGAAACAATCCAAGAAATATATACTAGATTCACTTCTATTACAAATGAGCTTCACAGCTCAGGAGAAGTGATTCCATTGTATAAGGAAGTAAGATAGATTCTTGGTGTTCTTCCTAACTCCTTGGAAAGAAAAATGGATGTTATAATTAAGGCAATGAACCTTAAGAACCTCACCATGGATGAACTCATTGGTAGTCTAAAGACCTATGAGCTCAAGAAATAGCAAGAGATAGAGAAGAAGGAAGTAAAAAGAGAAAAATCCCTGGCCTTAAAAAACTCAAAACATGATTCAAGTGAAGAAGATATAGATGTTGCCTTTTAGTAACTGGGATTGTTAGAGCCATGAAAATGAGTAGTTAGTTCTAAAGAAAAGAAAGCAGCAACAAAAGAGGAAGCAGTACGGAGGTATGTCACAAATGTAGAAGTCTTGAGCATTTCATTAAGGACTATCCATTGCACAAAGTGGATTACCAGGGTTACCTCAAGGTAGTAGGTGATAAAAGAAAAATCATGGACCAGGTCCTTGATAATTCAAGAAGGAAAGCTACAGTTGATTATGTAGTCAAGCATGCTCTGACAGTATAGGGATATTCCTCCAGTGAATCGGATGAGGATAAGAAGTCTGGAGATATATCTATCCTAGAATTAGAAGATAGTCCAGTTAGCTATGATCCCCTATTTGCTTTCATGGCAAATACAGATAATGAAGAAGAAGATAAGGTAACACTCTTTGATATTAAAAAAGATCTAGATAACTATTCAGGTAGAAAGACAAAAAAGCTTACTAGTATGCTGATTAATTCTGTATGTGAATTAAATGCTGAGAAAATTGCTCTAGAGGAGAAAGTAGAGAATCAAGAATTCAAATTGTTGCCTTAACACTCCAGCTATCAAAAACTAAGGAAATGATCACTAAATTTAAAATCTAAAAATCCAAGTTATATGGTCTAACTAGAGAAGATGGGTGACCTAGATGGCAAGGGAAAGAGAGAAGCTTTAGAGCTTCAAATTCAAATTGATCTTGAAAAAAAATTGAAAGATTCTCAAAAACACCTTATGTCTGCACTTCACAAAAATGAAGAGTTAGAAAGGGACCTGGTTCGCCTAAGAAAAGAACTTAACAAATCTCTTAAATGGACTATTTCTTCATAGATCATTTCTAATCTGATTAGTTTAGGTGTTAATAATGGCAAAAAATTAGGTTACCAAGGAAAATTCCATCACGTTGGGTGGCAATGATAGAATGCCAATGGTGATAAAAACAAGGCTTTCAATCTTATGTATACTCATAGTGAAAAGTATAAACACACTAAAGAAAGTTGTCAGTACTGGATAAGAGATAGAATAAATAATTTAGTTGTGTTCAGTAGGAAAGTATACTATATAAAGGGTTCAAATCTCCAAAAATAGTGAGGAAGAATTCTTTAGCTAAATGGGATAAGAAATCTTTGATAACACCAGTGTTGTCTTACTGGGGACTTAAACACAAGTGGTTTCCCAAATCTAACTTGGGATCGTGGTCCAGGTTTTGAGAAAGGGTGTTGCAGTCAGGAGTTGCTCTATGATAATGTATGAGCTAGGCTCAATTTTTTAAATTCTGATTCTGTTCTCTCTCAAAGAACTCTAGGTGAAGCAGTCTTAATGTGAGAAATTGCTGTTAGGTACCAGGTCCTTGTCTTATCTGAATGAGAAAGCTATGGAATCCTGTGGATTGAACAAAAAGGGGTGATTTTACTGAAGATGATAGAAAAAAGGCTGAAGAATTTAGATGAGAATGATAATGATTCAAAGATCCACTCATTAATATCAACTTAAGTAGAATATCAATAACAAGGGTGTGCAGAGGTAAAAGGCTAAAGTAGGATAGATCTAATGAACCTGGCCTATCTTATGATTCAATATTTTCACTAAAAATTGGCTACATTTAGGAGATAGCTATCCTTTATAAGGTAAGTACAAGTTGGTCTAACTCAGTATTATACCCTTACAGGTATACACCCATGGGGACAACTTTAGGAGAAAACAATTAAAGCAAACACAAGTTGAGAATTCACTCAAGAAAGAGAGGGACTTGGTCCTATCTCTCTCTCAGTTAGTACCAAAATAATGTTCCTTAAAAATTCATGAAATTTTTGTTTAAAAAGGTCACATTTTCTCTTCTATCTGAACAAAAGTTGTCAGTCCACGACAAATGTGAAGATTCACAAAATACCTTACCTATTAGTCTTTCTTCTAAAATTCCTGATATCCTTAGTGAAACCATTCCAGTTGAACCTCTAGACTTTAGTTAAAATCTTGCTGAGTTAGCTTTAAAAGTTGACTTAAATCAAGAACCCGACTCACAGATTAAATAAGAAACTTCTCAATTAGAAAATCCCACTTCCTCATAAAAAAAAATCCTTTAATGTTCCTCAAATCCATGTTCCTTATGAGGAATTGAAAGGTACTAAAACTTCTTAAAATTTACAAAAACTTAGTTCTCCTATCCCTTCTTAGTAAAACACCATATTTTCCCAGGTAGTTGATCAGAAAATTTCCATAAAGAAGTTTGATCCTTTCAGCAGCATAATTTGGGTGGCTGAAAAATTTGTTTTTGCTTTGACATAATCCCAAGGAAAGTTCTGCTAGTGGGGAAAAGCAAATAGCAGGAGAAAAAGATGATTTGAAAAAAGATAGGGAGTTTATATTACCTCCAAATGAGGAAAATGAAGAAACTTATGGATAGCAAAAGAAAGGAGAAATTGATTGACTCTAGTATACAAGTTACAAGATCTTACTCTACTAGAGGGTCTGAGATGAGATTGTTGGCAAATGAAATGAAGTAGAGTAAGTCTTCTACCTCTAAAATAAGAAGGCTCGATAAATTTATTATATAGGAAGAAGAAAATCCTAAAGTTGCAGGGGTGAGAGAATATGAGGACAATGATTTTGATATTTTTACTTTAATAAAAGAGAAAATACAAGAGGTTCATGGTGCTGAAAGGACTAGGTCCTCTGATCCAAAATCTGGCAATCCTATTGTAAGCAATAAAAAACATATAGTTGTGAAAAGAAAGAAAGTCTCTGAGGGGCCTGGTCCCATGAAGAGAAAAACTAATAAAAAGGGAGAGCCAAGTAATGAGCCTAAGAGAATAAAAAGAGAAAGAAAAAAAAGACATGTCTAAAGTGAGTAGGATGGAAAATATAGAATGCCATATGGGTATTTCCTGAATAAGGTGTTGGGACAAAAGGGACTCCTAAGAAGTTAAATAGAAGTTCAGCTTGACAACCATGGTGGAGAATGAATGCATTGAAGGAAAGGTTGGAACTGTGTCTTAATTATCAGAACTCTTGGCTACTCAAGAAAGTTTGAACAATGAAATGGAGGAGTAGAGGATTCAGTTAGCTACAAAGGACACTGAAATTGTTTATCTAAAATCAAAAATTATTCTCAAAGGGACCTGGTTCCACTAAAGAACTGGCAGAAGAAAATGTGAAGCTAAAGGCAAGGTTGCAGAACTAACTGTTGAGGTTCAAGGGTTAAATACTGAATTTAAGACCCTCACAAAATAGTTGTTGGAAGCTCATGCTTCTGAGTCTTCTAGATTGGAATTGTAATTAAAATCACTCTCCTCTAAGCCTCCTTCTACCTGAGTTCGAGTGTGCCACTCTATTGTGTTAGTATCTGGTCTTTGATTCTCTTTTGGCTTTCAAAAGATATTTATTTGTTTAATTTTTATGTATATGTTACTGGTACTTAACATCTTAAAAAGTGAATGAATTCTGATTTGTGTGCTTGACTTGTACTCTTTTTTAAAACTGCTTTACACGTTAGTATTGCCCCAGTGTCCATGAATTAACTAATCTATGCCTATTTTACTCTTAGTTTACTATTAATCCTTTTTAATGATGCCAAAAGGGGTGGAATACTGACTTTATGTGTAAGTACCAGGTGTGATGAGTGTGATATGTAGGGACCAGGTATCATGAAATGAACTAAGAAATATGTGTACTCATGTGGTGCATACTAATAGGGGGAAGTAAGTGATATGCTGAATAAATGAATGAAAGAAGTATGCAAATGCAGTAAAATAAGGTGCATGATGACATGGGGAAGAAATTAAAGTTTTTGATGCAAATGACAACAAGGGACTAGGTCCCTGTGTTGCATGATGGAGGAAGCATGATGATAGGGAGAATATTCATCTTCAAGTGATTAAATGTGATGAATGTGCATTTTTGTTCAAAATTATATGGTTGGTTTGTCATCATCAAAATGGGAGGAAATTTTTATATGTAGTTTTGATTATAAGAAACTAACTGCAAAGGATCGGGTCCCTAGATGTGTAAGATATAGTACAGTTGGCACGCATTGTCTGCAAAGTTTTGTCATCTTGTGTAACAAACTTGTAAGTGCTATTTTGTACTGATTAGGACAACTGGTCTAATGATCTTTCATCCCTAATCATCACTAAGCTATAAAAGGAAAGAGATGCCTCTTCATTAAATAGGTTTTTCCAATTACAAAAAGCAAAGTGAGGCAGCAAAAACTCCATTTCAAGATTTCTCAGGCATTTCTCATGTTCTTATCATTGTAGTATGCTTAAAGAGTGAGTGAGTGTTCTTAAGTACTGATTTTTAAATGAACTACTCATGTTATAAGAGTAGTGTTTCAGTTTGTTGAGTGAAGTGCTTAGGTAGAGTTTCCTAAGTGTGAGACTGATTAGAGGTAATTAGTAGAAAGAGTCCTTGGTAGAGTTACCAAGATAAGAATGTAGTAGAGTTGCTACAGGATAAAAGAGCCTAGAGGTAGGCTAAAATCTAGATTGTAATGAGGAGGTTGATTATAGTTGAATTCTATGATGCTTGTGAGGGCAAGCCATGGATTTTCCCTTCCTTGATTTCCACGTAAAAAATCTTGTGTTCTTACTTTTTTTATACTGTCTCTTACTTCCTAGTTATTTTTGTGTACTTTGCCTGTGATTGATTTTGATGGACTTGGTCCCTCACTCTGCGGTGCAACCCATAAAGGTTTTAACGCTCCACTATCTTTGGCACCACTCTGGTCAGTGGAGCCACAATCTTTAGAGGCTAAACTAGTTGCTGACTTCTCAATAATCCTATATTGGGGCACTTTCTGGGAAATTATCCAATCTCTTAACAATAATAACAAGCCCCGAAACCCCTATCCTGGCGAGAAGTACTTGCTGACCATGACTGGCCTCCATAGTATAAAGACCTAGAATAAGAACCCTATGAAGTCTAACCAAAACTCTAACCATTGTGGCTATATTGGCTTTTCTAACCCCCATCTGTAAACTAAAGCACTATGCACAAGTTTACTAGGCTTACTATACAGATGTTATTGTTGACCTTTCCTAAAAACATCTATGCCTCTAAATTAAGAATCTCAGATATATAATTTATATCATCATAAATTTGATGTATCTGGGCTCATCACTATCAGAAATATCAGCAAGCTATAGATGATTTAAAAAGTTGATTAATTAAAAGAAAGAATTAAAATAAAACAAGCATATATTATTTGTGTACTATAAACATATGATATTTGTTTACACTAAACAATTAGCAGGTTTTCTAGTTATCTATACTTCCATCAGTTGTTTAGACTGATAGTAGTTAAAAAATTACTGACATCTGATTTTATAAGGGGAAACATTCTTATCATGTAATGATTTTGTTCTTGTTTTACAGCAGAACATCATGACTTGTTTATTTTTCACTTTCACTTTTCTTCATGAACCTTTGAGTTGATTCTTTCATCATCACTCTCATCATTTTCTTATTCACCATCCTCTTTATTTTCTTCTTCAACTTTATCAGTCTTCTCATTCTCTTTTTCACCACTATCTTTATTTGCTTCTTCATCTTCATCACTCTCCTTGTTTCTTCTTTACCAGATTCTTTATTTGTTTCCTCATATTCATCACTTTCCTTATTTTCTTCTTTATCATTCCCTTCATTTCTTTCTTATCTTGATCACTATCCTCATGTTGTTCTCTTGATTTTTTGATTTTTTTTCACTATCTCTAGTCAAAGTCGGCTCCACTTTGACTATTTTTACCTTTTTTTATGTCTTCTTTTATGAACTACTTGATTTTCCTTAGTCATTTATCAACATATGAAAAAGAACTCAAGACTATCAACCATACAACAAATGAATAAAAATTTAAAAAATAAATAACAAGAAGTTATTTAAGCGATATATGATTGTTTACCATGGAACATATACAACATAAGTATCGATTCCATATATAAATGTCGATGAATTTTCTATAAAAGAAACTAATATGAATAAATATTTTTCAAAGTTAAATATTTCTGCATAAACAATAATAGATTATTTTAATATGAACCTATAAGTTCCTTTTTAATAAGCAAACAACAAAATGTTGTTTAATAAAAATAATTGTTATTTACACATTAACTAAAAGATATTTGACCCTATAATTTGGTTTCTAATCAACCTAAATAGTATTTTTAATATATTCTTCTTTCTATCCAAACTTCTATGTGTCCAGCTGATCTCCAAAAATTACAAAAATAAAATTAATGGTGAATTTTTTTGTAGAGATGACTGCTTTTTAGTCACTATGTGTGAAGAACTAAGTTACTAAAAAATCTACCTTTATCTACTATTGTTTCAAAAAAGGTAAACATCACATGATTCTTTACAATCAAAAGAGCATCATACAAAAAGAATGTATTGAATTGCTTTTCAACATTAACAACAATAGTAAGAGAGGAGAAACAAAGTAACTTCAAAAATCTAAAAAATATGATTTTAAAATAAAATGAAAACAACTATGATTTCAAATAATAGAGTAAAGAGAAGATAATTGATGAAGAAAATAGGCTTATATTTTGCTTCTGAGATATAAGGAAAAACATAAGAGAAAAGGTAAAATTTGAAGAAGAGAAAGAGGAGAGAATTGAACGAGAAGGAAGAAAGACAGTAGAACTGAATGCTGGTGAAGGTTTTGGGGTTTTTTCTTCAAATATATATCCTAAACTTTTATATTTTCTAATTCAACCCCCAATTCTCCATAACTAAAATCTTATAATAAAAGAAATAGAAAAATAAATAAAAATCTCTTTGAACTCATTCAACTTTCATGTATTACTTTTTAACTCATTTTCTTAGGGGCAGTGAATTAAGGGTGACAAAAAACTTTTAAATTTATATTTTAGTGACTCAAATTATTTTTATCGTGTAGAGCAGACACACATTAGATTGAGGATTAAGTTATTTTGACTATATATGTGTGTTGCCATCAAGTTATTTATTTTACACTTTGACTCATGCCTATATAAAATCCTAAGTAACTAAAGAGGGAGGGAACAAAAAGATGATTGATGGTTGCTCCTTTTAAAGTGACATTTTGTCTCCATTTTCACCATTGTTGTTGCTTCTTCTTCTTTTCTTCTTCGTTTTCTTCTTCTTCTTCTTTTTCTTCTTCTTCTTCTTCTTCTTCTTCTTCTTCTTCTTCTTCTTTTTCTTCTTCTTCTTCTTCTTCTTCTTATTCTTATTCTTATTCTTAATCTTATTCTTATTCTTATTCTTATTCTTTTCCTCTTCTTTTTCTTCTTCTTCTTTTTTCTCCTCCTTCTTCTTCTCTTTCTTTTTCTTCTTCTTCTTGCCATTATTGTTGTTGTTATTACAGCTGATACTAATTATTTTCTTCTTATTCTAGTTCTCTTTGCTGGTTAATTTAGGTACTATTTGAATAAATTTTGTTCGTATGTCACTAGACATTACTTCATAGGTGATTTTGATAAGTAAAATAAGTCTATTTAGTTCATTTTTTCATTTGGATATATTTTTTCCTTTTCAAATAATTTGTAGTAGCATATCTAACAGTTGTTTTATTCATTTATAACAATTATTGTATTATTTCCACTACTGCTAAAAACTCACTCAATAGTTCCAACATGTAAGTCAACTAATATAACAAATAAACAATCTGTTGCAATAGATCACTTAGATGTTCGATAACTTCTATCAAAATAAATATTAAAGTAGAGGTTGAATGCAATACAAGTCATTTGTTTCCATATATTGTCTTTTGTTTCAACAAATGACTTACCTGTTGGATACATATTGCAACAATTGGCAAAACTGGGATAAAACTAGAAGCTGAATCCAACAGATAAGTCATCTATTACAATAGGTTAGCCATTTGTTACAATAAATGACTTATTTTTTGCAAATGATAACTTATATGTTGGATACATATAACATCAGTTGGCAAAATGGGATAGAACTAGAAGTTGTATCCAACATATTAGTCATCTGTTGCAATAGAATAGTGATTTATTACAATAAATTTTTTTTTGTCGTATATAGACACTCAATTTACTATACTATCATTATTAACTTTTTTAAACAAATTTATTTTATTATAATTAACAGAGGAATAAATAACAATAGGGATTGATTATCATGGCGAATAGACCAGAAGAACTATTGATTTATTTGACATAGAAAGGGTGGGACATATTAGAGACGATAGTGATGATGTCTAAAAAGATGTTTTTTATGATGATTTTATAAACTCAATTATCGGTATTGCGGACGAAATTGCTAACCAAAAGAAATACCTCCTCCATATGTGTAATGACCTGATTTTTGTGAAATATTTATTTTTGTGTCATTTGACCATTTTTCCCTTCCCCATTGTTGTTTTGTGGCATTTTTAGAGCGTGTGGACAATTGACATGATTTTTAATATATTTTGATATAATTACTACAATTTTATGGTTTTGGTGGTTAAAAGGCTTATTAGTTTACTTAGGTCAATATTTATCGATCTATGCATCGAATGGAAACATGGACTATGACAGAAGATCTAAAATGTTGATTTTAGGTTGGTGACATAGTTGGTGTGGTTTTACGGCTTTTATATCTCATTTTGACCTTCGATTTAGAAAGGTGTGAAATTAGATTTTGGGTGCTAATATTGTGAAAATGTTGTTTTTTTCAAAAATTAGATGCCATCATTAAGTTCGCAGCATCAAATTTAGCCTAGTAGCATATTTTATTTACGTTCTTAGGGTTCTAGATGAATCTCGAGGGGTCTACCGAGACTTGCAATTCTCCAAGTCTCCAACTGGTGCATCGCTTAAGCGATATTTTGGTCGCTTGAGCAGCTTGGCTTGACAAAGTGTCGCCTAAGTGACGACAGGCTTGTATAAGCGATTATCACTAAAGTGATAGCATGGCTACTTTCACGACACTCACTGAATAGACGGGTATTGCGAAAGCAATCCAGTATTCGCTTAAGTGATGCCTGGGTGATATTTATACCCTATTTTCATGATTTTTCACAATTTTAGAGACTTGGAGTTTGATAGTTTTATTTTTAGGGTGATTTCTTTCATTTTTTAGATTGGGTAAACTCTAAATCCCTATTTTAATTATTTTTCTTCAATTCTTGTCATTTAAATCTTATTAAAACTCGGCCCAAAAAGCATAATTAGTAATTCTTCATTTTAAACCCCATTTTTAACCCATCTTCACTTGATTTTCTTGTATGAGTTCCTTTAATCATGGATAATTTTTGGACAAAATTCAAATTTTACCTTTTTTTTAAATGCATTTCGGGGTCTATTTTGGCCCCGACCCAAAAATATACAATATGGGTATCGTTGGTTTCTTTTAATGCATAAATTCCATATATGTGTGTTTTAGTTGATTCTAAGTCTGTTCATGAGGAGAAAGCTTTGTGTTGAAGGATTTTTGGATCGATATTTGGCCTTCGAAGTAGGTTATGGGTTAACTTTCTTCAAACTAGGTTGGGTAGTTAATATTGTTATAAAAATCATGTTATAGGTGTGGGAGCTAATCATGAAAATGGCATTATTATTATGTTGTGCCCGTGTGGGGGCCTATGTTATTGATATTTAGTGATTTTGAGACATTATTTGCTATATGAGACCATGTGGGGTCTTATATGATGTTGTTGGCCTTGTGTATGTGCATTTGGTTGTATCCTTTCTTCTAAAAATCCTAAATGAAAATATAGTATAAATGGCATATTGTTGTGTATTTTAATCCATTGGCATATTGATTATATTCTGTCATGGATGGTTGGTGTAATGCCCCAAACCTGGTACCCAAAACACTACACGGTTCTCATGACCCCGAAGGACCACAAGCTAACCCGTGACTGATATATGTACTTGAACACTGCATAATATACTATATAAATGCGAAAATAAAGGTTATAAGGACATAAGGTTCAAAACTGATAAAATAATCTCTGAATGATATAGTATCATAATATCAAATCAAAATTTGAAATAAACTGTCTGAACATGATAGTCAGAAAAGCCTCTAACTGACTGAACTGTCTGAATAAGGAGTTGATGGAATATGTCCCCAACTAACTCCAACTACTAAAATAAATTAATTAATGAGATAATAAAGTAATGGTCATGTCGTCGAAGGATGAGGACTCACGGCTAACTCTGACTGCTGAGACTGGAATGCTACTGATGCTCTAGAGCTCGTTCTTTTGAACCTATGGTATAAAACACCATAGAGCAAATACATTAGTACGTTTGAATATACTTGTTATATATGTAAGGTAGGCTGAAGGAAAATGGTTCATATGCATGAATTATACTAACTGACTGGATAACATGAACGTGAGAATACATGCATGAATACATAGTAACTGTAATTAAGTTTATGATAACATGATTACTAAGTCTGAGTACTGATAATATGAGATACTGATACTGAGCGACTGTATATGACAATCTATGTTTTGATGGAACTAGCTGAGTTTCATACTGTTTGAGTTGATTGTATCTGATAGTCCTAAATTCTGTAGAACTATCTGAGTTTTATTACTGAGGCTGAATGACAGTATCTGACAGTCCTGATTCTGTAACTGAAACTGTGGGAAGTAGTCATCTAACCGACATGCCCCAAAGAAAGTAATATAACTGAGGTGGGGTCCAATCTGTAATCATAATTGGAAGGGTGTCAATATCGCACCACTGGTAAGGACAAGATATGGGTAACCTTCATCTGACAGTGTCTCCAAAAGGAAATGGTGGGGCCCTCATCTGTGATACAAGTCAAATGGCCACCTTAACTTGCGATGACATCATTCGAAGTCAGTACGTGGGGCATCAAGCTTTGGTCGCATTGAGGACACGGGATCCTACACGGAGGGGCCGATTTGAGTACACCAAAGAGCAATCCCACGTGTTGAAGATTGCTTGGAGCATTGAAAATTGAGGACTCATGGTTTTGGGCCTTCATTAAGGGCATTTTGTTCACTTAGTCTTGCCCAAGTAACACTTCATGACCATCCCTTTTCATTAAGGGTATTATGGTTATTTTGTTATGTAATAAGTTACACTATAAATAGGTTCTATTAGTTCATTTGATATTTAGTTTTTGGAAGATTTAAAGATTGTAACACAAATCCTCTCTCTTGAGAGTAGAACACTTTAGGTAGTTTAGTTTAGGGCTTGGAAAAGCTAATATTGATCTTTTCTTGGAAACGGTGAATCTTGAGGTGAGTTGATTCCCTTGGCAGTCACCATAAGAGTGTGATTTGGATTATTACATTCATTAGGAGTTTTTGAGTTTAATACACTCTTTAGTTCTTAATATTGTAATAATCTTGGTCTCACTATCTATCCTTTACTTTTGTTGTTGTTATCTTGTGTAGTGGATTTTTTTGGGTCCTTTATTGAATTCGAAACTTGTGTTATTGTTGTTTGTTTTGTAGCTGTTTTTTGGTGTTATATACATCATTGTATCTTGTATTCTTCTTGTTGATAGCGAATCCGAGAGTGGTCTCCAAAAAGGTCCTCGGATCCTTAAGATTTGCGGACTATTTTGGAGTTGTTTCGTGTTCTCCTTGTTTGTCTTGTATCATTTGGTATCAAAGTCATCATTGATTTCGTTTCCACGAGATTAATCTTGGGTTTGTTCACTCAAAAATAAAAAAAAATGTGAAAAGCTGAAAAACTCAAAAATAGTAATTTGTCCACGTTTTTGTGTTTAGGCCGAAATTTGAAGCCTAGTTTTCTTGTGATTTTTGTGTGTTTTGTGTGTTCTAGTGTTATATCTTTGTTTCCTAACATTAGAAGAGGTGTCCAAGGTCGAAAATCTCACAAAAAGAAGTTATTCTACGGGTTTGGTATCTTGGCCGAAGTGTTGTTGTTGTTTGGCCGAATTTGTGTCTAGATTTAGGTGTTGTTTTGATTGTCTTTGTTGTTTCTTGTGTTGGTTTTCTTTCTCTCTAACATTACTTGAGTCTAACCCAAGTTCTTGAGAAAAAAAAAATTGCAAGTTGTTGTGGGAAGAGTGGACGGTTTGGTGGTTGTTGTTGTTGAAGTTCTTGTGTTGTGTTGAAGAAGTCTTGTAAAAGGTTGTTGTTTGATCCAAATTCAAAGGGAAGAGAGTGTGGAATCTTGTTAGTCTTGAAACAACTTTCAAGACATTACCAAAGAGGAAAAAGAACAAAAGACCTCCTAAAAATCTTCATACCAAAAGAGAGTGAGTTCATTTTTCTAGACAAGCCAAAAGAGGAAAGGGGGACAAGACCTCAAAAAGGTTGTCTTGCCAAAAAGGTGAAAGTTGGTCAAGGTTTGAATTTTGAAAAAAAAGGACTTAAAGTCTTGTTTGTTAACCTACCAAAACTGAAATTCCCCCCATCTTTGTGAAATTTGAACAACCAAAATTATGGAACAAAATGTTTCAACTTCAACAATATTTTTTTTGTCCATCGACCAATAGTCTAGTGCCACATCATCAATAGCTCAAGAACTTTGGAATTCCTAATTTCACTTATTTGATTCTATTGGTTCCCATTTTGTTAGTTCTCATACTAATTAGCAAACTAGTAAATACCTACTAGATTGTAGATTAGTTTTTGAGTATGTTTTCTTTCGTGTTAAGCGTTGTATTTTGTGTTTTTCTCATTTATAAGTCGTAGTATTTTCTTTGTTTCAAGTTCGTACATAAATTTTGTTTTTGTTTCTTGAGTCGATCAAACAAGAATCCATTCCGGCCGCCAAGAATAATTGACATCCTATTGACTACCGAAGTATAAGCAACTTTCAATATTCGCCGCTCCAATTGTGAGAAATCACTAAGGTGGGTGTATACGAGTGTTGGTGAGGAGATTTTACTACTAATCTTGTTTGTTCATTATGTAGGTACAAAGGTGATATAAGGGGAATATGTATTCGATATCCGGGGATTATTGTGACTACAACATGGGAGACTATGATTGTAGTGAGGGGTTTTATGGCTACGAAGTTGAGGGAGATTACGGAGGCTATGAACATAGCCATGATCAAAACTTGGGAAGATTTGAGAGTTACGGTTTTGAGGAAGAAAATGAGATGAATAAAGTGCCTAGTACTTATGGGGAACTTGTAGATGATGTAGGACCACATGATGGATCTTATGATGACGTTGGGGCATGTGAGGAGTCTTACAATTCTCACTCCAAACCAAGATTTGGTGTTAGGTATAACCCTTTCGTTCTTAAAGTTTATGAGTACTATGATGAGAGTACACATAAGGAGTGTGAAGATTCATATTCTCCACCTTGTAGTACTTCTTATCAAGATCAATATAGTGTGAATGGTTATACTAGCTCTAGTGGAGGTTGTCCAACGAGAAAAAGAGGGTATGCATCTCCAAAACTGAGGGGTACTCGTGTGTTTTATAATGTCGATCCGAGAAGGAGTGTACACTCCGGAAAGGTGACCATTTGTGGGATACCGAGATGCCTCGTTGTATTAAATGATAGGTACTATAGTAACTACATCGTTCCATCCATGGTTGACTACTTGGGGTTGTTTCGTGAGCCTTTACTTATTTCATACTTCTTGGATGGGTTTAGGGTTACCGAGAGGTTCAAGGTTTTCTTCTCCTAATTTGAATACCATGAGGAGGTGTGGTGCGATATTTTTCCATTGACATACGGTCATTTATGCTTAGGTGCCGATTGGTTTGCACAACATAGAGTTTCAAACGTGCAAAATTGGCCAAATGTTGTAAGAGACCAATGGGGGAATCGTCTCATGACTTACTTGCTTCCCAAGCCACGAAGAGAAATGCCTACCTACTCCAATCTGAATTATTATGAGAGACAAAGGATTGAGAGGAGTAAGGGAGTGCAAGGTTGTAATACGAGAATGGAAAAAGGAGAGGTTGTGTGGAGCGAAGTGAGGGGATAACCACCAAACCATGCTAACATTGGTTGTCCTTCTATTTCTAAGGACATTTCTGTAGGTACCAACATGACAAGCGAAGGCGAACAATGCCGAAAGGTAGTTGCTTCCCAAGCTTGTGGAGGACCTTCACACCATGACAAAGAAGAATCTACTCAAGGACTTCAAGGTAAAATAGCTAAATCTTATACTTTCGTGCATGTGAATGATAATTGTATGGCTAGTAGCCCATTGAGTGTGAGTTGTAGCTAGCCGATATATGAGTCTATTTTTTCTTTGCCACTTGATGATGATGTACGTGTTGTGAGTATGGATACACTAGTTGATCCTATTGATGACCGAATCGACTCTTCTTGTAAGATCGATTTATGTCCACCTAGTGTTGAAAACATGGTGTTGAATGAAAGTACATTATCTTCTGAAATTGGTGTTGATCAACTTATGTGTGAAAATTACCCACCACTTGAGGATGTGTATGATGTGATTAATGAACCTCAAGTGTGTGATGATGTTGAAAATGTTGATCAAAGGAATAGAAGTGAACCCGAGAGCTATTCTTGGGATAATCTTGCACTTGAAATCTCTTTGAAACTTGATATTGATCTCTTAGAGAGTGATGAATGTGTTTATTCCGAATTTATTCGTGAAATAGATCATGCTCTCTTCAGGTATAATGTCTTTTTTGAAGATGATATAACCACTCCTAATGAACCTAGTGGTGAAAATAATGGTATAGCTTGCCTTAGATGCTATAGCCAATATGCTAACCCACTATGGTGTGGCAACATTCCTCCTAAAGATGGAAATCTCTTCTTGGAAGATGAGAGTACTCTTAAGGGTAAGGGATATGTGGTCTTGGAAACTAATTCTCCTTCTACTTAGTGTGACTTTATTGTTGAGAGTACTCATGGTGATGATTGTGAAACTAGTAGTGAGTGCACACACGAGGTCACCTTAGTAGAAGACGACTTGAGTGATACATTTCTCTACTCTCTACTTGCTTTGGATAATATGTATGCTATTATAGAGAGTATGCCGTTTAGTTTGGGTGGAGAGCATGGGAAAGGGGAGTATTGTCTAGACCCGTGTCTATGGACACTCTTCCCGTTTGACCCCGGTGCCAAATATAGATTTGATGATGATGGTGCACCCAACTTGTTGCTTGGTTTACATTACAAGCAAAGTATCACTTTTGGTGAATTCCATAGCCAAATCCTTTGTGCATTTTTCATTAATTATTTAATATTTAGTTCAAAGGATCCTTGGTTATATTCTAAGTATGTGCAATCTTAGCATGTTAAGGTGATTTGTCAAGCTAACCCTAACCCTCATGCTATAAGGAGTTTGTATTTGTGTGTCCTTTCTTTGGTTTTGCAAGGTTTGGATTCGAGGTCGAATCCTTTTCAAGAAGGCGAGGATGATATGATTATAATGGCCACCTTAGCTTTCGATGACATCATTCGAAGTCAGTACGTGGGGCATCAAGCTTTGGTCGCATTGAGGACACGGGATCCTACATGGAGGGGCCGATTTAAGTACACCAAAGAGCAATCCCACGTGTGGAAGATTGCTTGGAGCATTGAAAATTGAGGACTCACGGTTTTGGGCCTTCATTAAGGGCATTTTGTTCACTTAGCCTTGTCCAAGTAACACTTCATGACCACCCCTTTTCATTAAGGGTACTATGGTTATTTTGTTATGTAATAAGTTAGACTATAAATAGGTTATATTAGTTCATTTGATAGTTAGTTTTTGGAATATTGAAAGATTGAAACACAAATCCTCTCTCTTGAGAGTAGAACACTTTAGGTAGTCTTAGTTTAGGGCTTGGAAAAGCTAATATTTATCTTTGCTTGGAAACGGTGAATCTTGAGGTGAGTTGATTCCCTTGGCAGTCACCGTAAGAGTGTGGTTTGGATTATTACATTCATTAGGGGTTTTTGAGTTTAATACACTCTTTAGTTCTTAATATTGTAATAATATTGGTCTCACTATCTATCCTTTACTTTTGTTGTTGTTATCTTGTGTAGTGGACTGTTTTGGGTCCTTTATTGAATCCAAAACTTGTGTTATTGTTGTTCGTTTTGTAGCTGTTTTTTGGTGTTATATACATCACTGTATCTTGCATTCTTCTTGTTGATAGCGAATCCGAGAGTGGTCTCCAAAAAGCTCCTCGGATCCTTAAGATTTACAGACTGTTTTGGAGTTATTTCGTGTTCTCCTTGTTTGTCTCGTATCAATCTGACAGTGCTTATCCACCTCATCAACCCTCATCTGACAGTGTTGATGTCTCAACCTATGCTGGCTACATAGTTCTGGATTGCAAGGATGACTTCGAAGAATCAGACCCTCATCAGACAGTGTGTGTTCCCATCCTTGGGTTCACTCGGTGCTAATTCCTACTCCCATCTGAATAGACACTGATCATGATTAACTGAACTGGACTAAATTGAATTAACAGAGTTTTGTTGACTGACGGAATACTATTGAGATTACTGAATTTCTGAGATTTCTGAGTTTTCCTGAGTCACATGACTGACTGAATTTCTATGAACATGGCTCGACTTAAAGTATCTTAAAAATATGACACTGCCTCTAGGAACACAGCTAAATTATTGGGTACAAGTACCCCCAAGACTCGATAACATGAAACTGACAAAGCATGACTTTCTTGAATACATGACCAACATCACAATCCATAATACAATAAGTTGGAGATTTCATGAATTAGAAGTTCTAAAGAACCACAATGGTTACACATGTATCCATAATTCACTAACTAAGACATTTCATCAAACATTTGACATGCATAAACTTGTACATAATTGGGTATTTCATATTATCATAATAGTATGGCACTTTTCCTTCACATAGGCATTTAATCAAACACATGAGGAGCATACTTTGGTTATACCATCATCAATGCATCTAATTGTCATGGTTGCATGAATAATTTTGCAAGTTTGAAGGGTTTATCATGATTATTATGCAAATCATCACATACTAGGGTCAATCATTGGAATATGTAATTTAAAACATGAATCAAAACCCCACAATATCATGAACATGAATTTCAATTCAATTTAAATCATGAACATTCATAAATACCCAAATCTTGGATTTTGAAAAGAGATTCTTGAGCTTCATGGGTAAAAGGGACCCATGAATCAACACATGACATACCTGGGTTGTGAGTTTCTTGAAGTCCTTGGACTTGGAGAACTCGGAATCTCTTAGTTTCTTGAAGAATGATTTGGATCTTGTTCTTGGGGATTATCTTTGAGAGAAAACCCTAATTTGATGTTTTAGATAGATAATAAACTTATAAGCGTTGGTATGATATAATTAGGGGTTAAAACGGGTGGAAAATATCAAATATCCTTTTAAAAATGACTTTAAACTAACTGAATGAACTATGCGATGGTGGGTGCGACGTTCCGTTGCTTGGTCTACGATCTGTCAGTCCTGATCGTAGCACCTGGGCAAAATAGGGGTTCACTGTCTCTGCTGCGATGACTTGGGCAACGGTCTGTCGCTAGCTCGATGTTCCGTCAGCCTGAGCTGCCACCCTTAGGTAGAAGGTGGTCTCACTACCTACACTGTGATGGTTTGGGCAATGGTCCATCGCTATCTCAGCAGTCTGTCGGCCCTTATCGTCGTACCTGGGTAGTTTTGACTGCTTTCTGTAAAATGGCCATAACTTTCTACCCCGATATTAGATTTGGACAAAATTGATATCGTTGGAAAGTTAATTCAATTTCCCACATGAAAAAAAGTGAAAATCTTAAAAAATTCACATATATAAAAGTGTATTCATCTTTCAAAGTAAGTTTCTAACATACTCAGAACAATTTTAAGCTAGGTAGAAGTACGGGGTATTACAATGTCTCCCCCTTGAGAACATTCGGCCTCGAGTGAGACTAAGTGAGAGGAGAGAAGATAAAATGATGTACATACTGAACATGAATGACTGGAACATGATTTCATGACTAACATGACTGATAACTGAATAGATCATACTGAACACATATTTGATGCATGTCTAACTGATTCATTAATGCATGACTAAGTGTTCTAATGAACTAAGGTTCTCAAAATGAGAATACATGTCTGATGGATGATTATATAATTGAACTGTCATATGAATGCATGATTGAATATGCAATGGTACTTAATACCATATTTATAATGGAATTCTGAGCATGAACTGTATACCAAGTTTGTAACTAAAATTTGAACATGAAACTGGATAAGCTTAAGGATAACTGTTACCTTGAGCTAGATCTGAGTTAGCTTCAAAGAGGTGAGGATACTTTGTACGTATGTTTTCTTCTTCTTCCCTAGTATCTCCCTCAACGGACTGATTCCACCAAAGAACTTTGACAAGAGGGACTTCTTTGTTCCTCAGTCTGCGCATCTGGTAGTCTAAGATTTCGACTAGAATCTCTTCATAAGAGAGGTTGTTCTAAACATCTATGCTCTGAATAAGGACTACAACTGCTGGGTCACCTATTCACTTCTTAAGCAAAGAGACATGGAAGACTGGATGAACTGAGGCTAGATCTGAAGGCAATTCAAGCACATAAGCTACCTAGCAAAACGACTAAGAATTTTAAAGGTATAGGCATATCGGGGTCTGAGCTTTCCCTTCTTGCCGAATCTCTTCATTCCCTTCATGGGAGAGATTTTTAGATACATATAATCACTAATCTCAAACTCAAAATCCTTTCTACTCACATCTTCATAAGACATCTATTAGCTCTGAGTAGCTCAGAGTCTTTCTCTTATCAACTGGACTTTCTTTAAGGCATCGAATACTAAGCCTGGCCCTATGACTGAGGCCTCACTAACTTCAAACCAACCGATTGGAGATCTGCACCTCCTACCATAGAGAGATTTGAATAGAGCCATCTGACTACTGGAATGATAGTTGTTGTTGTATGCATACTCAATCAAAGGCAAGTGGTCATCCCAACTACCCTTGAAATTGATTCAACATGCCCTTATCCTATCTTCTAAAGTCTGAATGATCCTTTCTGTTTGACCATCTGTCTGAGGATGAAAGGTTGTACTGAGATGAACTTGGGTACCAAGACCCTTTTGGAATGCTTTCCAGAAATGAGAGGTGAACTGGGTACCTCTGTTTGAGATAATAGATAATGGAACACCGTGTAATATGACCAACTCTCTAATGTAGATTTTGGTGTAATCCTCAACTGAATAAGAGGTATAGACTGGAAGGAAATGAGATGATTTGGTCATACTATCTACAATGACCCAAACTGAATCATGTTGGAGACGAGTATGAGGCAAACCCATCATGAAGTCCATGTCCACTTTTTCCTACTTCCAAGTAGGAATACTAAACTCCTGCATGGACCCACTAGGCTTCTGATGCTCTATCTTAACCTGCTAACATGTATAGCTCTTAGCGATAAACTCTACATCTCTCTTCATCCCACTCCACCAATAGATTTCTCCCAAGTTACAATACATCTTTGTGTTCCCTAAATTGATAGAGTAGCGTACACCATGCGCTTCTGTAAGAATTTGCTGCCTTAAGTCACCTACACCTGGAACACACAGACGACCCTGATAATGCAATACACCATCTCTCCCTTGGGAGAAAACCTCTACTTTCTAATACTTGACTAACTCTTTTAACTTGAAAATGTTGGGATCTCTATCTTGTTTTTCTTTAACCTCAGAAACTAGAGATGATTCTGAACTACTCTGAACCCATATGTCACCCTACTCTGAATCAACTAAGCGAACGCCTAGTCTGTCAAGCTGATGGATTTCCTGAACTAAATTTTTGTTACTGTCCTCAACATGAGAAACACTACCCATAGAAAGTCTACTGAGAGCGTCGTCCACGATGTTGGCCTTGCCCGGATGATAAAGGATACTCATGTCATAATATTTCAAGAGATCTAACCACCTTCTCTGATGAAGATTAAGATCTTTCTGAGAAAAGACATATTGAAGGCTATTATGATCTGTGAACACATCTACATGAACTCCATATAGATAATGCCTCCAAATCTTCAAGGCAAAAACTATGGCTGCTAACTCGATAGCATGAGTAGGATAATTCTTCTCATGGGGTTTAAGCTATCTAGAGATGTAGGCTATGACCTTACCATACTGCATAAGGACACAACCCAAACCTACTATGTATACATCACAATACACTACGTACCCATCTAAACACTCTGGAAGAGCCAAAACTGGAGCTGAGGTGAGTCGAGTCTTTAACTCTTGAAAACTCTTCTCGCCAGGATCTGACCACTGAAACTTGACTTTCTTCTGAGTTAATCTAGACATAGGGGATGCAATAGAAGAAAATCCCTTAAAAAAACATCTATAATAGCCAGCCAAACCCAAGAAACTCCTGATATTTGATGGAGAGACAGGTCTGGGCAAGTTTCTTACCGCTTCAGTATTTTGAGGATCAATCCTAATGCCATCACCAAAAATGATATGACCAAGGAATGCTACTAACCTTAGCCAAAATTCACACTTACTAAATTTGGCGAACAATTGATGATTTCTGAGAGTTTGCAATACTATTCTGAGATGGTCTGCATAATCATACTTACTGCGAGAATAAACAAGGATGTCATCTATGAAGACTATAACAAACATGTCCAAGTACTGCTTGAACACACGGTTTATCATGTCCATGAAAGCTGTTGGGGCCATTGGTAAGATGAAAGGACATAACTAAGAATTCAAAGTGACCATACCGAGTACGAAAGGTTGTTTTTGGAGTGTCACATTCTCTGACTCTGAGCTGATAATAGCCTGATCTGAGATCTATCTTAGAAAAATAGCTTGCACCCTGAAGTTGGTCAAATAATTTATCGATTTTGGGAAGAGGATACTTGTTCTTGACCGTGACTTTATTGAGCTGACAGTAATCAATGCATATTCTGAGAGAACCATCTTTCTTATGCACGAATAAGACTGGTGTGCCCCACGGGGACATGCTGGGTCTTATGAATCCCTTATCTAAGAGATCCTTCAACTGCTCTTTCAATTCTCTGAGTTCTGTTGGTGCTATTCTGTATGGCAGAATAGATATAGGTTGAGTATCTGGAAGAAGATCAATGCCGAAGTCTATTTCCCTTTTGGGAGGAATTCCTGGAAGATCTTCGAGAAAGACTTCTAAATATTCATTTACGACTAGTACTGATTTGAGACTGGGAGTTTCAAAACTAGTGTCCTTAAGTCAAACAAGATGATATACACATCCTTTAGATATAATGTTTTGAGCCTGAAGGTAGGAAACAATCTAAATGTTAAAGTACTACCCTTCCACTCTAGGACAAGTTCATTCGAAAACTAAAACTGGACTATTCTATTTCTGTAGTTGATTGTGGCATAGTAGGAATGAAGCCAATCTATGCTGAGAATGATATCAAAATTAGTCATCTCTAATTTGACTAAATCTGCTGAGGTGACTTTCTAAAATATCATAACTAGAAAATTCCTATACACCCGTCGGGCAATGATAGTTTTACCCACTGGGGTAGAGACTAAGAAGGGCTCTACTAGAATTTCAGGACTAACTCCGAAATCAACTTCTATATAGGGAGTAACAAAAAACAAAGAAGCTCCTACATCTAGAAAAGCGTAAACATGCACATAAAAGATCTGTAATGTACCAGTAACTATATTAGAAGAATTTTTCTGATCTAGCCGGGACTGAAGAGCATAAAGTCAATTTGGGCGTTGCCCACTAGTAGTGCTGGAGGTGGCACCCTGCTGGTTTGGGAGAACGGACTGAGCTGAGAAATGGTTCTGGTGACCCTAAGGACCTGGCTGAGGATAGTCTCTATCTCTATGTCCTATCATGCCTCATCTAAAATAGACATCGCTACCAGCTTTGCAAGTACCCTTGCGGTTCTTACTACAAGTCTGACAAAGGGGATTAGTTCGGGCATTGTTGACACTGCCCTGAGACTTAGAGCCTAGTGCTCTATCTCTATTACCATCCCTAAACTTAGGAGTTGTAGCACTAGCTGAAAAAGGAGCTGGAACTGCTGACTTAGGATGAAATTGAGAATGATTTCCTCCTTCTAATTTGGGTTGAGCAAAGTTGAAACTACCTGTCCTTGCTCTCTTATTCTGCTTCTACCTCATCTTAATATTTTGCTCCTCTATCAGCTGAGTATGAGTCATAAGCCTGGTTATGTTTATGTCACTATTCAACATCGCAGACCTGCACTCATTGACCACACTATCATTCACCCCCAGATATAAACTTACTCATCTTGGCCCTTCTATCTACAACTACATGAGGAGCATATCTGGCTAATTGAGTAAACTTAAGATAATACTCTTTCACCGTCATGTTTCCCTATCTGAGGTTGATAAATTCCAACACCTTAGCTTTTCTCAGCTCTAGGGGAAAGAACTTATCTAAGAATGCGGTGACAAACTCCTCTCACTCAATAGGCCCTGCATCTCTGGACTTTCTGACTTCCACTGTTTAAACTAAGTACGAGCAATATCCTTCAACTGATATGCAGCTAGCTTAATCTCTTACTATAATTAACCCCCATGATGTATGTAACCTTCTGAACCTGATCGATGAATTCCTGAGGGTCCTCATCTGACTTAGACCCAAGAAAGGATGGAGGATTCATTCGGGTGAAGTCTCGTATCCTGGCTACAGCTGAATTGTCTACTGGGTTGGCCAGAACAATAGCTAGTCATTCATTCTCCATAGTAAATGACTAAGCAAGAGCAGTGAATGCAGCTCTGAATTCTTCGTAAGAAACATGTTTGTCCAAAGGATTTCGGCCTGAGGGACTGGCTGATTCCCATTTCTTCTTTTGGGAGGCATGTTCTATGGAAGAAAGGGGGAAATAAATTAGACTAGACTGAGAGATTTACTGGAGATTATGCTCACTGGCATAACATAAATACTGAAAGAAGGTAAACTGTTCCTAAAACATCTTATAGCCTCCTGTACATAAATCTTCCATGCAACACACCCATGTACTAGACTCTACTAGATGTGGCTTTCAAACTTCCTAGGACACTATTGAACCTTAGGCTCTGATACCAAGTTTGTAATGCCCCGAATCTAGTACCTGAAATGCTACACGGTGCTCATGACCCCAAAGGACCACAAGCTAACCCATGACTTATATTTATACCTGAACACTGCATAATATGTTGTATAAATATAGAAATAAAGGTTGCAAAACCATAAGGTTCAAAACTAGTAAGATAATCTCTGAATGATATGGTATCACAATACCAAAACAAAACCTGAAATAAATTGTTTGAACATGATATTCTGAAAAGCCTCTAACTGACTGAACTGTCTGAATAAGGAGTTAATGGGACATATCCCCAACTAAATCCAACTACTAAAATAAATTAATTAATGAGATAGTAAAGTAATGTTCATGTCCTCGAAATATAGGGACTCACTGCTAACTCTGACTGCTGAAACTGGAATACTACTGATGCACTAGAGCATGTGCTTCTGAACCTATGGTATAAAAAAGCATAGCGCAAATGTGTTAGTACGTTTGAATGTACTGTTATACATGTGAGGTAGGCTGACTACAAAGGGTTCACATGCATAAACTATACTAAGTGACTGGATAACATGAACGTGAGAATACATGCATGAATACATAGTAACTGTAACTAAGTTCATGATAACATGATTACTGAGTATGAGTACTGATAACATGAGATACTGATACTGAGCGACTGTATCTGACAGTCTAGGTTCTAATGGAACTAGCTAAGTTCCGTGTTGTTCTGAGTTGACTATATCTAACAGTCCTAAATTCTTTAGAACTATCTAAGTTCAATTAAATTGACTAAATGACTGTATCTGACAGTCCTAATTCTGTAACTAAAACTGTGGGAAGTAGTCAGCTAACCGACATACCCCAAATAAATCAATATAGTTGCGGTGGGGTCCAATCTGTAACCCCAATTGGAAGGGTATCAATATTGCGCCACTGGTAAGGACAAGTTGTGGGTAACCCTCGTCTGACAGTGCTTATCCACCTCATCAACCCTCATCATATAGTATTGATATCTCAACCTATGCTAGCTACATAGTTTTGGAACGCAAGGATAACTTATAACACCCTCATCTGACAGTGTGTGTTCCCATTCTTGGGTTCACTCGGTTCTAATTCCTACTCCCATACGAACAGACACTAAACTTGATTAACTAAAGTGGACTAAACTGAACTAACTGGGTTCCATTGACTGACGGAATACTACTGAGATTACTGAATTTTTGAGATTTCTAAGTTTTCCTGAGTCACACGACTGACTGAATTTCTATGAAAATGGATCGACTGAGAGTATCTTGAAAATATGACACTGGATCTAGGAACATAGCTAAATTATCGGGTACAAGTACCCCCAGGACTCGATATCATGAAATGACAAAGCATGACTTTCATGAATACAAGACCAACATCACAATCCATAATACAATAAGTTGGACATTTCATGAAGTAGAAGTTCTAAAGCACCACAAGGGTTACACATGTATCCATAATTCACTGACTAAGACATTTCATCAAACATTTGACATGCATAAACTTGTACATAATTGGGGATTTCATAATATCATACTGGTATGGCACTTTTCCTTCACATAGGCATTTAATCAAACACATGAGGAGCATACTTTGGTTATACCATCATCAATGCATCTAATTATCATGGTTGCATGAATAATTTTGCAAGTTTGAAGGGTTTATCATGATTATTATGCAAATCATCACATACTAGGGTCAATTATTGGAATATATAATTTAAATCATGAATCAAAACCCCACAACATCATGATCATGAATTTCAATTCAATTTAAATCATGAACATTCATAAATACCTAAATCTTAGATTTTGAAAAGAGATTTTTAAGCTTCATGGGTGAAAGAGACCCATGAATCAACACATGACATACCTGGGTTATGAGTTTCTTGAAGTCCTTGGACTTGGAGAACTCAGAATCTCTTAGTTTCTTGAAGAATGATTTGGATCTTGTTCTTGGGGATTATATTTAAGATAAAACCCTAATTTGATATTGTAGATGGATAATGAACTTATGAGCCTAGGTCTGATATAATTAGGGGTTAAAACGGGTGGAAAAGACCCAAATACCTTCTTAAAACCGACTTTAAAATAACTAAATGAACTATGTGATGGTCCATCACTGGGTCGATGGTCTTTCAGTCCTTATCATCACACCTGGGCAGAATAGGGGTTTACTATCTTTGTTGTGATGGCTTGGGCGATGGTCTGTCGCTAGCTCGACATTCCGTCAGCCTGAGCCATCACCCTTAGGCAGAAGGTGGTCTCACTGCCTCCGCTGCGATGGTTTGGGCAATGGTCCATCTCTATCTTGATAGTCCGTCATCCCTTATCGTCGCAAGTGGGCAGTTTTGACTGCTTTCTGTAAAATGACCATAACTTTCTACCCTGTTATTGGATTTGGATGAAAATGATATTGTTGGAAAGCTAATTTAATTTCCTACATGAAAAAAAGTGAAAATATTAAAAATTCCATGTATATAAAAGTGGATTCATCTTTCAAAGGAAGTTTCTAACATACTCAGGATTATTTCAAGCTAGGTAGAAGTACAAGGTATTACAGTTGGCATATCGAGTGGATTTTTAGCTCATGTGAATTGATATATTTGTTGGATTTGTAAATTCTTATTCTGTTTGTTTGTGAGCAATACATCTCCATTCATATACATTCATAAAGTATTGTTACCACCATTGAAATACTGAAAATACTGATTTTTTCTAACAAAAAATGTGACATCTTTAAAAACCATCTATCAATGTTTATGTTGGAGAGGAGTTATTGATATTAAATTGGTATTGAATATTATATTATAAATGGGATGACGAACCACTTATGGGTCCTACCTCAGGATCATAAGTCAGTTGGTGTATATAGAGGTTGTGCGATAACCTTGTGCATCATATCATCATCATCGTCATCATTATTATCATCTTCATGCATTTTACACTTTGTGTACATTTTGTATTATATTTTCATTCTTGACGTAATACCTATCTTTGTATCTCTTTGATGTATTGATTTGATGTTTATCCATTGTGTTTCTTTCTCGTACAGGTATTTGGTATATGTGTATATTGTAGAATTTTTAGTAGAGATGGTGTGGGCTACCATTTGGGACATTTTCTGATTGCAGGTGACTTACCTATAGTGTGTATTTTATATTCTTTATTTTCTACTTTGCTTAGTAGGCTTATGATACCTAGTGAGTACAAGTGGTCCATATTCACCCCTACTGCACTCTTTCGGTGTAGATCCTGGCATGAATGTGTAGCACGATAGCTAATTCAGGAAATATCTAGAGTAATATTAGATATAGTGGTTGATCTATGCTTCCAGAGTTGATCTACTACCTCGTCGTATCTAGTTCATGTCTTGTTTTGTATTATGAGATAGATTATGATCCTTTTGGACTATCATTGTATCTTTTAACGTTTGAGATATACTTAGTTTGTTCTTAAATCCTATTTCTAGGTTTTGGGTTATTTTCATGGTATCTCTGGTTATGTACTTCCTATTATTCCTTGGATACGTGTGGTTTGACTCCGCTCTAGGAGTCTTGACTTGGGTTTTGGTATTGTTTCCTTATTTTATATCAGTTTGGGTGATAGGTTTATTTTTCAAGGCTTGTCAAGTGCTATCATAACCCTTGGTTTTGGGGTTTGGACAATATACCCAAGCAAATTAGGAAAAAGGTGAATGCAGAGATGGCGTGGAGTCAGGAAATCATTTCAAATTAGAAAAAATGAGTTCTCCATATGTAAGATGGTTGGCCATAAAAGAACGACATACCCTGATCAAAATGCTCCATAATTATTATAATAGTAATTAGTGTTTTTATTGGTTATATTCTGAACCTGATGATTGGAGATTCATGCTAGTAAACTTAGTTTATTTATATAAAATATGTTTTATATTGTTACAAATTTCTAATATGTTGGTAATGGTCCAACAACTATTGTATGAGTAGGAACAAATATCATATATGGTAGAACAGATCCCACAATAGGTAGAAAAAAATTATCTTTTATTACAACATATGCAATATATGTTGGAATAATTAACTCAATTGCAACATATGTAAAATCTATTGGAATAATCAATTTTGTTGCAACTGATAGTGGAATTTATAGCTAGTAATCACATATGTTACAACAGATGTTGGAATCTGTTGGAATGGATGTATAATCTATTTGATTATTTCCAATATATTCTACATGTGTTGCAACAGCTAAGGAAATATGTTGCAACAGGTGTATAATATGTTTGATTATTTCCAGCATATTTTATATCTATTCCAACATATGACCATATCTGTTGCAATGGATGTAGAATCTATTAGAGATAATCAAATAATTATACATCTATTGTAACATATTCCAATATATTTGATGTAAACGACTTTATTTAACCATATTTATTTACAAACAATGTGATTTCTCTATGTTTAGGCATCAATTAATAACTTTAATTACATTATTAATGAATTAGATAGTAATGAGATGATTAACTAAGTGTATTCATCCTGAATGGTGTGATCGATTAACTAATTTAATGTGAAATACTTCATTCGACTATTGTGAATAATAAATAAAGTTATTTAACTATAATTAGTTATCAATTAATAACTTCACTTACATTCTTAGTGAATTAGATAGTAATTACATCATTAATTAAGTGTATTCGTCCTGAATGGAGTGATCAATTAACTAATTTGATGTGAACTACTTCATTCAGTGATGTTTAATAATAAAGAATATTATTTAACTATAATTAACTATCAACTAATAACTTCAATTACATTCTTAATGAACTAGATAATAATTAAATAATCAACTAAGTGTATTAGTCGAGTGATCAGTCGACTAATTTGATGTGAACTACTTCATTCAACCATGTTTAGTAATAAAAAAGTTACTTACCTATAATAAGTTATCAATTAATAACTTCAATTACATTCTTAGTGAATTAGATAGTAATTACATGATCAACTAAGTGTATTCGGCCTACATAGAGTGATCAATTGGGTAATTTAATTTAAATTATTTCATTCAACCATGTTTGGTTAAGTATAGATAAGTAACAATATTTAATACTAAATATGAATTGATGAATCAATTCAAATCAAAATTTTCAATTTATCATTTAATTTAGGACGAATACACTTTGTTGATCATCTATCACAATGAAATTACTATCTAATCATAAAGATTGTAATGAAAGTTATTATTTGATCACTAAATATAGTTAAATAAAATCATTTATTACTAATATGGTTAAAAAAACTATTTCACATAAATATTTGATTATTTTCAACAATTTTCCACCAAGGTTGCAATATATTACACATCTGTTGCAATATATATTTCTATCTAGTTGGTCATTTTAAACTAATTATTCATCTATTGCAATAGATATCACATTTATTGGAACAATGTAGAGTATGTTGGAAATAATTAAAATATTTATTGCAATAAATGTCTCTATCTTTTGCAATAGTTTATATATATTTGATAATTTTCAATAGATACATCATCTGTTATGGAAGATTATACATCTACTGCAGCAGATGTAGAGTATGTTAGAAATATCCAAACATATAAAACATCATTGAAAAATTTGTAGAGTACAACAAATTACTAATTTTACTCTATCAATTCGACTAATTTAAAAGATGACAAATATGTTAGAATAGATGTTCAAAACCATTACAACAGATATTACATTTGATGAACTTAGTATTGAACATCTATAGTAGGCAACAAATATAATTTATTGATAATAATCTAATAGCTGATATATTTGTTGCAACAGTTTCCTAATTTGGGTGTTATATATTAATACCAAACATAAAATATAATTCATAAACATCTATTGAACAGAAATATTGTCATTGCTAATTACATAAAATAATTTATTAAGAATATTAAAATAAAAACATTGTTATGTTGTCAAAATATATCACGACCTGAATTCTTAGGTCATGATGACACCTATCATAACCCACCAGTAGTAAGTTAACCCTTAGTTCAGAACAACTAGTAGTAGACTGATAAGACAATGGAAGCAGTATTACAAGAAAAGAGAAAGAATATAAGAAGGAAGTAAATATGTCCCCAAAACTCGGTGAAGTCAGTATAAGAGCTTCTAATACTTTAGGAGTACAACATGAAATACAAAGTAAAATATACAAAGTCATCTCTGAAACACAAAAGTAGATCAGTCTAATAATAAGAGGGAGAGTTTGAACAACTTTAAAAATTAGCAGGTCACCATAAATCTCCAATCCATTGCAGCTCCGCACGATGCACATATTATGAAACACCTTGGGTTTCGACCCTTAGAAAATTTCCTAAGTTGAGCATTCTAGACATCATATGACTTATGCATACTAGTCGTATGATGTGATATGATTTAAGGTCCTTCCACTCTTATGATAATCTGTGTAATTTGATTGGTTTTTGCCCAAGGTACGAATGGATCATACTAGTCATATGTTAGGGTACTAGAAGTGTGATGTCAAATTGTATGATGACTTATGTCTTGCCTAAATGATTCTATTCTACCTAGGGTACGGATCCAGGGTACTTGTCGTATGATAGGATATGAGTTGTACCTTGTGGTCATATGTTGGTCAATATTAAGTTCCAAGTTTATTCCAAGGGTACGAGTTATGGGTACCACTTGTATGATAGGGTATGGTTTGGTTTGTGTGGTCATACACTCCTACACATATGTTTTAAGCTTTAAATCTTAGGGTATTATGGACATTTCCCATCCTAAAACCCTTAAGTCCCCATATCTTAAAACAAATTGTTGCCTCTCATAACATACTTTAAAAGAACAAACATATTTAAATTCTCTCTAAACTCTCTCAAGGAAATTGGGGCTAGGGTTCTTCAAAGGTGTTCATCTAGAGGCTCAAGAGTCAAGTTTATTACCTGAATCTTCTTGAATAAAGCATATGACTCTTCCCACATTGTTATTTCATAAATATAATGTGCTTTAAAGTGTTATTATGATTCTTAAATGGTTGATTTGAAAAAAAAAATGAGGGTTTTGTTTCATATAGTTGAGTATATTTTACTCTTTGTTTAACTTGTGTCTATGAATGTTTTTGGTGATGGTTTGCACAAGTGGGTGCTTGGTAACTGTGGTTTAACAAGTGGGTCATGGGTAACCCTAAAATTTATGGTTTTACTTTAGTTTTGGTTATGGTAAGGATATGCCCTCAAATTGTTTGTGAAATCCTAAGAAAATAAACTAGTCACATGTTAAATGATGTTTTGAACTAAGGCATTGGCCTAATAAATATGAATGGTTGGTAAATAGTTTTGTGAAGGCCTTGTTGGACATGTAATAACTTAAATGGTAACCTTGGTGGTTTAATTGGTTAAATGGATTTGAGTTCCTAAACACTAACTTGATTTATGTCTTTGCTAGAAAATGGGTTTGAGTCCCTAAACTTTGAATTGAATTAGTGTCTTTGTTAGACAATGGGTTCGAGCTCCAAATTCAAATGAATAATTGGTTGATTGATAATAGTAATGGCATGTTGTACGCTTGCAAGTGGTGTTGGTATAACGATACCAATGAAGTGCCTTTGGTAAGTAATTGACTTAATGGTTGTGTATGTGGAATGATGGTTTTAAATTGGTCTTTATAGCGGAATGTGTATCTAGGACGTGAAAGTGAAGTTCGAGTACTAACACTGGAAATCGCGCTATTTGGTGTGGGTGTCTTATGACCGAGTGGTTCGAATCCCCCAAATGAACATGTGATAGGGAGATTCAATTCCCATTTACTACATGTATTGGTGCTTAAGTCACCTTGATTATGCTAGGAGGTTCGAGTCCCCCATAAAGGCTTATATGGTTATGGATATTCTTTGGTCCATGCGGCTACACGCACTAGAGAGCTATGCCCATATAGCTCGTGATTTCCTTATTCAATGACAGTCATGCTACATAGCCCAGGTTCATTTTTTCAATGTTCATGCTAATCTTGATCCCTATTCTGGTCTGGTATAGTATATAATTATATATGTATGTATTGCATTGGTTGATTGGTTTTGAACTATTGGTATTATTTTATCCTTATCCTTGAGTTATGTACTAGCACTCCAACCGCTAACTATCTTTGACACTGTATCCCCATGTAATGTAGGTGTTGGCCATACTATACCTCCTACTCAGTTATTGGACTTGGGAATAGCTTTTGTTGACTTAAAGTGGTGAGCTTCCATACATTGAAAGGCTCCATTTCTTGTTTTTCATTTCTTATGTCTTCATTAGTTTAGTCTTGGACTTTATTTTCGCAACGATCGAGTCCATGTCACCACCGGATATTCTTGGTTTTATTTTAGAGGCTTTGTATGGACAAACTGTGGACTTGGGTACGTTATGGTGGATATGAATTTGATTATTATTTTTGTTTTGGTTATGGTTGTTGGTTTGGTATTTGATGGTCAAACATGTTCGGGTTGGATATAGTCTTAGACCTATCCCAAAGTATTTATGTGGTTAATCACTCCATCTTATTATATATCCAGAATTCATCTAACTCGGGGTATATATTGGTTGGTTGGATTAGGTAGAGGGGTTATCTCTGATCCGTGTTGTCTTAAGATTCCTATTACAATAAGGCCCTGGTTTGGGTTGTGTCAAGTTAGTATCAGATCTAGGTTCATGGTCAATTGGGATTCCATAAAGCCATGTCGAGTAAAGTCTCTTTTAAGGGTATGTATCATGCCACACTCATAAGGGAAAGACTACGAGGCATTTAGGAATATTTCACTTTCTTGTTGCCTTACTTCAATGTGTAGAGTCTAAGGCCTATAATTCTATTGATTTTTGTTTTCTTGTCTTTCAAATTATGCTTCTGAGAAGATTCGATGTTCATGCAAACTCTTCTGTCCCAAAGAGGGACAATGTTGATGGGACACGCATTATCTCTGGAGTATAGACCCAGTCAAGGGTCGCTGCATCTGGCTATCCTCGTGGGGTTCTACTTGTCCCTACTGATCCTACTCCTGAGGGTGACACTCATACTCAGTCATACACTCATACTCAGTCATCTTAAGGGGATGCTATTAATGTTGAGTTACATGGCTCTATTACTCTGTTGACTTAGTTGGTAGCTTCACTGTCTAAGAGTGGTGTTCTTATTACTCCATCGTGTAAGGCCACAAGGGTTAGCCAGTTTATGAGGTTGAATCTCCCTATATTTACTGGTGCAAAGGTTGAGAAGGATCCTAAAGCTTTCATTGATGATATGGAGAACATCTTTCGTATTATGCATGCTACAGATGTGGAGGGCATAGAGTTTTCCACCTACCAGCTGAAAGATGTGGCATACCAATGGTATGAGGAATAAGAATAGTATAGGGGAGATGGTGTAGACTCTACATTGTGGGATAATTTTCTAGTGCCTTCTTGGATTGCTTCTTTTCTTAGGAGTTGAGGAAGGCAAAAGTGGAAGAGTTTGTGAATTTGAGGTAAGGTAGGATATCTGTTAAGGAGTATGCCTTAAAATTTCATCAGTTTTCTAGGTATGCTCTAGAGTTGTTTCTAGCAAGAGGGAGAAAATGTATAAGTTTGGTTCTGGGCTATCTAGCGAGTTGATTCTTGAGAGTAAGGTTGCCTTATTGATTAAGGACATGAATATATCTATGTTTGTTGTTTAAATGTAGCAAGTGAAGAAAGAGAAAAGGAAGCAGGCTGAGTTTAGTGAAAAGTAGAGAAAGAAATTTAGGCTTTCTGAGAAGAGTGGTAGAGACGGGGGTAAGTGGTCAAAGAACAAGTGGGGGAGTTCTGGTTCTTTCTCCATGGCTAGTGCTCCTTACCCAAAGTCATTAAGTGATCATCGGTCTCAGCATAATAGTGGGTCCCGGGCACAGGGTGCCCAATCTCAAGCTAGTGGATCTCAGTTGGCTCTATCCCACTCTCCTTGTAGATTTTATGGGCGGTCGCACTGTGGTTTCTATGAGAAAGGGAAGAACAGATGTTTTAATTGTGGTTAGATTGGTCACATACAGCGTGACTATTATGCTAGAATGACTTTTGGGTCAAACAAGGTTCCGATTGCCTCTTTATCTGCTCCTGCACCAAAGTGTGATGCTTCTGTATCTATTTCTGCTTCTGGCACTGGCACTGGTGAGAATCATTTATATTCTCTTACATCTAGCCAGGATTCTGAGGCATCTCCCGATGTCGTTACCAATATATTGAAACTTTTCTCCCATGATTTGTATTGTTTACTTGATCCAATATCCACTCTTCCTTATGTGACCTCATTTATGGCTGTGCATTTTGGTTTTGGCCCTGAGTTTATTTAAGATCCCTTCTCTGTATCTACCCTGGTTGGTGACCTTGTGATTTATAACAGAGTCTACAGGGGGCGTGTCATATCTGTTAGTGGTAAAGAAACTCTTATGGATTTGATAGAGTTATATATGGTTGACTTTGATATCATATTAGGGATGGATTTGTAGAATTCGTCTTATGCTTTCTTAGATTGTCGAACCCTCAAAGTCATGTTTAAATTCCCTAATGAGATGTTCATTATATGGGAAAGGGGTTCCTTAGTGCCTAAGAAGACGTTTATCTCATATCTTAGAGCTTCGAGATTAATCTCCAAAGAGTGTCTCTATCATTTGGTTTGGGTTAAAGATTCTAACTCGAAAGGTCCTTCTCTAAAATCCATTTCTTTGGTTAATGAGTTTCCCGAGGTTTTCCCTAATGATCTTCTTGGTATTCCTCCAGATAGGGAAATTGATTTTGGGATTGATCTTATTCCAGACACTCATCCTATTTCTATCCCTCCTTATAGAATGGCTCCGACTAGGTTAAAGAAGCTTAAGGAACAACTGAAGGATCTCCTAGATAAAGGTTTTATCCATCTTAATATGTCTCATTGGGGTGCTCCGGTGTTGTTTGTTCGAAAGAAGGATGATCCTTTCAGATGTGCATTGATTGTTGTCAATTGAATAAGGTGACCATAAAGAATAAGTATCCTCTTTCTAGGATTGATGACTTGTTTGATCAGCTTCAAGGTGCAAAGTATTTCTCTAAGATTGATCTTAGGTTGGGTTATCATCAGCTTAAGATTAGGGACGTGGATATCCCTAAGACTTTTTTCAGGACCCGATATGGTCACTATGCATTCCTAGTTATTTCTTTTGGGTTGACCAATGCTCTAATAATGTTTATAGATTTAATGAATAGGGTCTTCCACCAGTTTTTATATTTGTTCGTCATTGTCTTTATTGATTACATCTTTGTTTACACTAAGAGTGAGGTGGATCATGTCAATCACCTTCGTGCTATGTTGCAAACCTTAAAAGATCAGCATTTGTACGCCAAGTTCTCAAAGTGTGAGTTTTGGTTCAAGGGCATGACTTTTCTTGGTGATGTTATCTCTAGTGAGGGGATCGTGGTTGATCCACAAAATGTTGTGGTGGTTAAGAAGTGGTCTAGACCTGCGACTCCGACTGATATTCAGAGCTTCTTAGGTTTAGCCAGTTACAATAAGAGATTTGTGGAAAGTTTTTTTACTATAGCTTCCCTATTGACTAAGTTGACCCAAAATAAGGTCAAGTTCCTGTGGTCAGATGCGTATTAGAGTAGTTTTGAGAAGTTCAAGGATAAGTTGACTTCAACTCCAATTTTGACCCTGCTTGAGGATAATGATGGCTATATAGTGTATTGTGATGCTTTGCGAGTTGGTCTTGGTTGTGTGTTGATGCGGCATGGTAGGGTGGTGGCCTATGCTTCTAGGCAGAGTAAATTTCAAGAGAAAAAGTACCCTACTCATGACTTGGATTGTTAGTTGCGGTGTTTGCACTGAAGATTTGGCATCACTATCTCTATGGGGTTCATGTTGACATTTTTTCTGATCATAAGAGCCTACAGTATGTGTTTACTCAGAAAGAGTTTAATCTTAGGCGAAGGAGGTTTCTTAAGTTTTTTAGGGACTACAATATAAGTCTTCACTACCATCTAGGTAAAGCTAATGTAGTTGTTAATGCTCTTAGCGGGTTATCCATGAGGAGTCTAGCTCATATGGATGAGGATAAGTAGGAGTTGGTAAAGGATATTCATCATTTGGCTAATCTTAGAGTTCATCTCAAGGACTTTAAGGATAGTGGTGTGTTTGTGTATCAGGTATCGCAATCAACTCTGGTTTTTGGGATAAAGGAAATGCAAATATTAGACTCTTACTTGGTGAAGATTAGATAAAATATGGGTCTGCAAAAGGTTGTTGACTTTGTGATTAGTGGAGATGGTATCTTAAACCAAGGCTGATTATGTGTTTCCAACGTCGATGAGTTGAGGGAAAGGATATGGGCCAAAGCTTATGGATCTCATTATACTATTCATCCCAATTTGACGAACATGTATTATGATCTTAAGGAGTTCTACTGATGGAATAATATGAAGCGAGGTGTCGCTAACAATGTGGCTAAGTGTATGGTGTGTCAACAAGAAAAAGTTGAGCACATGAGACCTGGTGGTTTGTACCAAGAGATTGAATTTCTTGAATGGATGTAGGAAGAGATTAATATGGATTTTCTTACCGGTCTACCTCGGTGTCAGAATCAGTGTGATTTAATTTGGGTTATTGTGGATAGGATGACCAAGTTTGCTTACTTCTTACCAGTAAAGACTAGTTATTCGGTGGAGGATTATGCTAAGTTGTATCTTGCAGAGATAGTAAAGTTGCATGGTGCTCCTATTTCAATCTTTTTGGATCATGGTACTCCATTCTCATCTCACTTTTGGAAGTCGTTTCAGAAAGGTTTGGGAACTTAGGTGTGCCTTAGTACCGCTTTCCACCCGCAATCAGATGAACAAACGGATAGGACTATTCAGATATTGGAAGAGATGTTTCATGCTTGCGTGATTGACTATAACGGTAGGTGGTTCGACCATTTGGCTTTGATTTAGTTTGCATATAGTAAGATCTACCAATCTAGCATTGGTATGGCTCCTTTTGAGGAGTTGTATGGTAAGAGATGTTGTTCTTGATACAAGCACAAGGAGCTCCAAGAGTACAAGGTATTATCTAAGTGTTAAGGCTTCGGAATTAGCAAGCAATTGAAGACTTTTTGGAGTATTTTGAAGCCTTGGTCAAGAGAAGGAAGGAGGGGCACTTATACACTTAAGAGGCGCCTCAAGTGAAGGGCATTGAAGATAGTTTGCACTCCAAAGTGACACTCAAGAGGCGCCCCAATTCCCTCTCTCATTAAGGACATTTTTTTCCATTGAATGTAATAGTATAAATAGACCATTTTACTTTTTTTTTCATTAGACTTTGGATGACATTGAATATTACTCTTAACTTGTAGTTTCTAGTCTCTAGTTTGTAGCTTGAATCTGAAACTTGGATCTTAATACATTTGGAATTGGTTTTTTCACTTGTATTGGGTTATTTGGAAATAAAGGGGTGCTTGAGGAAGTGTGAGTCCTTTGGGTCACCTAAGAGAGTGGTTTTGAACTTTCATTTGTGAGGTGTGATTGGAGATTTGATATATCTCCTTTTGTTAATCATCTAGTGGAAGTAAGGGTCACTCTACTATCTTTACATTTTATGCGTTCTTCTTCATCTCTTTTCTTCTTGGTGTGTTGTTTTCTCTTAGTGTGCTTGATAGTTTTTGCATCTTAGTGTCCATTTTCGTGTGTTTGATAGTCTTTAGGCTATCATTTGGTATCAAAGCCTTGGTTAGGGTTGTTCCAACATCCTAAATCTTGGTTTTAGAGTTCTTATTTAGAAAATCTCAACAAAAAAGAGTAAAAAAATCAGAAAATACAAAAAAAAAAATGGTGTCTAGTGTTGTCTTATGTTAGATCTGAATTTAGAACTTAGATGTACAAGTTTTTACTTTGTCTTTGAAGTTCCTTGCACTAGATTCTTTCTCTCTAGTGCCTAGGGAGTCTAGAACTACTTTTAGAGTGAAGTTTGGTTGAGTTTGAGCAAAAAACCTCCATGAACATGGTGTTTTTGAAGCTTTTGAGCTAAGATCCGAAATTGACCTTGCTATTTGGACGTGTGTTGTGGCTGATTTTTAGTGGGTTGAGTTTGTTTTGGCATAAGGAACCAAGATCTACAAAAAAAAATCAGATTTGGAGTCCATTCGCTTGTTGGTCAAACTTGGTCAACACTTGAATATTCATCTTGTTCATCCTTGATCTTCATATCTTGGTGAAGAAGAATATTCAAAGGTGTTGTTTGATCCAAAAAAGGAAAAAAAAGAGAGTAGAAAAATTGTTAGTCCAAAATCATATTCAAACAATATTCCATTCTTCCAAAAGGAGAAGGGGACAAGGGACAACAAAGTACACTTGCAAGTACAAGGGGGGGACCATTGCATTTCCATTTCCATTTGAGACTTAAAAGAGCTCTAATTTGCTTCTTACCCCTCCAAATCTGAAAATTCTTCTTCCCAAAGTGTTATTTGGCCGAGACAAAGGTTTTGGAAAATTTGAAAGTTTGAAAAGTGACAACCAACCACGTAGTGCCACATCATCACTTGTGATCAACCGAAATTCACCTCTAAACTTAGATTTCCTAGTTTCTAATTTTTCATCCTAGTTTCTTTTAGGCTAATTCTATCACTAATTAGCAAACTAGTAAGTACCTACTAGGTTGGTAATTAGTCTAGAGTTCATTTATTTTGTGTCTTCGGTTTTTTTGTGCTTTTCTCGATTTTAAGTCGTAGTATTTTGTTGGTTCAAATTCGTGCATCACTTTATTTGAGTCGTTTCAAAACAAAGATCGATTCTGGACCAAAACTTCTCACCTCTCAAGTAACTTGCCAAGTATTTCCGATTCTCCAACACTTGTGAGTCCAAGTGCGAGGCTTTTGAAATAACTTGTTTGCTCGTTTTGTAGGTTGTGTTTCTTGCTGTTGTTTTTGTTCTTTTAGGTACATTTGCCATGGAATCTGAAGATACTACTTCCCAACCTTTGAGAAATGATGCTATTGGAGCCTTGATGGCTTGGTTTGAGGCCCTTGCCCGAGAAATGAGGAGTGATAATGATGCCTTAAGCAGGGAAATGAAGAATGATAATGATGACTTGAGAAGTAATGTGGATGCTATGAGGGGTGAAATGGTGACTATGAAGGGTGAAATTTCCACTTTTAGTGGAAGGCTTGATTGTGTTGAAAGTAGGAGGAACTCACGACCTTCTACTCCTAATCCCTACCATGCATTGTCTAGTGTCCTAGCCAATAACTCTTCCATGGCTATAATACCCGAAACCCTCCACCAAATGCTTAACCCTCCAATAGTTCCACAAAACAAGCCACTAAACCAATCCCAAACCTCTCCTAACCAAACCCTACAAAGGCCACTACATCACCAAATAAACCAAGTCTAACAAGGAGGACTTGGAACTCAAACTCCACCACCAAATCCAAACCAAATACCTCCACAAATGCCACTTACCAAATGCCAAATCCCATGGACCAAAGACCTTACCATACACCACCTCCAATGCCACAAGTTTAAGTACCACATAATCAAAGACCAAACCCACTTCCCCAAAGGCCTTAAATTCGAAACTCACCCATCCAAATTGAGGATTATAGTAGAAGAGAGCAAGAAGGCTATGAAGCTCCTCACAATGATTATTGTTTTGATGAGTCAGAGAGGGGAAGCTATGAACAAAGGGGACCTTATGGTATATTCCAAGGGTAATATGCAAGGCATGGGCATGGTGATCAACCAAGAATCCAAGACATTGGTATTAATTCAATCAAGGTTGGCATTCCAATTTTCAAAGGTGAGAGTGATCTGAAAGTGTACTTAGATTGGGAATCCTCTTGTGAAAAGATTTTTCAAATGAATGACCTTTCCAAAGAAAAGAAAAGTTTCTATGCTATTGCTCACTTTGAAGGATATGCAAACACTTGGGGGGATTACACCAAAATATTTGATGATGTGTTGATTGATAGCCAACTACCTCTTTAGGGGATGTTAAAGAGAGTTATGAGAGAAAGATACATCCCGGAGCATTATAGGCATGAGCTTCTTGCCAAGCTTTACAATCTAAAGGAAGGAAGCAAGAGTGGTATGGCCTATTGTGATGAATTTCAGAAACTTGTCTTGAAACTTGACCATAGAGGTGAACAAGTTCAACATGATGTTATCCGCTTCAATGTTGGATTGAACAACGACATATCCTCCAATTTGACTCTTCACAAGTTTGGAATTGTGTTTGAAGTCTTCCAAGCTACCATGGAGATTGAAAGGAGAACAAAGAAAGGTCGGCTTATAAGCTTAGAGTCTAATAAGGTTCGGGTTTGGCAAGAAACAAAGAGGTAAGTCCTTTGACTTCGGTTTGGAACAAGAACAAATCTTTTATATCTTCTTCTTCTTCTCAAATCTCAACTAAGAAAGTGTCATATCAACCTCCAAAGTTGGAGGTGAAGTCGAATGCCCTTCCTCCCTCATCTAAGGGTTTATAATGTTTCAAGTGTCAAGGTTAGGCTCATAGGGAAAGTGAGTGCCCTAACTGACATAATGTGATTCTAAGGGAGGGGAAGTTGTATTATCTTAGTGAAGAAGTGGAGTTGGAAACCGAGGAGAATGATTACAACTTTCAAGATGGAGAGTGCATAGAACCCGAAGTTAAAGGTGAGGGTAGTGAAGAAGATGTGTTTCCTTGTGAAGGAGAATGTGATGTGCCTAGTTATGTTGTTAGGAGAACTTTGTTTAGTAAGGTCTTGGATGATCAAAGATATAACCTCTTTCATACCAAATACCTTATTAAAGAAAGTTTGAGTTCAATGGTCATAGATAGTAGGAGTTGTGTGAATATTGCTAGTATCACCTTGGTTGACCACTTGAAACTAGCCACTATCCCTCACCCGAATCCATACAAGCTTTAATGGTTAAATAAGTATGGTGAATTGAAGGTCAAATGATAATGCGTGATTAGATTCAGGATAGGGAATTATCATGATGAAGTTTTATGTGATGTAATCCGTATGCAAGCATGTCATAATTTGTTGGGAAGGCCTTGGCAATTTGATAGGCACACTATACATGATGGAAGATATAATAGGTAGACCTTTATGCATAGTGGTTGAAAGTTCACTCTTCTCCACCATCTAATGTGAATGAAATCCAAGAGAAAAACAAGAAGTTGGATGAGAAAAGAAAGAAGGAAAAGGGAGGGGAGGTTTTGGATTATGAGAAGAGAAAAGGGAAGACAACTTTGTTTGTAGGAGTTGCCTACAAAGGTCCCTTGATACTTACTAACTCAAAGGCTAGCATTTTACCTAGCCTTGATTCTTCTTATTTGCAGGTTCAAGCTCATGAATTATCAAAGAAGGATCAACAAGAAATCTCACATGAAAGTGGCCTCAAAACACCCTTGGCCGAGAGCTTCAAAAGAGTGGACTGTCCTAGTCCAAACCGAGGTAATAATGATATTCCCTATATTTCCTTGATCTTAAATTGTTGTCATGTGATTCCTTATGTAGAGGTTTCGGAATTTTTTGATGTAGGTGTGCATGTTTCTTTTCTTGTTAGATTTCTTGATATGTATAATAAACCATGTGCACCTAAGATTAGCTCACTACTTGAATATGAGACTAGTGTGATTGAAAACTTTCAAGTTAGTATTGATGCTAGTAATGATGGTCTTGATATTGAACATGGTCCTTTGAACGTGTAATGATAGCCATGATATTAATCTTGTTCATAGTGGCCTTGTGTTTGTCCTAGTGGTGGGTAATACCTTGAATGATTGTGAGCTTGGTAACTTACTAAAAGGAGTGGGCCATCTCGGCTTAAACCCGTATCCTTTGCTCCCATTTGACCCCGGAATACTCTTGAGATGTGAAGGTTATAGTTGCTGGTCATGCTCACTTATTTTTTATAAGGATTCTATTCATGTCTTTGGTATCCTTTATGCTAAGCTTTTTATGTCAAATACTAAGGATATGTGGTTGTATATCAAGTGTGAGCAACCATAGGTTGGTGATATGAGTGTGGTACTAATATTAACCCTCCTACCAAGAGGATTGTGTGTTTATTTTGCTCTCTCATTGGTTTTTCCAAGATCTAAATTTGAGGACAAATGCCTTTAAGATGGAGATGATGATACAAGCACAAGAAGCACCAAGAGTACAAGGTATTATATAAGTTTTAAGGCTTTGGACTTAGCAATCAATTGAAGAATTTTTGGAGTATTTTGAAGCCTTGGTCAAGAGAAGGAAGGAGGGGCACTTATACACTCAAGAGGCGCCTCAAGTGAAGGGTTGCAGACATTTTACACTCCAAAGTGACACTCAAGAGGCACCCCAATTCCCTCTCTCATTAAGGACATTTTTTTCCATTGAATGTAATAGTATAAATAGACCATTTTACTACTCTTTTCATTAGACTTTTGATGACATTGAATATTACTCTTAACTTTTAGTTTTTAGTCTCTAGTTTGTAGCTTGAATCCAAAACTTGGATCTTAATACATTTGGAATTAGTTTTTCACTTGTATTGGGTTATTTGGCAAGAAAGGTGTGCTTGAGGAAGTGTGAGTCCTTTAGGTCACCTAAGAGAGTGATTTTGAACTTTCATTTGTAAGGTGTGATTGGAGATTTGATATATCTCCTTTTGTTAATCATCTAGTGGAAGTAAGGGTCACTCTACTATCTTTACATTTTATGCATTCTTGTTCATCTCTTTCTTCTTGGTGTATTGTTTTCTCTTTGTGTGCTTACGGATTTTTGCATCTTAGTGTCCATTTTTGTGTGTTTGATAGTCTTTAGGCTATCAGTTCTTTTATTGGGTGGTATGAAGTTGGTGATGGTAAGTTGTTTGGCCCTGATTTGGTTCATCAATCCTTAGAGAAGGTGAAGGTTATTCATGATAGATTGAAAGCCGCTCAAAGTCACCAAAAGTCCTATGCAAACATGAGGCGTAGGTATTTAGTGTTTAATAGTGGCGATTGGGTGTTCTTAAAGGTATCTCCCATGGAGGGAGTAATGCAATTTCGTAAGAAAGGAAAGTTAATTCCTCGGTATGTTGGCCCGTACTTGGTCTTTAAGAGAGTTGGTAGTGTTCTTATGAGTTGGAGTTTCCTCTTAGTTTGAGCTCCATTCATCTATTTTTTTCAAGTTTCTATGTTGAGGAAGTGTAGGTGTTCCTTTATTAGTTGTTCCTTTAAAAGGGTTGGGTATCTCAGATTCCCTGTCTTATGAGGTAGTCCCGGTTGAGATCTTGGATCGTCGAGTCCATTGGTTGTGATAAAAAGATGTGGCTTCGGTAAAGGTTCTTTAGAGGAACCATAAGGTTGAAGAAGCTACTTGGGAAGTGAAAGAGGACATAAAGTCCAAGTATCTACATTTTTTCCCCTTACGGATATTCGTGTAGAAGGTATGTGTTGTTTATCGGATCTTTGTTTTCTAACTTAGTTAAAGAAAATATTTATTTCCTTGTATCTTTGTTTTCTAACTTGGTTAAAGGTTAGTTTGATGCGTAATAATGTGTTAACTCGTGATTGTGCTTTCCATACCCATCATTCGAGGATGAATGACCCTAGTGGGGGAGAATTGAAACACCTTGGCTTTGTACCCTTAGAAAATTTCTTAAGTTGAGCATTCTGGACATCATACGACTTGTGCATACTAGTCATATAATATGGTACAGTTTTGGGTCCCTCCACTCATATGATGATCAGTGTAGTTTGATTGGTTTATGTCCAAAGTACGAATGGATCATACTAGTAGTATATTAGGGTACTAAAAGTATGATGCCAAACCGTATGATGCCGCATGCCTTGCCTAAATGATTCTATTCTGCCTAGGGTATGGTTCTAGGGTACTTGTTGTATAATAGGATACGAGCTGTCCCTTATGGTCATAAGTTGGTCAGTGTTGAGGTCCATGGTGATGCCTAGGGTACAAGTGGTGGGTCCACTCGTATATAGTGTTTGGTTAGGGTAGTCGTACCCTCCTGCGCATATGTTTTTAGATTTTTAGTTGAGGGTATTTTGGACATTTACCACCCCAAAACCCTTAAGTCCCCTCATCTTAAAACATATTGTGACTTCTCATAACATACTTTGAAAGATCAAAACACATCAAAATCTCTCTAACTCTCTCAAGGAAATTGGGGCTAGGGTTCTTCAAAGGTGTTCATCTAGAGGCTCAAGAGTCAAGTTACTTCTATGAATCTTCTTGAATAAGGCATATGACTCTTGCCTCATTGTTATTTCATAAATATCAATTGTTTTAAAGTGTTATTATGATTCTTAAATGGTGGTTTTGAAAAACCAAAATTAAGGTTTATTGCATATGGTTGAGTATTGTTTACTCTTGGTCTAACTTGTGCCTATGCATGTTTTTGGTGATGGTTTGCACATGTGGGTGCTTGGTAATTATGGTTTTTACAAATGGGTCATGGGTAACCCTAAACTTGATGTCTTTACTTTGGTTTTAGTTGTGGAAAGGATATCCCCTCAAAATGTTTGTGAAAATGCTTAAGAGAATAAACTAGTCACATGTTAAATGGTGCTTTGAACTAAGGCATTGGCCTAATGAATATGAATGGTTGGTAAATGGTTTTGTGAAGGCCTTGTTGGCCATGTAATGATTTAAATGGTAACCTTGGTGGTTTAATTGGTTAAATGGGTTTGAGACCCTAAACACTAACTTGATTTGTGTCTTTGTTAGACAATGGGTTCAAGTCCCTAAACTTTGAATTTAATTAGTGCCTTTGTTAGACAATGGGTTCGAGTCCCAAAGTCAAATGAATGATTGGTTGATTATAATGGTAATGGAATGTTGTGTTCTGCAAGTGATGTTTGTATGATGATACCAACGAAGAGCCTTTAGTATGTAATTGACCTAATGGTTGTGTATGAGGAATGGTGGTTTCAAATTGGGCCTTAAAGCGGGATGTGTAGCTGGGCCATGCAAGTGAAGTCTGAAGGACTAACACTGGAAACCATGCTAGCCAATGTGGGTGTCTTAGAACCGGGTGATTCAAGTCACCTAAATGAACATATAAAAGAGAGGTTCGAGTCCCCCTTACTACATGTATTGCTTTTAAATCACCTTGATTATGCCAAAAGGATCGAGTCCCCATATAGGCATATACGGTTATGGATATTCTCTTGTTCGTGCAGCTACACGTACGGGGGCTCTTCTATCTAGGGGAGAGATGGGACCATATAGCTCGTGGGTTCCTTATTTTATGATGGTCATGTTACACAACCTAGGTTAATGTTTTCAAAGTTCATGCTAAGTTTGTTCCCTATTCTGGCATGGTATAGTATATATGTATATGTATGTAATGCATTGTTTATATGCATTGATTGATTGGTTTTGAGTTGTTGGCATTATTTTGTCCTTATTCTTGTGTTATGTGCTAGTGTATCAACCTCTAACCATCTTTGACGTTGTATCCCCATGCAATGCAGGTGTTGGCCATACTACACCTCCTACTCAGTGATTGGACTCGGGAATAGCCTGTGTTAACTTGAAGTGGTGAGCTTCCATAATTCGGAAGGCTCCATTTATTGTTTTTGGTTTCTTATATTTTCATTGGTGTAGTCTTGGACATTGGTTTTGGCTATGGTCGAGGGCATGTCGCGATCGGATATTCTTGGTTTTGTTTTAGAGACTTTGTTTGGACAAACTATGGACTTGGGTACATTATGGTGGATATGAACTTGATTATTATTTTTGTTTTGGTTATGGTTTTTGGTTTGGAATTTTATGGTCAGACTTGTTTAGGTTGGCCATGGTCTTTGACCGATCCCAAAGTATTTATGTGGTTAATCACTCCATCTTGTTATATGTTCGGAATTCATTTGACTCAGGGTATATGTTGGTAGGTTGGATTTGGAATAGGGGTGATCTCCGGTCCTTGTTGGGCTTGATATGCCTATTACGATAGGGCCCTGGCTCGGGTCATGTCACGTTAGTAGTGAGAACTCATACTACGATTTGTGGGTTATATAAATATAGTATATGTACCAACACGAGGTACTCAAGCATCGACCGATTGAGCCCCAAAGACAATGTAAGTATAAGCAACATTTAAAGCAGAAATAATATTAGAGGTGACTATCTAAGAGATGAGATACAATAATACCTAAATAAAGAGTAAGGATAAACTATAATATCCTACAAGTAATCTGGGATAAAGTTATGTTAGTAAGTAGCTAGTCAACGTATGATAGTATAGTGAAGAAAGAGATTGAGATATACAATATAGGTATAAAGCAAGATATATACAAGAGATCTATAAAAGTAAGATAAAGAAAGTGTATATATATACTTATAATAATACTACGAAGAAGATTGGACATATATCATGAAAATGGATAAACCAAAAAGTGCTAACCAGAGGGAATTGTCTTAACATCTCGCGAATCATAACCAACTAGGGGATCTAACTCTAGCATAATCAGTCTCTAATCAAAATGTGAAAAATCATAAATCCCATCATAATAAGAGAAAAAAAGTCAAAAGTGTACCAACAATCTCAGGTATCAGTCCATAACCAACCTGCCATGAACTATACAGTAGTAACCAAGCAATAGCATAACTGACTAACCTTGACAAATATTAACCTAAATGGTCCCTCATAAGCTCAGAAGGTGCAATCAATCACTTAGCCAAAAAAAAGCACCACCTATACCTATACAACCCCCCATAAGACTGATAGATACAAGTTCCAAGCATTTATACTGGTGATAGGCGATGCATGTGAAAGAATGAAGTTCATTAAAAGAACCAGATGATGCAAGATAAACCATGTACCATATCCAACACTAGTGTAGTCACCTCCTCCAGCTCAACGGCTCACAAAGGCAGGATATACGGTGACTATCTTCCTCTATATACAATGCTTGAACCTGAACCAGCACTACCATAAACCAAATCTATAACAGGAGCAATAACAAGAATTTTAATCAAACTGGAACTAGTGGATGATAACAAGATGCTGGATAATCCATAATTACACGATAATAATAGAAGGGTTTGAATTGGAACCATAGGGTAATAATAAGAGGCCTGATAATCCATAACTATACAATAACAATAGTCGAGCTCAAACTAAAACCATAGGGTAATAATAAGAAGTCTGATAATCTATAACCGAGCACTAGGGCTCCCAAATCGTAACCATGAACAAATGTCAAACTCAAATTGAAACTCATAACCATGGCATAACTAGCAGTAATCTAGGGTTCGTAAGCCTATCACCAGCCCATTTATTCATAAAATTCAGTCGCGAGTAATTTAAGATCAGCTACTACCCACCCTAAAGGTAATGAAGCAAAAAATGTCTGTTATTAAGAATAAGTGAACCTAGACCCCAGGTAAAAACCTAAGGGAGCAGTTATAAGTCCATCTAAGCCTAAAGGAAAGTCACTCGAAGTATTTTATCTAAAATGGGAAATGAGACCCACTACCAGCCTATAATAACGTAATCTAAGGCAACACCTACCCTAACCTAGGCTAAGGTTTCTCAGTCCTATCCCAAGGTACTATAGGATCTAAGTCTAGTTTTAGAGGTGGACCGTATACTAAACTAAGGCAAAATGGGCCTAAATCCTAATAAAGAGAGGCCTTAATGGGCTAAAGTAAGCATGAGAATGAGGATAATGCATGCATGCCACCAACATATCCAAACAAAAAATTGTAAATACCAAAATGGTTATAAGCTAAGCTACATCTCTTTTATGACATAAGGAACTGACCGGGTGTACATGGTATCTTAACCAAGGTCTCGAGCCCAACATTGTAATATATAGAAAAATAGGAGTATATGAGTCAATGTAGGGAATCAAAAGCAGGATCAAGGAGAGACATTATTCTACTAGGTGAGATTAATCGAGGAATATCATTGAAAGGACTACCCTAACTCCTTTACTAATTATTGTTAGTGCCAACCTAAGGTCATTTACATAACTAAACGGGCTTAACAACATGCTAAAGTTATGTCGGGTATTCTAGGTTAAGGCTTAATTTACGACTCTATACTAAAATCCCTAAACAGGCCAAATACTAATACAACTAGCCCTAACCCTATATTATAACCTCCACCTAGAGTACAGTCCATATAGTATAAGTTTATAGGGAAAAGTAGATTGAAGCCTACCTCGATGTTGAACCATAGATCTTGAATTGTCCAGAACTATTTATAACTACTCCATGATCTCCAGATGTCATCATGATATCAAAATAAAAAACTATGTATTAATATGAGTAAAATAATACCGATTTTTCTATATAAACTCCAGGCCCAAAATTAGGTCAATAATGGGCTCATGGGCCCCGCTAATGGAAATCTAGAATTAGATCCATCGTGAGGTCCCTCGAATTAAAAAGAATGCCTGCTTGAAATTTATGCACAAATAAGTCTCAATTAAGGCTCAAATACCCCCAAAAGATAAGGGAAACAAATGAATAAATCAAGAATTAAAGGATAGAATTAGGGTGAAAAATTACGAAATAATGAAGGGAAAATGGTCACTAATGCACCCCCTACACAATTCTAGCACAAATTAATAATTTCCTACCAATTTTTGAGCTTACAAGTCTAATAATGGGAGAAAGGGTTTGAAAAATAATGGATTTTTTGGGAAGAGAACAATATATAGGGCCAGGGGTTACTCATCATGAACACGAGGTCCCCTCCCAGCTGCGATCACTATGTACTAAGAAATTGATCATCTCAAATGTGAGGAATTTACCATGATCGCGATGAAAAATTAAAGAATGCCATTGAGAATGCGATAAAGCCTTCACAAATACGAAGAAGAGATTAGGTAGGGTCTAATTGACCATTCATCGTGAATTCTAGAGGAGGATTGCGGTCATAAATTTCAAAAACTTGGCCCTTCACAAACGTGGTCAACTTCTAATGAATGTGAAGGGGAAGGGTGGCCTGCACCAGGTGTTGCTGCACCGGGTGTTGTGATGTGCTATTGAAATATAGCACTTTCTACACTTAAATAAGGAAAATATGCACGTTTCTACGGTTATTTGTTAGATATGATGTGTTTGGGTATGTTTTTTAGGAAACCATGTTTTGGATGCTAAGTTTGTGAAAAATATGAAAAAAGGTGTTTTTAGCTACTTTTTGGAGCAATTAAAAATGTTCAAGACACTTTTTGGCTTGTTCATGATCAAAGCATGTTCAAGAATTGAAGAAGAGATGAAAAGATGAATCCCGACACTTACTAAGTCAATATGTGGACCACAAGTAGGACCTACGGACTGCAAGTAGGCAAACCAAGTGCCAAAAGTCCAAAATCCCAAGAGCTGACTTGCGGGATTTTTTCATCTGTTACCTGCACCCTATACCTGCGCTCACCCTACTGACCGCAGGTACTACCTGCGCCCAGGGTCAAGGCACAAGTACAGACCACATGTGTCCATAGACCTTGTTTTCTGCTATTTCTTTCGGGCTTTGGTTTTAGGGTTTTATCATGTACTATAAACACCCTTTATGTTTTTTTAGTAGGAGTAACGCACTTTTGATACTCAAAAATATATTTTGAATCCAAGATTCGATTTTGATCTTGGGATTCTCTTGTATTGACTTCAGTTGATTAATTTAATTACGGTTGTGGGTTTTTATACTTCTTATCATTTTGATTTTATCTATGTTATTTATAATGAATAATATTGATTTCTTTACAAGCATGAGTGGCTAAAACCCATAGCTAGGGTTGTGGAAACCCTGGAGAATTGACAAAGTAGGGGAAGTGTTGTTGTTGTTCTGAACCAATACCAATGCATGCATTTCTTTATCTACATTATAATAGTTTTCTTAATGGGTGCGAATTTTAGGATCCCACCTACATATTGCTACTTACTCCAAAAGAGAAGTAGTGACTAGGAAACGATAATGACAATAGTAATTTGGAGTTTAACTGTCCATCCACATTACGAGGTTTTATCTACGTAATATGGTTATATTTCATCTAATAACTAGAGACTCAAAAAGTAATAGTTAACTAGGATCTAGATAAGGGTTAGTAACGCGACATCCTGAGACTCAAAAGGTAACGGGTGAAATCTTTTTACACATCCAAAAGATTGCAGAAGGTACATAACTTAACTATTTTTCATACAAAGCATCAGGTTGGTTCAACAAAGCACGCTAAGCCTATGGATTTGAGAAGCCAGGGGAACACAATTATAATGTTCACCTACGACTAATTACAACCAAAGTTGATATAGTTTCTTACTCAAGATTACTACACAAAACCCATATTCACTTTTTCAGTTCTACTCATTTACTACAACTGTTGTTAGCCATGATCCACGTGTTCCCTTAGGATTTGTCCCCAACCTTAGTTGGGTTACTATATTTTGACAACGAGTGTATCATCTTCTAATAGGAGGTGTAGTTTGGACGTCATCAAAATTTTGGCATTATTGTCGAGGAACACGGTGTTGATTTATAATTTGAGGTTTTTGTAGTTTTTGGGGTTTTTCTTTTTGTTTTTGTTCTTAGTTGAGCATACGTCGGTGTATGCCTAGCATATAGAGTAGAGGAAATCCTCTACTCCCACTGAATCTGAATCCAAAGAGGATCCAATAAACACTTAGTAGGATGTCTGAGCAGAAAGAAAATGAACTTCCTAATGGGGTTCGTGATATTGTACCTTCCCCTCCTCCCAAATAAGTATAGGATATTGTTAATCGATAGACTGATGATCTGTTAGATTAATCTAAAACTGAGAGAAGGGAAATAGAAGAAGCTCAGCAGGTAGCTAGGGAAGAAGAGCTAGTTGAGCAGAGACAAGCAGCAGACCGTCGAGCAGCACTCAATAGAAACTAAAATAGATCTAGAGGATCATGTGTTCAAGTAATCCCAGCATATTAGTATGTGAAGCCATATATAGATGATGAAGAAGACTTGGGATATGTTGAGTCAGCAGAGACTGGAGCCATAGTTCCTCCTATTTTACCCCTAGGTATCAAGTTTGACATCACAAGTGCAATGATCTAACTTCTAAATCTAAAGGGTGTGTTTTCAGGTCTACCTACAAATGATGTAAACTTAAACCTAGCCAATTTCATCGGGATCTACAATTCATAAACAAATCTAGGGGTGAATCAGGAAGCACTCAGACTGAGGATATTCCCATTCTTACTTGCAAAAGAAGCATCTTTATGGTTAGGGGAACTGCTAAGAGGCTCTATCACTACATAGAATGAGATGTGCAAGCAATTTTTGAATAGGTTTTTTCCTCTATCTAGATGTTGAAGCTTAAGGATGAGATCTATAATTTCAAGCAACTGCAGTTAGAATCTATGTTCGGGGCATGTTAAGGTTTAATAAGAAGATGAGCATGGTGCCTAATCATTGATTTTCAGGGTGACCTTATTAGAGATATTCCACCAAACCTTGACTATCAGCTCTAGAGCCATAGCAGACACCATAGATAGAGGAGATTTTATAAGACTATGCTGGGAGGTAGCTTCAGAGATGTTAGATTAGATTTGGCTCTCTAATCGAGGGTGACAAACTCAAGAGGCTGGGAGGGGATCTAGCACATATGCTATTGGTGCCTCCTGCGACCAGAAAATAGCTGATGACACTATAGCATAAGAGATTGAGTTATTTAGAATTGATCTAGGGGTACTAGCAAAGCACCTTGCAGCAGTAACTTTTAAGAAAGTAAATGCAGTAGCAGCACAGGGGTCTTCTTCCAAAGCTTACGAGTAAGAATTAAAGAAGAAAGTAAATTATCTGGATCATCAGTTAGCGGGTTTTCAAGCCCAAGGACAAGGGAACCAAGATTGGAACTGCTATGACAGATATAGTGATTATAGCAGAGAGAAAGATGGTCATTGAAAGAAGAAGGATGACTACAAAGAGAAGGGAGATGGGTATATTCCACCTGGCAGACAAGATGCAGAATCCAAAATAGAAGAGATACTAGCTAAGATGGTAAAGGGTAAAGAATCAAGAGATCATCCTTAAGGAGATTAAGTCTGATATTTCAGGATTAACCCAGAGGGTTGAGTTACATGCCACTACTATAAAGCAGTTGGAGCACCAGTTCGGGCAGATGTCAAAAACTCTAAACCAAAGGTAGCCAGGTACCCTTCAGAGCAATACGGTGCAAAATATGAAAAATGATGTCCATGTACTTACTATTACCACGAGGAGTGGTATCACTACTATGGATCCCCCATGACCTACTGCAGAAGCTGTTGATGATAAGACACCAATAGTTGAGTCTGATAAGGTAACAGATGATAAAGGTAAAACTACTAAAGATAAAGGTAAGGGGCTGGTCATTAAGATAGAAATTAGACAAATTTTAGAGACCACCCCTACCTTTTCCTCAGAGATTGAAGCAAAAGAAAGAGAAAGGTGAGTTCAAGTGATTTATTTAGATGTTGAAAGAATTAAGCTGGAATGTGCCTTTTTTTGAGGAATTAGAGTAGATTCCTGGATATTCTAGGTACAATAAACAACTTATTAAAAGGAAAAAAGGAGGGATAATTAAGGATATTGATGGTGTACACCAATGCACTGCAGTCACGACTAGGTCTTTGGCGTAGAAAAAGAGTGATCCTGGAGCATTCACTATACCATGCACTATTGGGTCATACCAATTTGCCAGAGCCTTGTGTGACTTAGGAGCCAGAATTAATTTGATATCACTATCCATATTTAAGAACTTGGGCTTAAACACTCCAAACTGACTTTAATGCGTCTATTGATGGCTGATCGCATAGTGAGAAGATGAAATTCAAGAGAGTGTGAATTGAAAATTTTTTGTGAGTCAACTAATGATTCTTCACAGTCGACTCACCAGTAGATCAGTGCATGTTACAATACATATTAAACTTAAAACAATTAAGCAAATAAGTAATCAAACATAAAGTAAAGACAGTAAAATTTATCCTGGTTCAGAACATCAATGTGGTGCCTACTTCCAGTCCCCTTAGGTTTCAATATTTCTTTAGATCTTTCAATACTAGATTTGAGTACAATGATGAGAAATAATTTTCGAAGACTTAGTTTGCTCTTCGGATCTTGTGACACAGCTTTTGTTTATATCACAAAGTGGACTCAATCTTATTCTTTGTATAACAATTGTAAGCTAAAGATTACAAAGCCTTATGAAACTAAGATTGAGACACTTTGAGTTTTTCTTCTTAAATTTATGCGCGGGCTTCAGCCTTTTATCTCTTCTTTTATAGTGTCGACCTTTTTCCTTTCGTTACCCTTTGTAACGAAACCTAAGAGATTTTTTCTCAATCAAGGATTTGGATTGGTTCCTTGATTGAGGGATGGCACCATACTGTATGTCTATATCAGATATTTCTATATGTGGTGCAGTTTCCATAATTATACATGTCCATATTAGATATGTCCATGTAACAATTGTGGCCTTCCTTCCTTTTGTTTTATGTCCTAGTTGATTTGGTCAGCTGTGATTCTAAGATTGTGATCCTTCTTCCATTTCTAAGATATTTGATTTATTTGCTTGCCATATTATTTGAATTCCATGATCATCCTTTTCATGATTGGATGTTCTTCTATTTTTGGAGTTGGCTCTCTTGCTTACTTCCATGTTGAGTTAGTCTTTTTTATCCTCCATATCTTCGGGTGAGATACCCTTCTATATTCTAATATCCTTCAAAGGTCCACTCATTAGTTTTTCATTATTAAAACTTAAATACAGGTGGCTAACCATCTCCCCCTTTTTTATAATGACAAACAAGCATAAACATCAGTTAACTTCCCTGTTTGTCAAAGTAGTCGGCTTGCTCCCCCTGACTTGTAAGTATCTTTATTGTCCTAATTTTCTTGGGTATCATTCGGCCTTTGTGTATCAAAATTCAACTTTCTCCCCCTGACTTGTACATTTTTTTGCTGTCCTAAGTTTCTTGGGTATCAGTCTGCCTTTGGGTATCAAAAGTTGACTTGCTCTACCTGGCTAATGGGTACTTCTGGATTTCTTAATGTTCTTGTCTTTCTCCCTATTTTTGCATAATCAAAAAGAATAGAAGCAAAAAACAAAACACATAGATAGAACAACAACAAGAAGTAATAGAAAAACATGGACAGCCATAATATATTAATGAGGCAGAGCAAAAAAAGTTATGGCAGATAGTATGGTAAGGATTATCTTATAACCCATCAACACAAGGGACAGGACCCCCTTTTGAATAAAAAATCAAAATTTACTGTTTCGCCAAGAAGTATGTTTGGGTGTTATGCATATTATGACAAAAATTTTCATAGGATTTTTCAACATTTTGACAAAGGAGGAGTAAGAGGTTTGAACAGAAACAGCCAGATCATCATTCGAGGAAGAGACTTGGGATTTCAATGAGTTCATGTAAGAGACAACTCGAGAGAACAACTTGACTCCTTCTTGTTTGAGCCCATCGAGTGCCAGACGGACAATACTTATGTCAGATCTTATAATTTTCACAAGGTCCAGGAATGTGGTAGTCGACTCCTAGAGTTGCATGACAACTTCTTCAATGGCTTTAATCCGCTGCTTGAGTTCTTCGAGTTCCTTCAAGAAAAAGGTAGAGGGGTTAGACAAAGATTTACTTACCTTTGGGGGTTCAGCCTTAGCACAGGCAGACTCATTTTTGTACCATTCATCATCCACAAGGACATACCCCAAGCTGTCAAACATTTTTGAATCATAAGTTGCAACAACTTTTACAAGGGGATAGGCAGACAAATCAATAGAGTAGAACAGAAGGATCCAATGATGAGTATCCCGTATGGCAAATTGGTAGAGGCATGAACTTCTCTTGCACTCTCAATTATGTAATCATGTATCCAGGTTTCCCAAGTGATTTTGATCTTCTTAACCAAACAGTACAACACAAAGACATCACGACAAGTGATATTTCTTAGGGATCCTTTCCACAGAATCACAGTGGTAGAAATAATATGGGAAATGATTCAAAATTTGAAACATAATGAAAGGGGACCAATGTTGGTTGACACGGAGTCAGGGTCTTATAGAAATTTCTTGGCTTCCTCAAAGCACACTTCAAAATTCTCGGGCTAGTTACTATTCATAAAAGGGACCACACCAAATAACTTAGTATCAAAGATGTATTCAAATAGGAAGTTGTTCGAGACAATTCTTGTGCCCAGCACAAGAGTCTCAAATTCACCACTGTCTAGAGAAAGTTGGAGATTAGCATAAAACATGAAGACAGGGTCATCATAAACTAGAAGTCCACAGAGGCGAAAAAATCAAGGACAGATGTTAAAACTTGAAAACCTGACTAATATTACAAGAGGCATCTTTCAATTGACGAAAATTGACGATGTGACCAGGTACGGTGGAGAAATTTTTAAAAGAGTGGATTTTTTCTTTATGAGAGTTTGTCTATAATTGGTGCATCTATAATTGGTGCATCTCTTCTGGAGAGAGGGAGTTAGAAGGGTTTGGATGAGGCTTTTTTATAGAGGAGACAGGTCTAGAACAGGGTCGTTGTTTCTTAAAAAAAGTGGATTGAGATAAGGATTCGTCAGAGGACTCAAAAAGAAGAATGGGATCATCGAAAGAGAATTTAGATATGTTATCCATAGAGAGAGTCTTAGTCTTGAGTAAGAGAGAAGATGAGACTTAAAGGATGAGAGAAGAAGAAGAAGATCCTATTAAGGGAACCAAAAGCAAAAGGGTAAGGGGTGAATTATGGAAGAGATAATGGAGGGGAAGGTAAAAGGGCGTGAAGTGAAAGGGGACTGATAAAAGTGAAAGGACAATGTATGGGGAAGGTAAAATGTGGTAGAGGAGGCAAGGGAAATGGTGAAGTTAATGATGACTTTCCTTAAAAAATATTTTTTTTGGTAAAATAGGTAAAATTTGACCAAGTATGACATTTGTGTCCAAAAATATGACTCATAAATCATTAATGCTGAGAATACTAAATCTTTTTCTGAGAAAACAAAATCTTCCTTCCAGCAATGGTTTTGTAAAAATATCTGCCAGCTGACTTTTGGAGTCAACAAATTTTAATGAAAATTGCCACTTTCTATATGATCACAAATAAAATGATGCCTGATGTCAATATGATTTGCCCTAGAATGATGCATAGTACATTTAGATAGACTAAAGGCACTAGTATTGTCACACAATATGGGAACAAATTAAAATCACATAGTTGACATATGATTCATAGAGTTTAGGAACAACAACTCTCAATGGTTGTGTATACCACTCTAGTTGTTGGCGAGTCAACTAATGTTTTCTTCAAGTTGTGTCAGGGACTTAGGATATTTCCTATTAAGGCCAAAAAACTTTCACCTGGCTAGCAAAAAAGAATTCTCACACAGAGAAAGGTTAGAATTATCAAGAATAATATCATTAAATGTAAAATTGTACAGTAAGGAAGTTTGAAACAAGATTTTGTCAGACCAGAGTTCTATCAAAGTTATTTTCTTAAAAATCATTATCTAGTAGGAAAGCACTCAATATCTCATGCCAAGACTTTGTAGCATGTTTGAGACCGTAGTGCTTTCAACATTCATTTGAAATGACTCAAAACATTTGAAAGTAGTAATAGCTTGAATTGATTCTAACCTTGCCATAAGGGAAAGGGTTTAATTATGTTCAATACTACCTCCCAATGTACCTAGTCATTCAAATTTTTTAGGGTGAAAGCAAACAATTTTTTATAATTTCTTGAAACACGTAGTTTTGTTATTTCAGATATAGCAGTCGACTCTGGAGGGGTTATAGTCGACTTTGGTTTGTGATGGTTCCGAGGTAATAAGAGAATTTCCTTCAGATTGTACATTACTTTGTAATTTTATAGATCAAACTCTTCTAAATATATTCTTACCATTGTTGTGGATAATTCATTGCTTCTGCCCAATAGAGATCTGGGAGATTACGTTCTAATCCATAGATCCTGGTAATTTCTTAAAAAGACTTATTTTTTCACTCCACTACACCATTCTTGATGTTTGAAGATGAGAGACATGCTATTTTTGACATGTTTGAAGGACCAACTTTTAGCTTAGAGGGGATTCTAAACCAAGCATCACACATCTGACTGATGCTGAGTGAGTTACACTTGAGATGGATTATCAGGTATACTTCATCTCAAATGTGAGGAATCAACCATAATCATAATGAAAAATTAGAGAATGCCATTACAAATGCAAAGAAGAGATTGGATAGGGTCCGATCGACCATTCATCATGAATGCTAGAGGAGGCTTCCGATCAAAAATTTCAAAAACTTGGCCATTCGCATATGTGGTCGACTTCTCACAAAAGTGAAGGGGAAAGTGGCCTGCACTAGGTGCTGCTGCACCAGGTGTTGTGATGTGTTATTGAAATATAGCACTTTCGATACTTAAATAAGGAAAATATGAAAGTTTCTACGGTTATTTGTCAGATATGATGTGTTTTGGGTATATTTTGTAGGAAACCATGTTTTGGATGCTAAGTTCGTGAAAATATGAAAAAAGGTGTTTTAGGTACTTTTTGGAGCAATTATAAATGTTCGAGACATTTTCTGGCTTATTCATGATCAAAGCATGATCAATAATTGAAGAAGAGCTGAAAAGATGACTCCCAACACTTACTAAGTCAATATTTGTACCACAAGAAGGACCTATGGACCATAAGTAGGCAAAGAAAATGCCAGAAGTCCAAAATCCCAAGCGTTAACTCGTAGGATTTTTTCATCTGGTACCTGCGTTTACCCTACTGATGCAAATACTACCTGCGCCCAGGGTCAGGGCACAAGTACAGCCCACATATGGCTACCGGCCCTGTTTTCTCCTATTTCTTTAGAGCTTTAGTTTTAGGATTTCCTTATGTACTATAAATACCCTTTATGTATTTTTAGTAGGAGTAACACAGTTTTGATACTCAAAAATATATTTTAATTCCAAGATTCGATTTTTATCATGGGATTCTCTTGTATTGACTTCAGTTGATTAATTAATTACGGTTGTGGGTTTTTAAACTTCTTATCATTGTGATTTTATATATTCTTTTATTTATGAAATATATTGATTTCTTCACAAGCATAAGCGGCTAAAACCCATAGCTAGGGTTGTGGAAACCCTAGCGGATTGACAAAGTAACGAAAGTATTGTTGTTGTTCTAAACCAATATCAATGCATTCATTGCTTTATATACATTATAATAGTTTTATTAAAGGGTGAAAATGTTAGGATCCCGCCTAGATATTGCTACTTACTCCAAAAAAGGAGTACTGACTAGGAAACGATAAAGACAACAGTTGTTAGGAGTTTAACTGTCCATTCACGCGTCTTGGTTTTATCTACGCAAGATGGTCAGATATCATCTAATAACTAGAGACTCAAAAGGTAATAGTTAACTGGGATCAATATAAGGGTTAGTAATGCGACATCCTAAGACTCAAAAGGTAAAAGGTGAAATCCTTTTACAAATCCAAAAGATTGCAGAAGGTACATAACTTAACGATTCTACATGCAAAGTATCGGGTTTGTTCAACAAAGCCTGATAAGCCTACGGATTTGTAAAGCTAGGGTAACAAAATTATAATGTTCACCTACGACTGATTACAACCAAAAGTTGATATAGTTTCTTACTCAATATTACTGCACAAAACCCATATTTGCTTTTTCAGTTCTACCCGTTGACTATAACTGCTGATAGCCATGATTCCACGTGTTTCCTTGGGATTTGGCCCCAACCTTTGTCGGGTTACTATATTTTGAAATAAACCCTATCATCTTCTAAGATGAGGTGTAGTTTGGACGTCATTAAAATTTTGGCATTATTTCCAAGGAATGCGGTGTTGATTTATAATTTGAGGTTGTTGCAGTTTTTGGGTTTTTCTTTTTGTTTTTGTTGTTAGATGAGCATATGTAGGTGTATGCATATGGAGTAGAGGCAATCACTTAGTCCCACTGAATGTAAATCCAAAGAGGATTCTACAAATACCTAGTAGGATATCTGAACAGAAAGAAGATGAACTTCCTAATGGGGTTCGTGATGTTGTACCTCCCCCTCCACCCAAAAGAGTACAAGATATTGTTAATTGATAGAGTGGTGAGTTGTTATATCAATCTAAAACTAAGAGAAGTGAAATATAAGAAGCTCATTAGGTAGCTAGGGAGAAAGATCTAGCTGAGCAGAGACATACAGCAGACCATCGAGTAGAACTTAGTGGAAACCAGAATAGAGCTAGAGGTGCCTGTGTTCATGTAATCCCAGCATATTAGTATGTGAATCCATATGTAGATAATGATGAAGACTTTGGATATGTTTTATCGGCATTGACTGGAGCCATAGTTCCTTCTTTTTTAAACCCAGGCATCAAGTTTCCTATCACGAGTGCAATGATCCAACTTCTAAATCTAAAGGGTGTGTTTGTAGGTCTGCCTACAAATGATGCAGACTTTCACCTTTCTAATTGTATCGGGATCTACATTTCATATACAAATCCATGGGTGAATCAGGAAGCACTCAAACTGAGGCTATTCCCCTTCTCACTTGTAGGAGAAGCATCTTTATGGTTAGGGGAAATGCTAAGAGGATCTATCACTACATAGAATAAGTTTTGCAGGCAATTCTTATATAGGTTATTTCCTCCATCTAGGATGATGCAACTTAAGGATGATATCTATAATTTCAGGCAACTACAGTCAAAATCTACGTTCAAAGCATAGTTCAGGTTTAATAAGAAGATAAGCATAGTGCTCAATCATCCGTTGTCAGGGATGAGCTTATTAGAGATATTCTATCGATCCTTGACTATCAGCTCTAGAGCCATGCTAGATACCATATCTAGAGGAGATTTTATGAGACTACATTGGGAGGAAGCTTCTGAGATATTAGATCAGATCTCGCTCACTAATTGATAGTGGAAAACTCGAGAGGCTGAAAGGGGATCTTGAACATATGCTATTGGTGCCTCCTGCGACCAGAAAGTAGATGATGACACGGTAGCGCAAGAGATGGTGTTTCTCAAAACTGATCTAGGGGTACTATCAAAGTAGCTTATAGCAACGACTTTTGAGAAAGTAAATGCAGTAGCAGCATAGGGGTTTACTTCTAAATCTTACGAGTCAGAACTGGAGAAGGAATAAAATTAACTAGATCATCAATTGGAAGGTTTCCAAGCCTAAGGAAAAAGGAACCAAGATTGGAAATACTATGATAGATATAGAGACCCTAGCAGAGAGCAAGATGGTAAATGGAGAAAGAAGGATGACTACAAAAGGAGGGAGATGCGTACATTCCACCTAGCAGACAAGATGCAGAATCAAAAATAGAAGTGATGTTGGCTAAGATAGTAAAGGGTAAAGATCAAGAGATCGACCTTAAGAAGATTAAGGAAAACATTTCAGGATTGATCCAGATGGTCGAGTCACATGCCACTGCTATCAAGAAGTTGGAGCACCAGTTCGGGCAGATGTTAGCAACTCTGAACCAAAGATAGCCAGGTACCCTTCAAAGCAACACGGTGTAAATTTTAAAATATGATGGTCATGTACTTACTATTACCACAAGGAATGGTATCACTACTATGGATACCTCATGATCTGCTGCAGAAGCTGATGATGATAAGACACCTGTAGTTGAGTCTGAGAAGGTAATAGTTGATAAAGGTAAAGTTGCTAACTATAAAGGTAAGGGTCCGTTCATTAAGCTAGAAATTAGATAAATTTTGAGACCACCCCACTTTTTCCTCAGAGATTGAAGCAAAAGAAAGAGGAATGTACTTTCAAGCGATTTATTGAGATGCTGAAAGAATTGAGTTGGAACATTCCTCTTTTTGAGAAATTAGAGAAGATGCATGTATATGTTAGGTACATGAAACAACTGATTACAAGTAAGAAAGGAGCAATAATTGAGGATGTTGATGGTGTGCAACAATACAGTGCAGTCATGACTAGGTCTTTAGCACAAGAAAAAAGTGATCCTGGAGCATTCACTATACCATTTACTATTGGGTCATACCAATTTGCCAGATTATTGTATGACTTAGGATCCAACATTAATTTTATATCACTAGCCTTATTTAAGAGCTTGGGCTTAAACCATCCGAACCAACTTCGACGCGTCTATTGATGGTTGACCACATAGTGAAGAAACTAAAATTTAAGAGGGGGTGAATCAAAACAAAAATCTGAGTTGAATAATGATTATTCACAGTGAACTCACCTGCAGATCAGTACATGTTACAAGACATATTAAAATTAAAACAATTAAGCAAATAAGTAATCAAACATAAATTAAAGACACTGAGATTTATCATGGTTCGGAACACCAATGTGGTGCCTACATCCAGTCCCCATAGGTTTCAACATTTCCTTAGATCTTTCTATACTAGATTTGAGTACAATTATGAGAAACATTATTTGAAGACTTATTTTTCTCGTTGGATCTTGTTACACAGATTCAGTTTATATCATAAAGTTGACTCGACCCTATTCTTTGTATAACAATTACAAGCTAAAGTTACAAAGATTTATAAGACTATGATTAAGACACTTTGAGTTTTTCTTCTTAAAGTTGCGCGCGTGCTTCAGCATTTTGTCTCTTCTTTTATAGTGCCCACCTTTTTCCTATTGTTACCCTTTGTGAGGAAACCCAAGAAATTTCTTCTCAATCAAGGATTTAGATTGATTACTTGATTGAGGTATTGCACCATAATATATTTCCATATCATATATGTCCATATATGGTACAATTTCCACAACTATACATGTCTATATCAGATATGTCTATGTTACGGTTATGGCCTTCCTTTCTTTTGTTTTATGTCCTGATTGATTCGGTCTATGTGATTCTAGGATTGTGATCCTTCTTCCATTTCCAAGATATTTGATTGATTTTATTGCTATATTTGATGAATTTTGTGATCATCTTTTTCATGATTGGATGTTCTTCCATTTTTGGAGCTATCTCTCTTGCTTGCTTCCATGTTGAGTTAGTCTTTTGGGTCCTCCATATCTTCAGGTTAGATACCCTTCTATATTTTAATATTCTTCAAAGGTCCACTCACTATTTTTTCATTATTAAAACTTAAATACAAAAGTCTAACAATCTCCCCTTTTTTTATAATGACAAACAAGCATAAACATCAGTTAACTTCCCTACCTATCAAAGTAGTAGGATTGCTTCTCCTAACTTTTATGCACCTCTATTTTCCTAAGTTTCTTGGGTATCAGTATGCCTTTGTGTAGAGAAATTTGACTTGCTCCCCCTAACTTGTAAGCATTTTTGTTGTCCCAAGTTTCTTGGGTATCAGTGTGCCTTTATTTATCGAAAGTTGACTTGCTCTACCTTGATAATGGGTGCTTCCTAATTTCTTGATGTACCTATATTTCTCCGTATTTTGGCATAACCAAAAAGAATAGAAGAAAAATACAAAATACATAGATAGAACAACAACGAGAAGTAATAGACAAACATGGATAGTCATAACTATTAATGCAGCAGAGCAAAAAAAGTTATGGCAGATAGTGTGGTAAAGATTATCTTACAACCCATAAACCCAAGGGATAGGACCCTCTTTTGAATATAAATTCACAATTCACTATTACACCAGGAAGTATGTTAGGGTGTTATGCATATTATGAAAAAATTTGTCATAGGAATTTTTAATATTTTTGACAAAGGAGGAGTAGGAGGTTTGAACAGAGACAGCCAAATCATCATTTAAGGAAGAGACTTAGGATTTGAATGAGTCCATGTGAGATAGCACTCTAGAGAATAGCTTGACTCCTTCTTGTTTAAGCCCATCGAGTGCCAGACATACCACACTTATGTCAGAGCTTACACTTTTCCCATGGTTCAGAAATGTGGTAATTGACGCCTGGAGTTGCATGACACCTTCTTCAATGGCATTGATCCACTTCTTGAGTTCATTGAGTTCCTCTAACAAAGAGGTAGAGGGGTTATAAATAGATTTACTTACCTTTGGAGGTTCAACCTTGGTATAGGCAGACACTTTTTTGCATCATTCATCTTTCACCAGGTCATACCTCATGCTGTCAAATGTTTTGAATCATAAGTTGCAGCAAATTTTATTGGGGGATAGGCAGATAGATTGATGGAGTAGAACAGAAGGATCCAGGTGATGAGCAGCCCGTATGGCAAACTGGAAGAGGCATGAACTTCTCTTGCACTCTCAAGCATGTACTCACATATCCAGGTTTCCCAATTGATTTTAATTTCTTAACCAGACAGTACAACACGAAGATATCACGACAAGTGATATTTCTTAGGGATCCATTCCATAGAATCAGAGTGGTAGCAATAATATGGGCCATGATGCAAAATTTGAAACATAATAATAGGAGACCAAAGTTGGTTGACACAGAGTCAGGGTCATACAAAATTTTCTTGACTTCCTCAAAGCCCACTTCAAAGTTCTCGGGCCAATTACTGTTCATAAAAGGGACCACACCGAATAACTTAGTATCAAAGATATTTACAAATAGAAAGTTGTTCAAGACAATTCTTGTGCCCAGCACAAGAGTCTCGAATTCACCACTATCTGGAGAAAGTCAAAGTTTAGCATAAAACTTGCAAACAGGGTCTTCATAAACTAGAAATCCATGAAGATTAAAAAACAAGGATAGATCTTAAAACTTGAAAATGTGACTAACATTACAAGAGGCATCTTTCAATTGACGAAGATTGATGATGCGACCAAGTATGATAGAGCAATTTTTAAATGAGTGGATTTTTCTTTGTGACAGTTTGTCTCGAATTGGTAAATCTCTACTTGAGAGAGGGAGTTCGAATGGTTTGGATGAGGTTTTTTGATAAAGAAGATAGGGTTGGAACAGGATCTTCATCTCTTGAGAAGAGTGGATTGAGATAAGGATTCGTCGGGAGACTCAGAAAGTAAAATAGGATCATCGGAAGAGATTCTAAATATGTTAGTCATGGAATGAGTCATAATCATGAGTAAGACACGAGATGAGATTGAAAGGATGAGAGAGAAAGTATAAGAGCTTATTAAGTGGACCAAAAGTAAGAGGGTAAGAGGCGACTATTCAGAAGAGATAATGGAGGGAAAGGTTAAGGGGTGTGAAGTGAAAGAGGATTGATGGAGGTGAAAGGACAATGCATGAGGAAGGAAAAAGGCGGTAGAGAAGGCGAGGGAAATGGTGAAGTTAATGATGACTTACCTTAAAAAATATTTTTTTTGGGTAAAATAGGTAAAATTGGACTAAGTAAAACATTTGTGTCCAAAAATATGACTCATAAATCATTAATGCTGAGAATGCCAAATATTTTTCTAAGAAAATAAAATCTTTCTTCTAGCAATGGTTTTGTAAAAATATCTGCCAGTTGATTTTTGAAGTCAACAAATTTTAATGAAAATTACCACTTTCTATATGATCACTAATAAAATGATGCTTGATGTCAATATGCTTTGCCCTAGAATGATGCATAGTACATTTAGATAGGCTAATGGCACAAGTATTGTCACACAATATGGGAACAAATTAAAATCAAGTAGTTGACGTATGATTTATAGAGTTTAAGTACAGTAACTCTCAACGGATGTGTATACTACTCCAATTGTTGGCGAGTCAACTAAAGTTTTCTTTAAGCTGTGTCAAGGATTTAGGATATTTCCCATAAGACCAAAAAAAATTCACCAGGTTAGAAAAAAAAATTCTCACATAAAGAGAGGTTAGAATTATCAAGAATAATATCATAAATGTAAAATTGTATAGTAAAGAAGTTTGAAACAAGCTTTTGTTAGACCAGAGTTATATCAAAGTTATTTTCTTAAAAATCATTATTTAGTAGGAAAGAAGTCAATCTCTCATGCCAAGCCTTTGGAGCGTGTTTGAGAATGTAGTGCTTTCGACATTCATTTGAAATGACTCAAAATATTTGAAAGCAGTAATAGCTAGAATTGATTCTAACCTTGACACAAGGGCAAGGGTTTCATTATGTTCAATACATTCTCCCAATGTACCTAGTTATTCAGATTTTTTAGGGTGAAAGCTGGAAATTTTTTATAATTTCTTGGAACTCATAGTTTTTCTATTTCAATGTAGCAGTTGACTCTGGATGGGCTATAGTCACTTTATTTTGTGATGGTTCTGAGGTAGTGAGAGAATTTCCTTTGGATTGTACATTACTTTATCACTTAATGGATCAAACTCTTCTCGATATATTCTTACCATTGTTGTGGACAATTCATTGCTTTTGCCCAACAGATATTTGGGAGATTACGTTCTAACCTAGAGATCCTCGTAGTTTCCCAAAATGACTGGTTCTTTCACTCCACTACACCATTCTTGATGTTCATAGATGAGAGACATGCTATTTTTAATATGTTTGAAGGACCATCTTTTACCTTGGAGGGGATTCTAAACCAGGCATCACACATCTGACTGATGCTGAGTGAGTTACACTTAAGACGAATTATCAAGTATACTTCACCAGATTTGTATGAGAGGTTGAGCTATACTGAGCCAATTTGATGACATTGTCTCTAGCGTTGTCACTAATTTTTACTAATCATCCACCTACATTCCTTAAAGCAGAAGAGATTTCTTTTTTTTGGTCATGTGTCTGGAACATCCGCCATCAGGAGCCCATATTTCCTTTTTATGGTTTTCACGGATATGTTCCTGCAAAATAAGAAGATTAATTCTTCTTAGGCACCCAAGTGGTCTTGGGTCCTTACGGGTTAGATGTTCTTCCTTTGGGCTTCTGAACCCACACACTTCTAGGCTTATACCTGCAGCTGTAGGATATGTGCCCTCTCTGTCCATAGATAAAAAATAGTGAGTCCTTGAGAGGAGAAAGAGTTCTTAATTGATTTAAATGACCCTGATGAGGAACTTGAATTGTTTCTGAAGGAATTTGATCTTACTAAACTATGGCTTGGAGATTTCCTAAAGCTATTTAACTAAAATTTTACGTCATCAATCTTTTCGTGAAGCAAGTCAATTTCAATTTGACATGTTTCAATTTCTATCTAATAACTTCTTTGTTCCTCTTCAATTTTTTCTTTAAATTGAGCTTCACAACTTTTCTTTTCTTGAGAGAGTTTATTATATTCATCTATAACTTTTTGAAGCTCGTCAGTTATCATATCTAAGTTTGATTGAAGAGTATTATAGTTGTGACAATTATGTAGTCTTATCTCTCTAGATTTACCTATTTCTATGAAGCATATATTGACAGCCTCTACTTCTTCTTCAGTTTCATCTTCATCACTCTAGGCTCTAAAGTTTTTATTCTTTCTAGTTGGACCTCTTCTCAACTCTGGACAATTTCGTTTCAAGAGTATAGGCCTTCCATAATGATAACAGTGATCATCCTTTCTTGTGGAGTCATTATTTTTGGATCTTTAAGATATTTGGTGTCTCTATCTCATGATCTGCCTTACTCTATGGTTGATGAGGGTCATTCCTTCACTATTAGCATCTTCCAGAATGTCCTCTTCTTCAGTTAGAGCAACTTTAAAGGCTACTGGCTTCTTATTTTCCTCCTTGTGGTACCTGTTAATATAATCTTTCTCATATGCAATAAAGTTACCTCATAGTTCATTATATGTCATGTTGTGTAGATCTACGTCTTTCGGAATGGAAGTCTTGGTTTCCTAAATATTTGGGAAACTTTGGACCAGCTTCTGGACTTGCAGGATATGTGGATAGATCATCCCCATTGATTTCAGTTTGCATATGATCTTACTGAATCTGGTAAACATTGTTTCAATGTCCTCATTCTCTTCCATTTTGAACAACTCATATTCATTGACCAGGGTAGTAATTTTTGACTTCTTGACTTTGGTGGTTCCTTCATAGGTTACCTCCAATTTGTCCCACATTTCTTTTGTAGTCTCACAAGTTGATATTTTTTTGTATTCTTCTCTACTCACTGCACAAAGAAGTAGACTTATAACACATACATTAGTTTGAATTACCTCTTGTTGTTCTTTGGTGACCTCAAAGATTTCAAGGTCTTCTATGTCAAAATTACTAGATTCTTTTTCTTTGTCCTTTGACTTCACTTTAAGTCCTGGAATCAACATTGGACATTTCTTGATGACAACCCATGCTTAGAAGTTATTTGATTGGACAAAGATTCTGAACCTATTTTTCCAGTAGGAATAATGTTGTCCATTAAAGTATGGTGGTCTTGTGAAGGAGTGGCCATCTTGAAGAAGAGCACTAGGGATTTGATAATTTTCCATTTGATCTTTACTCACTTTCGCTTAAGCAACACTGTTGGTGAGACCTTCTCTGATACCAATTGAAATTCAAGAGGGGGTGAATTGAAAATTTTCTATGAGTTGACTCTAACTCTTCACAGTCGACTTGCCTATAGATCAGCACACTTTACAAGATAGATTAAACTTAAAACAATTAAACATATAAGTAATTAAACATAAAGTAAAAACACCAAGATTTATCCTGGTTCGAAACACCAATATGGTGCCTACTTTTAGTCCCCTTGGGTTTCAACATTTCCTTAGATCTTTCAATATTGGCTTCGAGTACAATGATGAGAAACAAGTTCTGAAGACTTAATTTGCTCTTCGGATCTTATGACACAGCTTCAGTTTATATCACAAAGTTGACTCAATCCTATTCGTTGTATAACTATTGTAAGATAAAGATTACAAAGCCTTATAAGACTAATATTGAGACACTTTGAGTTTTTCTTCTTGAAGTTGCGTGCTCTCTTAAGCCTTTTGTTTCTTCTTTTATAGTGTCCACTTTTTTCCTGTCGTTACCTTTTATGAAGAAATATAAGAGATTTCATCTTAATCAAGAATTTGGATTGATTCTTTGATTGAGAGATGGCACCATAATGTATGCCCATGTCAGATATGTCCATACGTTGTGCACTTTCCATAATTATACATGTCCATATAAGATTGTTCATGTGATGATTGTGTCCTTCCTTCCTTTTGTTTTATGTCCTGATTGATTAGGTCTGATGTGATTTTGGGATTGTGATTATTCTTCTATTTCCAAGATATTGGATTGATTTGCTTGCCAAACTGTTTGAATGTTGTGATCCTCCTTTTCCTGATTGAAAGTTCTTCCATTTTTAGAGTTGGTTCTCTTTTTTGCTTCTATGTTGAGTTAGCCTTTTTGATCCTCCATATCTTTGGGTGATATACCCTCTATCTTCCAATATCCTATAAAGGTCCACTCATTAGGTTGTCATTATTAAAACTTGAATACAATAGGCTAACATAAGCCTATGGGAATCTCATTTGATGTGATATTAAGGGTGGATAACATCATCTTTCGGTCTAATTTTGTCATCCTGGATTGTGAGGTTGACACCGAGATGCCCACTATATTAGGAAGATCGTTTACCGCTATGATTAGAGATATGGTTGACATGGAGAAAGGTGAGCTAAATACAGAGTCAATGATAAGAAGGCCACATTAAACATTTGAAAGTCAATAAAGTAGACAATGAACATGAGGGCAGTGTCGGTGATTGATTGCATTGATGACCCTGGGGATACTCCTATAGGTATCTTGATGAATTCTTAGTATCCAAGATACCCACGTTGTGCTATGGCGTTAAATCAAGCATTGCTTGGGAGTCAACCCATAAGCTTGTTGGTGAAGTCTCAGTAACCAACATAGCCACGTTGTCCCACAATATTAAATCAAGCGTTGAGTGAGAGGCAACCCACTATTTTTAATGTTCATGCTTTTTGTTGTTTTTTCTTTTTGTAGGTTTTTAGCTCTTGAACTTAATCGTAATATGGTAAGAATTTCTACATTAATTGATTTCCAGGTAATAAGGTTGTGTGATCAACCCATCATGGTTACAAGTCCCACAGGGTAAGTTCAGTAACAAGCTGAAAAGTTGAAATTTTGAGGATGAATAATGGAAAGTTATGGACTTTGGCATCTAATATGACTTTTGGGACCTTAAACTTAAGTTGTGAGGCCATAAATAGCTAGAAAAATATCAAAACTCCAAGTCAGAATTGCAGGAAAATGGGCAAAAATCTTTGGCCCGACACTTGCTCCCTACACCTGTTGGCTGCAAGTGGCACTTACACCACATATTTGGTTGTAGGTGGCAGGTGCGGATGGAAGCTGCAGAAAAGTCATAAGTTGGACCATTTTTTAATTCAAATTTCTATACCACCAACACATATATATGACCTAAAATAGCCCCCCACTTATAGTTAAACAACTTTAACCTCATTCTAACTTATTCAAATCCTCAAAACTTCATTTTTCTCTTTGAATTCAAACTTCCCTCTTAAAATACAAACTAACCCCACACTTATGTAAAGTCTAAATTGACACTTATCTGAAATACTAAATTATCCCAACACACTAAAAACAAGTTCCAACTTTGATTTTTCTTGATTTATTCATTATTCACTTTCGGTTCTTTATAAAAGAGGTAACTTTCTAGGTTCCTAATGGTTATACATTGCTTTATTTATTGTTCAAACAAGTTTATATGTGTATTTCATTGCAAAATATATATAGAATCTATCATGCTTGTATGTAGGAGCATTGATGTAGCCTAAAGTCTTAATGTAAAGCCTTGTTTTTAAGTAAAATCTAAAGTTAGGCTCCAACCGGAAGTTGAACTTTAATGAATAAAACTAATACCACTAGTAGAGCATGTTTGTTTTCTTTGAAAGCTATCATTTCTGATAGATGTGTGCACATTAGACTTGTTGGGATTTCAAATAGGTAAAAGGGGTGTGAAAAATGAGGAAAATTTTAAACTTTTCAAATTTTTAGTTTTTCTTCAACTTTTGCTACCCCTCACTTTTGTTGGAAACTAACAACTAGGCTTTCAGGTACATAAGGCACCTAAAGCTATGAATAAGAAGAAAACTAATACCTAGAAGAGAAGGGTAGAGTATCCCGAGCCTAGTGGTTTAGTGGTGGATTTTCCAAGGCAGTGATGTAGATACACTACAGTTGAGGTGACACATAAAGTTACGAGAGGACAGATACACCAGTTTGCTCAGACTGTTGTAGCCCAGCCAAGGATGAAGTTAGGAAGGATTTCACCTCTACACACTCCTCTACCAGATAATAATGAGGAAGAGGAGATATATTTTGTGTCTACTCCAGAGATTCCTACTCAATACCCCCAGTCTGAGGAGGGATCCCAGGATTTATTCGAGGAGGTAGAGTAGGAGGAGCCATCATCGGTGCCTTAATCTAATAAGGGTATCACTACTTATCTACAGCTGACAGATGTACCCAGTTTGAGGAGAGTACAGAGTAGGCTACCCATGATGCATTTGTATAATAGGAGCAGAGTCCTGCACCCGCACATGCCTCCGATAAACCTCCTAAGGAGGTATATCTGAGGTGGTGTATGGAAGGGATGTAGGAGATATTTGATATTGATAGTCATGTTTGGGAGGCAGGAAAGCCTATGAGGTGAATTTATAAGGAGCGCCAGATTGACCTATCAGGGCTAAGTTGAGTACCACAGCTATGGGTGGCATTTGATCTATACCAGTTAGAATGGATAACTAGACCACTCGGTTCTTATAGACCGACTTTGGTACAAGAATTTTATGCATCTAAAAGAGTTATTATAGTCCTCCCTATATGCAGTCATCCAGTCCTAGTGAGATTTGCAAGGCAGACACAGCTTGATCATACACTGGTTAGAGGGATCGGAGTTGATCTTTCAGCAGAGACTATCTATAGAGTTATCTTTGGCTCAGATTACATTACTTCTGCGTCTACAGCTAAGTGTGACCATAGACTGAGGGTCATATATGTTCAACATATCATGCGAGAGGTTGAGCACTGATAAAAGGGGGTTAAGATGGCTAGGTAGATAGCCAGTTATATATCACCTTTGGGTGATTCAAACCCATAGATTGAAGGGCACGGTAAGATCAAGAAGGGCCCATTGATATTTGAGGCCTTATTTTGGTGGTTATTGATCAGATACCTATTGATACCATTGCTTTGGATAATATAATAAATTGGGAGGGAGAAGCAGTGGTTGTTTGTATAATGGTTGGATATGCTATTGATTTTTGCTCTTATTCTCCAGTATGAGTTACATGACAAAGCATTTGGGGAGTTGACTAATCTACCATTCCCTTACATGATTCAAAGGTTGTGTGATGAGGCCAGTGTACCTGAGATACCAGAAGTAAACGAGAGGATACTTGAAATGGAGACTGTATAGACAAATACTATGAAGGATCTGGCACATCCAGGCCCTTCTAGGAGATCGAGAAAGTAGGTTGTAGTACCACAGGCCCAGACAAAGGGCCCAGCAGTTTCCACAAAGCCAAATGAGTCACATCAAGGTAATGTGGGTGTTAGTATTAATATGGATATAAGGGAGCATAGAGAGGCTCCAGATTTAAGTACACAGGGTGAGGGACTCTATCCACTTATTCTTCAGCCCCAGCGTCGACTTCAGAGTCGGATGGTGTATCTTCGGAGCCTACTTGCCCATCCACTATATCTTGTGTTGTAGGTATTATCACTATATCTAGCAAGTTTGTGTTGTGCTTAGTGTATAGTCAGAGGGACAATGATGCTCAGTTTAGGGTTGTTGAGAATGAGATGACTACCCTCTATGAGCAGATAAGATCAGGGGTTAGGACTAGATTTAAATAGGCAGAGGCTCAAGGGGAGGCCACACAAAAAGTTACACTATTAGAGTTATATGCTAATTTCCAAACATGGCTTGATGAGTGTGAGATCTGGGTTACATCCCAATTCATAAACACAGATGCACCAGATTTAGCCCAGATAAGGTAGGAGTTTTATATATTACAAGTAGAGGTATGTTCTTTTATAGAGAGTCGTGTAGTAGCCACTCTCTTGGTTATACCTCTTGTGGTCCATATATCACTTCTGCGCATACCAAGATAGTTTAATTTCTATGTGGAGAGTGATGAGGATATCCCAGTAGTTGGGGCCGAGAGAGGTAATATAGACAACTTGTAGGAGTCGTTAAAATGGATAGACATGATTTGTTAGAGACTGGATTCATCGATAGGTAGAGGTGTGCAGATATATCAGTAGATGCACCATCTAGTAGTGCACCGCCACCACCACTACCTCCGCCAGCTGATATGCCCTCATTTAAGGATGCTCATGATTTGGGTACCTAGTGCATCCCAGGTATTTTTCCACTTTTCTCCATTTTATTTTGTTTTAGTACATTAAGGACAGTGCATAATTTTTAGTTGTAAGTGAGAATACCATATCTCCATGGGTTTTTTTCCGTACTGTTTTTCTTTTAGGCCACGATATGGTTGTAGAACCGGTATGTCTAGGATAATTTTATGTCGTATTGTGTTTTATTTGTATTGTGTTTTGTTTTAGTGTAATTAGTAGATTTTTAAGTATTTAGGGCGGTAGTCATATTTTGATTGATTTTTGATACCCCTCCAAAATTTTATATTTTAGAACTATGTGAATGTATATATGTGTCAAGATTGTGGATCTTGTTATGGCATTAGAATTAGGGACATGATAATCAATTGCTAACAATAGCATGAACTGGATAGGTAGTAGTTGGTTATATTGACTGTATGCCATGTGTGTGTGAAATACTACCTAGTTTCTTTTGTGTGTTGAATTTAGAACTTGCCTGGTTAGTCTTGCCTAGTTTGAAGAATAATCGGTTAGGAAACGATCATAGGTCATTTTTATTTTTGTCCACTTTTTGCCTAAATGACCTTCCATGTGCAAATGATTTCCCTTGATCCCTATGTTGAGCATTATAAGCCTCTTTTTCTTGTTTCACCATTCACCTTCCCATTTATATTATAATGAGCTTGTTTTGGCTCTAGTCCCCTTAGGACATTGTATACCTCAACTCAGGCAAAACTTCTAAGTTGAGGGTGGCTATCATTGGGGTGCATCGTGTAAAATGGGTATGAAGAAGGGTAAAATAATAGAAAAAGTTAATAGGACTGGGTGTGAGAGAAAAAGGATAAAAGAAAGAAAAATTATGAGAAAGAAAAAAAGAAAGAATAAAAGACCACACTCAACCTGAATGTACAAAAAAGAATAAAAAGGGAGAAATAAGGGTGGAATAAAAAGTAAATTAGCTAGTAAGTGAGAACACAAGGTTAATGTATTGCCAAAGAGGCTTAGTCACTTAATATGTCCATATGTACCATACCAACCCCCAAGCCTATATTACAAGCCGAGAAATTCCCTATAGTGATCCTAACTTGACTATCTGAATGCTAAGGTAAAGAAAATAAGGGCAAGCTTATGGTATTTGATGCACATTGATTGGAACTTCTCTTCTGAGTATGAATGTCTCTTGACTGTCCCTACATTGACATGCATTATTTTATATAAGTGAGTAGGACATCCTTGTTGTGAGGGAACTTGAATCATATTGCTAGCTATTTACTTGTTTTTGGTAGTGTAACTTGTATATATGAGTGGTTTTTTGTTGCTAATGTAATTGTCCTACCTTGATCCCATTGTGTCACATTGATATTCTTCATGTTCATACACAGTTGGTTTTGAAAAGTGATATAGGAGGGGGATGTTGTGATTTGATCTTTAAGGTGTTGACTGACTGCCTTGAATAGCTTAGATTTTTCTAGTTAAGCATCATTTTTGTTTTTGTTGTGTTTTGTTACCTGAGGACATGCAAACTTTCTAAGTTGAGGGTGTTGATGTGCTATAGAAATATAGCACTTTCGACGCTTAAAACAAGGAAAATATGCAAGTTTCTGAGGTTATTTTGTTAGATATTATGCATTTTGGGTATGTTTTGCTGGAAACCATGTTTTGGATGCTAAGTTCGTGAAAAAGATGAAAAATGGTGTTTTGGCTACTTTTTGGAGCAATTATGGATGTTTGGGAAACTTTCAGTCTTGTTTGTGATCAACACCTATTCAAGAATTGAAGAAGAGCTGAAAAGATGACTCTCAACACTTACTAAGTCAACGTGTTGACCGCAAGTAGGACCTATAGACCGTAAGTAGGCAAAGCAAGAGCCAGAAGTCCGAAATCCCGAGAGCTGACTTGTAGGATTTTTTCATCCGATACCTGCGCCTTGTACCTGCGCTCACCCTGTTAACTGCAGGTACTACTTGTGCCCAGGGTTAGGGTGCAAGTACAGACCACATGTGACCACTGACCCTATTTTCTCTTATTTCATTCGGGATTTGGTTTTAGGGTTTCCTCATGTACTAGGAGTAATGCACTTTTGATACTCAAAAACATATTTTCATTCCAAGATTTGATTTTGATCTTGGGATCTCTTGTATTGACTTCAGTTAATTAATTCAATTATGGTTGTGGATTTTTATACCTCTTATCATTTAATTTCATCTATGCTTTTGATTATGAATGATATTGATTTCTTCATAAGCATGAGCGGCTAAAACCCATAGCTAGGGTTATGGAAACACTGGCGGATTGACAAAGTAGGGGAAGTGTTGTTGTTGTTCTGAACCGATACCCATGCATGCATTTATTTATCTCCATTATAATAGTTTCTTAACGGGCGGACACGTTAGGATCCCACCTAGATATTTCTACTTACTCCAAAAGAGGAGTAGTGATTAGGAAAATATAAAGACAACAGTCATTTGAAGTTTAATTGTCGATCCACGCTTATAGATTTTATCTACGTAAGATGGTTAGATTTCATCTAGTAACTAGAGACTCAAAATGTAATAGTTAACTGGGATCAATATAAGGGTTAGTAAGATGACATCTGAGACTCAAAAGGTAAAGGGTGAAATCCTTCTGCTCGTCCAAAAGACTGCAGAAGGTTCATAACTTATCGATTATGCATGCAAAGTATTGGGTTGGTTCAACAAAACACGATAAGCGTATGGAGTTGATCATCCAGGGGTAACACAATCCTAGTGTTCATCTACAAATGATTACAATCGAAGTTGATGTAGTTTCTTGCTCGAGATTACTACACAAAACCCCCTATTTACTTTTCCAATTTTGCCTGTTGACTACAGCTGCTGATAGCCACGATTCCACGTGTTCCCTTGGGATTCGACCCCAACCTTTCTTAGGTAACTATATTTTGACAGCGGCCGTATGATATTCTGAGAGGAGGTGTAGTTTGGACTTCATCATGCTCCTGTACCAACAAAAACCCACTTCCTAACAAACTCCAATCGGGTGCTCAAGATTTATTTTGAACCACATACATGAAAACGAACTATGATACCATACCAAATTTGATAATCCAAACTCAATAAAATGATTAAAATTTCTATCCGAGATTGTTTCAACAAAATATAGGCCTCGTACCCATAGTTCTATTTTTCAACAAATCTACCTGATAAACCAAAATGATTCTGGAAGCATCAAAACTCAAACCAAGGGTCCCCCAGGCCTAAAATCCATGTTTTAGAGCTAATGGTCTTATCGGAATTTTCATTCGAGGTAGTTTTCTAAGAGTTTTGGTCTGAGACCAATTCCTTAATAACGAAAGCTCCAAATTAGGGAATTGAGATTAAAATCCAAATGAACTATTCGATAACCAAACTGACACTTTCATCAAGTCATAAATAACTTGTGGCCATTATGGGAAGGCACGAAATGTCAAAACATATGACATTCTAGAAAATTACCTGAAGGATCATTACTATATCCACTATTAAAGGGACTTTCGTCCTCAAAAGTGAATGGATAGAACGAGCCTAAATGCTCAAAAGATTGAGGTCTTGGGCCCATATGCCCCGAGAAAGACTTCTTAGATAACCTCAAAGGCAAAGCAACACTTTTAAGGGATTTCACTAATAGTATCCCATTTTTGCAAACTTATTTCTTCACTTTCCAAATAACCATAAACCCATATTCAACAACCAACTAGCTTCCAACTAAACAAAACAAGATGGGGCATGCAAACCCTGCATAAACCAAACTTCAAATATAACCTTTTTTTCCCTTCCAGACCTGATGTCTACTCCAAGCTGCATAAATCTCTCAAACATCATTCGAGTCCTTCCTGTGTAATACCAACACATTAACCTCAATATACTAAAGCTGACCCACCAAAAATACACCTGGGCTAGTGTAAGAACAAGGCCCATAAGATTTCCCCTGAATACTCAAATGGTGATGACCCACTGTGATCTCTTCCAAGCTACTAACTGGTATGGATGACCCTCAAAACCAATGGACATGAGTCTGACGCACAATTACTGGAAACTAAATGATTTGCTCTAAAAAGCTCCACTAGTTGTAGGTGACATCATACTAAATCATACTTGGGTATACTTATTCTGCTACGAAGGCATACAAATTCTTAAAAAAACTAAGAATGAGGATCAAAATAGTAGACACCAACACCATGTGCCAAGGGACCATATTTTAAGCATCTATCAAGTACAACCTATTCAAACTGAAGGAAGTTAAACTAGAAGGTATGAGTAGGCTTAGTCAGCTTGCCGATGAAGTCTCAACTAAGTAAAATTTTAAAACGGAGTCTACAAAAGAGTTACGCAATCCATAGCTTTAATCTCAGTGTTGTAGTTAAACTACTCGATCTCAACTATCCAAACCAATCTTGTTGACGAGTAAGCATGCAAACTTCAAGATCTATCACCACTTTTGAGTTGTCATTCAAAGGAGTTCAAAAATCAAAATTGGAGCTAACAAGCCTTACCTAAGGCCCAATACCCAAATCAACCTTACTATCAACAATCAATCATATATCTTATGGCTCCCGTAAAGGCTGAAATTGAAATAATGCCAGAAACCATAACCACAATAAAGGAAATCCACTGACTGAAAATATAAGAAATCAAATTCACATCTGTTGAGGGAATAATATATCATGGAATAACCAAGAACTCACTAAGGATATGAAGAACACTAATGGTAGCTAAATCTCGAGACACTTAGAAATATTATGATCTTAGCATAAATCTGGCACTCAATATATGGCAGCAAATACTCACTCCCAAAGACACCCACTTTGGTCATTGACAATTGATACACAAGAATATATCTCCAAGTTAAAGCATTCCAAAGAGTCATGATAGGCTGAATAAATACCGAAATAAGGAATTTGGATTCACCTACTCAAACTACCCTCAACTTAACTGAATCATGAACCACATCATACAAAGAACGGAGTACCCAACTCAACACCAACACCAATATCAAGACTACCACTAAAAAATAAATTAAATAAAATGAGGGGACCCTCAACTTATCAACATTAGGAGCAAGATATCAGAAAGGATTACTTAATCTAGAGTCACAAGAAAAGGAAAAACTAACTAGATAACACTAATTTATCCGTCTATATAGTAAAGATATATAACAAATAAGGTAATAAAAATAACCTTAGCAATACCAATATAAAGTGCATAAGGTATAAAATAAATGACTATGAATACCATTCTAAAATCATAACAAGGTCATTATGCCAAAGGAAAGAACTTCACCCAAATGTTATCCCCAAGGAACATACCATACCAATACATTTAATCCACTACTAAAAGAAATTATCTACGAGGGTAGTCAAGTATGTATACACAAACCATTACAACAATACATATAGCAATATCAAGGCATGTAACCACTAATGGGTATGAAAACCTCTAACATAATTCAAATAGACACTAAATAATATAAATTAAATCATACCTATATCAATGGAATTCAATTTCATAGTCCCTGACATACCCAAAAAAGTACGAATATAAATGTGCATGGTCTCAAACTAGTTTTTAAATGACCAACTAAAACACTAAGTGTAATGCCTCTTCCTTAAGGTTCCGAATTTCTAAGAGACTGATCTGGTTGCACTGAGTACTTAATAACCCCATGTCGAGGACACTCTATGGATCAATGACTGGTCTATATACAGTCACAACAAACCCCTGAGGATTTAACTCAGAAAGAAACATGAGCTGACCCCAGTTGGCTGACCAACTCACTCTTAGGGCACTCCTTAGACCAGTGACCAACCTCAACACAATTAAAACTTACGCTTGGAAGTCTCTGATGCACTATACATGTTAACCCAAAATGGCCACCATGTCTTGAAGATCTAGGTTGAATACCCCATAGTGTTTGACCAGAATTTTTTCCATAAAAACCACTATGACCAATCTAAGGGCCACTTATACCCTAATGTGTTACATGTATGGACCTGATAATCTGCAAATAATACTGACCTCTACTAGGAATACCCCTATCTTTGGACCAAATACCATTAACAATGTACTTCTAACATGGCCTTTCATCGCCAACTCTATAAGTCTCAATACATGCCCTCTCTGTAGCACTTGCATGATAAATAACCTTAATAAAAGTAGACCCAGCTACTATCATGTAATAACCCTCCAAGTTATTTTTCATATTCCTACTTATTTTTTCTTTTAGAGCTTTCTCGTATCTTCCCCAAGTCATTTATGACTTGCTAGAACTAAAAGTTCAATTACCAATCAATTTGTTTGGTTTTTAGAGCCAAATCCCTATCTAAAAGTGTTCGCTAGTTCCAAATGGCCACCAAAAAAAAACATCAATAAAAAAATCTCATGTGTAAATTATGACTATGACAATAGCTTTGGAGTATCAATTTTAGGCTAGGTATATGGGTGTGGGACCCACATTTGGTCGAAATGACCTCAAATGGAAAATATGACTTTTCCATTGTGTATGGAACATCGAATTCAGTATGGTTACATAGTTTATTTATATATATCGGATTCCTAATGAATCCCGAGGCCTTAGCAAAAACTTGGAAAATTTCTAAGTTTCAGTTGATACTGTGTCGGCGATCGCACATGGTGTGTAGAGAAGATAGTGCGATCACACTAAGTGTGGTGGTGATTACATCATCTACTCCTATATCCATATAGTATAGTTGAACACCTGAGTGTGCGATTGCAACACTTGATTACCTGGTATGGGTATAAATAGCCCCTTTTTGCCTGATTTTACTCATTTTTCATCCAGTTCTTGAGAGCAAAAAATCCTAAAGGATGAGATATCTTAAAATTGAGACTTTTGGGTGACTTGGGAGCTTGATTAACATATATTTTTGCAACTATCTTCTAATTTGAGGTAAGATTACAAACTTTTCTTGGTGGATTTTAGTAATTTCTTGACCAAAATCCCCAAATAGCTTGAGGTCTTGATTTTATCCCCATATTAGCTTGATTTTCACCCATTCTTGACGTTTATGATTCCTTGATCATATAGAAACTTTGGGTTGACCTCAGAAATGTGATTTTCATAATTGGGACCTTCTTGGGTTTTTTGGTGTCATTTTTGGACGCAAAGCACAATGGTGAAATATAGGTATCGTTAGTCTCATATTGATGCATAAATTATGATTTTTGATAGTGTGACATCATTTTAAGATCGTGAAGTAAATATAAATGTCTTATGGATGATTCAAGTGGTTCGACTTTGAGGTAGGCTTGTGTTATATATTGCATGTGAATGTGAATGTTAAGATTGATTATGGATAGAATGGCATGACCCAAACCAGGGCCTGGCCGTGATGGGTATCCTAAGTCCACAGAGGACTGGAGCTAGGGCTAGGCATAAAATACCAGAAACCAAATTACCAAACCAAACCAAAGAATTTGGTATTCGGTATTTGGTAATTCGGTATTTGGTATGGTAATTGGGAGTAAAATTTTAAAATTACGGTATTTGGGTTCGGGATTGGTAAAATATATTACTACTATTTGATATTTGGTATTTACCAAATACCAAATTATTATTAACTAACCATAGTCTATACTCATAGGCCACGAGTCCAAATTAATATTCTACAAAAGGTCAAAAAAGACCACAACCTAAAAGTCTATAATACTATATTAATTTTAAAATTTTAAAATGAAAATAACTTTTAAAATTTTTATTGTTAACAGCAGTGGACAACATGTTCAAATATGAAGTTATTGTTTCATATTACTCGCGTTTTCTTCATTCTGGTTCTATCTATCAAGACAACCTGAACTTGTCTAGTCTTGATTCAACTTTTTGGTATATCTAAGTTATGTCCAGTGGGAGAGTTGATGTGAGATACTTATTTCCTTCCATATCTAAGTAATCAAAAAGGTTTGACACTATGTTGTATGATTTTAAATATCTCATAAGTTTTTCTTGATGAAAGGGTTAGTGGATTGTTTTATTTAAACTCACTCACTAGTCACTACGAGGCAAATATTTGAGGAACAGATATGGCTATTATCTTCCGGAGTCATTTCTGCATTAAACAGTTACTATGTTAAATCAGCAGATGATGAATAAGCTATAAAATATCACGGATGAAGTGTTAAAAAGTGTTGTTTCCATAAGGCAAGGGGTAGAAACTTTATCTTGTGTTTTGATTCAGTTCTAAAGAAAACTGCTATCTTTGGCCTAGAGTAGAGTCTACCAAATTTAACTTTAATATCGTATTACAAAATACCATACCGAACCAAAGTTTAATTTACCGAATTACCAAGCCAAAGTTTAATGGTATGGTATTTGGTATGTACTTTCATTTATCGATTATTGAATTACCAAATCCGAATTATGATAATACCGAATCGAATACCGAACGCCCACCCCTACTGGAGACCACCCCCTTTGCTTAGTCAACCAGAACACAATATATTCTAACAACAACAAAATAAATCAAAGAAACATAAGTGAGATGAGTGAACAGCTCAAATGAAAAGATGAATCCAACACAATCTGTAATACCCACACTTTTTCTTAGCTTGAAAATCATCTTAAGGATGTTAGAACTTTCTTTGAAATAGAAATTCATTATTATACATGTGGTATTTCCATAATTTTCACTTCCTATCATGTGGAAAATTGAATAAGCGTTCCATCGATATATAATTCGCCCAAATCCGACACCCGGGCGAAGAGTTAGAGCCTTTTTAGTGAGACAGTGTTTAACCTAAGCCTTCAGTGCGTTGCGGAGATAGCTCAAATAGAAATTGTCAAATTCTAGTTTTGTTCCATGATATTGGCGCATCGCGCCAAACTTCCAGGTCATAGACAAGGTGGCAACACGATAGCTCCGCATCGCGCCACCATGTAATTTCTCAATTGTCAATTTCCAGTGACACGTCGTGATAATGTCACGTCACACCAAGGGCCCAACTCGGGAAATTTTACTAAAAATTTAATGACGTGTCTAGGGTTAAAAGGGTCAACTTCCTACACCTATATAATCCCTTTAACACGTGATTCATCCACTTCTCACACAAAACATATTAGTTTCTCTCAAGTTTATCTCATGAACAAGCTATGGTTTCTATGGGGGATTTAAATTCAGGAAGGTTTCACCATTAATCTTCACAAAATCACGATCTAAGGTATGCATAGTGTTTATTCATGGACTCTTTTCGTCCATGAAGTTCAAGAATCCCTTTTCTAAACTCAAGTTATGGATTTTCTATATGTTTTCATGTTTTGGCTGCTTATGTTCATGTTTGATAAATGTGAAATTAGATTCTACTCTATGATTGTTGATAGTTTCTATGTGGGTTTAATTACTATGTCCATAGATTCATGCAACCCTAAGATTTAAACCCTTGACTGATGAAATTAGAATTGAATAATGATGTTTACATGTACCATGCCTGTCATATGTTTGATTAAACGCCTAGATGAAGGAAAATTGTCTAACTAGCATGATATCATGAAATCCCCATGTATGTACAAGCTTATGCCTATTAGAAGTTAGATGAAATGCTTCAATAAACGTATTGTGGTGATTATCATGTATTCAAGAATATCAAGTCATGTCAGTCTCCTTCCATCGAGTCCTGGGGGTACTTGTACCCAAAATATTAGTTGTGTGCCTAGACCCATGTCATGTTTTCATGATACTCTCAGTCAAGCTATGAACTCTTAGACTTCAGATAGTCTTATGACTCAGGAAAAATCTCCATTATCTCATGACTCAGTTAGTTGTCAGACATCAGTAGTATTCCATCAGCCATGGAAATTCAGTAACTCAGTCCATGCTCAGTTTAGTTCAGTAAATCATGTTCAGTGTCCATTCAGATGGGAGTAGAAATTAGCACCGAGTAAATCCAATAATGGGGACTCACCTGTTATATGAGGGTGTGATTCCTAGAAGCAATCCTTGCATTCCAGAACTATATAGCCAGTATAGGTTGAGACATCATAGCCTGCTATATGAGGGTAGATGAGATAGCTTAACCTATTATGTGAGGGTTCCCACCATTCTCTCTAGAGTTACCTGTTATATGAGGGTTACTCATATATTATCCTTACCAGTGGTGCGGTATTGACACCTTTCCAATCAGGGCATAGATTGGACCCTAACTCAGCTATTATAGCACCTTTGGGGCATGTCAGTTAGATACTACTTCCCACAGTTTTATGGTACAAAATCAGGACTGTCAGATTCAGTCAATCAGTCTCAGTAATAAAACTCAAATAGTTCTTTAGATTTTAGAACTGTCAGACATAGTCAACTCAGACATAGTATGGAACTCAGATAGTTCCATCAGATTCACGACTGTCAGACACAGTCACACATGTTGTCAGTATTATTCAGATATAATCCTTCATGTTATCAGTCATATCAGCTACTAGCATGTCACGTTATCAGTACACAGACTCAGAAATCATGAAATCACGTTGTTAATGACAGTTACATATTTATGCATGTATTCTCACGTTCATGTTAGACAGTCAGTTAGCATTATTCATGCATGTGAACCATTTCATATAGCCTACCTCACATGTATACTCAGAATATATGTACTAACGCATTCTTGCTATGGTGCTTTCTTTTATGTTACAACATAGGTTCAGAGACACGAGTTCCAGATCAGCAGTAGATTCCAGATTCAGCAGTCAGAGTAGAAGTGAGTCCTCATCCTTCGAGGACATAATGATTTTCTAGTATCTCATTGATTAGCTTATTAGTTGGAGTTAGTTAGAGACATGTCCCATCAATTCCTTATTCAGATTCTTCAGACAGTAGAGACTTTCAGACTAGATGCAGACTAGATATAAACTATCATATTTTAGACTTCAATTTTGTTTTGGGTATTCTATTACCCCACACAGATGTTACGTTATTCAGTTATGTTCATTATCAAACCTTATGGCCTTTCATAGCATATTTCTGCATTATTATGTTATCTTATGCAGTATACAGGTACAGATATCATTCATGAATTAGCTTGTGGTCCTTCTGGGTCATGAGCACCGTGTAGCATTCCAGTTCAGCAAATTGGGTTGTTACAAACTTGGTATCAGAGCCTAAGGTTCAATAGAGTCCTAGAAAGTCTGAAAGACGCATCTAGTAGAGTCTTGTGCATGGGTGTGTTATGCGCCACATTTATGTGCAAGAGGCTATGAGATGTTTTAAGAATAGTTTCCCCTCTTTTAGTATTCATGGCGTGCCTGTGATCATAATCACAAGTCATTCTCTCAGTCTAATCCATTTCTCTCTTTCTTCTACAAAAAATACCTCCTAAAAGAAGAAGCGGAAATCAATCAGCCCCTCAGCCCGAAGAACCTTTGGGCGATCATATTTCTCATACAGAGTTCAGGACCGCATTTACCACTCTTGCTCAATCATTTGTTGCTCATAATGAATGGCCAATAGTTGTTCCAGCCAACCTAGTGGCCAACTCAGTTTTATCCAGGATTCGAGACTTCACCTGAATGAATCCTCCAACCTTTCTCGGGTCTAAGGTAGATGAAGACCCTCAGGAATTCTTAGATCAAGTTCAGAAAGTGACAGACGCCATAGGGGTGACTACTGTTGAGAGTGCTGAGCTAGCTGCATACCAGTTGCAAGATGTGGCTCATGCTTGGTTCAATCTATGGAAGTCCGAAAGATCAGATGATGAAGGTCCTATAGAGTGGGAGGAGTTTATCACTATATTCTTAGATAGATTCTTTCCCCAAGATCTTAGAGAAGCCAAGGTGCTAGAGTTCATCAACCTCAGGCAGGGAAATATGACAGTGAAAGAGTGTTCTTTTAAGTTTACTCAATTAGCCAGGTATGCCCCTCATATGGTTGCAGACAGTAGATCCAAGATGAGTAAGTTTGCTTTAGGGGTAAACGACAGCGTGGTTATTGAGTGCAGATCTGTCATGCTAAATAGTGACATGACCTTAGCTAGACTTATGACCCATGCTTAGTAAATATAAAAGCAAAAAAATTAAGCAGAGGGAAAAGAAAAATAAGATAGCGAAGATAGGTAGTTTCAACTTCGTTCAGCCTAAATCAGAAGGAGAAAACCATTCTCAGTTTCGTCCTAAGTCATCAGTTCCATCTCCCTCTACAGCCAGTTCTCCAGTTCCTAAGTTTAGAGAGGGTAACAAAGATAGAGCACCAGGCTCTAAGACCAGGGCAGTGTTCGTAGTGCCCTCACCTATCCACTTTTCCAGACTTATGGTAACCACCATCAGGGTGTTTTTAGAGCGGGTAGTGGCATTTGTTTTGGTTGTGGCAAGACAGGCCACAGAGTTAGAGACTGTCTTCAGCTAGGTCCTCAGGGTCAATAGAATCGCTCCTCAGCTCAGTCCAATCACCCAAATCAGTAGGGTGCCACTTCCAGTGCTATTAGCAGGCAACGCCCAAATTGTCTCTATGCTTTTCAGACTCGACATGATCAGGAAAATTCTCCTAATGTAGTTACTGGTATGTTACAGATCTTTTATGTGCATGTTTACGCTTTGCTAGATCCAGGACCTTTCTTTTCCTTTGTTACTCCTTATATAGAAGTTGATTTCAGAATCAGTCCTAAAATTCTAGTAGAGCCCTTCTCAGTCTCTACCTCAGTGGGTAAAACCATCATAGCCCGATGCGTATACAGGAACTGCCCAGTTATGATAGTTCAGAAAGTCACTTCAGCAGACTTAGTCGAAATAAAGATGACTGATTTTGATATCATTCTCAGCATGGATTGACTTTATTCCTGCTATGCCATAGTCGACTATAGAAATAGAATAGTTCAGTTTCAGTTCCCAAATGAACCCGTCCTAGAGTGGAAGGGTAGCGTATCCGCTTTCAGGGGTCAACTTGTTTCCTACCTTCAAGCAAGGAAATTGATATCTAAGGGATGTGTTTATCATCTAGTTCATGTTAGAAATTCCAGTTCTGAGGCTCCCAGTCTCGAATCAGTCCCAGTAGTGAATGAATATTCAGATTTCTTTCCCAAAGATCTTCCAGGTATTCCTCCTGAAAGGGAAATAGACTTCGGTATTGATTTTCTTTCAGACACTCAGCCTATCTTTATTCCGCCATACAAAATGGCACCAGCAGAACTCAAGAAACTGAAAGAACAGTTGAAGGATCTCATAGATAAGGGATTCATCAGACCCAGCATTTTCCCATAGAGCACACCAGTCTTATTCGTGTGCAAGAAAGACGATTCACTCAGAATGCGTATAGATTATCATCAACTCAATAAAGTCACGATCAAGAACAAGTATCCTCTTCCCAAAATCGATGACTTGTTTGACTAACTTCAGGGTACCAGTTATTTCTCTAAGATAGACCTCAGATCCGGCTATCATCAGCTCAGATCTAGAGAATGTGACATCCTAAAAATAGTTTTTTGTACTAGGTATGGTCACTTTGAATTTTTAGTTATGTCCTTTGGTCTTACCAATGCCCTAGCAGCTTTCATGGACTTGATGAACTGCGTGTTTAAGTAGTACTTGGACATGTTTGTCATAGTCTTCATAGATGATATTCTAGTCTATTCCCACACTGAGAGAGATCATGAAGACCACCTCAGAATAGCACTCCAGACTCTTAGAAATCATCAGTTATTCACCAAATTCAGTAAGTGCGAATTTTGGCTAAGGTCAGTAGCATTCCTTAGTCATATTATTTGTGGTGATGGCATTAGGGTAGATCCTCAAAAAACCGAAGCAGTAAGAAACTGGCATCGCCCTATTTCTCCATCAGATAACAGGAGTTTCTTGGGTTTGGCTAGATATTATAGATGGTTTGTTGAGGGATTTTATTCTATTGTATCTCCTATGTCTAGATTGACTCATAAAAAGGTCAAGTTTCAGTGGTCAGATTTATGTGAGAAGAGTTTTCAATAATTGAAGACTCGACTCACCTCAGCTCCAGTCTTAGCTCTTCCAAATGGTTCAGACGGTTTTATAGTGAATTGTGATGCATCCAGAGTAGGTTTGGGTTGTGCTCTCATGCATCATGGTAAGGTCCTAGCCTACGCCTCCAGATAGCTTAAACCCCATGAGAAGAATTATCCTACTCATGATCTTGAGTTAGCAGCTGTAGTTTTTTCCTTGAAGATTTGGAGGCATTATTTATACGGTGTGCATGTAGACGTCTTCACAGATCATAAGAGCCTTCAATATATATTTTCTGAAAAAGATCTCAATCTTCATCAGAGAAGGTGGTTAGATCTCTTGAATGATTATGACATGAGTGTCCTCTATCATCCGTGCAAGGCCAATGTAGTGGCCGACGCTCTCAGTAGACTCTCTATGGGTAGTGTTTCTCATGTTAAGGATAGTAAGAAGAAGTTAGATCAAGAAGTACACCATCTTGCTAGACTAAGCATTCTCTTAGTCGATTCTTTAGAGGGCGGTGTATGTGTTCAGAGTAGTTCAGAATCATCTCTAGTTTCTGAGGTAAAAGAAAAGCAAAATAAGTATCCTAGCTTTGTCAATCTAAAAGAGTCAGTTCAGAATTAGAAAATAGAGGTTTTCTCCCAAGATGGAGATGGCGTCCTTCATTGTCAGGGTCATCTATGTGTTCCAGGTGTAGATGACATAAGGCAGCGAATTCTTGCAGAAGCACATGGTTAGCATTACTCTATTTATCCAGGGGCCACTAGGATTTTTAGAGGACTCAAACCTCCCAATCATATAATAATAATAAGGGAGACTCAAACCTCTCGATTATTTATACCCCCATATCGACTAGTATGATTTTTGGTGTTGGCTCCTTAGGGCTTCCACTTTTATGGCTCGGCTACACAACCTGCCTTCTAAGCCTAATTAAAATATTTAAAACACATTCCTAATATATTGAACAAATTATGCATTCAGGCATCCCATTGGTATCGTCATACTAACCCCACATGCGAGTTCATTATGATGCCACAACTCATTAACCATCACACGGGGAAAATTCCTGACCCCTTTAGTTCAATTAACATTAACACAAGGAATTCACATACCCCAAAGTTCAATAAAGTCACACCATGGTTCATTAACCTTTTATAGCAATGTATTAGTTCAAATGGCCAAGTCAAAACATGTGACATAGTTATGTATCATTATCAATTTAACTTTTAGGTTGAGGGAAATCAATTTCCAAAACCATATGTCAAAGATAAATTCATCTCAAATAGGGAAAGCATAACCCCTTTGGTTATTCACCAATTCCATGCACCCCACAAGTTCAAAATCATTAAAAAAGCATGAATAATTCATAATAAATAAGGTTAAATAAATTTAAGAACCATTGATGTCAAAGACCTCAACCGTATAAGAACCCTTATTTTAAATCTACATAATTAACCATGTAAATTCATGCATTAGATAAAACGAGTATGAGGGTAGAGTCACATGCTTGAAATACCCAAGATTATGGAGAGAATTCAAACCTTGAAGCTCTACTTGACCCACTTCTTGGAAACCATAAGTATTATTTCTTGGGGGGATTTGAGAAAGAAAAAAACATATTTGATGTGTAGTATGGATGTAAATAAGGTCCCAAGTATGTTTATATGTCATGGGTTATTATTTTAATAAGAAAGAAACGTCAAAAATAACTAAAGGTTGGAAAATAAGTCGCTAGTCGTACGGGTCACCTTAGGACTCATAGGGTCACCATATGAATCATTTCCCCTTAATCGTAGTCTAGACTGTGTACCAAACCACAAACACTCGACTGGTTACAAATGGGACATTACAACTCATAACAAGTTTAAATAACATGTTACATCCTAGTCGTACTCAGGAAAGAATACTTTAGGCATCACACTAGTTCCCTTACGAAAAGGGTTGTACGAGTCGTTTAGAGTCCTTACAGCTCATAACATGGTAGATGTAGTCAAAATAATGAATTAGACAAATCTCACTAGGCACGTTATGACTGGTTCTTATGACTCGTAATGACTCCCTACGACTCACGAGGAGAGTCGTAGTCAGGGAAGTAAGCTTAGAACTCAGAATTTTCTAGGGACAAACAACTTGGGTATTTCATTAACAAAATTTCAACTTTTAGGATTTAATGTAAAAACTTCTATATCTCAAAATTGAAAAAAATAGTGTTCAAAACTACCAAAAAGCCTTTTATCGTTAAAGAAAATATGGTCTAGGTAATTATAAAAATAGCACCATGCTCACTTTAGTTATGGGACTACAACATTGCCAAATTCTATGGCAATATATTGATGTGCCTTCGATTGCCAAACTGAGAATTTAAGCTTCTTTGATTTGGCTTGGTGACTTTGGGGATGGAATTTTACTTTTCTGAATTGTGATCTAAAGAGATGAAAAGGCTTTTAAAATAGGAACATGGTTAAAGTGAGAACTTATTACATGCAAGGTTGAGGATAATAGATATTTTATGTTCCATAATTATTAATAGTTGGAGTAGTACTGACATTTTGAGTCTCACAATGGTTGAACTAATGAAACTTCTTGAACAAAGGCACCCCAAGCCATGTAACATCTAATGGCTCTATGATAATGATAAAATATAGGTAACAAAGTAAGTGGTTATGAATTTCATCATTGGCAAGCATCAATATGAGGTGTTATGTGATGTTTTTCCCATGCACTCTTGTCATTTATTACTTGGTAGGTCTTTGCTAATTGATAGGGATGTCCAATATCAAGAGGTATGTAATGACTCAAATTTTGATGTATTGTGTGAAATCTATATATCTATGTTATTTGACTATTTTACCCCTCCACATGGTTGTGTTCTGGTGTTGTTGGGGTGTGGAGATAACTGGCATGGTTCCTGATGCATTTCGGTGTGTTTTATGTGATATTGTTGTTTTTAGTGGCTTTGATAGCCTTATACTTGACTTCAGTCAATATCTTTTGATTTGTGTGTCGGATGGCAAAATAAAATGCACCAGTAGATCTAAAATGTTGATTTTAGGTTGGTAGCATGGTTGGTGTGGTTTTATGGATTTGACTTCTCATTTTAACGCTCGATCTATAAAATTGAGATTTTGGGATTCGGGGGTCAACTCTATGAAAATGATGTTTTTTGTAAATTCTTATATCGCCATTAAGTCTAGAGCGTCGAATTTTATAGGGTATTATAATTTTTTTACATTCACATGATACTGGGTGAATCCTGAGGGGCTCGCAGAGACTTGGAATTTCACAAAATCCCTAGCTAGTGCACCACTAAGTTGTTGCACTAACGATCGCGAGGCTACTTTCGCGATCGTGACTAAGCGTGCAGGATAAGTGTCATGATTGCAACACTTGGTCCATCATAGTGATAGATGATTCAAACAGGTACCGTAATCTTCACACATGGTCTGCGATCGCGATGCTTGGGTTATATAAATACCCATGTTTTGCCGTTTTTGCTATTTCTGAGACTATGAGCTTAGGGTTTTGTGATTTTGAGAAATTTCCTCCACTTTAAAGCATGGGTAATCTCCATAACACCTATTTTAATTTCCTTCTATCTTTATCATCTATTTCTTGTTTTAAACATAGATTAAAGTATGAAATTTGAGGATTTTGGCTCGTAAGGACTAAAAAATTGTATATCTCTAATTTAAACCCCAATTTCAAACCTTTTTTAGTTGGGTGAGTTTCTAATACTATAATTATTATCTTTCCCTCAATTTAATCTTCAAAACAACTTTAATTCTTAATTTTTAAATGGGTTTCGGGAAATTTGACCTGAAAGAGCTCAAAATAAGCTTTTTTTTTAATTTTGAACTCATTTTTAACTATTTTTTTAGTAGGTTTTTAGTTGTAGACTCCTAAAAATATGGGAAACCCATTTTTGAAATAAAGTAATGATTTTGCCCCTCTTTTTTGAAAACCTATTTTGGGAGTCTATTTTGACCCCAACTTGAAACAAGGAAGATTGGGTATTGTTGACATTTTTTTGACGTGTAGATTCTATATATACATGTTTTAGTTGATTTGGGACCATTCCTGAGGAGTGAGGCTTTTATTTTGAAGGCTTTTATTCTAGTTTTCATTATCAAGGTAGGTTATGGCTTAACTTCTTTCAGTCTGGGCAAGGTAGTTAATTTTAATACAAAAGCATGTTAAGGGTGTGAGAAGTAATCATGAAAAATGGCTATATTATTGTGCTGTGCCCGTGTGGGTCCTATATGTGATGTATTTTATAGTTTTGGGATATTATATGCTATGTGTGATCGTGTGGAGTCCTATGCGATGCTGATAACCTATATACATGAAAAAAATTGTATCGTTTTTTATGAATAGCCTATTGTTGTATCAATTGTATATTGTGATGTGTTCATAATTTATTGGGATATAAATCATGTTGGTTTTCATGGATGATTGGAAATATTGAATGGATATTTGGCTAACTTTGTTGGTATATTAGTTGGATTTTGAAATACTCATTGTGGTTGGTTGTGAGAATTACAATACTAATATCACGTGCATTCATGAAATATTAGTACCACCATGGAAATTCTAAAAACAATTAGAACATCGTATTTTATAGACCATCTCTGATGGATGTGCCAGATATAAATCATGGATATTGGTTGTATATGGGTTAACGAACCCCCATGGATTCTACGTCTTGTACCTTTAGCTTAGTAGGTGTATATGAAGGTTGTGTGATAGTTATGGAGGTTGTGTGATGGCCTTGTGCATCAAATCATCATCATTATCATCATTTTCATTGTATTTACTTTACTATGTTTGTGATGTGATTGTATTTCTGCGTTGACTTATTACCTATCCATTTGACATATCTTCTTTTACTTGTAATTGATGTTCTTTCATATGTTGTCCTTCTGTGTGTTACTTTTAAGTGGTGTAATGTATAATTCTAGTCCTTTTTAGTTTTTGTTGCAATATGTGTGAGTATTATAGAACTATTAGTGCAAGCGTTATGGGCTATCTGGATATCTTCTTATTACAGGTATGTTCCCTTAGTTTATATTGGGTATGCCTTATTATCCACTTTGCTAAGTCAGATTAAGATACCTACTAAGTACAATAGGACCATACTTGCTCCTACTATGCCCTTTCAATGTAGATCTTGGTTCAGGTACGCCCCACATTAGTTGATTTGGGTGATATTTGGAGCTTTAAGAGGTATCGATGGATTTCATGCGTTCGGAGTCTACTACTTTCTATTCTTATTATACTATGTCTTTATTACTATTTGGCGATAGAGTTATTCCTCTGTAATATATTTTTTTAGTTTTACTGGTAGTTCTTACATTGTGACGTCAGGTTTTTTGAGTTATGACATCATAGTTTCTGGTTCTTTCTACTTTCATTAAATTAATTATGGTTTGGCTTTATTCTAGAAGCCTTTTCTTGGGTTATGAATCTTAATCTATCTTTTGTATCAGTATAAGGAGCTATATACATTGTTGAACCGCATAGCACAAGAAAATCCAGAGTGGCATTCAGATTCTAGAAGTCCCAAGAAAAGAATTACGGGTGTATTAGAGGTGGACCAATTCACAGCCTTATCACCTCAGGTTGCAACACTGCAAAATATGATAAACACTCAGTTCAGTAGCTTGAAATTGTTAGCTCCTTAACCTACAGCCACAGTCAATACCATCCAACAAGATGTAGGTTGGTGTGAAGTGTGCGGTAATAATGGTCATTCAGCGGCTATGTGTGCGTCCAATCCAGAATCAGTAATGTATGTAGGTGATTCTCAAAGGACAAATTATGGTAATTCCTACAACATGAAGTGGAAGACTCATCCATGGAACGTAGAATAATAAAAAATTCAGCAACCATAGGCACAAGTGAATCAGTCAACTAGAAACATGGAAAAGATGTTGAAGTGGCTTCTAGCTAGTCAGCCGCAATTGGCTGCAGACATGAAAAATTCACAAGTGTCTCAGAGAAGATTTGAGACTCAAGTGGAGTAGATACAACAAGAATTAAATACTAGTCCACAAGGTAGTTTACCAGCAGATACAGAAAATCCAGAGCAGGTTATGGCAATCACCTTGAGAAGTGGTAAAGATCTTTTAGAAGAACCTCCCAAGGCAACAAAAGAGGTAGATGCAGATTTGACTCCCCGACAGGTTTCTGAAAAAGATGCTGATAATTCAAGAAAGTTTGAGTACTTGAAGGAGACAATTGTTGCTAAACCAAAAAAAGAAGAAAGTGTCACCACTACCCTTTCCTCAGAAACACATGAAAGGGAAGAAGGATGCAATGATTAAGAAGTTCTTTGACACGTTCAGAGAGCTTCACATTAATTTACCTTTGTTAGATATTTTACAAGGTATGCCCAAGTATGCAAAGTACTTGAGGGATATGGTTTCTAATAAGGTGAAATTGCAGGATGTGGGGGAGATAACACTCACTAAAGAGTGTAGCACAGTAATGACATAAAAAATCCCTAAGAAATTAAGAGATCCGAGGAAGTTAACTCTCCCTATCTAAGTTGGGACTAAAGTGGTCCACGCACTGAGTGACTTAGGTGAAAGCATAAATTTGATACCCCTATCTCTATTTGAAAAATTAAGCTTGGGAAAGCCAAAATCAACCACCTTGGTTCTACAGCTGGCAGGTGGGTCATTTGCATATCCGAAAGGAATAATTGAGGATGTCCTCATAAAGGCTGGTAAATTCATTATTCCTGGTGACTTTATTGTTCTTGATTTTGAGGCAAATGAAAAGGTACCAATAATCTTATGGCATCCGTTCTTAGCAACTGGAGGAGCGTTAATTGATTCCAGCACTTGACCACCTGCTGCTGAATCTAGCAAAATCTTCGTATTGTGATCAAGTGCTTCTACAAAAGTGTGATCAAGTACCTCGTTAGACTATTGGTAGTGTGGACAATCTCGAAAAAGGGTTTGAAGCATTCCCAAGTGTGATATATATTTTCATCAGGCTTCTATTTAAAGCTCACTATTTCACTACAAAGTCTCGCAGTATTTCCTGATGGAAAGAATCTGATGAGGAACTTTTGGGTTAAGTCAACCCATGATGTGATTGAATTGGTTGACTCCGCATTCAACCACCTTTTAGCTTGCCCCAATAGTGAATGGAGAAAAAGTGTCAGGCTCACATAATCTGTACTCACCCTAGTTGGAATGAATGTGTCAGTAAGCTCAATGAAAGTCTGTAAGTGGACTTGTGGATCCTCGTGTAAAAGCGCTGCAAACTGTCCACTGCTGATGAGAAGCTACACCATGTTGTGCTTTAACACAAAATTCCCCCCAAGAGTTGATATTTGAATTGGGGAAGTCAAGTTCATCGGAAGTGAAACTGCCACTTCCCTCACTGTCCTACGGGCTGCTTGTTCCTCAGCCATTGAAGTAGGAACTACCACTTGGTCTTCTTCTATTTGCAGAAATTAGGGGAGACAAAATTGTATCTCTCCTTCATTGATGGAAGTGTTGTTCGATTTTGGGGCTTGTTTCAACCAACTCCCTATCCCTTGCCAGCTTCCTAACCTTAAAACCTATTTCCTACAATCACAAAATCAAGACCAAGTGTAAAAATGCCAAATAAAACTAAAAGTAAAACTAAAATAAACAGTTGCCAAATTGCAAGTCCCCAGCAACGGCGCCAAAAAATTAACAGCACACACGCAAGTGTACGTGGTCTTATCAAGTAGTAAAGTTCCCTAGTGAAAGCCAAGTATCTATCTCACAGAGACTTGATCTAATAACTATTCTATTCTAGTTTAGAATTTAGATTCAATTGATGCAAGCATAACCAAAAAGAGAGTTTGGAAATTTTAACTGAGAGTAAAGTAAACAATGCAAAATTTAAAATCTTGGAACGATCAATGGAGTAAAGCCCAGGGTCAAAGCACTTTGAACAATCACACTATATTATTGAATTTCATTCATCAATTTGCCTATCTTGGTTGTTGATTCGTAGGGTTAATTGCATGATCATGGTATTCCGACCTCTAATCATTTAGCTAATTTGGACATTACAAATACATCATTGAGAGGGGAAGAAATAATCCAATTAAGTGTTTTAAAGCTATCATCCTACATTTTAATCAAGTAAGGCATCTAAGTACATCTCTGTCCTAGACACTAAGCTCAATTCTTTATTTTATAAAAGAATAAAATCCCAAACTTTATTTATTCCCATGTTCTATCTCCCTATTCCCTCTCTCTAGATCAAAAGGTCGACAATATATGTATTTTATGGGTGATCAATCCATAAAATAATTAAATCAAGAATAAACAAACAACCAATAATGATAAGCAAAATTAAACAAATTTAATCCAAAATAATAGTACTCATGTTCTTGGCTTTAAACCCGGAAAGAGAGTTTTTAGCTGATAATATTCATAATAACCATACAAATAATTGAATACATGTTATGAATAATTAAAATCTAATTAAAGAATAAAAAAACCTAAAATAACATGTAGCCTCCACAATTGTGCCAAAACCATCCAACGTATCCACAAAATAATCCAAGTCTTCCCTGGTTTTTCAAAAATTCTCCACAATTGTCCAAGTTTGTGTATTTATAATATAATATTCCTAATCATTATTGGATTAAGAAAAATACACATGTTCAAAGATATGCCCACCAAGATTCCCACAAGCCACCTAATAGTGTGTGTCATTTACTATTTTAATAATGGGATAATGCTCCAACCTTGTCGATACTTACTAAAATTGCATTTGGCCATGTAATGTGACCAACGCAATGTGTCTCTAGATTGAGTCAAATGGGGTTTGTGATGCGCCCCTATTGCGACACCTCTTTGGAATTTGCTTTTCGAAAATTGGTTAAGTGTGTTGGACATTCCTCCATTCATCCTTGACTTTATGGTGTATTTACTATAAATTATGGCCTTTAAATCATCAATATATTACCATATTCAGCTCAAAAAGCCTCCTACATAATCACACACAAAAAATTAGATATCAAAACAACACAATATCCTCACCGTTGAATCAAAACAAAAGCTAAGATAAGGCTAATTCACAATAATCTTCACTTATTGTTTTGACTCTTAACTTAATCAAATTGAGCTTTGCACATTCCCACCAAGTTGTTCCACATATAATTACATATTTAAACTATTTAGAACAAATTACACACATTAGAATCCAACGAGACCAACTGGACACACACCTAGCTCAAGCTAGTAAAACTAATTTTTTGGGTTGAACTCTGAATGACTCAATTAACGACAAACTTGTTTGGAAAACACGTTGAACATTGTAATCACATACTTGGACACTTACATGCTTATTTATATCATATTAAAACTTAAAGAACATGAATTATTCTCAAAACAAGGCTAAATAAGCTACAATAGCAATACTAGAATGCGTAAATACACCCAACATCAACTGCCCTAATCAGTGGAACATCTGTGTTATAGGTACAACTATCCCATGTCGTGGACACTTGCTAGAAAAAGAAAAAAGGTCCAATGCTGATAACATGCTCCTGGAGATGCATCCTATCCAAAAGATCTAGCTAACCCAAAATATCCACCTCGACTAGAAAACCCAGAAAGTGCCTCTCTCGATGACTGACTACTGCTTTGGCTAGAATAATCACTTAGGTTAGGCTAACCTCCATAGTAATTTATAGTAGCATAAATGGAACTGCTAGACTGACCTTGATGGTTATAAGACTAGTGCGGAGGGTACCGACCTTGAGAACCTCTATCTCTGAACCGTGAGCCATTTTGGCTCCCACTAAATCTACCCTGGTAACGCAGTCTCTTATCATTGCTTCCTTGGGCCTATTGATTTATCTCCTCCATAGTTTGAGCATAATCATAAACCTCAATAAATGATCTACCAGTGGCAACAAAAATTTGTGTATCCATGCAAACAAAAAGTATTAATCCCCAAATAAAATACTGAATCCACGCATACTCGATCGACAAAATAGCTATAGTATGTATAGCTAACTCATGAAATCGAGCCTCATATTCTAGGATAGTTATAGAATCCTTCTCTAACCTGAGAACTGATATCTCAAATTCTCTCTAAGCTAAGAGGCATATATTTCTCCAAGAAAACCTTAGAAAACTGAGTCTAAGTCAACATGGGAAATTCAGTTGGCCGAGAATCAAGATAACCTTTTCACCAATGTCTAGCTACTAGGTCCAACTAAAAATTAGTTTAGTCAACCCTGTGAGTCTCAACTAGCCTAAAATTAAAGAGCCTATCCTCACAAGCAGTCAAGAACTTAAACTCATTCTTGCTCGACACCCCAAAAAACCTAGGTGGGATTAATCTCAAGATTATTCCTAACATTTTTTTCTCCTCAACAGACTTAACACGCTGGGTGACTATCGATTGAGCAACTACCAGCACTAAAGGGATCTCAACCCTGGGGAAGTAACTACAGGTTATGCCTTTGTACGACTCTAACCCATAGACTGAGCACCATCAGATGGTGTACCACCAACCAATCCCAACGACTAAATTAAAGCACCTCTGAGCAGCGATGAAGAAATAAACACTAGTGAATCATGGGCTACCCTTTAGCCCACCACTAGCTAGAGTAAAGGAATCTCTAGCGCAGGAGAAATAATAAGGTCTAGTGAAGGATCCATATTTGGACCTCTAGTTGGGGATGTATCTCTTGCCTTCCCCTGACCTCTATGTTGTCCACGTCCTTCAGTAAGATCCCTAGTCGCAAACTCAAGGTCCACATTTCTCGTAGTAGTAGCTCGCATTATAGCCATCTGCAAAAATGTGAAACTAAGTAATTCTTATAAACTAACATAGAATTTTAGCACAAAATAAGTGAAGAAAGAGAATATATCCTAAGAATGTCTGATAGCCTCCCAAAGATAAGAAATAGACGTCATCATTCATATTTGCAGGACTCTACCAAACACTTGATCTTGTACTAATAATACCAGTGAACCTACGCTCTAATACCAATTTGTCATGACCTGATTTTATGAGTCATGATAGCATCTACGTATACTCGCTAGTAGGTAAGTCGACCTTACCTAAGTACGACAAATAATAGGCTAGTTGGTGGAAAAATACAATAAATACTAAAACTATGCCAGTAATTAGATTACAAGCCATAATATGTAATAAAGATAGCATAAATAGGGATAAATTGGAAGACATAATAAAATATCCCATAAACTAATAAGGTCGGTACAAGAGCCTCTAGCAAAAGAATAAAAGTACTATAAGTATCAAATGTATAATATTCTAAAATATATAGACCATCCAAAATAGAAAAATGAGAGAAAGTCATCTTTGGCCCCGAATGCTCACCCTATATCAAAACTCTGACTAATACTAAGACAACATCAACGGTGGCAGCTAGTACTCAAATCTACATCAGAAAAGGATGTAGAAGTGTATTATGAGTACCAAAGCAAAGGTACTCAGTAGGCATCACCGATCGACTAAGCTAAATTATAAAATAAGTATAATAAGATACGAGCTAAGTTAGGGAAAAGGGCAAACATGGAATAATGCTCCAAATACTAAAAGTAAACAATCGGGTAAATAATATCAAGAGAATGTAATTAACTATAGAATAATTTGTCCCTCATAAGCATAGAAGATGTAAACAAGAGAAATAATATATGTGAGACCCCATATGCATGGTGGATACAATTAGGAAGAAGTATTGACAATAAATATCCTAAGTATCCAAATCTCAAAATCGTAACCATGGATCCTCTCATATTTTAAACACCAAACTCAAATCAATTCCATATCAATCATAAGTAAACTCTTAGTGCCAAACTCAAACTGAATATAGTATCTCACAGGCAAGACTTGAACTAAAAATAATATCATGAATACTAGACTTGAACTAGAAATAATATCATCATAATTTCTAGATTTGAACCTATCTTAATAAATCCAAGGTACATTCCTAGAAACGGTCCGAATGTGTCTAAATCCTCCTCAGACTCGAGAATATAGATATGATGTCGTAAGAAGGATTATTAAGTCTATAAGGATCTAATTGAAATCTTGACCTAAAGTGGGCTGGAGGGGGGCACATCTAATCCCAAGAGTCCATTCTAAGAAATTTATACTCCAAGTTAGACTAAGGTTCCAAAATCCTACTACAAGATGCTAAATAAGCCTCATTGAGTCCTAATATAGCCATTCAACCCAAAGAATGGGTAGTTAAGTTAAATTTGGCTAATTATGGTTCACTAATAGGCTAAATCATCTATATTTTTTTAACTATGCAATCAAGTCATAATTCCTAGCCCAAAACTAGCATATTATCATGCCTATACCATAATAAAGCTCAATCTAATAGGAGAGTAAGACTAGCCTACCTAGATGCCAAAGAATGCCTAATAAAATCCATTAAATTAGAGATTTCCCCTTTTGAGAAGTCTCCACATGATACCACTCTATCAAAATAGTTATCAACAGGTTAATATGAGAATAACGACACTCATATTGTATTTTTATGCTTCAACTCCAAAATTAAAACAAAAAACCATGTAGGGCTTACTTTTAGAATTACACTTTTGACATTGTCAACATGTCAACCGATGCTTGAGGATAATTTAACCTCAATAATGGAAAATTTCTAGCTCAAGTAACATCATAATCAACCCATCAAGAAGCCAGGGATTTATGACTAAATCAGAAAATTAAATCATTAATTAGGTGGAAACTTACAAGGATTACGATGAGAAAATAACCATTTTGAGCTCACTAATACCACACGATCAATCAAGGATCAATCTTCTAATTTCTCACACTTTCTAGGGCTTTAATGCTCTTAGACTTAGTCGAAATATGAGAAAATTGGGTGAAGGAGAGAATTTAATGTCCTTGTAGTTATTGCTTAAGTAGTCACTTTACCACTTTAGCAACTAGTACTAAAGCGGTATATACCGCTTAAACAATATTCTTCTCTAGCCGACCTCCGTTTAGGTAGACAACAAGTGGCTTATGCAACTTCCACTAAAGTGGTAGGTCCTCAGCCAAAGTGATAGTATGGAGGACCATCCTTGGTTGCTAAAGCAACTAATTATCCATTTAAGTAGCCACCACTTAAGCAACTAAAGGTCTGCTTAAGCGGTTACACCAGCTGAACCAGTACATCAGCTAAACTTGGATATTGCCAAGTTTCCATGGATCCTCGAGATTCACTGGAAATCTTATGAAAAAAAAGAAACTATGCTACCTGATTAAATTTAATTTTCTAAAATCAACGGTGGCATTAAAATTTCTATCCGAAGTCATTTTGATGAAATATGGGTCCCACACCCAAGGGCCACTTTTACCAAAATCCATCCAATAGCCCGAAATAAGTCTAAAATCCTTGGAACCAAACTGAAGGTCCCCCTAGCCTAAAATCATTATTTTGGAGCTGATGAAACTATTAGAATTAGCATATAGGGTCATTAACCTAAAGTTTATTCCTAAAAGCCAATCCTTACCAATGAAGACTTTAAAATATGGAATTGACTCTAAACACCAAATGAACTATTTGGTAATCAAACTGTCGAATCCAATAAGTCATAAATGACTTGGGGCAGCTATAAAAAAGCTCTAGACAATGAAAAAGTGTAGAAATGCAGAAAATAACTCAAAAGGTCATTACATTTCCATCCCACATTTGATATGTCATCTTGGTAGTTAAAATACCTTACCGGTCATTATAGCACTAACTTTTGTTTAATGGAAAGTGGAAACTCCGGTATCTTTATTAAGGAATTTCAAAAGGGCCATTAGTTGGCCTATTGCTAACATCATTAGTATTATACTAAATTTGCCCTCATAAAATCTGGCTTGAGCCTTATTATATTCCTATGATTGAGAATTATCATAGGATAAATCCACCTATAAAAGAGGTAGTAAAGAAGGAAATCATCAAATAGCTGGATGCAAGCATGGTTTATTCCATCTCAGACGGTAAATGGGTAATCCCAATCTAATGTGTGCCTAAAAAGGGTAGAATCACTATAGCTCCTAATGCCAAAAATAAGCTAATTTTTATGAGTCTAGTCATAGGTTGGTGATAGTGCATGGACTATAGGAAACTGAATAAGTGGATTCAAAAATATCATATTCTATATAGTTTATGTATTAGTTATTAGACCATTTTACTGGTAGAGGATGGTATTTTTTGGGGATATTTATTCATTATACAATCAGATTTTGATTTCTCCTAAAGACCAAGATAAGACCAGTTTCACTTGCTCATATGGAACATTTACATTCAAGCGAATGCCTTTTAGATTGTGTAATGCACCGGTGATCTTTCATTACTTTATGATGTCTATATTCTTTGATATGGTTAAAGACACTATTAAGGTATTTGATGGATTATTTCTCTATAGGAGGTGATTTATTTAAGCCATGCCAAGATTACTTAGGTAATGTGTTACAATGATGTGAGGCGACCAACTTGGTGATGAATTAGGAGAAATGTCATTATATAGTAAAAAAAGTATAGTGCTTGGCCACAAGATTTCTAAAACTAGGATTGAGGTGTTATGAAGAATTATGTTATTCAAAAATAACCACCACCAATTTTAGTAAAGGGTGTTCAAAGATTTTTAGGGAATGCTAGATTTTATCGTAGGTTCATCAAGGATTTTTCTAAAGTTGAACATACCTTGTGTAATTTCTTGGAGAAAGAGGTAATGTTCATATTTGATAATGCATCTAAAGGCATTTGAATTCCTTAAGAAGAAGTTGATCTCGGCGTCTATCATTAGTGCGCCTGTTGGTCCATGCCTTTTGAAATTATGTGTGATGCTAGTAAAGTAGTTCTAGGAGAAGTCCTATACCAAAGGCCTTAAAATATTCTACATCTTATCTATTATTCTATCAAAGAACATAATGCAACTTAAAAAAATTATACTGTAATGGAACAATAGTAGTTTGTTGAAGTTTTTGCTTTCAGAAGCTTAAAGTTTGTTTGTTTAGCACTAAGGTAATTGTGCACACTGACCATGCACCACTTAGATACCTTATACAGAAGAAGGGTGCAAACCTTATATTGATTCTATGGGTACTTGTAACACTCCAAAAGTCCTTATAATCTTATCTATGACTTATCAAAATAAAAAAAAAACAGCAAAAGTTGACCTCAAGACAACCTTAACCACGGTTGTGGTTAGGTCTGATGAGTCTTCAATGGTAAATGTCTTGAGTGTGTCCCTCCAATGTCTAGATAATTAAAAAATTCATACTTGTGGTCATGACTCCTGAAGATGAGTTATGTTATCTACATACGAGTAATTCAATGAATCATAGGATGCCTATCTAGATCCAGTATTCATTAAAAATGGTATTTTCCAATCTTGTGACATATAAACTACCAAGCATCCATATATATATATAAATATATATATGATAATAGTATTATATGTGATTTGAGGTCACAAAAAGTCCCTAACCGCTAGTTGAATGGAATATTTTGACCAAGTTCTAGCGTAAGATTCTTCTTGGGTCAACATCAAATGATAATTAATCCTAGTATATGAGAAGTAGATGGCCTAAATCCCATTAAACTTAAGGTATTTGAATCTTTTTTCCAAATCTAATGACCATTTGTGTAAAGCCCTGGGTTTTGGGTCCTTGAAAATTTTTGGAAATTTTATCCTTACTGTCCTGACTACGACTCCCCTGACGAGTCGTAGAGAGTCCTGATGAGTCACTGGACTCGAATCGTAACCAAATCAATAAGTGTGTGACTAAAATCTTCTCTGAGGATGAGTTGATCACTAAGAGCTGTAAGGACTCATTATGAGTTGTTGGGTACAAATCATAGGATGTCCAGTGTTTACTCCAAATGGGTTTTGTGTTGACTACGACTGGACCCTATGAGTTGTAGGGTCCCATTACGAGTCATATTAGTTGATACGTAGTGTAAATAGATTATGAGTGCCTTGGTAACTGTCTTGGCTATGACTTATGGTGATGAGTCATTATAAGTCGTAAAGAGACTCGTAATCACTGACGACTAAATTTTAGTTTTAAATTAAGGGAACTTTGGACAATTTCCTTCTCACCCAATTATAACCCTACGCTCATAAAGCACTTAAGAAGTGTTATTTCCCATTAATAATGTACTCAAACACTTCTAAAGATCTCTTAAATTTTCTCAAGTAACCATGCTTAGGGTTTCCAAGAAGTAGGTCATCCAAGGTATCAAGGGTTGAATTCTTTCTTTGAATCTTAGTATTCCAGGCATGTTACTCTTCCTAAATTGATAATTTGTCAAAAGCATATATTTTAAAGTTTTGTTCATTTGGTATTGATGTTGGTTTTGAAAACACGGGTTGAGGGTTTTTGAATAAGTGATCTTTATGTGATGTTTTATGGTTGTCCCTACATCGTTTATGTCTGAATGGTGATTTAAAAATTAAATTGATGCATGGGGATGATGAATAAATTAAAGGATTGTGATTTATCCAAACTTGTGACTTTTGAAGTGGTTATGACCTGACCTCAACCCCTCCATATTGTGGAATTTGTTTTGAAAGTAAAAATATGCACATGGAAATACTCTTGAACTATTGCATAATGTGAAAGGTTAATGAAGCATAATGTTTTCTAATTGAACTTTATAGGGTTGTGTAATTAAACCAAAGGGGATTATGATTTCCCCCAAGTGTGGTATGTAGTGTAGCATGTAGATGTTACCTTGGAAGTGTAGTTGGTATGACGATACCTATAATGTATGTTTATCACGACCCAAACCAGGTCCTGGCCGTGATGGGTATCTCAAGTCCCACGTGATTAAAGATCACCCCTATGCACCTAACCAAATAACACACTATTTCCAATGTCGAATGAATTTCAAACATATAAAAAAACAAGTTTAAAGAGTAAAAGGGTATGTCTATAAATGATAACTATCGACTGGCTAAAACAACTGAAAAAATCACCCAAGTCTACAGTAATCCAACAAAGCCTTCTAACGTGGGAACCCAAGGCCAGTCTTGGTCGGGACATGTCCCCGACTCTGACAGATAACAATGCCAATGTGTCACGACCAGAACTAGGGCCTGGCCATGACGGACATCCCAAACCATGAAGGCCCAAAATGTCCTTCTCTATCTGGTAATCATGCACAACATTCATATAATAAAAAAAGATGTGGAAACATAATATGCTACGGAAACATGGTCAATTATGAATTCAACATAAGTATGGAAACTGTAAATCAACTACACCTAAATAACATTTGACTCAGTCTGCAAAATCTCTACTACATGAAAATCTGAAACTGTCTGAAACTGGGACAAGGCCCCCAGTAAATCAAAACTGAAATAAGTGACATAATATGAAAAGATAGGCCTTCTGGAATAGAGAAGGATCACCACTGCACAATCTAATCAGTTGTCTAAATTATCTACTGCTTATCTGGACCCCTAGACTGAGTCTTAGAACCTGAGAGGTAGGGGAGGGGGGGTCAATACAGATGTACTGGTATGCAGAGCATATCCGAAATAATCATTTATAAATCAACATATATGAGAGAAATTTAAAATAGTTCATAAGTATATCAGATAGTAAGAATTCACATGGGCATTTTAAAGACTCTGTAAAAATCATCTCAACTTTGAGAAATCTGTTTTACTTCTGCGCTAGGAGGTATACCCTACAACTCTGAAAAATTCCATGGGCTATATGGAAACTGCCATTAACTTGGCAGCGAAGCCCCCAACCCAAGTGTGCCACAAGGGTCAGAGTCTCTGAATCTACTACGCCACACGGTCGTCACCAGAGTACAATAATAATCTACCTATATCGGCAAATACGGTTTCAGGCTAAGAGTTTCTTGAACTCGCGCCTTCTTCAGGTAACCACCGAACCTTCTTTAAGACCCTTTTTAAAACTCTATCAAAACATGCAATCTCTGAAAAACATACTCTGAAAACATGCTCTGAAAACATACTCTGAAAACATACTCTGTTATGGCATAAATACATATGGTATCCTCATACCATTGACTTGCAAGTCACATCTATGAGCCATTATTAGTCTATCACAAATCTCTGTTTTCAAGACACAAGTTTTGGGACCACCATTTCGATAATTCAATTCATAGAAACTCATTTTCAAACCTCATGTAAACACATGCAAGGAACTCATCTTTATCAAGCATTTCAATAGTACAAGGTGGTCACGTCAAAGTTCTCAATTCACATGCAATTCATTCTCTTAAATATGAGATCATATTTATATCAAGAAACACCCTCTCAACAATTTCAAATCATGCTCAAATGCTATAATATTGCAAAAACATCTTTCAAATCACAAAACCATAATTTTAATTCAATACACGAGAGGGAGTTCATAATTTATGCTCTCAATGATCTTAAATCTCAAATTCCATACATATACGTATACATGTAAATCAATTTAGGGGATAGGACCACAAGGTCAAAATAATAGTAACATTAAAATATTCGGAGTACGTAATTTAGAACATAGATTCCAAAACCCCCTTGAAATTCATGCATAAAAATCTAAAAATCATGCTCTAATGGTTTTAAGTCCATGTAGTTTTTAGGATAAACCCCATGTACCTCTATATAAAAATTTAAAGGATGCTTCTTGATGCCCACGGCTTGCGGATTCCAAATCTTCAATTTGTTTTGAAAACCCACGGTTGAATTTTAAGTTTCTTGGAGGAGAAGTATATGAACTAGGGTTTTTGTTTTGAGGAAAATCTTGAGAATTTCATATATTCTGCTTGTAGAGGTCTTAATCTACTATTTGGATATTTTAAGATTCTTGAAAAAAGTCCAAATTACCCTTGTTAACTTCTGAATCAAGCTGGAAATATTAAACTGGCAACCCGATTTTATGGGTCACCGCGACGTGCCACTATCGTGGTGGCTCACTGGAAATTGATTAATGGGAAATTGGGATCCTCCGAGATGCACCACTATTGCGATGTCCCACTGGAATTTGACAATTTCTAATTAAAACCTCTCCGCAATGCGCTAAACACTAGGATGACGATGTGTTTTGACTAGCACAAAAAATAGCCATAATTTCTGCCCCGAGTGTCCGTTTTGGACGAATCTTACATCGACGGAAAGCTTATTCAGTCATCTACGTAATGAAAATTTTAAATCTAAGGGATTACATTGGTAAAAAGTAAAACCATTCTAGAATCTAAGGCTTGATATTTTAGGGACAAAATTTAGCTAAGAAAAACTTCGGGGTGTTACAATATCCCCCCCTTGGGAACATTCATCCCCGAATGTTGACGTGGGATATATACAAGTGTAATTTCAAGCATACTAAGGCATAGAAAGAATAAGGAAAGGATTTTACCTTCCATTTCGTCATCCATTGGATCAAAAAGGTTTGGGTATCTAGCTCTCATGTCAACTTCTGATTCCCAAGGCGTTTTTTCAATTTTTTGGTTTATCCACAAAACTTTAACTGAGGCTATCTTTTTGTTCCTCAATATTCTAACTTGGCGATCCAAAATATTTATAGGCTCTTATTCATAGGATAAGGAGTCTGTCACTTGTATTTCTTCGACAGGCAATACTAAAGAATGGTCTCCAATACATTTCTTCAACATAGATATATGAAATACCGAATGAACCAAACCCAAAATAGCTGGCAATTCCAACTCATACGCAACTCCACCTATCCTTCTCTCAATCTAATATGGTCCTATATAGCGAGGACTCAGCTTACCTTTTTTCCCGAATCGCATGACTCCCTTCATGGGAGAAGCCTTGAGAAACACCCAATCTCCAACCTCAAACTCTAGATCTCTTCTCCTAACATTGGCGTAGGCTTTCACATCCTCTATTGCCTGATGAACAAGATCAGGCCCAAATATCTGTGTCTTACCTACTTCATACCACCCTATTGGTGAACTACATCTTCTCCCATACAATGCCTCAAATGGTTCCATCTTGATACTGGAATGGAAACTATTATTATATGTGAACTCTATCAATGGAAAGTGATCTACCCAACTACCTTTAAAATCAATCACGCAGGCCCTCAACATATCCTCAAGGGTCTGGATGGTGCGCTCAGCTTTCCCATCTATCTGAGGGAGGAAAATCGTGCTCAAATTCACTTGGGTAACTAAACCCTTTTGAAACGATCTCTAAAACTATGAATAAAATTGTGTACCTCTGTCAGATATGACGGACAAAGGTGCCCCATTCAAATGAACTATTTCTGCAATGAACAGCTTGGCATAATCCTTTCCCGAATAATTTGTCCTGACAGGTAGAAAGTGAGCTGACTTGGCCAACCTATCTACATTCACCCAAATGGAATCATACTAGTTTTGGGACCTCGAAAGTCCTGTAATGAAGTCCATATTAATCATCTCCCACTTCCACAAAGGCAAAGCTATCTCTTGAGAAGAACCACCTGGCCTCAAATGTTCCACTTTAACTTTTTGACAATTCAAACACTTGGCAACATAGTTAGCCACATCATGCTTCATATTATTCCACCAATAAATGGTTTTCAAATCCTGATACATCTTAGTAGAGCCAGGGTGAACAACATACCTTGATGTGTGAACTTCGTCAAGGATTCTCTTCCTCAGACAGTCTATATCTGGAACACACAACCTACCCTAGTATCTCAAAATACCATCACTACCAATTTCAAATGACATTACCTTTTGTTGACCCACATCTTTCTTGATCTGCATCAAGATGGGATCTTCAACCTGTTTCTCTTTAACTTCTACACACAGGGAAGATTTAGTTATCTCACAAACAACCACTCCTCCATCATCGGAATCCAAAAGTCAAACTCCTAGATTTGTAAGTCGGTGAATATCCTTCACTATCTCTCTCTTCTCTTCCTCAATATGAGAAAGACTGCCCATAGACAACCTGCTGAGGGAATCGGCTACCACATTTGCCTTGCCTGGATGATAGTGCAGGCTTATGTCATAGTCTTTTAAAAGTTCCAACCATCGCCTTTGCCTGAGATTCAGTTCTTTTTGTGAGAAAACATACTATAAACTCTTGTGGTCAGTAAAGATATCAATATGTACCCCATACAAATAGTGCCACTAGATCTTAAGTGCAAAAACCATAGCCGTTAACTCCAAGTGATGAGTAAGGTAGTTCTGATCATGCACCTTCAACTGCCTAGATGCATAAGCCACTACCTTACCATACTGTATAAGGACACACCCAATTCCCACTCGGGACGCATCACAATATACAATAAAACCTTCTGTACCCTCCGGAAGAGTCAGAATAGGAGCAGTAGTCAACTTGTCTTTCAACTTCTCAAAGCTATTCTCACAAGAGTCAGACCATAAAAACTTCACCTTTTTCTGAGTGAACTTAGTAAGTGGTGTAGCTATGGAAGAAAAACTCTCGATGAATCTTTTGTAATAACCCGCCAAACCCAAGAAGCTCTGAATGTCGGTTGGAGTCGTGGGCCTGGTCCATTTTCTCACTGCCTCAATCTTTTGGGGATCAACCTTAATCCCCTCACTAGATACAACATGCTCCAAGAATGCGATAGCATTCAACCAGAATTCACACTTGGAAAATTTTGCATAGAATTTATGATCCTTAAGGATCTGAAGGATGATTCAGAGGTGATTGGCATGGTCCTCCTCGCTCTTAGAATATACCAAAATATCATCAATGAATACAACGACAAACAAATCTAGAAACTGACAGAAAACCCTATTCATTAGATCCATGAAAGCTGCAGGGGGCATTAGTTATCCCGAAGGACATGACTAAGAATTCATAATGGTCGTATCTGGTTTGGAATGTTGTTTTGGACATATGTAACTCTCTAACTTTCAACTTGTGTGAAAAACATTTAGCACCCTAAAGTTGATCAAAAAGATCATCAATCCTAGGAAGGGAATATTTATTTTTAATCGTGACCTTATTCAACTGGAGGTAATCTATGCACATATGAAGGGAACCATCTTTCTTTCGCACGAAAAGTATAGGTGCACCCCAGGGAGATACACTGGGTGGATAAAACCTTTATCTAGAAGATTGCTAGATATTCTTTCAACTCTTTAAGCTCTGTAGGAGCCATCCTATATGGCAGAATAGAAATAGGAAGGGTATCTGGAAATAAATCAATACCAAAATCTATCTCCCTATCAGGTGGTATTCTTGGGAGATCATCTGGAAAGACTTCTGAGAATTTATTCACTATAGGGATAGACTGAAGAGGAAGACTTTAGGTACTAGAATCTTTAACCCGAATAAGATGATACAAGCAACATTTGGAAATAATTTTATGGGCCATGAGATAAGATATAAAATTCCCTCTAGGTGCTAGAAAATGTCCCTCCCATTCTATCACTGACTCATTTGGAAAAGAAAAGGTGACTCTTTGGGTCCTATAATTTAAGGTGGCATAGCACGAATGGAGCCAGTCCATCCCTAAGATGGCATCAAAATCAACCATATCAAGTTATCTGCCTCAGTATCCCGACTGAAAATAGACACAACACAATTTATATACACCCTCCAAGCCATAATAAAATCTCCTACTGGGGTAGAAACCGAAAAAGGTTTAGCAATCACATCAGGATAAGACCCAAACCAACAACCACGTATGGGGTCACATAATACAAGGTAGACCCAGGATCAAGTAACACATACACATCACAAGAAAAGATTTGCAACATACCGGTGACTACATCTGGTGAGGTCTCTGTCTCCTGGAGGATGGTCAAAGCATACAATTGGTTCCGACCATTTCCGGCGGCTGAAGTGGCACCCTTCTGAGGTAGTGGTGCAGATGAATTCTTCTGCGACTTGGTTCCTCCAATATTACTCTTTGCTGCCGGATAGTCTCTCTAGATATGGCCTAGATGAACACATAACTAACACACCAAAGCGCCAAACTGACATCTCCCTAGATGATTCCTCCCGCATATTCCACAGCACGGATAGGATCGAGAGGTCTGGGCTACACTTCCCTGCGACTGCATACCCTGCATCCTCGGCCCCTGACTAGACTAAAAATTTTGGGTGCGCTTCTCAACTGTGGATCTGGACACTGGATCACTAGCTACCGACTGTTCATTACCCTAATTCTTTTTCTTTTGGCATTTTCCGCCCCAATTACCGCTCTACTGCTGACTATGACTCTGGTATATCGCTCTAGCTCTCTTTGCCTGCCTATCTTTTTCCCTAGATTCGGCTATCTTCTTTTTCTTCTCCTCAACTTACTGCGTGTGGACTGAAAGTCTAGCAAAGTCCATATCTCTGTTCAACATAGCTCCCTGACACTCAAGCACCAGATCATCTGAAAGGCCAGAAGCAAACTTTCTCATTCGGGCCCTCATACTACTCATCATCTCAGGAGCATAACTGGCCAGCTGGTTAAACTTTAAAGTATACTCCTGAACACTCACCTTACCCTGCTTAAGGTTTATGAACTCCTCTTCTTTAGCTTCCCTCAGCACCAGAGGAAAGAATCGGTTAAGAAAAGTTTCCACGAACTCATCCCAAACTGTGGGCTCAGCACTGTCACCCTTTGCATATTCCCACTTGTTGTACCATTGGTTCGCTACATCTTTTAGCTGGTATGCTTCTAGATCAACACCCTCCACTTGATCAACATGCATTACTTTGAAAACCTTCTCTATTTTGTCTACAAACTCCTGTTTGTCCTCTTCTACCTTAGCGCCAGAGAACTTGGGCGGGTTCATTCTCATGAACTGGCCCACTCTAGTAACTTCAGAAGTAATAGATGCAGACCCAGTATCCTCCGACCTCTGAGTCGGTTCGGCTACCAACTGTGCTAGTATGTGAATAGATTGTTTGAATTCAGCATTAGAAACCTCTCATTCATGAGGCTGAGTGTGATTGGCCCCCGTACGGGGAGCTCTGGGAGGACTGGTTGGTACAGAAGGTACTCCCAGATTAGGAACTGGTTCTAAGGTATGAGCTCTGTTATGGTTCCACATCCCATGGGTGGGACGGACTTTATCATCCTAAGCATTAATGTTGGTGCGACGGGGAGACATCAATGGTTTTCAGAAAAGCAAGAGTTTATTGATTAGGGGACAGATTAGACTCTGAAGCATGAACTAAATCACAAAGAAAAGAAACATTCTTAAATTCCTAGTAGCCTCCTTCTTATAAGTGTGGCACGCTACACACCCATAAATAAGACTGTACCCGACGCGATTTTGCAGACACCCTAGGACCATGAACCGTGCTCTAATACCAAGTTTGTCATGAACCAAACTAAGGCCTGGCCGTGACGGACATCCCAAACCATGAAAACCCGGAATGCCCTTGTCTATCTGGTAATCATGCACAACATTCATATAATAAAAGAAGATGTGGAAACATAATCTGCTATGGAAACATGGTCAATTCTGAATTCAACATAAGTATGGAAACTATAAATCAACTACTTCTAAAAAACATCTGACTCGGTCTGTGAAATATCTACTACATGAAAATCTGACAACTGTCTGAAATTGGGACAAGCCCCCAGTAGACCAAAACTGAAATAAGTGACATAATTTGAAAAGACAGGCCTTCTGGAATAGAGAAGGCTCACCACTGCATAATCTGATTAGCTATCTGAATTATCTACTGCTTATCTGGACCCCTAGACTGAGTCTCAGAACCTGAGAGGTAGGGGGAGGGGGGTCAATACAGATGTACTAGTACGTAGAGCATATACAAAATAATCATATATAAATCAACATATATGAGAGCAATTTAAAATAGCTCATAAGTATATCATATAGTAAGAATTCACATGGGCATTTTAAAGACTCTATAAAAATCATCTCAACTCTGAGAAATCTGTGTTACTTTTGTGCTAGGTGGTATACCCTACAACTCTAAAAAATTCCATGGGCTATATGAAAACTGTCATTAACTCGGCAGCGAAGCCCCCAACCCAAGTGTTCCACAAGGGTTGGAGTCTTTGAATCTACTACTCCACACAGCCGTCACCAGCGTACAATAATAATCTACCCGTATCGGCAAATACGGTTTCAGGCTAAGAGTTGCTTGAACTCGCGCCTTCTTCGGGTAACCACCTAACCCTCTTTAAGCCCTTTTTTAAAACTCTATCAAAATATGCAGTCTCTGAAAAACATACTCTGAAAACATACTCTGTTATGGCATAAATACATATGGTATCCTCATACCATTGACTTGCAAGTCACCTCTCTGAGCCATTATTAGTCTATCATAAATCTCTATTTTCAAGACACAAGTTTTGGGACCACTATTTAGATAATTCAATTCTAAGAAATTCATTCTCAAACCTCATGTAAACACATGCAAGGAACTCATCTTTGTCAAGTATTTCAATAGTACAAGGTGGTCATGTCAAAGTTCTCAATTCACTTGCAATTTTTTTTCTTAAACACGAGAACACATTTATATCATGAAACACCCTCTCAACAATTTTAAATCATGCTCAAATGCTATAATATTGTGGAAATATCTTTCAAATCACAAAACCATAATCTTTAATTTAATACATGAGAGGGAGTTCATAATTTATGCTCTCAACGATCTTAAATCTCAAATTCCATACATATACATATACATGTAAATCAATTTAGGGGATAGGACCACAAGGTCAAAACAATAGTAACATTAAAATATTTGGAGTACGTAATTTAGAACATAGATTCCAAAACCCCTTTGAAATTCATGCATAAAAATCTAAAAATCATGCTCTAGTGGTTTTAAGCCCATGTAGTTTTTAGGATAAACCCCACATACCTCTATCTAGAAATTTAAAGGATGCTTCTTGATGCCCACGGCTTAGGGATTCTAAATCTTCATTTTTTTTTGAAAACCCACTGTTGAATCTTGAGTTTCTTGGAGGAGAAGTATATGAACTAGGATTTTTTTTTAGTAAAATCTTGAGAATGTCATATATTTTTCTTGTAGAGGTCTTAATCTACTCTTTGGATATTTTAAGAGGCTTGGAAAAAGTCCAAATTGCCCTGGTTAACTTCTGAACGAAGCTGGAAAAATTAAATTGGGAACCCAATTTTATGGGCCACCACGATGCGCCATTATCGCAGTGGCTCATTGGAAATTTACAAATGGGAAATTGGGATCCTCCGTGATGCGTCACTATCGGGATGTCCTACTGAAATTTGACGTTTGCTAATTAAACCCTCTCTGCGGCGCGCTAAACACCAGGATGACGATGTTTTTTTACTAGCACATAAAATAGTCATAACTTCTTCACCGAATGTCCATTTTGGTTTAATCTTATATCAACGGAAATCTTATTCAGTCATCTATGTAATAAAAAGTTAAAATCTAAGGGATTCCACTAGGAAAAAGTATAAACCATTCTATAAGACAAGGCTTGATAATTTAAGGACAAAATTTAGCTAAGAAAAACTTTAGGGAATTACACAATGAAAATGATAATATTAATGATAATGAAACTCTTAACTTTAGTCTATAATAAAAACTAATGAAATATCCAAGTCTTTTTAAGAATGAAAATTCACCTCTTCACCACAGCGAATGAACGAACCAAGCCAATCCACCTAACTCTATGCAGGAAAAGTTGAGGTATCTCCGATGCCTACATCACATGGGGATACAATATTCAGAAATGGTTAATAGGGTGAATACTAGAATGTAACTCAGGGATAAGGATAACATAATGTCGTGATCAATATTTCAAAATCATTCAAGACCAATGCACATAATCAAATGCATATACATATATGTATCACATGTCGAGATAGTAAACAATGCTTAACATGCACTTTAAAACTTTAGTCTGGATTGTGTAGCTAAACCATCATAACATAAGATGGCACCATCGAGCTATATCGTCCTAGCTCTCCCCCAGCTGGTAGAAGGACCCCAGTGTATATGGCCGTATGAACTAGAGGGTATACATATACACTATAGGGGTCTTGAACCTTCTGGCATATCAAGGTAACACAAGCAACAAATCATATAATATGATATGGGGGACTTAAACCTCTCAATCGTGTGAAAATAATAAGGGGGACTCGAACCACCCAATCATATAGACCCCCGCGTCAGCAACCATGGTTCCTAGTATTGGTCCCTCGAGACCTCCACTTTTATGATGCAGCTACACAACCCTTATTAAAACCTAATTAAAACAAAAATCACACATTCTCATTCGTTGAACCATATTACACATTAAGGCACATATTGTTGGTATCGTCATACCAACTATACTTGCAAGGTAACATCAACATGCCAAACAATTATCATCACATAGTGGAACTTGTAGTCCCCTTTAGGTTCAATTTAAAATCATTATACTTCATTAAACTTTTTGCATCAAGACATAGTTCAAAAGAAGTTCAATATACATATTTTTCATATTCAAAATCAAATCCACAATAGGGGTTAAGGTCAAGTCATAACTACTTCAAAAGTTACAAGTTTTGGGAAATCACAATCCCTTAGTTTATTCACCAGTTCCATGCATTTAATTGATTTTCAAAACCACCATTTAAAACATAAACCATACAGGGACAACATGTAACATCACATAAACAACAATTATACAAAACCCTTTATTCATGTTTTCAAAACCATCCTCAATACCATATGAACTATACTTTAAAACTTATGCTTTTAGCAAATTAATAATTTAGGAAGAGTAACATGCCTTAAATATCAAGTTTCACGAAAGGAATTCAACCCTTAGATAACCTACTTCTTGGTAACCCTGAGTATGGCTACTTGAGAGAATTTAAGAGAGCTTTAGAAGTGTTTGAGTATGTTATGAATGAGAAATAATACCTTCTAAGTGATTTATGAATATGGGGTTTTAATTCGGTGAGAAGGGAATTGTCCAAAGTTCCCTCAGTTTAAAAACTAAAATTTAGTCATTAGTGACTACAGGTCACTATACGACTCACATAGGCTCATAATAACTCTCCACTATAAGTCATAATTAGGATAGTCTCCAAGGAACTCACGATCTATTGACCCTATGACTTAACCTATATGGCTAGTAATGGGACCCTACAATTTGTAGGGTCCAGTCATAGTCAACCCAGTAACTATTTGGGGTATACATGTACAACCTATGATTTGCACCCAATGACTCATAACAAGTCCTTATGGATCTTAGTGATCCACTCATACTCAGAGCAAAACTCAGCCACACACTTACTGATTTGGTTAAAATTTGAGCCTAACAACTCATCAAGACTCCTTATGACACGTCAAGGGATCGTAGTTAAGAAAGTTAGGATAAATTTCAAAACTTTTCAAGGACCAAAAACCCAAGGCATTATAATGCCTAAATATGCGTCATGGTTCAATAAATAGAAATGTGTGATAATTTTTTTAATTGGGCTTAAATAAGAGTTGTATAGCTAAGTCGTAAAAGTGGAGGTCCCGAGAGATCTCTACTAGAAACTATAGTTGCCAATGTGGGGTCAAAATGACTGGGTGGTTTGACTCCCCCTTATTATTATCATATGATTAGGTGGTTCAAGTTTGCCATATTATATTACATGAGTTGGCGCTTATGTCACCTTGATATGTCAGGAGGTTTGAGTCTACTATAGTGCATATATATACCCTCTGGTTCATGCGGCCATATATATTGGGGCCCTACTAGCTGGGGAAGAGCTAGGCCCATATAGCCTGTGGGTGCCTTAGTATATTATGATGGTTAATCTACACAATCCAAGCTAATGTTTTAAAGTGTATGTTAAGCCGTGTTCCCTATCCCGGTATGTGATATATATATTGATATGCATTTGTTTATGTGCATTGGTTTTGGATAATTTTGAATTATTGATCATGGTATTATGGTATCTTTATCCCTAAGTTACATGCTAGTGTTCACCCCACTAACCGTCTTCGATCATTGTATCCTCATATAATGTAGGTACAAGAGATACCTCTATTTTTTGTGCACAGAGTTAGGTGGATCAGCTCAGTTCATTGGTTCATTATGGTAAAGTGGTGAGCTTCTATAATTTGGAAGACTTAGATATTTCATCAAATCTTGTCATAGATTAGAGTTAAGAGTTTTATTATCATTGTTATCTGTTAGATTCGGTGACATGTCCCAACAAAGACTAGTTTTTAGATCTATTGGGGACCGAAGACTACCCTTGTGCACCTAACAATGTTTATTATCATTGGGTGATGTTGGTCAGTTGTTTTGGCCAGTCTATGGTTATCATTTATAGACATACCCTTTATTCTTAAAAACTTATCTTGTTATATGTTCAAAATTCATTTGGCATTGGGCATATTGTTGTTTAGTTAGGTGCACAAGGGTATTCTTCGGTCCCCATTAGACTTGAGATGCCCATCACGGCCAGGACCTTGTTTGGGTCATGACAAAGATGGTATTAGAGCCTAGGTTTGGTGTAATTGGGTGTCCATAAATCCATTTCAAGAAGAGTCTCTTTTATAGGCGTGTAGCGCACCACACTTATAGGGGAGAGGCTACGAGGAATTTAGGAATATTTTCCTTTCTTGTTGTTCTATTTCAACCTATAGAGTCTAAGGTCTTAAATGTCCTCTAATTTTTGTATGTTCTCTTTTCAGATCATGCCTCCCAGAAGATCTAATATTTGTGGAAACCCTTCTATCTCATCTAAGGAAAATATGGATAGATCTTATCCTACTCTAGGAGTTCAGACCTAATCAAGGGTCACTGCTTTTGATTGCCTTAGAGGAGCTCCACTGATCCCCTTATCCCTCCTCATAAACCTTAGGATGGCATATCTAATGTTGAGTTTTGCTAGTCGATTCATTTTCTTACCCATTTGGTGTCCTCCCAGACTAAGTGTGTTGCTTCTGTTGCTCTATCCTCATATGCCACTAGAGTTGGCCAATTTATGAGGTTGAGTCCACCTATTTTAACTGGTTCTGAAGTTGAAAAAGATGCTTAAAATTTCATAAATGAGATGGAAAATATCTTTCGTGTGATGAATATTACTAATGTAGAGAGTGTAGAGTTCGCAGCTTATCAGTTAAAGAATGTAGCATATCAATGCTATGAAGAGTGGGAGCTGCTTAGGGGCAATGATGTCGAGTCTGCTTTATGGGATGACTTTTCTAGTTCTTTTGTTGATCTCTTCTTTCCTTTAGAGTTGAGAGAGGCAAAGGCTGAGGAATTCATGGATTTGAAGCAATGCAGCATAATAGTAAAGGAGTATGCCTTGAAGTTTCAGCAGTTTTTGTGTTATGCTCCTAAATTAGTGTCTAGCATGATGGCTAGAATGAGGAAGTTTAACTCTGGGTTGTCCCTTGCATTGATCTTGGAGAGCAAGGTTGCCTTGTTGAATAAGGATAAGGATATCTCTACACTTGTAGTGTATATGGAACAAGTGGAAGAGGAAAAGAAAAAGCAAGTGGGGATAAGTGAAAGGTAGAATAAGAAGTTTTTCTATTTGGATCAGGGTGTAGGTTAACAGTAAAGTGGTATAGACGATGGAAAATGGTCTAGAAAGATGTGGGGAAATTCTGGCTTCTACTCTACGGCTAGTTCTCCTTATTCAGAGCCATCAGGTAATTATCGCTCTCAATATGATAGTGGGTTTAGAGAACTAGGAGCCCAACCTTAGGCTAGTGGGGCTCAGTCAGCTCCATCATAACCTCCTTGTAGATTCTGTGGTCAGATGCACCGTGGTTTTTGTGAAGAAAGAAGGAACAAATGTTTCAAATATAGGCATATTGGTCATATGCAGTGGGATTGTCCTTCTAGGGCTTCTTCTAGGGAAAATAAGATTCCTGTTGCTACCTCATCAGCTCTTGCACTAAAAGGTGTTAGTTTTGCTTCTAGCTTTGATGCTGGTCAGAACCGTTTGTTTGCTTTTGCCACCAGCTAGTATTTTGAGGCATCCCTCGATGTTGTTACTAGTATACTCAAAATCTTATCTCATGATGTATATTTTCTACTTGATCCTAAGTCTATCCTCTTTTATGTGACCCCTTATATGGCTATCCATTTTGGTTTTGATCATCAATGTATTTTGGACCCCTTCCTTGTGTCCACCCCGATGTATGACTCCATTGTGCCTAGAAAGGTTTATAGAGGTTGTGTGATGTCAGTCTATGGCAAGAAGACCTTGTTAGACCTAATATAGTTTGACATGTTAGACTTTAATGTGATTTTAGGGATGGATCAGTTGTATTCGTGCTATGCTTCTTTTGATTGTCGGACTCGAAGGTTCAATTTCCATTTCCCTAATAAGACGGTGATTTAATAGGAAGGTATTTCCCTAGTACCTAAGGGAAAGTTTATTTTGTTTTTTTGAGCCCGAAATTGATTTTCAAAAGGTGCCTCTACCACTTAGTGCGTGTTAAGGATTCTAGATCTGAAGGTCCTTCTTTGCAGACTGTCCTTGTGGTCTGTGAATTTCTTGATGTGTTTCCTAATAATCTTCCTGGTATTCTTCTCAATAGGGAAATTAATTTTAGGATCGATCTTCTTCCAAACACTCATTCTATTTCTATCCCTCCTTATAGAATGGCTCCGACTGAATTGAAAGAACTCAAGGAGCAGTTAAAAGATCTTCTGGACAAGGGTTTTATCTGCCTTAGTGTGTCTCTGTGGGGTAGTGTTGTTCTATTCATTCACAAAAAGGATGGATCCCTTCAGATATGTATTGATTACTACCAATTGAATAAGGTGACCATGGCAATAAGTACCCCTTATCTGAGGATTAATGATCTATTCGATTAGCTCTAGGGTGTTAAGTTCTTTTCTAAGATTGATCTTTGGTTGGGTTAGCATCATAAGAAGATTAGGGAGGTGGATATCCCTAAGACTGCTTTTCAAACTCGGTATGGTCATTTTGAGTTTTTGGTGATGTCCTTTGGTTTGACCAATGCCCCATCAATATTTATGGATCTTATGAATCAGGTTTTCTGTCAGTTCTTGGATTTGATCATGATTGTATTTATTGATGATATTTTGGTGTATTCAAAGAGTAAGGCAGATCATGCCGATCATCTCTGACTTATGTTGCAAACCCTTAAGGAGCAGCAGTTGTATGCTAAATTATCTAAGCGTGAGTTTTAGTTAAATGCAGTGACTTATCTAGCTCATGTAGTTTCTAGTGAAGGGATCATGATAGATTCACAAAAGGTTGTGGTGGTTAAAAAGTGGTCTAAACTTATAACTCCAATCAACATTCGGAGCTTCTTAGGTATAGTCGGCTATCATAGAAGGTTGGTGTAGAGTTTCTCTACTATTTCTACCCCATTACCTAAGTTGACCCAGAAAAAGGTGAAATTCTTGTGGTCTGATGCTTGTGAGGGTAGTTTTAAGGATCTAAAGTATAAGTTGATGTCGGCTTCATTCTTGACTCTACCTGAGGGCACTGATGATTTTGTTATATATTATGATGTGTCTAGGGTGGGACTGGGTTATGTTTTGATGCAACATGGTAAGGTGGTTTCTTATGCCACTAGACAATTGAAAGTCCATAAGAATAATTACTCAACCCATGATTTGGAATTATTAGTTGTGGTGTTTGCATTAAATATCTAGCAATATTATTTGTATGGGGTCTGGTTGATATTTATTCTGATCATAAAATCCTGCAATATGTGTTAACTTAGGAAGAGCTAAATCTATGGCAAAGGAGATAGATTGAGTTGCTTAAGGAATATGACATGAGCCTTCACTATCATCCAGGTCAAGGTAACGTGGTTGATGATGCTCTTAGAAGGTTGTCCATGAGAAGCTTATCTCATGTGGATGAAGAGAAATAGAATTTGGTAAAGTAAATTCACCATTTGGCTAATATTGGAGTTTGTCTTTCAGACTCCAAAAATGGTGATGTGATTGTTTAGGAGATAGCGAAGTCATCTTTTGGTGATAAGGTAAAGAAGAAATAGATATTGGATCTTATCTTGATGTAAATCAAGAATGATGTATGTAGGCAGAAGGTGATGATTTTTGAGATCAGTGGTGATGTTATCTTGAGATATCAAGGTAGATTATGTGTTCCCAATATTAATGGGTTGTGAGGAAAGATTTTAGTCGAAGCCCATGAGTTGCATTATACTATTCATCTTGGGTCGATGAAAATATATGGTGATCTTAAGGATATTTATTGGTGGAATAATATAAAGAGGGATGTGGCCAATTTTATTGCTAGGTGCATGGTGTGTCATCAAGTAAAGATGGAGCACTTGAGGCCCGGTGGGTTGACTCAAGAGATTGAGTTGTCGGTGTGGAAATAGGAGCTGATTAATATGGATTTTGTAACCTATCTTATGCGGTCTCGCCAGTAATTTAATTTTATTTGGTTCATCATGGATAGGATAACTAAGTCTGCTCACTTCTTGCTAGTGAGGACTAATTCTCTTCATACAATTATGCCAAGTTAATCATTGAGAAGATTATGAAGTTGCATGGTACTCTAGTTTCCATATTATCTGATTGAGGTAATCAGTTATTATCTCACTTTTGGAGGTCGTTCAAGCGAGTTTTGGGGATTAAGGTGACCCTTAGTACCGCTTTCCACCCGCAGATAGATGGGCAAGTTGATATAAGTGAAATGGTTGCCTTAGCTTTCGATGGCATCATTCAAAGTCACTACGTGAAGAATCAAGCTTTGGTCCCATGGAGGGAACGGGATCATACTTGTAGGGGTTATTTTGAGCATGCCATCAAACAAACCCGTGTGTGAAAGATTGCTTGGAGCCTTGAAGACTAGAGGACTCACGGGTTTGGACCATATTTGATGGTTCACGGTTTTGGCCCCTTTTATTAAGGTCATTTTGGTCACTTAGCCTCCAGTTTATTTTTGTCTTTTAGCCTTGTCTAAATGACACTCCATTGCCACCCACCTCATTAAGGGCATTGGAGTCATTTTATCTTTCTTTTGTAATATACTATATATAGTCTATTTTAGGTCATTTCTCTTTAGTTAATGAGTGATGAACATTTGAAAGACTTATTCTCTCTTTGGAGAGTGCACCACCTTAGTATAGTTCTTAGTTAGGGCTTGGAAAAGTCATCCTTAGTATAGGGCTTGGAAAAGCCAATATTGTTCTTTGCTTGAAAATAGTGGATCTTGAGGTGAGTGATTCCCTTGGCGGTCACCGTAAAAGTGTGGTGTTGTTGTTACATTAATTAGGGGTTTAGTGTTTGAATCACACTTTATTCCTAAGTCTTGTAACAAATCTATATCTCACAATCTATCCTTTTATTCTTGTAATCTTGTTATTGTTTGTAGTGGACTATTTTTGTGTCTTGTTGAATCCGAAAATTTGTGTTCTTGTTGTCATCTTGCTCTTCACGATTTGTGGCTATTTTGGGTGTCAAATACACCTTTTTTTCTTGTATTCTTGTTGTATTTGTCGAATCTGAGTGAGGTCTCCATTTGGTCCACGATTAATTGTGATTTGTGGACTGTTTTGGAGGGTGTATTGGACTGTTTTGTGGCTGTTTCGTATTCCTCTTGTTTGTGTTGTATCATTTGGTATCAAAGCATGGCTTGATTTTGTTCCCATAAGATCAATCTGGGCTTGCTTGCTTGAAAATTCAAAAAAAAAATTGAAATCTAAAAATTCCAGAAAAAGAACAATCTGTCCATTTTGTGTTCTTGGACGAAAATTGTGTTCTTTGTTGTGTCTTGGCCAAGATTTTAACTTGTCTTTGTTGTCTGTAAGTGTTAGTTTTGTTCCTCTCTAACACATTGAGTCTACATCTTAATTTGAGCTTGTATTTTGATGTTGTTGTTGTGAACATAAGCTAATCTATTGTTGTTGAACATTATTGTGGTAGACATTGTTGTTCAGAAACTTGATTGGCCGTGTGTTTGGAGTTGTTACTGTTCTTGAAAAGTTGTTGTGTTCTTGTTGTTCATCCCAATCTTCACCCCTTGTTAAGACCAAAACACCACACTAAAGGACTTGGCCGTTTGTTGGAAGTTTGTAGTTGACCTTTTGTTGCAGAATTGTTGTTGTTCTTGGGAGATTGTTGTTGATTTTCTTGGTGATTGTTGAAGTGTTCTTGATGTTCTTCCAAACCTTCATACCTTGTTAAAATAAAGTGAAAGTTAGATCCAAAAAGGTGAAGGAAAAAGTGTGAGAACTTTGTTAGTCTTGAAAGACTTACCATCACTCACCAACAAGTCAATCACATCTCAATCACTTTTCCAAAAAAACAAGGGTCCATGTTATAAGGAAAAGTACTACAAAAGTCAAGTCTTGAAATTTGAAACTTGAAAAAAAAATGTCTCAAGACTTATTCTTCCCTCCTTAAAACAAATTTCACTCATCCAAATTAAAATTGGTCAAGACATAGGCTTTGGAAAATAAAAATTGTAGAAACCGCAACCAATATGTGGCTACCACATCATCAAGTTACTGTTCATGCATCGAATTTTGTCTCAAATTTTAGATTATTAGTTTCACTTTATTGTTTCCTTAGTTTCCTATCTTGATTCTAGAATTAATAAACAACTAGTAATCACCTACTTAGTTGTAGATTAATTGTTGAATCTGTTCCTTTCGTGTCTTCGTTATTTGTGTGTTTTTTTCTCATTTTTAACTCGTAGTAACTTCTTTGTTTCAAGTTCGTAAGTAAATTTTATTTTTGTGTCTTGAGTCGATCAAACAAGAATCTATTCCGACCGCCAAGTAGAATTGACATCCTATTGACTACCAGAGTATAAGCAACTTTCAATATTTGCCTCTCCAATTGTGAGAATCACAAAGATGAGTGTATACGAGTGTTAGTGAGAAGCTTTACTACTAATCTTCTTTGTTCATTCTGTAGGTACTAAGTTGATATAAGGGGAACATGTCTTCGATAGCTGGGGATTATTGTGGCTACAACAGGGGAGACTATGATTGTAGTGAGGTGTTTTATGTCTACGAAGTTGAGGGAGATTTTGGGGGCTATAAAAATAGCCATGATCAAAACTTGGGCAGATTTGAGGGTCTCAGGTTTAGGGGAGAAAATGTGGGGAATGATATGCCTAGTGCTTATGGTGAATTTGGAGATGATGTAGGACCTCGTGATGGTTCTTATGATGAAGTTGGGGCATGTGAGGAGTCTTATACTTCCCACTCTAAACCTATATTTGGTGTTAGGTATAACCCTTTCATTCGCAAAGCTTATGAGAGCTATGATGAGAGTACGCGTGTGGAGTGTGAAAGATCATATTCTCCACCTTGTAGTACTTCTTATAAAGGTCAACATGGTGTGATTGGTTATACTAGCTATAGTAGAGGTTTTCCCATAAGAAGAAGAGGTCAAGCATCTCCAAAACCGACGGGTACTCGTGTGCCTTACAATGTTGATCCAAGGAGGAGTGTACACTCCGGAAAGGTGACTCTTTGTCGGATACCGGGCTGCCTTATGGTGTTGAATGATAGGTACTATGGAAACTACATTCTTCTATCCATGGTTGACTACTTGGGGTTATTTCGAGAGCCTTTACTTGTTCCATACTACTTGGGCGAGTTCAAGGTTACCAAGAGGGTAAAAGTTGTCTTCTCGCAATTTGATTACCATGAGAAGGTGTGGTGTGATGTTTTTTCCTTAACCTACGGTCATATGATCTTGGGTGCCAATTTTTTTTCACAACATCAAGTTCCTAACGTGCAAAATTGGCCTAATGTTGTAAGAGACCAATGGGGAAATCGCCTCATAACATACTTTCTACCCAAACTGCAAAAAGAAATGCTTACCTACTCCAATCCGATTTATGATGAGAGACAAAGGATTGAGAGGAGTAAGCGAGTGCAAGGTGGTAATCCGAGAGAGGAAAAAGGAGAGGATATGTGGAGCGAAGTGAGGAAATTGCCACCAAACCGTGCTAACATTAGTTTTCCTTCCATTTCTAAGGACATTTGTGTAGGTACCAACATAACAAGTGAAGGAGAACAATGACAAAAGAAAGTTGCTGCCCATGATTGTGGAGGACCTTCACCTCACGGCAAGGAAGAGTCTACTCAAGATCTTAAAGGTAAAATAGCTAACTCTTACACTTTAGTGCATGTGAATGACAATTGTGTGGCTAGTAAGCCATTGAGTGTGAGTAGTAGCTTACTTATTTATGATTCTAATGATTCCTTGCCTCTTGTTGATAATGTACATATTGTGAGTTGGGATACACTAGTTGATCCTATTGATGATGAAATTGACTCTTCTTGTAAGATCAATTTATGTCCACCTAGTGTTGAAGCCTATATGTTGAACGGAAGTACATCGTCTTGTGTAATTGGTGTTGATCAACTTGTTTGTGAAAATTATCCCCTACTTGAGTATGTGTGTGATGTTCTTAATAGAACTCAAGTGAGTGAAGTATTTGAAAATGTTGGTCAAAAAAGTAGGAGTCAACCCGAGATCTCTTCTTGGGGTAATCTTGTGTTTGGAACATCCTTGAAACTTGATATTGATCATTTAGAGTATGAGGAACTTGCTTATTCCAAATCTGTCCGTGAGGTAGATCACACTCTCTTTAGGTGTAATGTCTTGTTTGAAGATGATTTAAACACTTCTAATTAAGCTAGTGGTGAAAATGATGGTATAGCTTACCTTGGAAGCTATAGCCTATATTCTAACCCACTTTGGTGTGACAACATTCCTCCTAAAGTTGGAAATCTCTTCTTGGAAGATGAGAGTACTCTTAGGGGTAAGGAATGTGTAATTGCGGAAGCTACTTCTTCTTTTACTTTGTGTGACTTTATTGTTGAGAGTACTCATGGTTATTATTGGAAAACTAGTAGGGAGTACACACATGAGGGCACCTTGGTAGAAGTCGATTTGAGTGATACCATTTTCTAATCTCTATTTTCTTTGGATGATATGTATGCTATTATAGAGAGTATGTCATTTAGTTTGGGAGTAGACCATGGGAAAGGGGAGTGTTGTCTAGACCCGTGTCTATGGCCACTTTTCCCATTTGACCCCGGTGCCAAATGTAGAAATGGTGATGTTGGTGAACCTAACTTGTTGCTTGGTCTACATGACAAGTAAAGTATCACTCTTGGTGTATCCCATAACCAAATCCTTCGTACATCTTTCATTGAGTTTTTAATACTCACTTCAAACGATTCTTGGTTATACTTCAAGTATGTAACCCCTTGGCATGATGATGTTTATTATTGTGCTAACCCTAACCCTCATGCCATGAGGATGTTGTGCTTGTTTTTCCTATCTTTTATTTTGCAAGGTACGGATTCGAGGTCGAATCCTTTTTAAGAAGGGGAGGATGATACAAGTGAAATGGCTGCCTTAGCTTTCGATGGCATCATTCAAAGTCACTACGTGAAGAATCAAGCTTTGGTCCCATGGAGGTCCCGGGATCATACTTGTAGGGGTTATTTTGACCATGCCACCAAACAAACCCATGTGTGGAAGATTGCTTGGAGCCTTGAAGACTAGAGGACTCACGGGTTTGGACCACATTTGATGGTTCACGGTTTTGGCCCTTTTTATTAAGGTCATTTTGGTCACTTTACCTCAAGGTCATTTTGGTCTTTTAACCTTATCTAAATGACACTCCATTGCCACCCACCTCATTAAGGGCATTGGAGTCATTTTATCTTTCTTTTGTAATATACTATATATAGTCTATTTTAGGTCATTTCTCTTTAGTTAATGAATGATGAACATTTGAAAGATTTATTCTCTCTTTGGAGAGTGCAACACCTTAGTATAGTTCTTAGTTAGGGCTTGGAAAAGTCATCCTTAGTATAGGGCTTGGAAAAGCCAATATTGTTCTTTGCTTGGAAACGGTGGATCTTGAGGTGAGTGATTCCCTTGGCGGTCACCGCAAGAGTGTGGTGTTGTTGTTACATTAATTAGGGGTTTAGTGTTTGAATCACACTTTGTTCCTAAGTCTTGTAACAAATCTATATCTCACTATCTATGCTTTTATTCTTGTAATCTTGTTATTGTTTGTAGTGGACTGTTTTTGTGTCTTGTTGAATCCAAAAATTTTTGTTCTTGTTGTCATCTTGTTCTTCACAATTTGTGTCTGTTTTGGGTGTCAAATAAAACTTTATTTCTTGTATTCTTGTTGTATTTGTCGAATCTGAGTGAGGTCTCCATTTGGTCCACGATTTATTATGATTTGTGGACTATTTTGGAGGGTGTATTGGACTATTTTGTGGCTGTTTTTTGTTCCTCTTGTTTGTGTTGTATCACAAGTAGAAAAGACCATCCACACCTTGGAAGATATGTTTCAGGCTTGTGTTTTTTATTTTGGTGGTAGATGGGTTGACCATTTGTCTCTCATAGAATTTTCCTACAACAACAATTATCACTCTCGCATTGATATGGTCTAATTTAAGGCCTTATATGGTAGGAGGTGTGGGTCTCCTATTGGGTGGTTTGAGGTTGGTGAAAATAAGTTATTTTGTCCTGATTTGGTTCACCCCAGCCATAGAGAAGGTGAAAGTTATTCGGGATAGACTTAAGTCCACCCAAAGTCACCAAAAGTTCTATATGGATATGAGGTGAAGGGAGTTAGAGTTCAGTGTAGGTAAGGTATCTCCCATGAAAGGGGTGATACAGTTTTATAAGATGGGGAAACTCAGTCTTCATTATGTTTGTTTGTACTTGGTTTTGAAGAGGGTTGGTAATATTGCATAAGAAGTGGAGTTTCTTTCTAGTTTTATCTCCATTCATTTGATGTTTCATGTTTCAATGTTGAGAAAGTGTGTGGGTGACCCTTCGATGGTTGTTTCTTTAAAAGAGGTGGTTATTTCGAATTCCTTGTCCTATGAGGAAGTTCCAATCGAGATTTTGGATCATCAAGTCCGTCGGTTATGGACTAAGGATGTGGCTTTGGTAAAGTTTCTTTGGAGGAACCAAAGGGTTTAAAAAATACTTGAGAAACCGAGGAGGACATGAATTCCAAGTAGCCATTCATGTTCCCTATTTTAGAAAATTGTGCTTGAGGTATCTGTACTCCTTAACAGCTTTGTCTTCTGTCTTTGCTAAAGGTAAGTGTGGTTGTGTTTAGAGTCAAATCGTGCTAATAAATTCCTTGTCTTTCCATTCAAGGATAAATGATCCTAAGGGGGCAGTATGTAACATCTTGAGTTTTTGTTCCTTGAAAAAATTTTGAAATTTTATCCTCACTGTCCTGACTATGACTTCCCTGACAAGTTGTATGGAGTCTTGATGAGTTGTTGGACTTGAATCATAACCAAGTCAGTATGTATGTGACTAAGTTTTTCTCTGAGTACTAGTGGCTCACTAAGAGTCGTAAGGACTCATTACGAGTCATTGGGTACACATCATAGGATGTCCAGTGTTTACCCTAAATAGTTCCTGTCCTGACAATGACAGGACCCTATGAGTCATTGGGTCCCATTACAAGTCGTATTAGTTGAGTCGTAAGGTCAACAGATTGTGAGTTCCTTGAAGACTGCCTTGGCTACAACTTGTGGTGACCAGTGGTTACGATTCCTTTCAAGTCGTATAGTGACTCGTAATCACTGATGACTAAATTTTAGTTTTAAATTAAAAGCACTTTGGACAATTACCTTCTCACACAATTAAAGCCCCACATTCATAAAGCACTTAAGAAGGGTTATTTCTCATTCATAACGTACTCAAACACTTCCACAACTCTCTGAAATTCTCTCAAGCAGCCAAACTAGGGTTTTCAAGAAGTAGGTCATCCAAGGGCTTAATGGTTGAATTCTTTTTATTAAACTTGGTATTTCAGGCTTGTTACTCTTCCTAAACTACTAATGTGTAAAAAGCATATGTTTTGAAGGGTTGAGGTTTTTTGAATAACTGATGTTTATGTAATGCTTTATGTCATCAATGAAAGGTTTATATCTGAATGGTGATTTTAAAATCAAATTGATGCATGGGGATGATGAACAAATTAAAGAATTGTGATCTCTACAAACTTGTGACTTTTGAAGTGGTTATGACCTGATCTCAACCCCTCCTTATTGTGCAATTGGTTTTGAATGTGAAAATATGCACCAGGAAATACTCTTCAACTATTGCATAATGTGAAAGATTAATGAAGCATAATGTTTTCTAATTAAACCTTATGGGGTTGTGTAATTCCCCAAGATAATGTGTAATTAAACCAAAGAGGATTGTAATTTCCCCCCAAGTGTGGTATGTGGTGCAGCATATAGATGTTACCTTGTAAGTGTAGTTGGTATGACGATACCAATAATGTATGCATAAATATGTGTCATGGTTCAATAAATGGGAATGTGTGATAATTGTTTTAATTGGGCTTAAATGAGGGTTGTGTAGCTGAGTCGTGAAAGTGGAGGTACCGAGAGATCTCTACTTGAAACTGCGGTTGTCGATGCGGTGGTTTAAAAGACCGGGTGGTTTGAGTCCCACTTATTATTACCAAATGATTAGGTGGTTCGAGTCCCCCATATTATATTACATGAGTTGGTGCTTATGTCACCTTGATATGCCGGGAGGTTTGATTCCCCCATAGTGCATCTGTATACCCTCTGGTTCGTGCGGCCACATGCACTGGGCCCTACCAGCTGGGGAAGAGAAGGGCCAACATATCCCGTAGGTGCCTTAGTATGTTGTGACGGTTGAGCTACACAATCTAGGCTAAAGTTTTAAACTGCATGTTAAGCCTTGTTTCCCTATCCTGACATGTGATATATATATATACCTGTGTGTGTGTGTATTTATATGCATTTGATCATGTGCATTGCTTTTGGATGATTTTTAATTGTTGATCAACATTATGTTATCTTTATCCCTGAGTTACATATTAGTGTTCACCCCAATAATAATCTACGAACATTGTATCCCCGCACGATGCAGGTACTGATGATACCTCTATTTTTCTGTATAGAGTTAGTTGGATCATCTCTGTTCATTTCGGTGAATTGGTGAGCTTCCATACTTTGGAATAATTAGACATTTCATCAGATCTTATCATAGATTTGAGTTGAGAGTTTTGTTATCATTAACAATGTCAGTGTCATTTATCAGAGTCGTGGACATGTCCCGACAAAGACTGGTTTTTGGATCTTCTGTTAGAAGGCTTTGTTGGATTACTGTGGACTTGGGTGATATTGGTCGATTGTTTTGGCCGGTCGATGGTTATTGGTTATAGACATAGCCTTTATTCTTAAAAACTTATCTTATTATATGTTAGAAATTCATCCGACATTGGGGATATTGTGTTTTTGGTTAGGTGCACAAGGGTGGTCTCTGGTCCCCGATGGACTTAAGATACCCATCATAGCTAGACCTTGGTTCAAATCATGACAGTTTGTCAATCCTATTCAGGTGTAAAAAGTTATGGTCATTTTAATAAAGTGTTGTCAAGATGTCAGATAGGGACGACAAATACGATGGACCTTTGGGTCTTAGGATAAAATGTCCTATATGCTCATTATAAAGAGCATCCAAAAGTCTTGAAGTCTAGAAACTTTCATTCTAAATATGACAAACATTTACCATGACCCGTGGTATGACAGGATGGATTGTTACTTGGTCCGTGGGATTGAATTAGCAGCAGGGATATTTAAGTCCTTTCCCACTATTTTAACCCCTAAATTAAGTCATTTTTAATATTTAAAGAATGGATCTATAGGCTTAAGATACTCCTAATCTCTTATTTACTTTTAAACATACGACTAACACTCAAAGATAAACAATAAAGTGTGATTCTCTTCTCTCAAATATAAATTAACTAGGGTCTTCTCTAAAGGCTTCAAGTTCCAAGATTTAGAAAGAATTCTACAAGTTGAAAGTATGGTTGATTTAAGCAAGGGTTCCCTTTCACTAAAGGTTTTAAGATTTAAACTTCAAATTTTGACCTCGTGATTTTAGTGTTTATGCAAGTTTATAATTTTCCTTCTAATTCAGTAGTATTTGGGTGATTATTATTTTGTAGTGACACTTTTTACATGATTCTTATTATTGTGCATAACCCAGCATTTGATAAATTCATACTCAGTTAATATTACAATATTTTTATATGAATTATCCTTATTTCCAGATGTTTTGCATGTTATGAATACATGATTCCATTATATTACTTTTTGCATAAATGGATATTATCATCTTTAGTGTACATATACAGTTCTTCTAGTGTTACAAATTCCAAAATACTTTCGGATAAAGTATTATCTAGTTCATTTAGAAAATATCAGTATTTGTTTGATTTATTCAGTAGTATTCATTTTAGGAGCAATACTTAGCATCAACGGGACGAGGGGATGAATGCTAATCCATCAATTTAGACTAAGACCTTCTGAAAAGTCCTTAAGTCCCAGAACCATATTACCACCATAGATATTAATGGTCACCTACTAGTTTAGGATGATACCTTAGTCCAAATGGACATCAATTAGTGGATCCACGCTAGCCATGCCTTTATATCCTGAAAAGGTATATTGGGTTCTATCGATGGGGGATAGACATCTAACTCCATGTTTAGCTCACATGGTTATATGTCGGTTAATAGTATTACCTACTGCTTCATATTTAGTATTTTAATGACCTGCACTCAGTCTTATTTTATTTACTTTAGTTTTTTTAGAATATCATTTCATGCTAGTATTTATGATTCATTTTGGACCATTGCATCATGATTTTACATCTTCTTTATTTTTAGTCCAGCATCTCACTGTAGTCCTTCAGCTCAATATATAGCATATGTATTCAATATTAGCTCTAAATCATGTGAAATATTTATACTTCTATGCTTTCTAGCCTCAAAAATATTTTAGCTCATGATTTAGGGATTGCTTTATTACTCGCATCTTTTCAGTACAAACATGATTTCATTCATATTACAGTATATTAGTTTCCTCAGTTTTAAAATCATGGTTTAATCATTGTTCATGATAATTGTATACCTTACATATTCAATACACTCAAAGTACTAATGACATCTTTTTTCGTGCTAAATTATTTCAAAATGTAGGTATCAGTTCTAGCTTACAGGATCATGATTAGATAGATTGCAGCTTTTAATTAGTAGGTGATAATTTTCATATTTTGGAACTCCAATCAGTTAGTAGCCATTTTAGTTTTTTAATTCATATATATTTAGTGAAAGTTGGGGGTCATGTCCTTGCTAACTGTACTCAGTATTAATAGAGGCTACACAGATAGTTTGTCAAAATATTGTATTCAATTTTGATCTCTTTTCTTTTTGTAAAAAAAATATTTTAAACTTTAATAGTGATGCATTGAACAAGTTAAATCCATAATTTTGCTTTCGTACAGTGTTTCCAGTATCTATTTTCTAGTTTACATTTTTTAGTTTAGATTCTCATTACTTATGTCAGTATCAAGGGTTAACTCAGGACCACTTAGGGTTCTAAGCACCGTGTTATATCTATGAAGTAGGCTTGTGTCATGACAGTAAATTTGTTAGAAGAATTTGACTTAGGGTTCAACGATCGAAGATGGACTAAAAATCAAGTGGTTGGCCACTTGTCCAGACTTGAGGACTAGGCAATACTAAAATTGAAAGAGGAGATTGAAACTAATGTTACCTTTGTGAATGATCAAGTATTCACTTCATCACAAGCTTTGATTTCATGGTTCTCAAATTGTGCTAATTATTTGGTGAGTGGTGTGATGCCCGCAGAATTAATCTTACACCAATGAAAAAAAATTGTATGATGTGCAGAAAAATTTTCTAGGATCAGCCATACTTGTTTTATATTTATGTTGATGGGATTATTCATAGATGTGTGCCTAAGGCCAAGAAAAGAGAATATTAGTCATTCCACTCATCCCTACAATTCATCAAGATGCTCATGATTATGCAAAATCATATGATCAATCCCAAAGGCAATAGGGAATATCAAGAAAGTATGAGCTACGTCTCACCTCTATTCTTAAGATTGTGACATTTGATGGTTATTGACCTCATGGGTCTATTCATGAGCTCGAATGGGATGAAATACATACTTACAACTATTCATGAGCACCAAGACTTAATTATTAGTCAGTGTGTAAAGTTGACGAGGTGAAGGTAGTTATTATTTAGGCCTTTGGTGAAGTCTGAATAATCAAATCATGCTATGACATTAAGTCAGGTGCTTTATGAGAGGCAATCCATGGGTATCTTGGTGAAGTATGAGTAATCAAGATACCCGAATTATGCCTTAACGGTAAATCAAGCACTTCTTGGGTGAATATCAGTATGATTCATAGAATTGATCATATTGATTAACTCAACATAGCACCCTTTTGGACCAGTGATCCACGAATATCAGTATGGACCATACACTTTAATAATGAATGGAACTGTCATTTGTGAAACCAAGAAAAAATTAATGCAAAATCACTTATCTACGAGCCAGATCTCAGCTTGTGAAAATGCCAAAGAGATCTGGGATTGCTTGAGGACTGCTCATGAAGGTACTACTAATGTGAAGGATTCTAAAGTAGACATGCTAACCACTCAGTATGAAACCTTTACCATGAATAAATGAGAAATAATCCAAGAAATGTATACTAGATTCACTTCTATTACAAATGAGCTTCACAGCTCAGGAGAAGTGATTCCATTGTATAAGGAAGTAAGATAGATTCTTGGTGTTCTTCCTAACTCCTTGGAAAGAAAAATGGATGTTATAATTAAGGCAAGGAACCTTAAGAACCTCACCATGGATGAACTCATTGGTAGTCTAAAGACCTATGAGCTCAAGAAATAGCAAGAGATAGAGAAGAAGGAAGTAAAAAGAGAAAAATCCCTGGCCTTAAAAAACTCAAAACATGATTCAAGTGAAGAAGATATAGATGTTGCCTTTTAGCAACTGGGATTGTTAGAGCCATGAAAATGAGTAGTTAGTTCTAAAGAAAAGAAAGCAGCAGCAAAAGAGGAAGCAGTACGGAGGTATGTCACAAATGTAGAAGTCTTGAGTATTTCATTAAGGACTATCCATTGCACAAAGTGGATTACCAGGGTTACCTCAAGGTAGTAGGTGATAAAAGAAAAATCATGGACCAGGTCCTTGATAATTCAAGAAGGAAAGCTATAGTTGATTATGTAGTAAAGCATGCTCTGACAGTATAGGGATATTCCTCCAGTGAATCGGATGAGGATAAGAAGTCTGGAGATATATCTATGCTAGAATTAGAAGATAGTCCAGTTAGCTATGATCCCCTATTTTCTTTCATGGCAAATACAGATGATGAAGAAGAAGATAAGGTAACACTCTTTGATATTAAAAAAGATCTAGATAACTATTCAGGTAGAAAGATAAAGAAGCTTACTAGTATGCTGATTAATTCTGTATGTGAATTAAATGCTGAGAAAATTGCTCTAGAGGAGAAAGTAGAGAATCAAGAATTCAAATTGTTGCCTTAACACTCCAGCTATCAAAAACTAAGGAAATGATCACTAAATTTAAAATCTAAAATTCCAAGTTATATGGTCTAACTAGAGAAGATGGGTGACCTAGATGGAAAGGGAAAGAGAGAAGCTTTAAAGCTTCAAATTGATCTTGAAAAGAAATTGAAAGATTCTCAAAAACACCTTATGTCTACACTTCACAAAAATGAAGAGTTAGAAAGGGACCTAGTCCGCCTAAGAGAAGAACTTAACAAATCTCTTAAATGGACTATTTCTTCATAGATCATTTCTAATCTGATTAGTTTAGGTGTTAATAATGGCAAAAAATTAGGTTACCAAGGAAAATTCCATCACGTTGGGTGGCAATGATAGAATGCCAATGGTGATAAAAACAAGGCTTTCAATCTTATGTATACTCATAGTGAAAAGGATAAACACACAAAAGAAAGTTGTCAGTACTGGATAAGAGATAGAATAAATAATTTAGTTGTGTTCATTAGGAAAGTATACTATATAAAGGGTTCAAATCTCCAAAAATAGTGAGGAAGAATTCTTTAGTTAAATGGGATAAGAAATATTTGATAACACCAGTGTCGTCTTACTGGGGACTCAAACTCAAGTGGTTTCCCAAATCTAACTTGGGATCGTGGTCCAGGTTTTGAGAAAGGGTGTTGCAGTCAGGAGTTGCTCTATGATAATGTATGAGCTAGGCTCAATTTTTAAAATTTTGATTCTATTCTCTCTCAAGGAACTCTAGGTGAAGCAGTCTTAATGTGAGAAATTGCTCTTAGGTACCTAGTCCTTGTCTTATCTGAATGAGAAAGCTATGGAATCCTGTGGATTGAACAAAAAGGAGTGATTTTATTGAAGATGATAGAAAAAAGGCTGAAGAATTTAGATGATAATGATAATGATTCAAGGATCCACTCATTAATATCAACTTAAGTAGAATATAAATAACAAGGGTGTGCAGAGGTAAAAGGCTAAAGCATGATAGATCTAATGAACCTGGCCTATCTTATGATTCAATATTTTCACTAAAAATTGGCTACATTTAGGAGACAGCTATCCTTTATAAGGTAAGTAAAGGTTGGTCTAACTCAGTATTATACCCTTACAGGTATACACCCATGGGGACAACTTTAGGAGAAAACAATTAAAGCAAACACAAGTTGAGAATTCACTCAAGAAAGAGAGGGACCTGGTCCTATCTCTCTCTCAATTAGTACCAAAATAATGTTCCTTAAAAATTCATGAAATTTTTGTTTAAAAAGGTCACATTTTCTCTTCTATCTGAACAAAAGTTGTCAGTCCACGACAAATGTGAAGATTCACAAAATACCTTACCTATTAGTCTTTCTTCTAAAATTCCTGATATCCTTAGTGAAACCATTCCAGTTGAACCTCTAGACTTTAGTTAAAATCTTGCTGAGTTAGCTTTAAAAGTTGACTTAAATCAAGAACCCGACTCACAGATTAAATAAGAAACTTCTCAATTAGAAAATCCCACTTCCTCAAAAAAAAACAAAATCCTCTAATGTTCCTCAAATCCATGTTCCTTATGAGGAATTGAAAGGTACTAAAACTTCTTAAAATTTACAAAAACTTAGTTCTCCTATCCCTTCTAAGTAAAACACCATATTTTCCCAGGTAGTTGATCAAAAAATTTCCATAAAGAAGTCTGATCCTTTCAGCAGCATAACTTGGGTGGCTGAAAAATTTGCTTTTGCTTTGACATAATCCCAAGGAAAGTTCTGCTAGTGGGGAAAAGCAAATAGCAGGAGAAAAGGATAATTTGAAAAAAGATAGGGAGTTTATATTACCTCCAAATGAGGAAAATGAAGAAACTTATGGATAGCAAAAGAAAGGAGAAATTGATTGACTCTAGTATACAAGTTACAAGATCTTACTCTACTAGAGGGTCTGAGATGAGATTGTTGGCAAATGAAATGAAGTAGAGTAAGTCTTCTACCTCTAAAATAAGAAGGCTCGATAAATTTATTATATAGGAAGAAGAAAATCCTAAAGTTGCAGGGGTGAGAGAATATGAGGACAATGATTTTGATATTTTTACTGCAATAAAGAAGAAAATACAAGAGGTTCATGGTGCTGAAAGGACTAGGTCCTCTGATCCAAAATCTGGAAATCCTATTGTAAGCAAGAAAAAACATATAGTTGTGAAAAGAAAGAAAGTCTCTGAGGGGCCTGGTCCCATGAAAAGAAAAAATAATAAAAAGGGAGAGCCAAGTAATGAGCCTAAGAGAATAAAAAGATAAAGAAAAAAAGACATGTCTAAAGTGAGTAGGATGGAAAATATAGAATGCCATATGGGTATTTCCTGAATAAGGTGTTGGGACAAAAGGGACTCCTAGGAAGTTAAATAGAAGTTCAGCTTGACAACCATGGTGGAGAATGAATGCATTGAAGGAAAGGTTGGAACTGTGTCTTAAGTATCAGAACTCTTGGCTACTCAAGAAAGTTTGAACAATGAAATGGAGGAGTAGAGGATTCAGTTAGCTACAAAGGACACTGAAATTGTTTATCTAAAATCAAAAATTATTCTCAAAGGGACCTGGTTCCACTAAAGAACTGGCAGAAGAAAATGTGAAGCTAAAGGGCAAGGTTGCAGAACTAACTGTTGAGGTTCAAGGGTTAAATACTGAATTTAAGACCCTCACAAAATAGTTGTTGGAAGCTCATGCTTCTGAGGCTTCTAGATTGGAATTGTAATTAAAATCACTCTCCTCTAAGCCTCCTTCTACCTGAGTTCGAGTGTGCCACTCTATTGTGTCAGTATCTGGTCTTTGATTCTCTTTTGGCTTTTAAAAGATATTTATTTGTTTAATTTTTATGTATATGTTACTGGTACTTAACATCTTAAAAAGTGAATGAATTCTGATTTGTGTGCTTGACTTGTTCTCTCTTTTAAAATTGTTTTACACGTTAGTATTGCCCCAGTGTCCATGAATTAACTAATCTATGCCTATTTTACTCTTAGTTTACTATTAATCCTTTTTAATGATGCCAAAAGGGGTGGAATACTGACTTTATGTGTAAGTACCAGGTGTGATGAGTGTGATATGTAGGGACCAGGTATCATGAAATGAACTAAGAAATATGTGTACTCATGTGGTGCATACTAATAGGGGGAAGTAAGTGATGTGTTGAATAGATGAATGAAAGAAGTATGCAAATACACTAAAATAAGGTGCATGATGACATGGGGAAGAAATTAAAGTTTTTGATGCAAATGACAACAAGGGACTAGGTCCCTGTGTTGCATGATGGAGGAAGCATGATGATAGGGGGAATATTCATCTTCAGGTGGTAATCACTGATTAAATTTGATGAATGTGCATTTTTGTTCAAAATTATATGGTTGGTTTGTCATCATCAAAATGGGAGGAAATTGTTATATGTAGTTTTGATTATAAGAAACTAACTGTAAAGGATCGGGTCCCTAGATGTGTAAGATATAGTACAGTTGGCACGCATTGTCTGCAAAGTTTTGTCATCTTGTGTAACAAACTTGTAAGTGCTATTTTGTACTGATTAGGACAGCTGGTCTAATGATCTTTCATCCCAAATCATCACTAAGCTATAAAAGGAAAGAGATGCCTCTTCATTAAATAGGTTTTACCAATTACAAAAAGCAAAGTGAGGCAGCAAAAACTCCATTTCAAGATTTCTCAGGCATTTCTCATGTTCTTATCATTGTAGTATTCTTAAAGAGTGAGTGAGTGTTCTTAAGTACTGATTTTTAAATGAACTACTCATGTTATAAGAGTAGTGTTTCAGTTTGTTGAGTGAAGTGCTTAGGTAGAGTTTCCTAAGTGTGAGACTGATTAGAGGTAATTAGTAGAAAGAGTCCTTGGTAGAGTTACCAAGATAAGAATGTAGTAGAGTTGCTACAGGCTAAAAGAGCCTAGAGGTAGGCTAAAATCTAGATTGTAATGAGGAGGTTGATTATAGTTAAATTCTATGATGCTTGTGAGGACAAGCCATGGATTTTCCCTTCCTTGGTTTCCACGTAAAAAATCTTGTGTTCTTACTTTTTTTATACTGTCTCTTACTTCCTAGTTATTTTTGTGTACTTTGCCTGTGATTGATTTTGATGGACTTGGTCCCTCACTATGCGGTGCAACCCATAAAGGTTTTAACGCTCCACTATCTTTGGCACCACTCTGGTCAGTGGAGCCACAATCTTTAGAGGCTAAACTAGTTGCTGACTTCTCAATAATCCTATATTGGGGCACTTTCTGGGAAATTATCCAATCTCTTAACAATAATAACAAGCCCCGAAACCCTATCCTGGCGAGAAATACTTGCTGACCATGACTGGCCTTCATAGTATAAAGACCTAGAATGAGAACCCTATGAAGTCTAACCAAAACTCTAACCATTGTGGCTATATTGGCTTTTCTAACCCCCATCTGTAAACTAAAGCACTATGCACAGGTTTACTAGGCTTACTATACAGATGTTATTGTTAACCTTTCCTAAAAACATCTATGCCTCTAAATTAAGAATCTCAAATATATAATTTATATCATCATAAATTTGATGTATCTGGGCTCATCACTATTAGAAATATCAGCAAGCTATAGATGATTTAAAAAGTTGATTAATTAAAAGAAAGAATTAAAATAAAACAAGCATATATTATTTGTGTACTATAAACATATGATATTTGTTTACACTAAACAATTAGCAGGTTTTCTAGTTATCTATACTTCCATCAGTTGTTTAGACTGATAGTAGTTAAAAAATTACTGACATCTGATTTTATAAGGGGCAACATTCTTATCATGTAATGATTTTGTTCTTGTTTTACAGCAGAACATCATGACTTGTTTATTTTTCACTTTCACTTTTCTTCATGAACCTTTGAGTTGATTCTTTCATCATCACTCTCATCATTTTCTTATTCACCATCCTCTTTATTTTCTTCTTCAACTTTATCAGTCTTCTCATTCTCTTTTTCACCACTATCTTTATTTGCTTCTTCATCTTCATCACTCTCCTTGTTTCTTCTTTACCAGATTCTTTATTTGTTTCCTCATATTCATCACTTTTCTTATTTTCTTCTTTATCATTCCCTTCATTTCTTTCTTATCTTGATCACTATCCTCATGTTGTTCTCTTGATTTTTTGATTTTTTTTCACTATCTCTAGTCAAAGTCGGCTCCACTTTGACTATTTTTTACCTTTTTTTATGTCTTCTTTTATGAACTACTTGATTTTCCTTAGTCATTTATCAACATATGAAAAAGAACTCAAGACTATCAACCATACAACAAATGAATAAAAATTTAAAAAATAAATAACAAGAAGTTATTTAAGCGATATATGATTGTTTACCATGGAACATATACAACATAAGTATCGATTCCATATATAAATGTCGATGAATTTTCTATAAAAGAAACTAATATGAATAAATATTTTTCAAAGTTAAATATTTCTGCATAAACAATAATAGATTATTTTAATATGAACCTATAAGTTCCTTTTTAATAAGCAAACAACAAAATGTTGTTTAATAAAAATAATTGTTATTTACACATTAACTAAAAGATATTTGACCCTATAATTTGGTTTCTAATCAACCTAAATAGTATTTTTAATATATTCTTCTTTCTATCCAAACTTCTATGTGTCCAGCTGATCTCCAAAAATTACAAAAATAAAATTAATGGTGAATCTTTTTGTAGAGATGACTGCTTTTTAGTCACTATGTGTGAAGAACTAAGTTACTAAAAGTTCTACCTTTATCTACTATTGTTTCAAGAATGGTAAACATCACATGATTCTTTACAATCAAAAGAGCATCATACAAAAAGAATGTACTTAATTGTTTTTCAACATTAACAACAATAGTAAGAGAGGAGAAACAAAGTAACTTCAAAAATCTAAAAAATATGATTTTAAAATAAAATGAAAACAACTTTGATTTCAAATAATAGAGTAAAGAGAAGATAATTGATGAAGAAAATAGGCTTATATTTTGCTTCTGAGATATAAGGAAAAACATAAGAGAAAAGATAAAATTTGAAGAAGAGAAAGAGGAGAGAATTGAACGGGAAGGAAGAAAGACAGTAGAACTGAATGCTGGTGAAGGTTTTGGGGTTTTTTCTTCAAATATATATCCTAAACTCTTATATATTATAATTCAACCCCCAATTCTCCATAACTAAAATCTTATAATAAAAGAAATAGCAAAATAAATAAAAATCTCTTTGAACTCATTCAACTTTCATGTATTACTTTTTAACTCATTTTCTTAGGGGCAGTGAATTAAGGGTGACAAAAAACTTTTAAATTTATATTTTAGTGACTCAAATTATTTTTATCGTGTAGAGCAGACAAACATTAGATTGAGGATTAAGTTATTTTGACTATATATGTGTGTTGCCATCAAGTTATTTATTTTACACTTTGACTCATGCCTATATAAAATCCTAAGTAACTAAAGAGGGAGGGAACAAAAAGATTATTGATGGTTGCTCTTTTTAAAGTGACATTTTGTCTCCATTTTCACCATTGTTGTTGCTTCTTCTTCTTTTTCTTCTTCGTCTTCTTCTTCTTCTTCTTTTTCTTCTTCTTCTTCTTCTTCTTCTTCTTATTCTTATTCTTATTCTTATTCTTATTTTTATTCTTATTCTTAATCTTATTCTTATTCTTATTCTTATTCTTATTCTTATTCTTTTCCTCTTCTTTTCCTCTTCTTTTTCTTCTTCTTCTTTTTTCTCCTCCTTCTTCTTCTCTTTCTTTTTCTTCTTCTTCTTGCCATTATTGTTGTTGTTATTACAGCTGATACTAATTATTTTCTTCTTATTCTAGTTCTCTTTGCTGGTTAATTTAGGTACTATTTGCATAAATTTTGTTCGTATGTCACTAGACATTACTTCATAGGTGATTTTGATAAGTAAAATAAGTCTATTTAGTTCATTTTTTCATTTGGATATATTTGCTCCTTTTCAAATAATTTGTTGTAGCATATCTAACAGTTGTTTTATTCATTTATAACAATTATTGTATTATTTCCACTACTGCTAAAAACTCACTCAATAGTTCCAACATGTAAGTTAACTAATTTAACAAATAAACAATCTGTTGCAATAGATCACTTAGATGTTCGATAACTTCTATCAAAATAAAGATTAAAGTAGAGGTTGAATGCAATACAAGTCATTTGTTTCCATATATTGTCTTTTGTTTCAACAAATGACTTACCTGTTGGATACATATTGCAACAATTGGCAAAACTGGGATAGAACTAGAAGCTGAATCCAACAGATAAGTCATCTATTACAATAGGTTAGCCATTTGTTACAATAAATGACTTATTTTTTGCAAATGATAACTTATATGTTGGATACATGTAACATCAGTTGGCAAAATGGGATAGAACTAGAAGTTGTATCCAACATATTAGTCATCTGTTGCAATAGAATAGTGATTTATTACAATAATTTTTTTTTTGTTGTATATAGACACTCAAGTTACTATACTATCATTATTAACTTTTTAAAACAAATTTATTTTATTATAATTAACAGAGGAATAAATAACAATAGGGATTGATTATCATGGCGAATAGACCAGAAGAACTATTGATTTATTTGACATAGAAAGGGTGGGACATATTAGAGACGATAGTGATGATGTCTAAAAAGATGTTTTGTATGATGATTTTATAAACTCAATTATCGGTATTGCGGATGAAATTGCTAACCAAAAGAAATACCTCCTCCATATGTGTAATGACCTGATTTTTGTGAAATATTTATTTTTGTGTCATTTGACCATTTTGCCCTTCCCCATTGTTGTTTTGTGGAATTTTTAGAGTGTGTGGACAAATTGACATGATTTTTAATATATTTTGATATAATTACTACAATTTTATGGTTTTGGTGGTTAAAAAGGCTTATTAGTTGACTTAGGTCAATATTTATCGATCTATGCATCGGATGGAAACATGGACTATGACAGAAGATCTAAAACGCTGATTTTAGGTTGGTGACATAGTTGGTGTGGTTTTACGGCTTTTATATCTCATTTTGACCTTCGATTTAGAAGGTGTAAAATAAGATTTTGGGTGCTAATATTGTGAAAATGTTGTTTTTTTCAAAAATTAGATGCCATCGTTAAGTTCGCAGCATCAAATTTAGCCTAGTAGCATATTTTATTTACGTTCTCAGGGTTCTGGATGAATCTCAAGGGGTCTACCGAGACTTGCAATTCTCCAAGTCTCCAGCTGGTGCATCGCTTAAGCGATATTTTGGTCGCTTGAGCAGCTTGGCTTGACAAAGTGTCGCCTAAGTGACGACAGGCTTGTATAAGCGATTATCACTAAAGTGATAGCATGGCTACTTTCACAACACTCACTGAATAGGCGGGTATTGCGAAAGCAATCTAGTATTCGCTTAAGTGATGCCTGGGTGATATTTATACCCTATTTTCATGATTTTTCACAATTTTAGAGACTTGGAGTTTGATAGTTTTATTTTTAGGGTGATTTCTTTCATTTTTTAGATTGGGTAAACTCTAAATCCCTATTTTAATTATTTTTCTTCAATTCTTGTCATTTAAATCTTATTAAAACTCGTCCCAAAAAGCATAATTAGTAATTCTTCATTTTAAACCCCAATTTTAACCCATCTTCACTTGATTTTCTTGTATGAGTTCCTTTAATCATGGATAATTTTTGGACAAAATTCAAATTTTACCTTTTTCTTAAATGCATTTCGGGATCTATTTTGACCCCGACACAAAAATATACAATATGGGTATCGTTGGTTTCTTTTAATGCATAAATTCCATATATGTGTGTTTTAGTTGATTCTAAGTCTGTTCATGAGGAGAAAGCTTTGTGTTGAAGGATTTTTGGATCGATATTTGGCCTTCAAAGTAGGTTATGGGTTAACTTTCTTCAAACTAGGTTGGGTAGTTAATATTGTTATAAAAATCATGTTATAAGTGTGGGAGCTAATCATGAAAATGGCATTATTATTATGTTGTGCCCGTGTGGGGGCCTATGTTGTTGATATGTAGTGATTTTGAGACATTATTTGCTATATGAGACCATGTGGGGTCTTATATGATGTTGTTGGCCTTGTGTATGTGTATGTGTATTTGGTTGTATCCTTTCTTCTAAAAATCCTAAATGAAAATATAGTATAAATGGCATATTGTTGTGCATTTTACTCCATTGGCATATTGATTATATTCTGCCATGGATGGTTGGTGTAATGCCCCAAACCTGGTACCCAAAACACTACACGGTGCTCATGACCCCGAAGGACCACAAGCTAACCCGTGACTGATATGTGTACTTGAACACTGCATAATATACTATATAAATGCGAAAATAAAGGTTATAAGGACATAAGGTTCAAAACTAATAAAATAATCTCTGAATGATATAGTATCACAATACCAAATCAAAATCTGAAATAAACTGTCTAAACATGATAGTCAGAAAAGCCTCTAACTGACTGAACTGTCTGAATAAGGAGTTGATGGAACATGTCCCCAACTAACTCCAACTACTAAAATAAATTAATTAATGAGATAATAAAGTAATGGTCATGTCGTCGAAGGATGAGGACTCACGGCTAACTCTGACTGCTGAGACTGGAATGCTACTGATGCTCTAGAGCTCGTGCTTTTGAACCTATGGTATAAAACACCATAGAGCAAATACATTAGTACGTTTGAATATACTTGTTATATATGTAAGGTAGGCTGAAGGCAAATGGTTCATATGCATGAATTATACTAACTGACTGGATAACATGAACGTGAGAATACATGCATGAATACATAGTAACTGTAATTAAGTTCATGATAACATGATTACTATGTCTGAGTACTGATAATATGAGATACTGATACTGAGCGACTGTATCTGACAATCTAGGTTTTGATGGAACTAGCTGAGTTTCATACTGTTTGAGTTGATTGTATCTGATAGTCCTAAATTCTGTAGAACTATCTGAGTTCTATTACTGAGGCTGAATGACAGTAGCTGACAGACCTGATTCTGTAACTGAAACTGTGGGAAGTAGTCATCTAACCGACATGCCCCAAAGAAAGCAATATAACTGAGGTGGGGTCCAATCTGTAATCATAATTGGAAGGGTGTCAATATCGCACCACTGGTAAGGACAAGATATGGGTAACCTTCATCTGATAGTGTCTCCAAAAGGAAATGGTGGGGCCCTCATTTGTGATTCATGTCAAATGGCCACCTTAACTTGCGATGACATCATTTGAAGTCAGTACGTGGGGAATCAACTTTTGATCGCATTGAGGACACGGGATCCTACACGGAGGGGCCGATTTGAGTACACCAAAGAGCAATCCCACGTGTTGAAGATTGCTTGGAGCATTGAAAATTGAGGACTCATGGTTTTGGGCCTTCATTAAGGGCATTTTGTTCACTTAGCCTTGTCCAAGTAACACTTCATGACCACCTCTTTTCATTAAGGGTATTATGGTCATTTTGTTATGTAATAAGTTAGACTATAAATTGGTTCTATTAGTTCATTTGATAGTTAGTTTTTGGAAGATTTAAAGATTGAAACACAAATCCTCTCTCTTGAGAGTAGAACACTTTAGGTAGTTTAGTTTAGGGCTTGGAAAAGCTAATATTGATCTTTGCTTGGAAATGGTGAATCTTGAGGTGAGTTGATTCCCTTGGCAGTCACCATAAGAGTGTGATTTGGATTATTACATTCATTAGGAGTTTTTGAGTTTAATACACTCTTTAGTTCTTAATATTGTAATAATCTTGGTCTCACTATCTATCCTTTACTTTTGTTGTTGTTATCTTGTATAGTGGATTTTTTTGGGTCCTTTATTGAATTCGAAACTTGTGTTATTGTTGTTTGTTTTGTAGTTGTTTTTTGGTGTTATATACATCATTGTATCTTGTATTCTTCTTGTTGATAGCGAATCCGAGAGTGGTCTCCAAAAAGGTCGTCGGATCCTTAAGATTTGCGGACTGTTTTGGAGTTGTTTCGTGTTCTCCTTGTTTGTCTTGTATCATTTGGTATCAAAGTCATCATTGATTTCGTTCCCACGAGATTAATCTTGGGTTTGTTCACTCAAAAATAAAAAAAAATGTTGAAAAGCTGAAAAACTCAAAAATAGTAATTTGTCCACGTTTTTGTGTTTAGGACGAAATTTGAAGCCTAGTTTTCTTGTGATTTTTGTGTGTTTTGTGTGTTCTAGTGTTAGATCTTTGTTTCCTAACATTAGAAGAGGTGTCCAAGGTCGAAAATCTCACAAAAAGAAGTTATTCTACGGGTTTGGTATCTTGGCCGAAGTGTTGTTGTTGTTTGGCCGAATTTGTGTCTAGATTTAGTTGTTGTTTTGATTGTCTTTGTTGTTTCTTGTGTTGGTTTTCTTTCTCTCTAACATTACTTGAGTCTAACCCAAGTTCTTGAGAAAAAAAAAATTGCAAGTTGTTGTGGGAAGAGTGGACGGTTTGGTGGTTGTTGTTGTTGAAGTTCTTGTGTTGTGTTGAAGAAGTCTTGTAAAAGGTTGTTGTTTGATCCAAATTCAAAGGGAAGAGAGTGTGAAATCTTGTTAGTCTTGAGACAACTTTCAAGACATTACCAAAGAGGAAAAGTAACAAAAGACCTCCTAAAAATCTTCATACCAAAAGGGAGTGAGTTCATTTTTCTAGACAAGCCAAAAGAGGAAAGGGGGACAAGACCTCTAAAAGGTTGTCTTGCCAAAAAGGTGAAAGTTGGTCAAGGTTTGAATTTTGAAAAAAAAGGACTTGAAGTCTTGTTTGTTAACCTACCAAAACTGAAATTCCCCCCATCTTTGTGAAATTTGAACAACCAAAATTATGGAACAAAATGCTTCAACTTCAACAATATTTTTTTTGTCCATCGACCAATAGTCGAGTGCCACATCATCAATAGCTCAAGAACTTTGGAATTCCTAGTTTCACTTATTTGATTCTATTGGTTCCCATTTTGTTAGTTCTCATACTAATTAGCAAACTAGTAAATACCTACTAGATTGTAGATTAGTTTTTGAGTATGTTTTCTTTCGTGTTAAGTGTTGTATTTTGTGCCTTCTCATTTATAAGTCGTAGTATTTTCTTTGTTTCAAGTTTGTACATAAATTTTGTTTTTGTTTCTTGAGTCGATCAAACAAGAATCCATTCCGGCCGCCAAGAATAATTGACATCCTATTGACTACCGAAGTATAAGAAACTTTCAATATTCGCCGCTCCAATTGTGAGAAATCACTAAGGTGGGTGTATACGAGTGTTGGTGAGGAGATTTTACTACTAATCTTGTTTGTTCATTATGTAGGTACAAAGGTGATATAAGGGGAATATATATTCGATAGCCGGGGATTATTGTGACTACAACATGGGAGACTATGATTGTAGTGAGGGGTTTTATGGCTACGAAGTTGAGGGAGATTACGGAGGCTATGAAAATAGCCATGATCAAACTTGGGAAGATTTGAGAGTTACGGTTTTGAGGAAGAAAATGAGATGAATAAAGTGCCTAGTACTTATGGGGAACTTGTAGATGATGTAGGACCACATGATGGATCTTATGATGACGTTGGGGTATGTGAGGAGTCTTACAATTCTCACTCCAAACCAAGATTTGGTGTTAGGTATAACCCTTTCGTTCTTAAAGTTTATGAGTACTATGATGAGAGTACACATAAGGAGTGTGAAGATTCATATTCTCCACCTTGTAGTACTTCTTATCAAGATCGATATAGTGTGAATGGTTATACTAGCTCTAGTGGAGGTTGTCCAACGAGAAAAAGAGGGTATGCATCTCCAAAACTGAGGGGTACTCATGTGCTTTATAATGTCGATCCGAGAAGGAGTGTACACTCCGGAAAGGTGACCATTTGTGGGATACCGGGATGCCTCATTGTATTAAATGATAGGTACTATAGTAACTACATCGTTCCATCCATGGTTGACTACTTGGGGTTGTTTCGTGAGCCTTTACTTATTCCATACTTCTTGGACGGGTTTAGGGTTACCGAGAGGGTCAAGGTTTTCTTCTCCTAATTTGAATACCATGAGGAGGTGTGGTGCGATATTTTTCCATTGACATATGGTCATTTATGCTTAGGTGCCGATTGGTTTGCACAATATAGAGTTTCAAACGTGCAAAATTGGCCAAATGTTGTAAGAGACCAATGGGGGAATCGCCTCATGACTTACTTTCTTCCCAAGCCATGAAGAGAAATGCCTACCTACTCCAATCCGAATTATTATGAGAGACAAAGGATTGAGAGAAGTAAGGGAGTGCAAGGATGTAATACGAGAGTGGAAAAAGGAGAGGTTGTGTGGAGCGAAGTGAGGGGATTTCCACCAAACCATGCTAACATTGGCTGTCCTTCTATTTCTAAGGATATTTCTGTAGGTACCAACATGACAAGCGAAGGCGAACAATGCCGAAAGGTAGTTGCTGCCCAAGCTTGTGGAGGACCTTCACACCATGACAAAGAAGAATCTATTCAAGGACTTCAAGGTAAAATAGCTAAATTTTATACTTTCGTGCATGTGAATGATAATTGTATGGCTAGTAGCCCATTGAGTGTGAGTTGTAGCTAGCCGATATATGAGTCTATTGTTTCTTTTCCACTTGATGATGATGTACGTGTTGTGAGTGTGGATACACTAGTTGATCCTATTGATGACCGAATCGACTCTTCTTGTAAGATCAATTTATGTCCACCTAGTGTTGAAAACATGGTGTTGAATGAAAGTACATTATCTTCTGAAATTGGTGTTGATCAACTTATGTGTGGAAATTACCCACCACTTGAGGATGTGTATGATGTGATTAATGAACCTCAAGTGTGTGATGATGTTGAAAATGTTTATCAAAGGAATAGAAGTGAACCCGAGAGCTATTCTTGGGATAATCTTGCACTTGAAATATCTTTGAAACTTGATATTGATCTCTTAGAGAGTGATGAATGTGTTTATTCCGAATTTATTCGTGAAATAGATCATGCTCTCTTCAGGTATAATGTCTTGTTTGAAGATGATATAACCACTCCTAATGAACCTAGTGGTGAAAATAATGGTATAGCTTGCCTTAGAAGCTATAGCCAATATGCTAACCCACTATGGTGTGGTAACATTCCTCCTAAAGATGGAAATCTCTTCTTGGAAGATGAGAGTACTCTTAAGGGTAAGGGATATGTGGTCTTGGAAACTAATTCTCCTTCTACTTAGTGTGACTTTATTGTTGAGAGTACTCATGGTGATGATTGTGAAACTAGTAGTGAGTGCACACACGAGGTCACCTTAGTAGAAGACGACTTGAGTGATACATTTCTCTACTCTCTACTTGCCTTGGATAATATGTATGCTATTGTAGAGAGTATGCCATTTAGTTTGGGTGGAGAGCATGGGAAAGGGGAGTATTGTCTAGACCCGTGTCTATGGCCACTCTTCCCGTTTGACCCCGGTGCCAAATATAGATTTGATGATGATGGTGCACCCAACTTATTGCTTGGTTTACATTACAAACAAAGTATCACTTTTGGTGAATTCCATAGCCAAATCCTTTGTGCATTTTTCTATAATTATTTAATATTTAGTTCAAAGGATCTTTGGTTAAATTCTAAGTATGTGCAATCTTAGCATGTTAAGGTGATTTGTCAAGCTAACCCTAAGCCTCATGCTATAAGGAGTTTGTATTTGTGTGTCCTTTATTTAGTTTTGCAAGGTTTGGATTCGAGGTCGAATCCTTTTCAAGAAGGGGAGGATGATACGATTCAAATGTCCACCTTAGCTTTCGATGACATCATTCGATGTCAGTACGTGGGGCATCAAGCTTTGGTCGCATTGAGGACACGGGATCCTACATGGAGGGGCCGATTTAAGTACACCAAAGAGCAATCCCACGTGTGGAAGATTGCTTGGAGCATTGAAAATTGAGGACTCACGGTTTTGGGCCTTCATTAAGGGCATTTTGTTCACTTAGCCTTGTCCAAGTAACACTTCATGACCACCCCTTTTCATTAAGGGTACTATGGTTATTTTGTTATGTAATAAGTTAGACTATAAATAGGTTCTATTAGTTCATTTGATAGTTAGTTTTTGGAAGATTGAAAGATTGAAACACAAATCCTCTCTCTTGAGAGTAGAACACTTTAGGTAGTCTTAGTTTAGGGCTTGGAAAAGCTAATATTGATCTTTGCTTGGAAACGGTGAATCTTGAGGTGAGTTGATTCCCTTGGCAGTCACTGTAAGAGTGTGGTTTGGATTATTACATTCATTAGGGGTTTTTGAGCTTAATACACTCTTTAGTTCTTAATATTGTAATAATATTGGTCTCACTATCTATCATTTACTTTTGTTGTTGTTATCTTGTGTAGTGGACTGTTTGGGTCCTTTATTGAATCCAAAACTTGTGTTATTGTTGTTCGTTTTGTAGCTGTTTTTTGGTGTTATATACATCACTATATCTTGCATTCTTCTTGTTGATAGCGAATCCGAGAGTGGTCTCCAAAAAGGTCCTCGGATCCTTAAGATTTACGGACTGTTTTGGAGTTGTTTCGTGTTCTCCTTGTTTGTCTCGTATCAATCTGACAGTGCTTATCCACCTATTCAACCCTCATCTGACAGTGTTGATGTCTCAACCTATGCTGGCTAGTTCTGGAATGCAAGGATGACTTCGAAGAATCACACCCTCATCAGACAGTATGTGTTCCCATCCTTGGGTTCACTCGGTGCTAATTCCTACTCCCATCTGAATAGACACTGATCATGATTAACTGAACTGGACTAAATTGAATTAACTGAGTTTTGTTGACTGACGGAATACTACTGAGATTACTGAATTTCTGAGATTTCTGAGTTTTCCTGAGTCACATGACTGACTGAATTTCTATGAACATGGCTCGACTTAGAGTATCTTAAAAATATGACACTGGCTCTAGGAACACAGCTAAATTATTGGGTACAAGTACCCCCAAGACTCGATAACATAAAAATGACAAAGCATGACTTTCTTGAATACATGACCAACATCACAATCCATAATACAATAAGTTGGAGATTTCATGAAGTAGAAGTTCTAAAGAACCACAATGGTTACACATGTATCCATAATTCACTAACTAAGACATTTCATCAAACATTTGACATGCATAAACTTGTACATAATTGGGTATTTCATATTATCATAATAGTATGGCACTTTTCCTTCACATAGGCATTTAATCAAACACATGAGGAGCATACTTTGGTTATACCATCATCAATGCATCTAATTGTCATGGTTGCATGAATAATTTTGCAAGTTTGAAGGGTTTAGCATGATTATTATGCAAATCATCACATACTAGGGTCAATCATTGGAATATGTAATTTAAAACATGAATCAAAACCCCACAACATCATGAACATGAATTTCAATTCAATTTAAATCATGAACATTCATAAATACCCAAATCTTGGATTTTGAAAAGAGATTCTTGAGCTTCATGGGTAAAAGGGACCCATGAATCAACACATAACATACCTGGGTTATGAGTTTCTTGAAGTCCTTGGACTTGGAGAACTCGGAATCTCTTAGTTTCTTGAAGAATGATTTGGATCTTGTTCTTGGGGATTATCTTTGAGAGAAAACCCTAATTTGATGTTTTAGATGGATAATAAACTTATAAGCGTTGGTATGATATAATTAGGGGTTAAAACGGGTGGAAAATATCAAATATCCTTTTAAAAATGACTTTAAACTAACTGAATGAACTATGCGATGGTGGGTGCGATGGTCCGTTGCTTGGTCTACGATCTGTCAGTCCTGACCGTAACACCTGGGCAAAATAGGGGTTCACTGTCTCTGCTGCGATGACTTGGGCAATGGTCTGTCGCTAGCTCGATGTTCCGTCAGCCTGAGCCTCCCCCTTAGGTAGAAGGTGGTCTCACTACCTCCACTGTGATGGTTTGGGCAACGGTCCATCGCTATCTCAGCAGTCCGTCGGCCCTTATCGTCGTACCTGGGTAGTTTTGACTGCTTTCTGTAAAATGGTCATAACTTTCTACCCCGATATTAGATTTTGACGAAATTGATATCGTTGGAAAGTTATTTCAATTTCCCACATGAAAAAAAGTGAAAATCTTAAAAAATTCACATATATAAAAGTGTATTCATCTTTCAAAGTAAGTTTTTAACATACTCAGAACAATTTTAAGCTAGGTAGAAGTACGGGGTATTACAATGTCTCCCCCTTGAGAACATTCGGCCTCGAGTAAGACTGAGTGAGAGGACAGAAGATAAACTGATGTACATACTGAACATGAATGACTGGAACATGATTTCATGACTGACATGACTGATAACTGAATATATCATACTGAACACATATTTGATGCATGTCTAACTGATTCATTAATGCATGACTAAGTGTTCTAATGAACTAAGGTTCTCAAAATGAGAATACATGTCTGATGGATGATTATATAATTGAACTGAGCTATGAATGCATGATTGAATATGCAATGGTACTTAGTACCATATTTATAATGGAATTCTGAGCATGAACTGTATACCAAGTTTGTAACTAAAATTTGAACATGAAACTAGATAAGCTTAAGGATAACTGCTACCTTGAGCTAGATCTGAGTTAGCGTCAAAGAGGTGAGGATACTTTGTACGTATGTTTTATTCTTCTTCCCAAGTATCTCCCTCAATGGACTGATTCCACCAAAGAACTTTGACTAGAGGGACTTCTTTGTTCCTCAATCTGCGCATCTGGTAGTCTAGGATTTTTACTGGAATCTCTTCATAAGAGAGGTTGTTCTAAACATCTATGCTCTGAATAGGGACTACAATTTCTGGGTCACCTATTCACTTCTTAAGCAAAGAGACATGGAAGACTGGATGAACTGAGGCTAGATCTGAAGGCAATTCAAGAACATAAGCTACCTAGCAAAACGACTAAGAATTTTGAAGGTATAGGCATATCGGGGACTGAGCTTTCCTTTCTTGCCGAATCTCTTCATTCCCTTCATGGGAGAGATTTTTAGATACATATAATCACTAATCTCAAACTCAAAATCCTTTCTACGCACATCTTCATAAGACATCTGTTAGCTCTGAGTAGCTCAGAGTCTTTCTCTTATCAACTGGACTTTCTTTAAGGCATCGAATACTAAGCCTGGCCCTATGACTGAGGCCTCACTAACTTCAAACCAACCGATTGAAGATATGCACCTCCTACCATAGAGAGCTTTGAATGGAGCCATCTGACTACTGGAATGATAGTTGTTGTATCCATACTCAATCAAAGGCAAGTGGTCATCCCAACTACCCTTGAAATTGATTCAACATGCCCTTATCCTATCTTCTAAAGTCTGAATGATCCTTTCTGTTTGACCATCTGTCTGAGGATGAAAGGTTGTACTGAGATGAACTTAGGTACCAAGACCTTTTTGGAATGCTTTCCAGAAATGAGAGGTGAACTGGGTACCTCTGTTTGAGATAATAGATAACGGAACACCGTGTAATCTGACCAACTCTCTGATGTAGATTTTGGTGTAATCCTCAACTGAATAAGAGGTATAGGCTGGAAGGAAATGAGATGATTTGGTCATACTATCTACAATGACCCAAACTGAATTATGCTGGAGACGAGTATGAGGCAAACCCATCATGAAGTCCATGTCCACTTCTTCCTACTTCCAAGTAGGAATACTAAACTCCTGCATGGACCCACTAGGCTTCTGATGCTCTATCTTAACCTTCTAACATGTATAGCTCTTAGCGATAAACTCTACATCTCTCTTCATCCCACTCCACCAATAGATTTCTCGCAAGTTATAATACATCTTTGTGTCCCCTAAATGGATAGAGTAGCGTGCACCATGCGCTTCTATAAGAATTTGCTGCCTTAAGTCATCTACACCTGGAACATACAGATGACCCTGATAATGCAATACACCATCTCTCCCTTGGGAGAAAACCTCTACTTTCTAATCCTTGACTGACTCTTTTAACTTGAAAAGGCTGGGATCTCTATCTTGTTTTTCTTTAACCTCAGAAACTAGAGATGATTCTTAACTACTCTGAACCCATATGTCACCCTACTCTGAATCGACTAAGTGAACGCCTAGTCTGTCAAGTTGATGGATTTCCTGAACTAAATTTTTGTTACTGTCCTCAACATGAGAAACACTACCCATAGAAAGTCTACTGAGAGCGTCGTCCACGATGTTGGCCTTTCCCGGATGATAAAGGATACTCATGTCATAATCTTTCAAGAGATCTAACCACCTTCTCTGATGAAGATTATGATCTTTCTGAGAAAAGACATACTGAAGGCTATTATGATCTGTGAACACATCTACATGAACTCCATATAGATAATGCCTCCAAATCTTCAAGGCAAAAACTACGGCTGCTAACTCGAGATCATGAGTAGGATAATTCTTCTCATGGGGCTTAAGCTGTCTAGATATGTAGGATATGACCTTACCATACTGCATAAGGACACAACCCAAACCTACTATGTATACATCACAATACACTACGAACCCATCTAAACACTCTGGAAGAGCCAAAACTGGAGTTGAGGTGAGTCGAGTCTTTAACTCTTGAAAACTTTTCTCGCCAAGATCTGACCACTGAAACTTGACTTTATTCTGAGTTAATCTGGACATAGGGGATGCAATAGAAGAAAATCCCTTAAAAACATCTATAATATCCAGCCAAACCCAAGAAACTCCTGATATCTGATGGAGAGACAGGTTTGGGCAAGTTTCTTACCGCTTCAGTATTTTGAGGATCAATCCTAATGCCATCACCAAAAATGATATGACCAAGGAATGCTACTGACCTTAGCCAAAATTCACACTTACTAAATTTGGCGAACAATTGATGATTTCTGAGAGTTTGCAATACTATTCTGAGATGGTCTGCATAATCATACTTACTGCGAGAATAAACAAGGATGTCATATATGAAGACTATAACGAACATGTCCAAGTACTGCTTGAACACACGGTTTATCAAGTCCATGAAAGTTTTTGGGGTCATTGGTAAGATGAAAGGACATAACTAAGAATTCAAAGTGACCATACCGAGTACGAAAGGTTGTTTTTGGAGTGTCACATTCTCTGACTCTGAGCTGATAATAGCCTGATCTGAGATCTATCTAAGAAAAATAGCTGGCACCCTGAAGTTGGTCAAATAATTTATCGATTTTGGGAAGAGGATACTTGTTCTTGACTGTGACTTTATTGAGCTAACAGTAATCAATGCATATTCTGAGAGAACCATCTTTCTTACGCACGAATAAGACTGGTGTGCCCCACGGGGACATGCTGGGTCTTATGAATCCCTTATCTAAGAGATCCTTCAACTTCTCTTTCAATTCTCTGAGTTCTGCTGGTGCTATTCTGTATGACAGAATAAATATAGGTTGAGTATCTGGAAGAAGATCAATGCCGAAGTCTATTTCCCTTTTGGGAGGAATTCCTGGAAGATCTTCGAGAAAGACATCTAAATATTCATTTACGACTAGTACTAATTTGAGACTGGGAGTTTCAAAACTAGTGTCCTTAAGTCAAACAAGATGATAGACACATCCTTTAGATATAATTTTTTGAGCCTGAAGGTAGGAAACAATCTAAATCCTAAAGTACTACCCTTCCACTCTAGGACAAGTTCATTCAAAAACTAAAACTGGACTATTCTATTTCTGTAGTTGATTGTGGCATAGTAGGAATGAAGCCAATCTATGCTGAGAATGATATCAAAATTAGTCATCTCTAATTTGACTAAATCTGTTGAGGTGACTTTATAAAATATCATAACTAGAAAATTCCTATACACCTGTCGGGCAATGATAGTTTTACCCACTGGGGTAGAGACTAAGAAGGGCTCTACTAGAATTTCAGGACTAACTCCGAAATCAACTGCTATTTAGGGAGTAACAAAAAACAAAGAAGCTCCTACATCTAGAAAAGCGTAAACATGCACATAAAAGATCTGTAATGTACCAGTAACTATATTAGAAGAATTTTTCTGATCTAGCCGGGACTGAAGAGCATAAATTCAATTTGGGCGTTTCCCACTAGTAGCGCTGGAGGTGGCACCCTGCTGGTTTGGGAGAACGGACTGAGCTGAGAAATGGTTCTGGTGACCCTAAGGACCTGGCTGAGGATAGTCTCTATCTCTATGGCCTGTCATGCCTTATCTAAAATAGACATCGCTACCAGCTTTGCAAGTACCCTTGTGGTTCTTACTACAAGTCTGACAAAGGGGATTAGTTCGGGCATTGTTGACACTGCCCTGAGACTTAGAGCCTAGTGCTCTATCTCTATTACCATCCCTAAACTTAGGAGTTGTAGCACTAGATGAAAAAGGAGCTGGAACTGCTGACTTGGGATGAAATTGAGAATGATTTCCTCCTTCTAATTTGGGTTGAGCAAAGTTGAAACTACCTGTCCTTGCTCTCTTATTCTGCTTCTACCTCATCTTAATATTTTGCTCCTCTATCAGCTGAGTATGAGTCATAAGCCTGGCTATGTTTATGTCACTATTTAATATCGCAGACATGCACTCATTGACCACACTATCATTCACCCCCAGAAATAAACTTACTCATCTTGGACCTTCTATCTACAACCACATGAGGAGCATATCTAGCTAATTGAGTAAACTTAAGATAATACTCTTTCACCGTCATGTTTCCCTATCTGAGGTTGATAAATTCCAACACCTTAGCTTTTCTCAGCTCTAAGGGAAAGAACTTATCTAAGAATGCGGTGACAAACTCCTCTCACTCAATAGGCCCTGCATCATCTGGACTTTCTGACTTCCACTGTTTAAACTAAGTACGAGCAATATCCTTCAACTGATATGCAGCTAGCTTAAGATCTCACTATAATTAACCCCCATGATGTATGTAACCTTCTGAACCTGATCGATGAATTACTGAGGGTCCTCATCTGACTTAAACCCAAGAAAGGATGGAGGATTCATTCGGGTGAAGTCTCGTATCCTGGCTGCAGCTGAATTGGCTACTGGGTTGGCCAGAATAATAGCTGGTCGTTCATTCTCCATAGCAAATGACTAAGCAAGAGCAGTGAATGCAGCTCTGAATTCTGCGTAAGAAACATGTTCGTCCAAAGGATTTCGGCCTGAGGGACTGGTTGATTCCCATTTCTTCTTTTGGGAGGCATGTTCTATGGAAGAAAGGGGGAAATAAATTAGACTAGACTGAGAGATTTACTGGAGATTATGCTCACTGGCATAACATAAATACTGAAAGAAGGTAAACTGTTCCTAAAACATCTTATAGCCTCCTGTACATAAATCTTCCATGCAACACACCCATGTACAAGACTCTACTAGATGTGGCTTTCAAACTTCCTAGGACACTATTGAACCTTAGGCTCTGATACCAAGTTTGTAATGCTCCGAATCTAGTACCTGAAATGCTACACGGTGCTCATGACCCCAAAGGACCACAAGCTAACCCATGACTTATATTTGTACCTGAACACTGCATAATATGCTGTATAAATATAGAAATAAAGGTTGCAAAACCATAAGGTTCAAAACTAGTAAGATAATCTCTGAATGATATGGTATCACAATACTAAAACAAAACCTGAAATAAATTGTCTGAACATGATAGTCTGAAAAGCCTCTAACTGACTGAACTGTCTGAATAAGGAGTTAATGGGACATATCCCCAACTAAATCCAACTACTAAAATAAATTAATTAATGAGATAGTAAAGTAATGTTCATGTCCTCGAAATATGGGGACTCACTGCTAACTCTGACTGCTGAAACTGGAATACTACTGATGCACTAGAGCATATGCTTCTAAACCTATGGTATAAAAAACCATAGCGCAAATACGTTAGTACGTTTGAATGTACTGGTATACATGTGAGGTAGGCTGACTACAAAGGGTTCACATGCATAAACTATACTAAGTGACTGGATAACATAAACGTGAAAATACATGCATGAATACATAGTAGCTGTAACTAAGTTCATGATAACATGATTACTGAGTATGAGTACTGATAACATGAGATACTGATACTGAGCGACTGTATCTGACAGTCTAGGTTCTGATGGAACTAGCTAAGTTCTGTGTTGTTCTGAGTTGACTATATCTAACAGTCCTAAATTCTTTAGAATTATCTAAGTTCAATTAAATTGACTAAATGACTGTATCTGACAGTCCTGATTCTGTAACTAAAACTGTGGGAAGTAGTCAGCTAACTGACATACCCCAAATAAAGCAATATAGCTGAGGTGGGGTCCAATCTGTAACCCCAATTGGAAGGGTATCAATATTACGCCACTGGTAAGGACAAGTTGTGGGTAACCCTAGTCTGACAGTGCTTATCCACCTCATCAATCCTCATCAGATAGTATTGATATCTCAACCTATGCTTGCTACATAGTTTTGGAATGCAAGGATAACTTCTAACACCCTCATCTGACAGTGTGTGTTCCCATTCTTGGGTTTACTCGGTTCTAATTCCTACTCCTATACGAACAGACACTAAACTTGATTAACTAAAGTGGACTAAACTGAACTAACTGGGTTCCATTGACTGACGGAATACTACTGAGATTACTGAATTTTTGAGATTTCTAAGTTTTCCTGAGTCACATGAATGACTGAATTTCTATGAAAATGGATCGACTGAGAGTATCTTGAAATTATGACACTGGCTCTAGGAACATAGCTAAATTATCGGGTACAAGTATCCCCAGGACTCGATATCATGAAATGACAAAGCATGACTTTCATGAATACAAGACCAACATCACAATCCATAATACAATAAGTTGGACATTTCATGAAGTAGAAGTTCTAAAGCACCACAAGGGTTACACATGTATCCATAATTCACTGACTAAGACATTTCATCAAACATTTGACATGCATAAACTTGTACATGATTGGGGATTTCATATTATCATACTGGTATAGCACTTTTCCTTCACATAGGCATTTAATCAAACACATGAGGAGCATACTTTGGTTATACCATCATAAATGCATCTAATTATCATGGTTGCATGAATAATTTTGCAAGTTTAAAGGGTTTATCATGATTATTATGCAAATCATCACATACTAGGGTCAATTATTGGAATATATAATTTAAAACATGAATCAAAACCCCACAACATCATGATCATGAATTTCAATTCAATTTAAATCATGAACATTCATAAATACCTAAATCTTAGATTTTGAAAAGAGATTTTTAAGCTTCATGGGTGAAAGAGACCCATGAATCAACACATGACATACCTGGGTTATGAGTTTCTTGAAGTCCTTGGACATGGAGAACTCAGAATCTCTTAGTTTCTTGAAGAATGATTTGGATCTTTTTATTGGGGATTATATTTGAGATAAAACCCTAATTTGATATTGTAGATGGATAATGAACTTATGAGCCTAGGTCTGATATAATTAGGGGTTAAAACGGGTGGAAAAGACCCAAATACCTTCTTAAAACCGACTTTAAAATAACTAAATGAACTATGTGATGGTCCTTCACTGGGTCGATGGTCCTTCATTCCTGATCATCACACCTGGGCAGAATAGGGGTTTACTATCTTTGCTATGACGGCTTGGGCGATGGTCCGTCGCTAGCTCGACATTCCGTCAGCCTGAGCCATCACCCTTAGGCAGAAGGTGGTCTCACTTCCTCCGCTGCGATGGTTTGGGCAATGGTCCATCTCTAGCTTGATAGTCCGTCAGCCCTTATCGTCGTAAGTGGGCATTTTTAACTGCTTTCTATAAAATGACCATAACTTTCTACCCTGCTATTGGATTTGGACGAAAATGATATTGTTGGAAAGCTAATTTAATTTCCTACATGAAAAAAAGTGAAAATCTTAAAAATTCCATGTATATAAAAGTGGATTCATCTTTCAAAGGAAGTTTCTAACATACTCGGGATTATTTCAAGCTAGGTAGAAGTACAAGGTATTACAGTTGGCATATCGAGTGGATTTTTAGCTCATGTGAATTGATATATTTGTTGGATTTGTAAATTCTTATTCTGTTTGGTTGTGAGCAATACATCTCCATTCATATACATTCATAAAATATTGTTACCACCATTGAAATACTAAAAATACTGATTTTTTCTAACAAAAAATGTGACATCTTTAAAAACCATCTATCAATGTTTATGTTGGAGAGGAGTTATTAATATTGAATTGGTATTGAATATTAGATTATAAATGTGATGACGAACCACTCATGGGTCCTACCTCAGGATCATAAGTCGGTAGGTGTATATAGAGGTTGTGCGATAACCTTGTGCATCATATCATCATCATCGTCATCATTATTATCATCTTCATGTATTTTACACTTTGTGTACATTTTGTATTATATTTTCATTCTTGACGTAATACCTATCTTTGTATCTCTTTGATGTATTTATTTGATGTTTATCCATTGTGTTTCTTTCTCGTACAGGTATTTGGTATATGTGTATATTGTAGAATTTTTAGCAGAGATGGTGTGGGCTACCATTTGGGACATTTTCTTATTGCAGGTGACTTACCTATAGTTTGTATTTTATATTCTTTATTTTCTACTTTGCTTAGTAGGCTTATGATACCTAGTGAGTACAAGTGGTCCATATTCACCCCTACTGCACTCTTTCGGTGTAGATCCTGGCATGAATGTGTAGCACGGTAGCTAATTCAGGCAGTATCTAGAGTAATATTAGATATAGTGGTTGATCTATGCTTCCAGAGTTGATCTACTACCTCGTCGTATCTAGTTCATGTCTTGTTTTGTATTATGAGATAGATTATGATCCTTTTGGACTATCATTGTATCTTTTAACGTTTGAGATATACTTAGTTTGTTCTTACATCCTATTTCTAGGTTTTGGGTTATTTTCATGGTATCTCTGGTTATGTACTTCCTATTATTCCTTGGATACGTGTGGTTTGACTCCGCTCTAGGAGTCTTGACTTGGGTTTTGGTATTGTTTCCTTATTTTATATCAGTTTGGATGATAGGTTTATTTTTCAAGGCTTGTCAAGTGCTATCATAACCCTTGGTTTTGGGGTTTGGACAATATACCCGAGCAAATTAGGAAAAAGGTGAATGCAGAGATGGCGTGGAGTCAGGAAATCATTTCAAATTAGAAAAAATGAGTTCTCCATATATAAGATGGTTGACCATAAAAGAAGGACATACCCTGATCAAAATGCTCCATAATTATTATAATAGTAATTAGTGTTATTATTGGTTATATTCTGAACCTGATGATTGGAGATTCATGCTAGTAAACTTAGTTTATTTATATAAAATATGTTTTATATTGTTACAAATTTCTAATATGTTGGTAATGGTCCAACAACTATTGTATGAGTAGGAACAAATATCATATATGGTAGAACAGATCCCACAATAGGTAGAAAAAAATTATCTTTTATTGCAACATATGCAATATATGTTGGAATAATCAACGCAATTGTAACATATGTAAAATCTATTGGAATAATCAATTTTGTTGCAACTGATAGTGAAATTTATAGATAGTAATCACATATGTTACAACAGATGTTGGAATCTGTTGGAATGGATGTATAATCTATTTGATTATTTCCAATAGATTCTACATGTGTTGCAACAGCTAAGGAAATATGTTGCAACAGGTGTATAATATGTTTGATTATTTCCAGCATATTTTATATCTATTTCAACATATGACCATATCTGTTGCAATGGATGTAGAATCTATTAGAGATAATCAAATAATTATACATCTATTGTAACATATTCCAATATATTTGATGTAAACAACTTCATTCAACCATATTTATTTACAAACAATGTGATTTCTCTATGTTTAGGCATCAATTAATAACTTTAATTACATTATTAATGAATTAGATAGTAATGAGATGATTAACTAAGTGTATTCATCCTGAATGGTGTGATCAATTAACTAATTTAATGTGAAATACTTCATTCGACTATTGTGAATAATAAATAAAGTTATTTAACTATAATTAGTTATCAATTAATAACTTCACTTACATTCTTAGTGAATTAGATAGTAATTACATCATTAATTAAGTGTATTCGTCCTGAATGGAGTGATCAATTAACTAATTTGATGTGAACTACTTCATTCAGTGATGTTTAATAAAAAAGAATATTATTTAACTATAATTAACTATCAACTATTAACTTCAATTACATTCTTAATGAACTAGATAATAATTAAATAATCAACTAAGTGTATTAGTCGAGTGATCAGTCGACTAATTTGATGTGAACTACTTCATTCAACCATGTTTAGTAATAAAAAAAGTTACTTACCTATAATAAGTTATCAATTAATAACTTCAATTACATTTTTAGTGAATTAGATAGTAATTACATGATCAACTAAGTGTATTCGGCCTACATAGAGTGATCAATTGGGTAATTTAATTTAAATTATTTCATTCAACCATGTTTGGTTAAGTATAGATAAGTAACAATATTTAATACTAAATATGAATTGATGAATCAATTCAAAGCAAAATTTTCAATTTATCATTTAATTTAGGACGAATACACTTTGTTGATCATCTATCACAATGAAATTACTATCTAATCATAAAGATTGTAATGAAAGTTATTATTTGATCACTAAATATAGTTAAATAAAATCATTTATTACTAATATGGTTGAAAAAAACTATTTCACATAAATATTTGATTATTTTTAACAATTTTCCACCAAGGTTGCAATATATTACACATCTGTTGCAATATACATCTCTATCTAGTTGGTCATTTTAAACTAATTATTCATCTATTGCAATAGATATCACATTTATTGGAACAATGTAGAGTATGTTGGAAATAATTAAAATAGTTATTGCAATAAATGTCTCTATCTTTTGCAATAGTTTATATATATTTGATAATTTTCAATAGATACATCATCTGTTATGGCAGATTATACATCTACTGCAGCAGATGTAGAGTATGTTAGAAATATCCAAACATATAAAACATCATTGAAAAATTTGTAGAGTACAACAAATTACTAATTTTACTCTATCAATTCGACTAATTTAAAAGATGACAAATATATTAGAATAGTTGTTCGAAACCATTACAACAGATATTACATTTGATGAACTTAGTATTGAACATCTATAGTAGGCAACAAATATAATTTGTTGATAATAATCTAATAGCTGATATATTTGTTGCAACAGTTTCCTAATTTGGGTGTTATATATTAATACCAAACATAAAATATAATTCATAAACATCTATTGAACATAAATATTGTCATTGCTAATTACATAAAATAATTTATTAAGAATATTAAAATAAAAACATTGTTATGTTGTCAAAATATATCACGACCTGATTTCTTAGGTCATGATGACACCTATCATAACCCACCAGTAGTAAGTTAACCCTTAGTTCATAACAGCTAGTAGTAGACTGATAAGACAATGGAAGCAGTATTACAAGAAAAGAGAAAGAATACAAGAAGGAAGTAAATATGTCCCCAAAACCCGGTGAAGTCAGTATAAGAGCTTTTAATACTTTAGGAGTACAACATGAAATACAAAGTAAAATATACAAAGTCATCTCTGAAACACAAAAGTAGATCAGTCTAATAATAAGAGGGAGAGTTTGAACAACTTTAAACATTAGCAGGTCACCATAAATCTCCAATCCATTGCAGCTCCGCACGATGCACATATTATGAAACACCTTGGGTTTCGACCCTTAGAAAATTTCCTAAGTTGAGCATTCTAGACATCATATGACTTATGCATACTAGTCGTATGATGTGATATAATTTAAGGTCCCTCCACTCTTATGATAATCTGTGTAATTTGATTGGTTTTTTCCCAAGGTATGAATGGATCATACTAGTCATATGTTAGGGTACTAGAAGTGTGATGTCTAATCGTATGATGACTTATGTCTTGCCTAAATGATTCTATTCTGCCTAGGGTACGGATCTAAGGTACTTGTCGTATGATAGGATATGAGTTGTACCTTGTGGTCATATGTTGGTCAATATTTAGTTCCAAGGTTATTCCAAGGGTACGAGTTATGGGTACCACTTGTATGATAGGGTATGGTATGGTTGGTGTGGTCATACCCTCCTACACATATGTTTTCAGCTTTAAATCTTAGGGTATTGTGGACATTTCCCATCCTAAAATCCTTAAGTCCCCATATCTTAAAACAAATTGTTGCCTCTCATAACATACTTTAAAAGAACAAACATATTTAAATTCTCTCTAAACTCTCTCAAGGAAATTGGGGCTAGGGTTCTTCAAAGGTGTTCATCTGGAGGCTCAAGAGTCAAGTTTATTACCTGAATCTTCTTGAATAAAGCATATGACTCTTCCCACATTGTTATTTCATAAATATAATGTGTTTTAAAGTGTTATTATGATTCTTAAATGGTTGATTTGAAAAAACAAAATGAGGGTTTTGTTTCATATAGTTGAGTATATTTTACTCTTTGTTTAACTTGTGTCTATGCATGTTTTTGGTGATGGTTTGCACATGTGGGTGCTTGGTAACTGTGGTTTAACAAGTAGGTCATGGGTAACCCTAAAATTTATGGTTTTACTTTGGTTTTGGTTATGGTAAGGATATGCCCTCAAATTGTTTGTGAAATCCTAAGAAAATAAACTAGTCACATGTTAAATGATGTTTTGAACTAAGGCATTGGCCTAATAAATATGAATGGTTGGTAAATAGTTTTGTGAAGGCCTTGTTGGACATGTAATAACTTAAATGGTAACCTTGGTGGTTTAATTGGTTAAATGGATTTGAGTCCCTAAACACTAACTTGATTTATGTCTTTGCTAGAAAATGGGTTTGAGTCCCTAAACTTTGAATTGAATTAGTGTCTTTGTTAGACAATGGGTTCGAGCTCCAAAATCAAATGAATAATTGGTTGATTGATAATGGTAATGGCATGTTGTACGCTTGCAAGTGGTGTTGGTATAACGATACCAATGAAGTGCCTTTGGTAAGTAATTGACTTAATGGTTGTGTATGTGGAATGATTGTTTTAAATTGGTCTTTATAGCGGAATGTGTATCTAGGCCTTGAAAGTGAAGTTCGAGTACTAACACTGGAAATCACGCTATTTGGTGTGGGTGTCTTATGACCGGGTGGTTCGAATCCCCCAAATGAACATGTGATAGGGAGATTCAATTCCTATTTACTACATGTATTGGTGCTTAAGTCACCTTGATTATGATAGGAGGTTCGAGTCCCCCATAAAGGCTTATATGGTTATGGATATTCTCGGGTCCATACGGATACACGCACTAGAGAGCTATGCCCATATAGCTCGTGATTTCCTTATTCAATGACAGTCATGCTACATAGCCTAGGTTCATTTTTTCAATGTTCATGCTAATCTTGATCCCTATTCTGGTCTGGTATAGTAAGTAATTATGTATGTATGTATTGCATTGGTTGATTGGTTTTGAACTATTGGTATTATTTTATCCTTATCCTTGAGTTATGTTCTAGCACTCCAACCGCTAACTATCTTTGACACTGTATCCCCATGTAATGTAGGTGTTGGCCATACTATACCTCCTATTCAGTTATTAGACTTGGGAATAGCTTTTGTTGACTTAAAGTGGTGAGCTTCCATACATTGAAAGGCTCCATTTCTTGTTTTTCATTTCTTATGTCTTCATTAGTTTAGTCTTGGACTTTATTTTCGCAACGATCGAGTCCATGTCGCCACCGGATATTCTTGGTTTTATTTTAGAGGCTTTGTATGGACAAACTGTGGACTTGGGTACGTTATGGTGGATATGAATTTGATTATTATTTTTGTTTTGGTTATGGTTGTTGGTTTGGTATTTGATGGTCAAACATGTTCGGGTTGGATATAGTCTTAGACCTATCCCAAAGTCTTTATGTGGTTAATCACTCCATCTTATTATATATCCAGAATTCATCTAACTCAGGGTATATATTGGTTGGTTGGATTAGGTAGAGGGGTTATCTCTGATCCGTGTTGTCTTGAGATTCCTATTACAATAAGGCCCTGGTTTGGGTTGTGTCAAGTTGGTATCAGATCTAGGTTCATGGTCAATTGGGAGTCCATAAATCCATGTCGAGTAGAGTCTTTTTTAAGGGTATGTATCATGCCACACTCATAAGGGAGAGACTACGAGGCATTTAGGAATATTTCACTTTCTTGTTGCCTTACTTAAATGTGTAGAGTCTAAGGCCTATAATTCTTTTGATTTTTGTTTGCATGTCTTTCAGATTATGCCTCCGAGAAGATTTGATGTTCATGCAAACTCTTCTGTCCCAAAGAAGGACAATGTTGATGGGACATGCATTATCTCTTGAGTATAGACCCAATAAAGGGTCGCTGCATCTGGCTATCCTTGTGGGGTTCTACTTGTCCCTACTGATCCTACTCCTGAGGGTGACACTCATACTCAGTCATCTTAAGGGGATGCTATTAATGTTGAGTTCCATGGCTCTATTACTCTGTTGACTTAGTTGGTAGCTTCACTGTCTGAGAGTGGTGTTCTTATTACTCCATCGTGTAAGGCCACAAGGGTTAGCCAGTTTATGAGGTTGCATCTCCCTATATTTACTGGTGCAAAGGTTGAGAAGGATCCTCAAGCTTTTATTGATGATATGGAGAACATTTTTCGTATTATGCATGCTACAGATGTGGAGGGCATAGAGTTTTCCACCTACCAGCTGAAAGATGTGGCATACCAATGGTATAAGAAATAAGAATAGTATAGGGGAGATGGTGTAGACTCTACATTGTGGGATAATTTTCTAGTGCCTTCTTGGATTATTTCTTTTCTTAGGAGTTGAGGGAGGCAAAAGTGGAAGAGTTTGTGAATTTGAGGTAAGGTAGGATATCTGTTAAGGAGTATGCCTTAAAATTTCATCAGTTTTCTAGGTATGCTCTAGAGTTGTTTCTAGCAAGAGGGCTAAAATGCATAAGTTTGGTTCTGGGCTATCTAGCGAGTTGATTCTTGAGAGTAAGGTTGCCTTATTGATTAAGGACATGAATATATCTATGTTTGTTGTTTAAATGTAGCAAGTGAAGAAAGAGAAAAGGAAGCAGGCTGAGTTTAGTGAAAAGTAGAGAAAGAAATTTAGGCCTTCTGAGAAGAGTGGTAGAGATGGGGGTAAGTGGTCAAAGAACAAGTGGGGGAGTTCTGGTTCTTTCTCCATGGCTAGTGCTCCTTACCCAAAGTTATTAAGTGATCATCGGTCTCAGCATAATAGTGGGTCCCGGGCACAGGGTGCCCAATCTCAAGCTAGTGGATCTCAGTTGGCTCCATCCCACTCTCCTTGTAGATTTTATGGGCGGTCGCACTGTGGTTTCTATGAGAAAGGGAAGAACAGATGTTTTTATTGTGGTTAGATTGGTCACTACAGCGTGACTATTATGCTAGAATGACTTTTGGGTCAAACAAGGTTCCGATTGCCTCTTTATCTGCTCCTGCACCAAAGTGTGATGCTTCAGTATCTATTTCTGCTTTTGGCACTGGCACTGGTGAGAATCATTTATATGCTCTTACATCTAGCCAGGATTCTGAGGCATCTCCCGATGTCGTTACCGATATATTGAAATTTTTCTCCCATGATTTGTATTGTTTACTTGATCCAATATCCACTCTTTCTTATGTGACCTCATTTATGGCTGTGCATTTTGGTTTTGGCCCTGAGTTTATTTTTGATCCCTTCTCTGTATCTACCTTGGTTGGTGACTTTGTGATTGATAATAGAGTCTACAGGGGGCGTGTCATATCTGTTAGTGGTAAAGAAACTCTTATGGATTTGATAGAGTTATATATGGTTGACTTTGATATCATATTAGGGATGGATTTGTAGAATTCGTCTTATGCTTTCTTAGATTGTCGAACCCTCAAAGTCATGTTTAAATTCCCTAATGAGATATTCATTGTATGGGAAAAGGGTTCCTTAGTGCCTAAGAAGACGTTCATCTCATATCTTAGAGCTTTGAGATTAATCTCCAACGAGTGTCTCTATCATTTGGTTTGGGTTAAAGATTCTAACTCGAAAGGTCCTTCTCTAAAATCCATTTCTTTGGTTAATGAGTTTCCCGAGGTTTTCCCTGATGATCTTCTTGGTATTCCTCCAGATAGGAAAATTGATTTTGGGATTGATCTTGTTCCGGACACTCATCCTATTTCTATCCCTCCTTATAGAATGGCTCCAGCTAAGTTAAAGAAGCTTAAGGAACAACTGAAGGATCTCCTAGATAAAGGTTTTATCCATCTTAATATGTCTCATTGGGGTGCTCCGGTGTTGTTTGTTCGAAAGAAGGATGATCCCTTCAGATGTGCATTGATTGTTGTCAATTGAATAAGGTGACCATAAAGAATAAGTATCCTCTTTCTAGGATTGATGACTTGTTTGATCAGCTTCAAGGTGCGAAGTATTTCTCTAAGATTGATCTTAGGTTGGGTTATCATCAGCTTAAGATTAGGGAAGTGGATATCCCTAAGACTTTCTTCAGGACCCGATATGGTCACTATGCATTCCTAGTTATGTCTTTTGGGTTGACCAATGCTCTGACAATGTTTATAGATTTAATGAATAGGGTCTTCCACCAGTTTTTAGATTTGTTCGTCATTGTCTTCATTGATTACATCTTTGTTTACACTAAGAGTGAGGTGGATCATGTCAATCACCTTTGTGCTATGTTGCAAACCTTAAAAGATCAACATTTGTACGCCAAGTTCTCAAAGTGTGAGTTTTGGTTTAAGGGCATGACTTTTCTTGGTGATGTTATCTCTAGTAAGGGGATCGTGGTTGATCCACAAAATGTTGTGGTGGTTAAGAAGTGGTCTAGACCTGCGACTCCGACTGATATTCAGAGTTTCTTAGGTTTAGCCAGTTACAATAAGAGATTTGTGGAAAGTTTTTTTACTATAGCTTCCCTATTGACTAAGTTGACCCAAAATAAGGTCAAGTTCCTGTGGTCAGATGCGTATGAGGGTAGTTTTGAGAAGTTCAAGGATAAGTTGACTTCAACTCCAATTTTGACCCTGCTCGAGGATAATGATGGCTATATAGTGTATTGTGATGCTTTGCGAGTTGGGCTTGGTTGTGTGTTGATGCGGCATGGTAGGGTGGTGGCCTATGCTTCTAGGCAGAGTAAATTTCAAGAGAAAAGGTACCCTACTCATGACTTGGATTGTTAGTTGTGGTATTTGCGCTGAAGATTTGGCATCACTATCTCTATGGGGTTCATGTTGACATTTTTTCTGATCATAAGAGCCTACAGTATGTGTTTACTCAGAAAGAGTTTAATCTTAGGTGAAGGAGGTTTCTTAAGTTTTTTAGGGACTACGATATAAGTCTTCACTACCATCTAGGTAAAGCTAATGTAGTTGCTAATGCTCTTAGCGGGTTATCCATGAGGAGTCTAGCTCATATGGATGAGGATAAGCAGGAGTTGGTAAAGGATATTCATCATTTGGCTAATCTTAGAGTTCATCTCAAGGACTTTGAGGATAGTGGTGTGTTTATATATCAGGTATCGCAATCAACTCTGGTTTTTGGGATAAAGGAAATGCAAATATTAGACTCTTACTTGGTGAAGATTAGATAAAATATGGGTCTGGAAAAGGTTGTTGACTTTGTGATTAGTGGAGATGGTATCTTGAACCAAGGCTGATTATGTGTTCCCAACGTCGATGAGTTGACGGAAAGGATATGGGCCAAAGCTTATGGATCTCATTATACTATTCATCCTAATTTGACGAACACGTATTATGATCTTAAGGAGTTCTATTGATGGAATAATATGAAGTGAGGTGTCGCTAACTATGTGGCTAAGTGTATGGTGTGTCAACGAGAAAAAGTTGAGCACATGAGACCTGGTGGTTTGTACCAAGAGATTGAATTTCTTGAATGGATGTAGGAAGAGATTAATATGGGTTTTCTTACCGGTCTACCTCGGTGTCAGAATCAGTGTGATTCAATTTGGGTTATTGTGGATAGGATGACCAAGTTTGCTTACTTCTTACCAGTAAAGACTAGTTATTCGGTGGAGGATTATGCTAAGTTGTATCTTGCAGAGATAGTAAAGTTGCATGGTGCTCCTATTTCAATCTTTTTGGATCATGGTACTCCATTCTCATCTCACTTTTGGAAGTCATTTCAGAAAGGTTTGGGAACTTAGGTGTGCCTTAGTACCGTTTTTCACCCACAATCAGATGGACAAGCGAAGAGGACTATTCAGATATTGGAAGAGATGTTTCATGCTTGCGTGATTGACTATAGCAGTAGGTGGTTCGACCATTTGGCTTTGATTTAGTTTGCATATAGTAAGATCTACCACTCTAGCATTGGTATGGCTCCTTTTGAGGAGTTGTATGGTAGGAGATGTTGTTCTTGATACAAGTACAAGGAGCTCCAAGAGTACAAGGTATTATCTAAGTGTTAAGGCTTCGGAATTAGCAAGCAATTGAAGACTTTTTGGAGTATTTTGAAGCCTTGGTCAAGAGAAGGAAGGAGAGGCACTTATACACTCAAGAGGCGCCTCAAGTGAAGGGCATTGAAGATAGTTTTCACTCCAAAGTGACACTCAAGAGGCGCCCCAATTCCCTCTCTCATTAAGGGCATTTTTTTCCATTGAATGTAATAGTATAAATAGACCATTTTACTTCTTTTTTCATTAGACTTTGGATGACATTGAATATTACTCTTAACTTGTAGTTTCTAGTCTCTAGTTTGTAGCTTGAATCCGAAACTTGGATCTTAATACATTTGGAATTGGTTTTTCACTTGTATTGGGTTATTTGGCAAGAAAGGTGTGCTTGAGGAAGTGTGAGTCCTTTGGGTCACCTAAGAGAGTGGTTTTGAACTTTCATTTGTGAGGTGTGATTGGAGATTTGATATATCTCCTTTTGTTAATCATCTAGTGGAAGTAAGGGTCACTCTACTATCTTTACATTTTATGCATTCTTCTTCATCTCTTTTCTTCTTGGTGTGTTGTTTTCTCTTAGTGTGCTTGATGGTTTTTGCATCTTAGTGTCCATTTTCGTGTGTTTGATAGTCTTTAGGCTATCATTTGGTATCAAAGCCTTGGTTAGGGTTGTTCCAACATCCTAAATCTTGGTTTTAGAGTTCTTATTTAGAAAATCTCAACAAAAAAGAGTAAAAAAATCAGAAAATACAAAAAAAAAAAAATGGTGTCTAGTGTTGTCTTGTGTTAGATCTGAATTTAGAACTTAGATCTACAAGTTTTTACTTTTTCTTTGAAGTTCCTTGCACTAGATTCTTTCTCTCTAGTGCCTAGGGAGTCTAGAACTACTTTTAGAGTGAAGTTTGGTTGAGTTTGAGCAAAAAACCTCCATGAACATGGTGTTTTTGAAGCTTTTGAGCTAAGATCCGAAATTGACCTTGCTATTTGGATGTGTGTTGTGGCTGATTTTTAGTGGGTTGAGTTTGTTTTGGCATAAGGAACCAAGATCTACAAAAAAAATCAGATTTGGAGTCCATTCGCTTGTTGGTCAAACTTGGTCAACACTTGAATATTCATCTTGTTCATCCTTGATCTTCATATCTTGGTGAAGAAGAATATTCAAAGGTGTTGTTTGATCCAAAAAAGGGAAAAAAAGAGAGTGGAAAAATTGTTAGTCCAAAATCATATTCAAACAATATTCCATTCTTCCAAAAGGAGAAGGGGACAAGGGACAACAAAGTACACTTGCAAGTACAAGGGGGGGACCATTGCATTTCCATTTCCATTTGAGACTTAAAAGAGCTCTAATTTGCTTCTTACCCCTCCAAATCTGAAAATTCTTCTTCCCAAAGTGTTATTTGGCCGAGACAAAGGTTTTGGAAAATTTGAAATTTTGAAAAGTGACAACCAACCACGTAGTGCCACATCATCACTTGTGATCAACCAAAATTCACCTCTAAACTTAGATTTCCTAGTTTCTAATTTTTTATCCTAGTTTCTTTTAGGCTAATTCTATCACTAATTAGCAAACTAGTAAGTACCTACTAGGTTGGTAATTAGTCTAGAGTTCATTTATTTTATGTCTTCGGTTTTTTGTGCTTTTCTCGATTTTAAGTCGTAGTATTTTGTTGGTTCAAATTCGTGCATCACTTTATTTGAGTCCTTTCAAAACAAAGATCGATTCTGGACCAAAACTTCTCACCTCTCAAGTAACTTGCCAAGTATTTCCGATTCTCCAACACTTGTGAGTCCAAGTGCGAGGCTTTTGAACTAACTTGTTTGCTCGTTTTGTAGGTTGTGTTTCTTGCTGTTGTTTTTGTTCTTTTAGGTACATTTGCCATGGAATCTGAAGATACTACTTCCCAACCTTTGAGAAATGATGCTATTGGAGCCTTGATGGCTTGGTTTGAGGCCCTTGCCCGAGAAATGAGGAGTGATAATGATGCCTTAAGCAGGGAAATGAAGAATGATAATGATGACTTGAGAAGTAATGTGGATGCTATGAGGGGTGAAATGGTGACTATGAAGGGTGAAATTTTCACTTTTAGTGGAAGGCTTGATTGTGTTCAAAGTAGGAGGAACTCACGACCTTCTACTCCTAATCCCTACCATGCATCGTCTAGTGTCCTAGCCAATAACTCTTCCATGGCTATAATACCCGAAACCCTCCACCAAATGCTTAACCCTCCAATAGTTCCACAAAACAAGCCACTAAACCAATCCCAAACCTCTCCTAACCAGACCCTACAAAGGCCACTACATCACCAAATAAACCAAGTCTAACAAGGAGGACTTGGAACTCAAACTCCACCACCAAATCCAAACCAAATACCTCCACAAATGCCACTTACCAAATGCCAAATCCCATGGATCAAAGACCTTACCATCCACCACCTTCAATGCCACAAGTTTAAGTACCACATAATCAAAGACCAAACCCACTTCCCCAAAGGCCTTAAATTCGAAACTCACCCATCCAAATTGAGGATTATAGTAGAAGAGAGCAAGAAGGCTATGAAGCTCCTCACAATGATTATTATTTTGATGAGTCAGAGAGGGGAAGCTATGAACAAAGGGGACCTTATGGTAGATTCCAAGGGTAATATGCAAGGCATGGGCATGGTGATCAACCAAGAATCCAAGACATTGGTATTAATTCAATCAAGGTTGGTATTCCAATTTTCAAAGGTGAGAGTGATCCGAAAGTGTACTTAGCTTGGGAATCCGCTTGTGAAAAGATTTTTCAAATGAATGACCTTTCCAAAGAAAAGAAAAGTTGCTATGCTATTGCTCACTTTGAAGGATATGCAAACACTTGGGGGGATTACACCAAAATATTTGATGATGTGTTGATTGATAGCCAACCACCTCTTTAGGAGATGTTGAAGAGAGTTATGAGAGAAAGATACATCCCGGAGCATTATAGGCATGAGCTTCTTGCCAAGCTTTACAATCTAAAGCAAGGAAGCAAGAGTGTTATGGCCTATTGTGATGAATTTCAGAAACTAGTCTTGAAACTTGACCATAGAGGTGAACAAGTTCAACATGATGTTATCCGCTTCAATGTTGGATTGAACAACGACATATCCTCCAATTTGACTCTTCACAAGTTGGTAATTGTGTTTGAAGTCTTCCAAGCTACCATGGAGATTGAAAGGAGAACAAAGAAAGGTTGGCTTATAAGCTTAGAGTCTAATAAGGTTCGGGTTTGGCAAGAATCAAAGAGGTAAGTCCTTTGACTTCGGTTTGGAACAAGAACAAATCTTTTACATCTTCTTCTTCTTCTCAAATCTAAACCAAGAAAGTATCATATCAACCTCCAAAGTTGGAGGTGAAGTCGAATGCCCTTCCTCCCTCATCTAAGGGTTTACAATGTTTCAAGTGTCAAGGTTAGGGTCATAGGGCAAGTGAGTGCCCTAACTGACATAATGTGATTCTAAGGGAGGGGAAGTTGTATTATCTTAGTGAAGAAGTGGAGTTGGAAACTGAGGAGAATGATGACAACTTTCAAGATGGAGAGTGCATAGAACCCGAAGTTAAAGATGAGGGTAGTGAAGAAGATGTGTTGCCTTGTGAAGGAGAATGTGATGTGCCTAGTTATGTTGTTAGGAGAACTTTGTTTAGTAAGGTCTTGGATGATCAAAGATATAACCTCTTTCATACCAAATACCTTATTAAAAAAAGTTTGAGTTCAATGGTCATAGATAGTAGGAGTTGTGTGAATATTGCTAGTGTCACCTTGGTTGACCACTTGAAACTAGCCACTATCCCTCACCCGAATCCATACAAGCTTCAATGGTTAAACAAGTATGGTGAATTGAAGGTCAAATGATAATGCGTGATTAGATTCAGGATAGGGAATTATCATGATGAAGTTTTATGTGATGTAATCCACATGAAAGCATGTCATAATTTGTTGGGAAGGCCTTGGCAATTTGATAGGCACACTATACATGATAGAAGATCTAATAGGTAGACCTTTGTGCATAGTGGCCGAAAGTTCACTCTTCTCCACCATCTAATGTGAATGAAATCCAAGAGAAAAACAAGAAGTTGGATGAGAAAAGAAAGAAGGAAAAGGGAGGGGAGGTTTTGGATTATGAGAAGAGAAAAGGGAAGACAACTTTGTTTATAGGAGTTGCCTACAAAGGTCCCTTGATACTTACTATCTCAAAGGCTAGCATTTTACCTAGCCTTGATTCTTCTTATTTTCAGGTTCAAGCTCATGAATTATCAATGAAGGATCAACAAGAAATCTCACATGAAAGTGGCCTCAAAACACCCTTGGCCGAGAGCTTCAAAAGAGTGGACTGTCCTAGTCCAAACCGAGGTAATAATGATATTCCCTATATTTCCTTGAGCTTAAATTGTTGTCATGTGATTCCTTATGTAGAGGTTTCGGAATTTTTTGATGTAGGTGTGCATGTTTCTTCTCTTGTTAGCTCTCTTGATATGTATAATAAACCATGTGCACCTAAGATTATTTCACTACTTGAATATGAGACTAGTGTGATTGAAAACTTTCAAGTTAGTGTTGATGCTAGTAATGATGGTCTTGATATTGAACATGGTCCTTTGAACTTGTGTAATGATAGCCATGATATTAATCTTGTTCATAGTGGCCTTGTGTTTGTCCTAGTGGTGGGTAATACCTTGAATGATTGTGAGCTTGGTAACTTACTAAAAGGAGTGGGCCATCTCGGCTTAAACCCGTATCCTTTTCTCCCATTTGACCCCGGAATACTCTTGAGATGTGAAGGTTATAGTTGCTGGTCATGCTCACTTATTTTTGATAAGGATTCTATTCATGTCTTTGGTATCCTTTATGCTAAGCTTTTTATGTCAAATACTAAGGATATGTGGGTGTATATCAAGTGTCAGCAACCATAGGTTGGTGATATGAGTGTGGTACTAATATTAACCCTCCTACCAAGAGGATTGTGTGTTTATTTTGCTCTCTCTTTGGTTTTTGCAAGATCTGAATTTGAGGACAAATGCCTTCAAGATGGAGAGGATGATACAAGCACAAGAAGCACCAAGAGTACAAGGTATTATATAAGTTTCAAGGCTTTGGACTTAGCAAGCAATTGAAGACTTTTTGGAGTATTTTGAAGCCTTGGTCAAGAGAAGGAAGGAGGGGCACTTATACACTCAAGAGGCGCCTCAAGTGAAGGGCATTGCAGACATTTTACACTCCAAAGTGACACTCAAGAGGCACCCCAATTCCCTCTCTCATTAAGGACATTTTTTTCCATTGAATGTAATAGTATAAATAGACCATTTTAATACTCTTTTCATTAGACTTTTGATGACATTGAATATTACTCTTAACTTGTAGTTTTTAGTCTCTAGTTTGTAGCTTGAATCCTAAACTTGGATCTTAATACATTTGGAATTAGTTTTTCACTTGTATTGGGTTATTTGGCAAGAAAGGTGTGCTTGAGGAAATGTGAGTCCTTTAGGTCACCTAAGAGAGTGATTTTGAACTTTTATTTGTAAGGTGTGATTGGAGATTTGATATATCTCCTTTTGTTAATCATCTAGTGGAAGTAAGGGTCACTCTACTATCTTTACATTTTATGAATTCTTGTTCATCTCTTTCTTCTTGGTGTGTTGTTTTCTCTTTGTATGCTTGCAGATTTTTGCATCTTAGTGTCCATTTTTGTGTGTTTGATAGTCTTTAGGCTATCAGTTCTTCTATTAGGTGGTATGAAGTTGGTGAGGGTAAGTTGTTTGGCCCTGATTTGGTTCATCAATCCTTAGAGAAGGTGAAGGCTATTCATGATAGATTGAAAGCCGCTCAAAGTCACCAAAAGTCCTATGCAAAAATGAGGCGTAGGGATTTAGTGTTTAATATTGGCAATTGGGTGTTCTTAAAGGTATCTCCCATGAAGGGAGTAATGCAATTTCGTAAGAAAGAAAAGTTAATTCATCGGTATGTTGGCCCGTACTTGGTCTTTAAGAGGGTTGGTAGTGTTCTTATGAGTTGGAGTTGCCTCTTAGTTTGAGCTCCATTCATCTGTTTTTTCAAGTTTCTATGTTGAGGAAGTGTAGGTGTTCCTTTATTAGTTGTTCCTTTAAAAGGGTTGGGTATCTCAGATTCCCTGTCTTATGAGGTAGTCCCGGTTGAGATCTTGGATCGTCGAGTCCATTGGTTGTGATAAAAGGATGTGGCTTCGGTAAAGGTTCTTTAGAGGAACCATAAGGTTGAAGAAGCTACTTGGGAAGTGAAAGAGGACATGAAGTCCAAGTATCTACATTTTTTCCCCTTACGGATATTCGTGTAGAAGGTATGTGTTGCTTATCGGATCTTTGTTTTCTAACTTAGTTAAAGGAAATATTTATTTCCTTGTATCTTTGTTTTCTAACTTGGTTAAAGGTTAGTTTGATGCGTAATAATGTGTTAACTCGTGATTGTTCTTGCCATACCCAGCATTCGAGGATGAATGACCCTAGTGGGGGAGAATTGAAACACCTTGGCTTTGTACCCTTAGAAAATTTCTTAAGTTGAGCATTCTGGACATCATACGACTTGTGCATACTAGTCATATAATATGGTACAGTTTTGGGTCCCTCCACTCATATGATGATCAGTGTAGTTTGATTGGTTTATGTCCAAAGTACGAATGGATCATACTAGTAGTATATTAGGGTACTAAAAGTATGATGCCAAACCGTATGATGTCGCATGCCTTGCCTAAATGATTCTATTCTGCCTAGGGTACGGTTCTAGGGTACTTGTTGTATAATAGGATACGAGCTGGCCCTTATGGTCGTATGTTGATCAGTGTTGAGGTCCATGGTGATGCCTAGGGTACAAGTGGTGGGTCCACTCGTAGATAGTGTTTGGTTAGGGTAGTCGTACCCTCCTGCGCATATGTTTTTAGATTTTTAGTTGAGGGTATTTTGGACATTTACCACCCCAAAACCCTTAAGTCCCCTCATCTTAAAACATATTTTGACTTCTCATAACATACTTTGAAAGATCAAAACACATCAAAATCTCTCTAACTCTCTCAAGGAAATTGGGGCTAGGGTTCTTCAAAGGTGTTCATCTAGAGGCTCAAGAGTCAAGTTACTTCTATGAATCTTCTTGAATAAGGCATATGACTCTTGCCTCATTGTTATTTCATAAATATCATTTGTTTTAAAGTGTTATTATGATTCTTAAATGGTGGTTTTGAAAAAACAAAATTAAGGTTTATTGCATATGGTTGAGTATTGTTTACTCTTGGTCTAACTTGTGCCTATGCATGTTTTTGGTGATGGTTTGCACATGTGGGTGCTTGGTAATTATTTTTTTTACAAATGGGTCATGGGTAACCCTAAACTTGATGTCTTTACTTTGGTTTTAGTTGTGGCAAGGATATCCCCTCAAAATGTTTGTGAAAATGCTTAAGAGAATAAACTAGTCACATGTTAAATGGTGTTTTGAACTAAGGCATTGGCCTAATGAATATGAATGGTTGGTAAATGGTTTTGTGAAGGCCTTGTTGGCCATGTAATGATTTAAATGGTAACCTTGGTGGTTTAATTGGTTAAATGGGTTTAAGACCCTAAACACTAACTTGATTTGTGTCTTTGTTAGACAATGGGTTCAAGTCCCTAAACTTTGAATTTAATTAGTGCCTTTGTTAGACAATGGGTTCGAGTCCCAAAGTCAAATGAATGATTGGTTGATTATAATGGTAATGGAATGTTGTGTTCTGCAAGTGATGTTTGTATGATGATACCAACGAAGAGCCTTTAGTATGTAATTGACTTAATGGTTGTGTATGTGGAATGGTGGTTTCAAATTGGGCCTTAAAGCGGGATGTGTAGCTGGGCCATGCAAGTGAAGTCTGAAGGACTAACACTGGAAACCGTGCTAGCCAATGTGGGTGTCTTAGAACCGGGTGATTCAAGTCACCTAAATGAACATATAAAAGAGAGGTTTGAGTCCCCCTTACTACATGTATTGCTTTTAAATCACTTGATTATGCCAAAAGGTTCGAGTCCCCATATAGGCATATACGGTTATGGATATTCTCTTGTTCGTGCGGCTACACGTACGGGGGCTCTTCTATCTAGGGGAGAGCTGGGCCCATATAGCTCGTGGGTTCCTTATTTTATGATGGTCATGTTACACAACCTAGGTTAATGTTTTCAAAGTTCATGCTAAGTTTGTTCCCTATTCTGGCATGGTATAGTATATATGTATATGTATGTAATGCATTGTTTATATGCATTGATTGATTGGTTTTGAGTTGTTGGCATTATTTTGTCCTTATCCTTGTGTTATGTGCTAGTGTATCAACCTCTAACCATCTTTGACGTTGTATCCCCATGCAATGCAGGTGTTGTCCATACTACACCTCCTACTCAGTGATTGGACTCGGGAATAGCCTGTGTTAACTTGAAGTGGTGAGCTTCCATAATTCGAAAGGCTCCATTTATTGTTTTTGGTTTCTTATATTTTCATTGGTGTAGTCTTGGACATTGGTTTTGGCTATGGTCGAGGGCATGTCGCGATCGGATATTCTTGGTTTTGTTTTAGAGACTTTGTATGGACAAACTATGGACTTGGGTACATTATGGTGGATGTGAACTTGATTATTATTTTTGTTTTGGTTATGGTTTTTGGTTTGGAATTTTATGGTCAGACTTGTTTAGGTTGGCCATGGTCTTTGACCGATCCCAAAGTATTTATGTGGTTAATCACTCCATCTTGTTATATGCTTGGAATTCATTTGACTCAGGGTATATGTTGGTAGGTTGGATTTGGAAGAGGGGTGATCTCCGGTCCTTGTTGGGCTTGATATGCCTATTACGATAGGGCCCTGGCTCGGGTCATGTCACGTTAGTAGTGAGAACTCATACTATGATTTGTGGGTTATATAAATATAGTATATGTACCAACACGAGGTACTCAGGCATCGACCGATTGAGCCCCAAAGACAATGTAAGTATAAGCAACATTTAAAGCAGAAATAATATTAGAGGTGACTATCTAAGAGATGAGATACAATAATACCTAAATAAAGAGTAAGGATAAACTATAATATCCTACAAGTAATTTGGGATGAAGTTATGTTAGTAAGTAGCTAGTCAACGTATGATAGTATAGTGAAGAAGGAGATTGAGATATACAATACAGGTATAAAGCAAGATATATACAAGAGATCTATAAAAGTAAGATAAAGAAAGTGTATATATATACTTATAATAATACTACGAAGAAGATTGGACATATATCATGAAAATGGATAAACCAAAAAGTGCTAACCAAAGGGAATTGTCTTAACATCTCGCGAATCATAACCAACTAGGGGAGCTAACTCTAGCATAATCAGTCTCTAATCAAAATGTGAAAAATCATAAATCCCATCATAATAAGAGAAAAGAAGTCAAAAGTGTACCAACAATCTCAGGTATCAGTCCATAACCAACCTGCCATGAACTATACAGTAGTAACCAAGCAATAGCATAACTGACTAACCTTGACAAATATTAACCTAAATGGTCCCTCATAAGCTCAGAAGGTGCAATCAATCACTTAGCCAAAAACAAGCACCACCTATACCTATACAACCCCCCATAAGACTGATAGATACAAGTTCCAAGCATTTATACTGGTGATAGGCGATGCATGTGAAAGAATGAAGTTCATTAAAAGAACCAGATGATGCAAGATAGACCATGTACCATATCCAACACTAGTGTAGTCACCTCCTCCATCTCAACGGCTCACAAAGGCAGGATATACGGTGATTATCTTCCTCTATATACAATGCTTGAACCTGAACCAGCACTACCATAAACCAAATCTATAACAGGAGCAATAACAAGAATTTTAATCAAACTGGAACTAGTGGATGATAACAAGATGCTGGATAATCCATAATTACACGATAATAATAGAAGGGTTTGAATTGGAACCATAGGGTAATAATAAGAGGCCTGATAATCCATAACTATACAATAACAATAGTCGAGCTCAAACTAAAACCATAGGGTAATAATAAGAAGTCTGATAATCTATAACCGAGCACTAGGGCTCCCAAATCGTAACCATGAACAAATGTCAAACTCAAATTGAAACTCATAACCATGGCATAACTAGCAGTAATCTAGGGGTCCTAAGCCCATCACCAACCCATTTATTCATAAAATTCAGTCGCGAGCAATTTAAGATCAGCTACTACCCACCCTAAAGGTAATGAAGCAAAAAATGTCTGTTATTAAGAATAAGTGAACCTAGACCCCAGGTAAAAACCTAAAGGAGCAGTTATAAGTCCATCTAAGCCTAAAGTAAAGTCACTCGAAGTATTTTATCTAAAATTGGAAATGAGACCCACTACCAGCCTATAATAACGTAATCTAAGGCAACACCTACCCTAACCTAGGCTAAAGTTTCTCAGTCCTATCCCAAGGTACTATAGGATCTAAGTCTAGTTTTAGAGGTGGACCGTATACTAAACTAAGGGAAAATGGGCCTAAATCCTAATAAAGAGAGGCCTTAATGGGCTAAAGTAAGCATGAGAATGAGGATAATGCATGCATGCCACCAACATATCCAAACAAAAAATTGTAAATACCAAAATGGTTATAAGCTAAGATACATCTCTTTTATGACATAAGGAACTGACCGGGTGTACATGGTATCTTAACCAAGGTCTCGAGCCCAACATTGTAATATATAGAAAAATAGGAGTATATGAGTCAATGTAGGGAATCAAAAGCAGGATCAAGGAGAGACATTATTCTACTAGGTGAGATTAATCGAGGAATATCATTGAAAGGACTACCCTAACTCCTTTACTAATTATTGTTAGTGCCAACCTAAGGTCATTTACATAACTAAACGGGCTTAACAACATGCTAAAGTTATGTCGGGTATTCTAGGTTAAGGCTTAATTTATGACTCTATACTAAAATCCCTAAACAGGCCAAATACTAATACAACTAGCCCTAACCCTATATTATAACCTCCACCTAGAGTACAGTCCATATAGTATAAGTTAATAGGTAAAAGTAGATTGAAGCCTACCTCGATGTTGAACCATAGATCTTGAATTGTCCAGAACTATTTGTAACTACTCCATGATCTCCAGATGTCGTCATGATATCAAAATCAAAAACTATGTATTAATATGAGTAAAATGATACCGATTTTTCTATATAAACTCCAGGCCCAAAATTAGGTCAATAATGGGCTCATGGGCCCCGCTAATGGAAATTTAGAATTAGATCCATCATGAGGTCCCTCGAATTAAAAAGAATGCCTGCTTGAAATTTATGAACAAATAAGTCTCAATTAAGGCTCAAATACCCCCAAAAGATAAGGGAAACAAATGAATAAATCAAGAATTAAAGGATAGAATTAGGGTTAAAACTTACGAAATAATGAAGGGAAAATGATCACTAATTCACCCCCTACACAATCCTAGCACAAATTAATAATTTCCTAGCAGTTTTTGAGCTTACAAGTCTAATAATGGGAGAAAGGGTTAGAAAAATAATGGATTTTTGGGGAAGAGAACAATATATAGGGCCAGGGGTTACTCATCATGAACACGAGGCCCCCTCCCAGCTGCGATCACTATGTACTAAGAAATTGATCATCTCAAATGTGAGGAATTTACCATGATCGCGATGAAAAATTAAAGAATGCCATTGAGAATGCGATAAAGCCTTCACAAATACGAAGAAGTGATTAGGTAGGGTCTAATTGACCATTCATCGTGAATGCTAGAGGAGGATTGCGGTCATAAATTTCAAAAACTTGGCCCTTCACAAACGTGGTCAACTTCTAATGAATGTGAAGGGGAAGGGTGGCCTGCACCAGGTGTTGTTGCACCAGGTGTTGTGATGTGCTATTGAAATATAGCACTTTCTACTCTTAAATAAGGAAAATATGCACGTTTCTATGGTTATTTTTTAGATATGATGTGTTTGGGTATGTTTTTTAGGAAACCATGTGTTTGGATGCTAAGTTTGTGAAAAATATGAAAAAAGGTGTTTTTAGCTACTTTTTGGAGCAATTAAAAATGTTCGAGACACTTTCTGGCTTGTTCATGATCAAAGCATGTTCAAGAATTGATGAAGAGCTGAAAAGATGAATCCCGACACTTACTAAGTCAATCTGTGGACCACAAGTAGGACCTACGGACTGCAAGTAGGCAAACCAAGTGCCAAAAGTCCAAAATCCCAAGAGCTGACTTGCGAGAATTTTTCATCTGTTACCTGCACCCTATACCTGCGCTCACCCTACTGACCACAGGTACTACCTGCGCCCAGGGTCAAGGCATAAGTACAGACCACATGTGGCCATCGACCTTGTTTTCTGCTATTTCTTTCGGGCTTTGGTTTTAGGGTTTTATCATGTACTATAAACACCATTTATGTTTTTTTAGTAGGAGTAACGCACTTTTGATACTCAAAAATATATTTTGAATCCAAGATTCGATTTTGATCTTGGGATTCTCTTGTATTGACTTCAATTGATTAATTTAATTACGGTTGTGGGTTTTTATACTTCTTATCATTTTGATTTTATCTATGTTTTTTATAATGAATAATATTGATTTCTTTACAAGCATGAGTGTCTAAAACCCATAGCTAGGGTTGTGGAAACCCTGGAGAATTGACAAAGTAGGGGAAGTGTTGTTGTTGTTCTGAACCAATACCAATGCATGCATTGCTTTATCTACATTATAATAGTTTTCTTAATGGGTGCGAATTTTAGGATCCCACCTACATATTGCTACTTACTCCAAAAGAGAAGTAGTGACTAGGAAACGATAATGACAATAGTAATTTGGAGTTTAACTGTCCATCCACATTACTAGGTTTTATCTACGTAATATGGTAATATTTCATCTAATAACTAGAGACTCAAAACGTAATAGTTAACTAGGATCTAGATAAGGGTTAGTAACGCGACATCCTGAGACTCAAAAGGTAACGGGTGAAATCTTTTTACACATCCAAAAGATTGCAGAAGGTACATAACTTAACTATTTTTCATACAAAGCATCAGGTTGGTTCAACAAAGCACGCTAAGCCTATGGATTTGAGAAGCCAGGGGAACACAATTATAATGTTCACCTACGACTAATTATAACCAAAGTTGATATAGTTTCTTACTCAAGATTACTACACAAAACCCATATTCACTTTTTCAGTTCTACCCATTTACTACAACTATTGTTAGCCATGATCCACGTGTTCCCTTAGGATTTGGCCCCAACCTTAGTTGGGTTACTATATTTTGACAGCGACTGTATCATCTTCTAATAGGAGGTGTAGTTTGGACGTCATCAAAATTTTGGCATTATTGTCGAGGAACACGGTGTTGATTTATAATTTGAGGTTTTTGTAGTTTTTGGGGGTTTTCTTTTTGTTTTTGTTCTTAGTTGAGCATACGCCGGTGTATGCCTAGCATATAGAGTAGAGGAAATCCCCTACTCCCACTAAATTTGAATCCAAAGAGGATCCAATAAACACTTAGTAGGATGTCTGAGCAGAAAGAAAATGAACTTCCTAATGGGGTTCGTTATGTTGTACCTTCCCCTCCTTCCAAAGAAGTATAGGATATTGTTAATCGATAGACTGATGATCTGTTAGATTAAGCTAAAACTGAGAGAAGGGAAACAGAAGAAGCTCAGCAGGTAGCTAGGGAAGCAAAGCTAGTTGAGCAGAGACAAGCAGCAGACCGTCGAGCAGCACTCAATAGAAACTAGAATAGATCTAGAGGAGCCTGTGTTCAAGTAATCCCAGCATATTAGTATGTGAAGCCATATATAGATGATGAAGAAGACTTGTTATATGTTGAGTCAGCAGAGACTGGAGCCATAGTTCCTCCTATTTTACCCCTAGGTATCAAGTTTGACATCACAAGTGCAATGATCTAACTTCTAAATCTAAAGGGTGTGTTTTCAGGTCTGCCTACAAATGATGTAAATTTGAACCTAGCCAATTTCATCGGGATCTACAATTCATAAACAAATCTAGGGGTGAATCAGGAAGCACTCAGACTGAGGATATTCCAATTCTCACTTGCAAAAAAAGCATCTTTATGGTTAGGGGAACTGCTAAGAGGCTCTATCACTACATGGAATGAGATGTGCAAGCAATTTTTGAATTGGTTTTTTCCTCTATCTAGTTGTTAAAGCTTAAGGATGAGATCTATAATTTCAAGCAACTGCAGTTAGAATCTATGTTCGAGGCATGTTAAGGTTTAATAAGAAGATGAGCATGGTGCCTAATCATTGATTTTCAGGGTGACCTTATTAGAGATATTCCACCAAACCTTGACTATCAGCTCTAGAGCCATGGCAGACACCATAGATAGAGGAGATTTTATAAGACTATGCTGGGAGGTAGCTTCAGAGATGTTAGATTAGATTTGGCTCTCTAACCGAGGGTGACAAACTCGAGAGGCTGGGAGGGGATCTAGCACATATGCTATTGGTGCCTCCTGTGACCAGAAAATAGCTGATGACACTATAGCATAAGAGATTGAGTTATTTAGAACTGATCTAGGGGTACTAGCAAAGCACCTTGCAGCAGCAACTTTTAAGAAAGTAAATGCAGTAGCAGCACAGGGGTCTTCTTCCAAAGCTTACGAGTAAGAATTAAAGAAGAAAGTAAATTATCTGGATCATCAGTTAGCGGGTTTTCAAGCCCAAGGACAAGGGAACCAAGATTGGAACTTCTATGACAGATATAGTGATTATAGAAGAGAGAAAGATGGTCATTGAAAGAAGAAGGATGACTACAAAGAGAAGGGAGATGGGTATATTCCACCTGGCAGACAAGATGCAGAATCCAAAATGGAAGAGATGCTAGCTAAGATGGTAAAGGGTAAAGAATCAATAGATCATCCTTAAGGAGACTAAGTCTGATATTTTAGGATTAACCCAGAGGGTTGAGTTACATGCCACTACTATAAAGCAGTTGGAGCACCAGTTCGGGCAGATATCAAAAACTCTAAACCAAAGGTAGCCAGGTACCCTTCAGAGCAATACGGTGCAAAATATGAAAAATAATGTCCATGTACTTACTATTACCACGAGGAGTGGTATCACTACTATGGATCCCCCATGACCTACTGCAAAAGATGTTGATGATAAGACACCAATAGTTGAGTCTGATAAGGTAACAGATGATAAAGGTAAAACTACTAAAGATAAAGGTAAGGGGCTGGTCATTAAGATAGAAATTAGACAAATTTTAGAGACCACCCCTACCTTTTCCTTAGAGATTGAAGCAAAAGAAAGAGAAAGGTGAGTTCAAGTGATTTATTTAGATGTTGAAAGAATTAAGCTGGAACGTGCCTTTTTTTTAGGAATTAGAGTAGATTCCTGGATATTCTAGGTACAATAAACAACTGATTACAAGGAAAAAGGAGGGATAATTGAGGATGTTGATGGTGTACACCAATGCACTGCAGTCACGACTAGGTCTTTGGCGTAGAAAAAGAGTGATCCTGGAGCATTCACTATACCATGCACTATTGGGTCATACCAATTTGCCAGAGCCTTGTGTGACTTAGGAGCCAGAATTAATTTGATATCACTATCCATATTTAAGAACTTGGGCTTAAACACTCTAAACTGACTTTAATGCGTCTATTGATGGCTGACCGCATAGTGAGAAGATGAAATTCAAGAGAGTGTGAATTGAAAATTTTTTGTGAGTCAACTAATGATTCTTCACAGTCGACTCACCAATAGATCAGTGCATGTTACAATACATATTAAACTTAAAACAATTAAGCAAATAAGTAATCAAACATAAAGTAAAGACACTAAAATTAATCCTGGTTCAGAACATCAATGTGGTGCCTACTTCCAGTCCCCTTAGGTTTCAATATTTCCTTAGATCTTTCAATACTAGATTTGAGTACAATGATGAGAAATAATTTTTGAAGACTTAGTTTGCTCTTCGGATCTTGTGACACAGCTTTTGTTTATATCACAAAGTGGACACGATCTTATTCTTTGTATAACAATTGTAAGCTAAAGATTACAAAGCCTTATGAAACTAAGATTGAGACACTTTGAGTTTTTCTTCTTAAATTTATGCGCGGGCTTCAGCCTTTTATCTCTTTTTTTATAGTGTCGACCTTTTTCCTGTCGTTACCCTTTGTAACGAAACCTAAGAGATTTCTTCTTAATCAAGGATTTGGATTGGTTCCTTGATTGAGGGATGGCACCATAATGTATGTCTATATCAGATATGTCCATATGTGGTGCAGTTTCCATAATTATACATGTCCATATTAGATATGTCCATGTAACGATTGTGGCCTTCCTTTTTTTTGTTTTATGTCCTAGTTGATTTGGTCAGCTGTGATTCTAAGATTGTGATCCTTCTTCCATTTCTAAGATATTTGATTTATTTTCTTGCCATATTATTTGAATTCCATGATCATCTTTTTCATGATTGGATGTTCTTCTATTTTTGGAGTTGGCTCTCTTGCTTACTTCCATGTTGAGTTAGTCTTTTTTATCCTCCATATCTTCGGGTGAGATACCCTTCTATATTCTAATATCCTTCAAAGGTACACTCATTAGTTTTTCATTATTAAAACTTAAATACAGGTGGTTAACCATCTTCCCCTTTTTTATAATGACAAACAAGCATAAACATCAGTTAACTTCCCTGTTTGTCAAAGTAGTCGGCTTGCTCCCCCTGACTTGTAAGTATCTTTATTGTCCTAATTTTCTTGGGTATCATTCGGCCTTTGTGTATCAAAATTCAACTTGCTCCCTCTGACTTGTACGTTTTTTTGCTGTCCTAAGTTTCTTGGGTATCAGTCTGCCTTTGGGTATCAAAAGTTGACTTGCTCTACCTGGCTAATGGGTACTTCTGGATTTCTTAATGTTCCTGTCTTTCTCCCTATTTTTGCATAATCAAAAAGAATAGAAGCAAAAAACAAAACACATAGATAGAACAACAACAAGAAGTAATAGAAAAACATGGACAGTCATAATATATTAATGAGGCAGAGCAAAAAAAGTTATGGCAGAGAGTATGGTAAAGATTATCTTATAACCCATCAACACAAGGGACAGGACCCCCTTTTGAATAAAAATTCAAAATTTACTGTTTCTCCAAGAAGTATGTTTGGGTGTTATGCATATTATGACAAAAAATTTCATAGGATTTTTCAACATTTTGACAAAGGAGGAGTAAGAGGTTTGAACAGAGACAGCCAGATCATCATTCGAGGAAGAGACTTGGGATTTCAATGAGTTCATGTAAGAGAGAACTCGAGAGAACAGCTTGACTCCTTCTTGTTTGATCCCATCGAGTGCCAGACGGACAATACTTATGTCAGATCTTGTAATTTTCACAAGGTCCAGGAATGTGGTAGTCGACTCCTAGAGTTGCATGACAACTTCTTCAATGGCTTTGATCCGCTGCTTGAGTTCTTCGAGTTCCTTTAAGAAAAAGGTAGAGGGGTTAGACAAAGATTTACTTACCTTTGGGGGTTCAGCCTTAGCACAGGCAGACTCATTTTTGTACCATTCATCATCCACAAGGACATACCCCAAGCTGCCAAACATTTTTGAATCATAAGTTGCAACAACTTTTATAAGGGGATAGGCAGACAAATCGATAGAGTAGAACAGAAGGATCCAATGATGAGTATCCCATATGGCAAATTGGTAGAGGCATGAACTTCTCTTGCACTCTCAATTATGTACTCATGTATCCAGGTTTCCCAAGTGATTTTGATCTTCTTAACCAAACAGTACAACACAAAGACATCACGACAAGTGATATTTCTTAGGGATCCTTTCCACAGAATCACAGTGGTAGAAATAATATGGGAAATGATGCAAAATTTGAAACATAATGATAGGGGACGAATGTTGGTTGACACGGAGTCAGGGTCTTATAGAAATTTCTTGGCTTCCTCAAAGCCCACTTCAAAATTATCGGGCTAGTTACTATTCATAAAAGGGACCCCACCAAATAACTTAGTATCAAAGATGTTTTCAAATAGGAAGTTGTTCGAGACAATTCTTGTGCCCAGCACAAGAGTCTCAAATTCACCACTGTCTAGAGAAAGTTGGAGATTAGCATAAAACATGAAGACAGGGTCATCATAAACTAGAAGTCCACAGAGACAAAAAAAGCAAGGACAGATGTTAAAATTTGAAAACCTGACTAATATTACAAGAGGCATCTTTCAATTGACGAAGATTGACGATGTGACCAGGTACGGTGGAGAAATTTTTAAAAGAGTGGATTTTTTCTTTATGAGAGTTTGTCTATAATTGGTGCATCTATAATTGGTGCATCTCTTCTGGAGAGAGGGAGTTAGAAGGGTTTGGATGAGGCTTTTTTATAGAGGAGACAGGGCTAGAACAGGGTCGTTGTTTCTTAAAAAGAGTGGATTGAGATAAGGATTCGTCAGAGGACTCAAAAAGAAGAATGGGATCATCGAAAGAGAATTTAGATATGTTAGCCATAGAGAGGGTCTTAGTCTTGAGTAAGAGAGAAGATGAGACTTAAAGGATGAGAGAAGAAGAAGAAGATCCTATTAAGGGAACCAAAAGCAAGAGGGTAAGGGGTGAATTATGGAAGAGATAATGGAGGGGAAGGTAAAAGGGCGTAAAGTGAAAGGGGACTGATGAAGGTGAAAGGACAATGTATGGGGAAGGTAAAAGGTGGTAGAGGAGGCAAGGGAAATGGTGAAGTTAATGATGACTTTCCTTAAAAAATATTTTTTTTGGTAAAATAGGTAAAATTTGACTAAGTATGACATTTGTGTCCAAAAATATGACTCATAAATCATTAATGCTGAGAATACTAAATCTTTTTCTGAGAAAACAAAATCTTCCTTCCAGCAATGGTTTTGTAAAAATATCTGCCAGCTGACTTTTGGAGTCAACAAATTTTAATGAAAATTGCCACTTTCTATATGATCACAAATAAAATGATGCCTGATGTCAATATGATTTGCCCTAGAATGATGCATAGTACATTTAGATAGACTAATGGCACTAGTATTGTCACACAATATGGGAACAAATTAAAATCGCATAGTTGACATATGATTCATAGAGTTTAGGAACAACAACTCTCAATGGTTGTGTATACCACTCTAGTTGTTGGCGAGTCAACTAATGTTTTCTTCAAGTTGTGTCAGGGACTTAGGATATTTCCTATTAAGGCCAAAAAACTTTCACCTGGCTATCAAAAAAGAATTCTCACACAGAGAAAGGTTAGAATTATCAAGAATAATATCATTAAATGTAAAATTGTACAGTAAGGAAGTTTGAAACAAGCTTTTGTCAGACCAGAGTTCTATCAAAGTTATTTTCTTAAAAATCATTATCTAGTAGGAAAGCACTCAATCTCTCATGCCAAGACTTTGTAGCGTGTTTGAGACTGTAGTGCTTTCAACATTCATTTGAAATGACTCAAAACATTTGAAAGCAGTAATAGCTTGAATTGATTCTAACCTTGCCATAAGGGAAAGGGTTTAATTATGTTCAATACCTTCTCCCAATGTACCTAGTCATTCAATTTTTTTAGGGTGAAAGCAAACAATTTTTTATAATTTCTTGAAACACGTAGTTTTGCTATTTCAGATATAGCAGTCGACTCTGGAGGGGGTATAGTCGACTTTGGTTTGTAATGGTTCCGAGGTAGTAAGAGAATTTCCTTTATATTGTACATTACTTTGTAATTTCATAGATCAAACTCTTCTCAATATATTCTTACCATTGTTGTGGATAATTCATTGCTTCTGCCCAATAGAGATCTGGGAGATTACGTTCTAATCCATAGATCTTGGTAATTTCCCAAAAAGACTTATTTTTTCACTCCACTACACCATTCTTGATGTTTACAGATGAGAGACATGCTATTTTTGACATGTTTGAAGGACCAACTTTTAGCTTAGAGGGGATTCTAAACCAAGCATCACACATCTGACTGATGCTGAGTGAGTTACACTTGAGATGGATTATCACGTATACTTCATCTCAAATATGAGGAATCAACCATAATCATGATGAAAAATCAGAAACTGCCATTACAAATGCAAAGAAGAGATTGGATAGGGTCCGATCGACCATTCATCATGAATGCTAGAGGAGGCTTCAGATCAAAAATTTCAAAAACTTGGCCATTCGCAAATGTGGTCGACTTCTCACAAAAGTGAAGGGGAAGGTGGCCTGCACTAGGTGCTGCTGCACCAGGTGTTGTGATGTGTTATTGAAATATAACACTTTCGATACTTAAATAAGGAAAATATGAAAGTTTCTACGGTTATTTGTCAGATATGATGTGTTTTGGGTATATTTTGTAGGAAACCATGTTTTGGATGCTAAGTTCGTGAAAATATGAAAAAAGGTGTTTTAGGTACTTTTTGGAGCAATTATAAATGTTCGAGACATTTTCTGGCTTATTCGTGATCAAAGCATGATCAATAATTGAAGAAGAGCTGAAAAGATGACTCCCAACACTTACTAAGTCAACATTTGTACCACAAGAAGGACATACGGACCATAAGTAGGCAAAGAAAATGCCAGAAGTCCAAAATCCCAAGTGTTAACTTGCAGGATTTTTTCATCTGGTACCTGCGCTTACCCTACTGATGCAAATACTACCTGCGCCCAGGGTCAGGGCACACGTGCAGCCCACATGTGGCTACCGGCCCTGTTTTCTCCTATTTCTTTCGAGCTTTAGTTTTAGGATTTCCTTATGTACTATAAATACCCTTTATGTATTTTTAGTAGGAGTAACGCACTTTTGATACTCAAAAACATATTTTAATTCCAAGATTCGATTTTTATCATGGGATTCTCTTGTATTGACTTCAGTTGATTAATTAATTACGGTTGTGGGTTTTTAAACTTCTTATCATTGTGATTTTATATATTCTTTTATTTATGAAATATATTGATTTCTTCACAAGCATAAGCGGCTAAAACCCATAGCTAGGGTTGTGGAAACCCTAGCGGATTGACAAAGTAACGAAAGTGTTGTTGTTGTTCTAAACCAATATCAATGCATTCATTGCTTTATATACATTATAATAGTTTTCTTAAAGGGTGCAAATGTTAGGATCCCGCCTAGATATTGCTACTTACTCCAAAAGAGGAGTACTGACTAGGAAACGATAAAGACAACAGTAGTTAGGAGTTTAACTGTCCATTCACGCGTCTAGGTTTTATCTACGCAAGATGGTCAGATATCATCTAATAACTAGAGACTCAAAAGGTAATAGTTAACTGGGATCAATATAAGGGTTAGTAACGCGACATCCTGAGACTCAAAAGGTAAAAGGTGAAATCCTTTTACAAATCCAAAAGATTGCAGAAGGTACATAACTTAACGATTCTACATCCAAAGTATCGGGTTTGTTCAACAAAGCCTGATAAGCCTATGGATTTGTAAAGCTAGGATAACACAATTATAATGTTCACCTACGACTGATTAGAACCAAAAGTTGATATAGTTTCTTACTCAAGATTACTGCACAAAACCCATATTTTCTTTTTCAGTTCTACCCGTTGACTATAACTGCTGATAGCCATAATTCCACGTGTTTCCTTGGGATTTGGCCCCAACCTTTATCGGGTTACTATATTTTGATAGAAACCCTATCATCTTCTAAGATGAGGTGTAGTTTGGACGTCATTAAAATTTTGGCATTGTTTCCAAGGAATGCGGTGTTGATTTATAATTTGAGGTTGTTGCAGTTTTTGGGTTTTTCTTTTTGTTTTTGTTGTTAGATGAGCATATGCAGGTGTATACATATGGAGTAGAGCCAATCCCTTAGTCCCACTGAATGTAAATCCAAAGAGGATTCTACAAATACCTAGTAGGATATCTGAACAGAAAGAAGATGAACTTCCTAATGGGGTTCGTGATGTTGTACCTCCCCCTCCACCCAAAAGAGTACAAGATATTGTTAATTGATAGAGTGGTGAGTTGTTATATCAATCTAAAAATAAGATAAGGGAAATAGAAGAAGCTCAGTAGGTAGCTAGGGAGAAAGATCTAGCTGAGCAGAGACATACAGCAGACCATCGAGTAGAACTTAGTGAAAACCAGAATAGAGCTAGAGCTGCCTGTGTTCATGTAATCCCATCTTATTAGTATGTGAATCCATATGTATATAATGATGAAGACTTTGGATATGTTTTATCGGCACTGACTGGAGCCATAGTTCCTTCTATTTTAAACCCAGGCATCAAGTTTGCTATCACGAGTGCAATGATCCAACTTCTAAATCTAAAGGGTGTGTTTGTAGGTCTGCCTACAAATGATGCAGACTTTCACCTTTCTAATTGTATCGGGATCTACATTTCATATATAAATCCATGGGTGAATCAGGAAGCACTCAAACTGAGGCTATTCCCCTTCTCACTTGTAGGAGAAGCATCTTTATGGTTAGGGGAAATGCTAAGAGGCTCTATCACTACATAGAATAAGTTTTGCAGGCAATTCTTATATAGGTTATTTCCTCCATCTAGGATGATGCAACTTAAGGATGATATCTATAATTTCAGGAAACTACAGTCAAAATCTACGTCCAAAGCATAGTTCAGGTTTAATAAGAAGATAAGCATAGTGCTCAATCATCCGTTGTTAGGGATGAGCTTATTAGAGATATTCTATCGATCCTTGACTATAAGCTCTAGAGCCATGCTTGATACCATATCTAGAGGAGATTTTATGAGACTACACTGGGAGGAAGCTTCTGAGATATTAGATCAGATCTCGCTCACTAATTGATGGTGGAAAACTCGAGAGGCTGAAAGAGGATCTTGAAGATATGATATTGGTGCCTCCTGCGACCAGAAAGTAGATGATGACACGGTAGCATAAGAGATTTTATTTCTCAAAACTGATCTAGGGGTACTATCAAAGTAGCTTATAGCAACGACTTTTGAGAAAGTAAATGCAGTAGCAGCATAGGGGTCTACTTCTAAATCTTACGAGTCAGAATTGGAGAAGGAATAAAATTAAATAGATCATCAATTGGCAGGTTTCCAAGCCTAAGGACAAAGTAACCAAGGTTGTAAATACTATGATAGATATACAGTCCCTAGCAGAGAGCAAGATGGTAAATGGAGAAAGAAGGATGACTACAAAAGGAGGGAGATGTGTACATTCCACCTAGCAGACAAGATGTAGAATCCAAAATAGAGGTGATGTTGGCTAAGCTAGTAAAGGGTCAAGATCAAGAGATCGGCCTTAAGAAGATTAAGGAAAACATTTCAGGATTGATCCAGATGGTCGAGTCACATGCCACTGCTATCAAGAAGTTGGAGCACCAGTTCGGGCAGATGTTAGCAACTCTGAACCAAAGGTAGCCAGGTACCCTTCAAAGCAACACAGTGTAAATTTTAAAATATGATGGTCATGTACTTACTATTACCACAAGGAATGGTATCACTACTATGGATACCTCATGATCTGCTGCTGAAGCTGATGATGATAAGACACTTGTAGTCGAGTCTGAGAAGGTAATAGTTGATAAAGGTAAAGTTGCTAACTATAAAGGTAAGGGTCCATTCATTAATCTAGAAATTAGATAAATTTTGAGGCCACCCCACCTTTTCCTCAGAGATTGAAGCAAAAGAAAGAGGAATGTACGTTCAAGCGATTTATTGAGATGCTGAAAGAATTAAGTTGGAACATTCCTCTTTTTGAGAAAGTAGAGCAGATGCATGGATATGTTAGGTACATGAAACAACTGATTACAAGTAAGAAAGGAGCGATAATTAAGGATGTTGATGGTGTGCAACAATACAGTGCAGTCACGACTAGGTCTTTAGCACAAGAAAAGAGTGATCCTAGAGCATTCACTATACCATTTACTATTGGGTCATACCAATTTTCCAGAGTATTGTATGACTTAGGAGCCAGCATTAATTTTATATCACTAGCCTTATTTAAGAGCTTGGGCTTAAACCATCCGAACCAACTTCGACGCGTTTATTGATGGCTGACCACATAGTGAAGAAACTGAAATTTAAGAGGGGGTGAATCAAAACAAAAATCTGAGTTGAATAATGATTATTCACAGTGAACTCACCTGCAGATCAGTACATGTTACAAGACATATTAAAATTAAAACAATTAAGCAAATAAGCAATCAAACATAAATTAAAGACACTGAGATTTATCATGGTTCGGAACACCAATGTGGTGCCTACATCCAGTCCCCATAGGTTTCAACATTTCCTTAGATCTTTCTATACTGGATTTGAGTACAATTATGAGAAACATTATTTGAAGACTTATTTTGCTCGTTAGATCTTGTGACACAGATTCAGTTTATATCATAAAGTTGACTCGACCCTATTCTTTGTATAATAATTACAAGCTAAAGTTACAAAGACTTATAAGACTATGATTAAGACACTTTGAGTTTTTCTTCTTAAAGTTGTGCGCGTGCTTCAGCATTTTGTCTCTTCTTTTATAGTGCCCACCTTTTTCCTATTGTTACCCTTTGTGAGGAAACCCAAGAATTTTCTTCTTAATCAAGGATTTTGATTGATTACTTGATTGAGGTATTGCACCATAATATATTTCCATATCATATATGTCCATATATGGTACAGTTTCCACAATTATACATGTCCATATCAGATATGTCTATGTTACGGTTATGTCCTTCCTTTCTTTTGTTTTATGTCCTGATTGATTTGGTCTATGTGATTCTAGGATTGTGATCCTTCTTCCATTTCCAAGATATTTGATTGATTTTCTTGCTATATTTGATGAATTTTGTGATCATCTTTTTCATGATTGGATGTTCTTCCATTTTTGGAGCTATCTCTCTTGCTTGCTTCCATGTTGAGTTAGTCTTTTGGATCCTCCATATCTTCAGGTCAGATACCTTTCTATATTTTAATATTCTTCAAAGGTCCACTCATTATTTTTTCATTATTAAAACTTAAATACAGGAGTCTAACAATCTCCCCTTTTTTGATAATGACAAACAAGCATAAACATCAGTTAACTTCCCTACCTATCAAAGTATTAGGATTGCTTCTCCTAAATTTTAAGCACCTCTATTGTCCTAAGTTTCTTGGGTATCAGTATGCCTTTGTGTAGAGAAAGTTGACTTGCTCCCCCTAACTTGTAAGCATTTTTGTTGTCCCAAGTTTCTTGGGTATCAGTGTGCCTTTATTTATCGAAAGTTGACTTGCTCTACCTTGATAATGAGTGCTTCCTAATTTCTTGATGTACCTATATTTCTCCGTATTTTGGCATAACCAAAAAGAATAGAAGCAAAATACAAAATACATAGACAGAACAACAACGAGAAGTAATAGACAAACATGGATAGTCATAACTATTAATGCAGCAGAGCAAAAAAAGTTATGGCAGATAGTGTGGTAAAGATTATCTTACAACCCATAAACCCAAGGGATAGGACCCTCTTTTGAATATAAATTCACAATTCACTATTACACCAGGAAGTATGTTAGGGTGTTATGCATATTATGAAAAAATTTGTCATAGGAATTTTTAATATTTTTGACAAAGGAGGAGTAGGAGGTTTGAACAGAGATAGCCAAATCATCATTTAAGGAAGAGACTTAGGATTTGAATGAGTCCATGTGAGATATCACTCTAGAGAATAGCTTGACTCCTTCTTGTTTAAGCCCATCGAGTGCCAGACAGACCACACTTATGTCAGAGTTTGCACTTTTCCCATGGTTCAAAAATGTGGTAATTGACTCCTGGAGTTGCATGACACCTTCTTCAATGGATTTGATCCACTTCTTGAGATCTTTGAGTTCCTCCAACAAAGAGTTAGAGGGGTTAGAAATAGATTTACTTACCTTTGGAGGTTCAACCTTGGTATAGGCAGACACTTTTTTGCATCATTCATCTTTCACCAGGTCATACCCCATGCTGTCAAATGTTTTGAATCATAAGTTGCAGAAACTTTTATTGGGGGATAGGCAGATAGATTGATGGAGTAGAACAGAAGGATCCAGGTGATGAGCAACCCGTATGGCAAACTGGAAGAGGCATGAACTTCTCTTGCACTCTCAAGCATGTACTCACATATCCAGGTTTCCCAATTGATTTTAATTTCTTAACCAGACAGTACAACACGAAGATATCACGACAAGTGATATTTCTTAGGGATCCATTCCATAGAATCAGAGTGGTAGCAATAATATGGGCCATGATGCAAAATTTGAAACATAATAATAGGAGACCAAAGTTGGTTGACACAGAGTCAGGGTCATACAAAATTTTCTTGACTTCCTCAAAGCCCACTTCAAAGTTATCGGGCCAATTACTATTCATAAAAGGGACCACACCGAATAACTTAGTATCAAATATGTTTACAAATAGAAAGTTGTTCAAGACAATTCTTGTGCCCAGCACAAGAGTCTCGAATTCACCACTATCTGGAGAAAGTCGAAGTTTAGCATAAAACTTGCAAACAGGGTCTTCATAAACTAGAAATCCATGAAGATGAAAAAGTAAGGATAGATCTTAAAACTTGAAAATATGACTAACATTACAAGAGGCATCTTTCAATTGACGAAGATTGACGATGCGACCAGGTATGATAGAGCAATTTTTAAATGAGTGGATTTTTCTTTGTGATAGTTTGTCTAGAATTGGTGAATCTCTACTCGAGAGAGGGAGTTCGAATGGTTTGGATGAGGTTTTTTGATAAAGAAGATAGGGTTGGAATAGGATCTTCATCTCTTGAGAAGAATGGATTGAGATAAGGATTCGTCGGGAGACTCAGAAAGTAAAATGGGATCATCGGAAGAGATTCTAAATATGTTAGTCATGGAATGAGTCATAATCATGAGTAAGACACGAGATGAGATTGAAAGGATGAGAGAGAAAGGATAAGAGCTTATTAAGTGGACCAAAAGTAAGAGGGTAAGAGGTGACTATTCAGAAGAGATAATGGAGGAAAAGGTTAAGGGGTGTGAAGTGAAAGGGGATTGATAGAGGTGAAAGAACAATGCATGAGGAAGGAAAAAGGCGGTAGAGAAGGCGAGGGAAATGGTGAAGTTAATGATGACTTCCCTTAAAAAATATTTTTTTGGGGTAAAATAGGTAAAATTGGACTAAGTAAAACATGTGTGTCCAAAAATATGACTCATAAATCATTAATGTTGAGAATGTCAAATCTTTTTCTAAGAAAATAAAATATTTCTTCTAGCAATGGTTTTGTAAAAATATCTGCCAGTTGATTTTTGAAGTCAACAAATTTTAATGAAAATTACCACTTTCTATATGATCACTAATAAAATGATGCTTGATGTCAATATGCTTTGCCCTAGAATGATGCATAGTACATTTAGATAGTCTAATGGCACAAGTATTGTCACACAATATGGGACCAAATTAAAGTCAAGTAGTTGACGTATGATTTATAGAGTTTAAGTACAATAACTCTCAACGGATGTGTATACTACTCCAATTGTTGGCGAGTCAACTAAAGTTTTCTTTAAGCTGTGTCAAGGATTTAGGATATTTCCCATAAGACCAAAAAAAATTCACCAGGTTAGAAAAAAAATTCTCACATAAAGAGAGGTTAGAATTATCAAGAATAATATCATAAATGTAAAATTGTATACTAAAGAAGTTTGAAACAAGATTTTGTCAGACCAGAGTTATATCAAAGTTATTTTCTTAAAAATCATTATTTAGTAGGAAAGCACTCAATCTCTCATGCCAAGCCTTTGGAGCGTGTTTGAGAATGTAGTGCTTTCGACATTCATTTGAAATGACTCAAAATATTTGAAAGTAGTAATAGCTAGAATTGATTCTAACCTTGCCACAAGGGCAAGGGTTTCATTATGTTCAATACATTCTCCCAATGTACCTAGTCATTCAGATTTTTCAGGGTGAAAGCTGGAAATTTTTTATAATTTCTTGGAACTCATAGTTTTTCTATTTCAATGTAGCAGTTGACTCTGGAGGGGCTATAGTCACTTTATTTTGTGATGGTTCTGAGGTAGTGAGAGAATTTCCTTTGGATTGTACATTACTTTATCACTTAATGGATCAAACTCTTCTCGATATATTCTTACCATTGTTGTGGACAATTCATTGCTTTTGCCCAACAGATATTTGGGAGATTACGTTCTAACCCAGAGATCCTCGTAGTTTCCCAAAATGACTGGTTCTTTCACTCCACTACACCATTCTTGATGTTCGTAGATGATAGACATGCTATTTTTAATATGTTTAAAGGACCATCTTTTAGCTTAGAGGGGATTCTAAACCAGGCATCACACATCTGACTGATGCTGAGTGAGTTACACTTAAGATGAATTATCAGGTATACTTCACCAGATTTGTATGAGAGGCTGAGCTGTACTGAGCCAATTTGATGACATTGTCTCTAGCGTTGTCACTAATTTTTACTAATCATCCACCTATATTCCTTAAAGCAGGAGAGATTTCTTTTTTTTGGTCATGTGTCTGGAACATCCGCCATCAGGAGCCCATATTTCCTTATTATGGTTTTCACGGATATGTTCCTGAAAAATAAGAAGATTAATTCTTCTTAGGTACCCAAGTGGTCTTGGGTCCTTACGGGTTAGATGTGCTTCCTTTGGGATTCTGAACCCACACACTTCTAGGCTTATACCTGCAGCTGTAGGATTTGTACCCTCTCTGTCCATAGATAAAAAATAGTGAGTCCTTGAGAGGAGAAAGAGGTCTTAATTGATTTAAATGACCCTGATGAGGAACTTGAATTGTTTCTGAAGGAATTTGATCTTACTAAACTATGGCTTGGAGATTTCCTAAAGCTATTTAACTAAAATTTTACGTCATCAATCTTTTCGTGAAGCAAGTCAATTTCAATTTGACATGCTTCAATTTCTATCTAATAACTTCTTTGTTCCTCTTCAATTTTTTGTTTAAATTAAGCTTCGCAACTTTTCTTTTCTTGAGAGAGTTTGTTATATTCATCTATAACGTTTTGAAGCTCGTCAGTTATCATATCTAAGTTTGATTGAAGAGTATTATAGTTGTGACAATTATGTAGTCTTACCTCGCTAGATTTACCTATTTCTATGAAGCATATATTGGAAGCCTCTACTTCTTCTTCAGTTTCATCTTCATCACTCTAGGCTCTAAAGTTTTGATTCTCTCTAGTTGGACGTCTTCTCAACTTTGGACAATTTTATTTCAAGAGTCTAGGCCTTCCATAATGATAACAGCGATCATCCTTTCTTGTGGAGTCATTATTTTTAGATCTTTAAGATATTTGGTGTCTCTATCTCATGATGTGCCTTACTTCATGGTTGATTAGGGTCATTCCTTCACTATTAGCATCTTCCAGAATGTCCTCTTCTTCAGTTAGAGCAACTTTAAAGGCTACTGGCTTCTTATTTTCCTCCTTGTGGTACCTGTTAATATAATTTTTCTCATATTCAATAAAGTTACCTCATAGTTCATTATATGTCATGTTGTGTAGATCTACGTCTTTCGGAATGGAAGTCTTGGTTTCCTAAATATTTGGGAAACTTTGGACCAGCTTCTGGACTTGCAGGATATGTGGATAGATCATCCCCATTGATTTCAGTTTGCATACGATCTTACTGGATCTGGTAAACATTGTTTCAATGTCCTCATTCTCTTCCATTTTGAACAACTCATATTCATTGACCAGGGTAGCAATTTTTGACTTCTTGACTTTGGTGGTTCCTTCATAGGTTACCTCCAATTTTTCCCACATTTCTTTTGTAGTCTCACAAGTTGATATTTTGTTGTATTCTTCTCCACTCACTTCACAAAGAAGTAGACTTATAGCACATACATTAGTTTGAATTACCTCTTGTTGTTCTTTGGTGACCTCAAAGATTTCAAGGTCTTCTATGTCAAAATTACTAGATTCTTTTTCTTTGTCCTTTGACTTCACTTTAAGTCCTGGAATCGACATTGGACACTTCTTGATGACAACCCATGCTTAGAAGTTATTTGATTGGACAAAGATTCTGAACCTATTTTTCCAGTAGGAATAATGTTGTCCATTAAAGTATGGTGGTCTTATGAAGGAGTGGCCATCTTGAAGAAGAGCACTAGGGATTTGATAATTTTCCATTTGATCTTTACTCACTTGCGCTTAAGCAACACTGTTGGTGAGATCTTCTCTGATACCAATTGAAATTCAAGAGAGGGGTGAATTGAAAATTTTCTATGAGTTGACTCTAACTCTTCACAGTCGACTTGCCTATAGATCAGCACACTTTACAAGATATATTAAACTTAAAACAATTAAACATATAAGTAATTAAACATTAAGTAAAAACACCAAGATTTATCCTGGTTCGAAACACCAATATGGTGCCTACTTTTAGTCCCCTTGGGTTTCAACATTTCCTTAGATCTTTCAATATTGGCTTCAGTACAATGATGAGAAACAAGTTCTGAAGACTTAATTTGCTCTTCAGATCTTGTGACACAGCTTCAGTTTATATCACAAAGTTGACTCAATCCTATTCGTTGTATAACTATTGTAAGATAAAGATTACAAAGCCTTATGAGACTAATATTGAGACACTTTGAGTTTTTCTTCTTGAAGTTGCGTGCACGCTTAAGCCTTTTGTTTCTTCTTTTATAGTGTCCATTTTTTTCCTGTCGTTACCTTTTATGAAGAAATATAAGAGATTTCATCTCAATCAAGAATTTGGATTGATTCTTTGATTGAGAGATGGCACCATAATGTATGCCCATGTCAGATATGTCCATACGTTGTGCACTTTCCATAATTATACATGTCCATATAAGATTGTTCATGTGATGATTGTGGCCTTCCTTCCTTTTGTTTTATGTCCTGATTGATTAGGTCTGATGTGATTTTGGGATTGTGATTATTCTTCTATTTCCAAGATATTTAATTGATTTGCTTGCCAAACTGTTTGAATGTTGTGATCCTCCTTTTCATGATTGAATGTTCTTCCATTTTTAGAGTTGGTTCTCTTTTTTGCTTCTATGTTGAGTTAGCCTTTTTGATCCTTCATATCTTTGGGTGATATACCCTTCTATCTTCCAATATCCTACAAAGGTCCACTCATTAGGTTGTCATTATTATAACTTGAATACAATAGGCTAACATAAGCCTATGGGAATCTCATTTGATGTGATATTAAGGGTGGATAACATTATCTTTCGGTCTAATTTTGTCATCCTGGATTGTGAGGTTGACACCGAGATGCCCACTATATTAGGAAGATCGTTTACCGCTATGATTAGAGATATGGTTTACATGGAGAAAGGTGAGCTAAATACAGAGTCAATGGTAAGAAGGCCACATTAAACATTTGAAAGTCAATGAAGTAGCCAATGAACATGAGGGTAGTGTCGGTGATTGATTGCATTGATGACCCTGGGGATACTCCTATAGGTATCTTGATAAATTCTTAGTAGACAAGATACCCACGTTGTGCTATGGCGTTAAATCAAGCATTGCTTAGGAGTCAACCCATAAGCTTGTTGGTGAAGTCTCAGTAACCAACATATCCACGTTGTCCCACAACATTAAATCAAGCATTGAGTGAGAGGTAACCCACTATTTTTAATGTTCATGCTTTTTGTTGTTTTTTCTTTTTGTAGGTTTTTAGCTCTTGAACTTAATTGTAATATGGTAAGAATTTCTACATTAATTGATTTCCAGGTAATAAGGTTGTGTGATCAACCCATCATGGTTACAAGTCCCACAGGGTAAGTTCAGTAACAAGCTGAAAAGTTGAAATTTTGAGGATGAATAATGGAAAGTTATGGACTTTGGCATCTAATCTGACTTTTGGGACCTCAAACTTAAGTTGTGAGGCCATAAATAGCTGGAAAAATATCAAAACTCCAAGTCAGAATTGCAGGAAAATGGGCAAAAATCTTTGGCCCGACACTTGCTCCCTACACCTATTGGCTGCAAGTGGCACTTACAACACATATTTGGCTGTAGGTGGCAGGTGCGAATGGAAGCCGCAGGAAAGTCATAAGTGGGACCATTTTTTAATTCAAATTTCTAGACCACCAACACATATATATGACCTAAAATAGCCCCCCACTTATAGTTAAACAACTTTAACCTCATTCTAACTCATTCAAATCCTCAAAACTTCATTTTTCTCTTTGAATTCAAACTTCCCTCTTAAAATACAAACTAACCCCACACTTAAGTAAAGGCTAAATTGACACTTATTTGAAATACTAAATTATCCCAACACACTAAAAACAAGTTCCAACTTTGATTTTTCTTGATTTATTCATTATTCACTTTCGGTTCTTTATAAAAGAGGTAACTTTCTAGGTTCCTAATGGTTATACATTGCTTTATTTATTGTTCAAACAAGTTTATATGTGTATTCCATTGCAAAATATATATAGAATCTATCATGATTGTATGTAGGAGCATTGATGTAGCCTAAAGTCTTAATGTAAAGCCTTGTTTTTAAGTAAAATCTAAAGTTAGGCTCCAACCGGAAGTTGAACTTTAATGAATAAAAGTAATACCACTAGTAGAGCATGTTTGTTTTCTTTGAAAGCTATCATTTCTGATAGATGTGTGCACATTAGACTTGTTGGGATTTTAAATAGGTAAAAGGGGTGTGAAAAATGAAGAAAATTTTAAACTTTTCAAATTTTTAGTTTTTCTTCAACTTTTGCTACCCCTTACTTTTGTTGGAAACTAACAACTAGGCTTTCAGGTACATAAGGCACCTAAATCTATGAATAAGAAGAAAACTAATACTTAGAAGAGAAGGGTAGAGTCTCCCGAGCCTAGTGGTTTAGTGGTGGATTATCCAAGGCAGTGATGTAGAGACACTACAGTTGAGGTGACACATAGAGTTACGAGAGGACAGATACACCAGTTTGCTCAGACTATTGTAGCCCAGCCAAGGATGAAGTTAGGAAGGATTTCACCTCTACACACTCCTCTACCAGATAATAATGAGGAAGAGGAGATATATTTTGTGTCTACTCCAGAGATTCCTACTCAATACCCCCAGTCTGAGGAGGGATCCCAGGATTTATTCGAGGAGGTAGAGTAGGAGGATCCATCATCGGTTCCTTAATCTAATAAGGGTATCACTACTCATCTACAGCTGACAGATGTACCCAGTTTGAGGAGAGTACAGAGTAGGCTACCCATGATGCATTTGTATAATAGGAGCAGAGTCCTGCACCCGCACATGCCTCAGATAAACCTCCTAAGGAGGTATATCTGAGGTGGTGTATGGAAGGGATGTAGGAGATATTTGATATTGATAGTCATGTTTGGGAGGAAGTAAAGCCTATGAGGTGCATTTATAAGGAGCGCCAGATTGACCTATCAGGGCTAAGTTAAGTACCATAACTATGGGTGGCATTTGATCTATACCAGTTAGAATGGATAACTAGACCACTTGGTTCTTATAGACCGACTTTGGTACAAGAATTTTATGCATCTAAAAGAGTTATTATAGTCCTCCCTATATGCAATCATCCAGTCCTGGTGAGATTTACAAGGCAGACACAGCTTGATCATACACTGGTTAGAGGGATCAGAGTTGATCTTTCAGCAGAGACTATCTATAGAGTTATCTTTGGCTCAGATTACATTACTTCTGCGTCTACAGCTAAGTGTGACCATAGACTGAGGGTCACATATGATCAACATATCATGCGAGAGGTTGAGAACTGATAAAAGGGGGTTAAGATGGCTAGGTAGATAGCCAGTTATATATCACCTTTGGGTGATTCAAACCCATAGATTGAAGGGCACGGTAAGATCAAGAAGGGCCCATTGATATTTGAGGCCTTATTTTGGTGGTTATTGATCAGATACCTATTGATACCATTGCTTTGGATAATATAATAAATTGGGAGGGAGAAGCTGTGGTTGTTTGTATAATGGTTGGATATGCTATTGATTTTTGCTCTTATTCTCCAGTATGAGTTACATGACAAAGCATTTAGGGAGTTGACTAATCTACCATTCCCTTACATGATTCAAAGGTTGTGTGATGAGGCCAGTGTACCTGAGATACCAGAAATAAACGAGAGGATACTTGAAATGGAGACTGTATAGACAAAGACTATGAAGGATCTGGCACATCCAGGCCCTTCTAGGAGATCGAGAAAGTAGGTTGTAGTACCACAGGCCCAGACAAAGGGCCCAGCAGTTTCCACAAAGCCAAATGAGTCACATCAAGGTAATGTGGGTGTTAGTATTAATATGGATATAGGGGAGCATAGAGAGGCTCCAGATTTAAGTACACAGGGTGAGGGACTCTATCCACTTATTCTTCAGCCCCGGCGTCGACTTCAGAGTCGGATGGTGTATCTTCAGAGCCTACTTGCCCATCCACTATATCTTGTGTTGTAGGTATTATCACTATATCTAGCAAGTTTGTGTTGTGCTTAGTGTATAGTCAGAGGGCCAATGATGCTTGGTTTAGGGTTGTTGAGAATGAGATGACTACCCTCTATGAGCAGATAAGATCAGGGGTTAGGACTAGATTTAAATAGGCAGAGGCTCAATGGGAGGCCATACAAAAAGTTACACTATTAGAGTTATATGCTAATTTCTAAACTTGGCTTGATGAGTTTGAGAGCTGGGTTACATCCCGATTCATAAACACAGATGCACCAGATTTAGCCCAGATAAGGTAGGAGTTTTATATATTACAAGCAGAGGTATGTTCTTTTGTAGAGAGTCATGTAGTAGCCACTCTCTTGGTTATACCTCCTGTGGTCCATATATCACTTTTGCGCATACCAAGATAGTTTAATTTCTATGTGGAGAGTGATGAGGAGATCCCAGTAGTTGGGGCCGAGAGAGGTAATATAGACAACTTGTAGGAGTCGTTAAAATGGACAGACATGATTTGTTAGAGATTGGACTCATCGATAGTTAGAGGTGTGCAGATATATCAGTAGATGCACCATCTAGTAGTGCACCGCCACCACCACTACCTCCGCCAGCTGATATGCCCCCATTTAAGGATGCTCATGATTCGGGTACCTAGTGCATCCCAGGTATTTTGCCACTTTTCTCCATTTTATTTTGTTTTAGTACATTAAGGACAGTGCATAATTTTTAGTTGTAAGTGAGAATACCATATCTCCATGGGGTTTTTTCCGCATTGTTTTTCTTTTAGGCCACGATATGGTTGTAGAATCGGTATGTCTAGGATAATTTTATGTCGTATTGTGTTTTACTTTGTATTGTGTTTTGTTTTAGTGTAATTAGTAGATTTTTAAGTATTTAGGGCGGTAGTCATGTTTTGATTGATTTTTTATACCCCTCCAAAATTTTATATTTTAGAACTATGTGAATGTATATATGTGTCAAGATTGTGGATCTTGTTATGGCATTAGAATTAGGGACATGATAATCAATTGCTAACAATAGCATGAACTGGATAGGTAGTAGTTGGTAATATTGATTGTATGTCATGTGTCTGTGAAATACTACCTATCTTCTTTTGTGTGTTGAATTTAGAACTTGCCTAGTTAGTCTTGCCTAGTTTGAAGAATAATCGGTTAGGAAAGGATCATAGGTCATTTTTATTTTAGTCCACTTTTTGCCTAAATGACCTTCCATGTGCAAATGATATCCCTTGATCCCTATGTTGAGCATTATAAGCCTTTTTTTCTTGTTTCACCATTCACCTTCCCATTTGTATTATAATGAACTTGTTTTGGCCCTGGTCCCCTTAGGACATTGTATACCTCAACTCAGGCAAAACTTCTAAGTTGAGGGTGGCTATCATTGGGGTGCATCATGTAAAATAGGTATGAAGAAGGGTAAAATAATAGAAAAAGTTAATAGGACTAGGTGTGAGAGAAAAAGAATAAAAGAAAGAAAAATTATGAGAAAGAAAAAAAGAAAGAATAAAATACCACACTCAACCTGAATGTACAAAAAAGAATAAAAAGGGAGAAATAAGGGTGGAATAAAAAGTAAATTAGCTAGTAAGTGAGAACACAAGGTTAGTGTATTACCAAAGAGGCTTAGTCACTTGATATGTCCATATGTACCATACCAACCCCCAAGCTTATATTACAAGCCGAGAAATTCCCTATACTGATCCTAACTTGACTATCTGAATGCTAAGGTAAAGAAAATAAGAGCAAGCTTATGGTATTTGATGCACATTGATTGGAACTTCTCTTCTGAGTATGAATGTCTCTTGACTGTCCCTACATTGAATAAGCGTTCCATCGATATATAATTCGCCCAAATCCGACACCCGGGCGAAGAGTTACAGCCTTTTTAGTGAGACAGTGTTTAACCTAAGCCTTCAGCGCGTTGCGGAGATAGCTCAAATAGCAATTGTCAAATTCTAGTGTTGTTCCATGATACTGGCGCATCGCGCCAAACTTCCAGATCATACACAAGGTGGAAACACGATAGCTCCGCATCGCGCCACCATGTAATTTCTCAATTGTCAATTTCCAGTGACACGTCGTGATAACGCCACGTCACACCAAGGGCCCAACTCGGGAAATTTTACTAAAAATTTAATGACGTGTCTAGGGTTAAAAGGGTCAACTTCCTACACCTATATAATCCCTTTAACACGAGATTCATCCACTTCTCACACAAAACATATTAGTTTCTCTCAAGTTTATCTCATGAACAAGGTAGGGTTTCTATTGGGGATTCAAATTCAGGAAGGTTTCACCATTAATCTTCACAAAATCACGATCTAAGGTATGCATAGTGTTTATTCATGGACTCTTTTCGTCCATGAAGTTCAAGAATCCCTTTTCTAAACTCAAGTTATGGATTTTCTATATGTTTTCATGTTTTGGCTGCTTATGTTCATGTTTGATAAATGTGAAATTGGATTCTACTCTATGATTGTTGATAGTTTCTATGTGGGTTTAATTACTATGGCCATAGATTCATGCAACCCTAAGATTTAAACCCTTGACTGATGAAATTAGAATTGAATAATGATGTTTACATGTACCATGCCTGTCATATGTTTGATTAAACGCCTAGATGAAGGAAAATTGTCTAACTAGCATGATATCATGAAATCCCCATGTATGTACAAGCTTATGCCTATTAGAAGTTTGATGAAATGCTTCAATAAACGTATTGTGGTGATTATCATGTATTCAAGAATATCAAGTCATGTCAATTTCCTTCCATCGAGTCCTGGGGGTACTTGTACCCAAAATATTAGCTGTGTGCCTAGACCCATGTCATGTTTTCACGATACTCTCAGTCAAGCTATGAACTCTTAGACTTCAGATAGTCTTATGACTCAGGAAAAATCTCCATTATCTCATGACTCAGTTAGTAGTCAGACATCAGTAGTATTCCATTAGCCAAGGAAATTCAGTAACTCAGTCCATGCTCAGTTTAGTTCAGTAAATCATGTTCAGTGTCCATTCAGATGGGAGTAGAAATTAGCATCGAGTAAATCCAATAATGGGGACTCACCTGTTATACGAGGGTGTGATTCCTAGAAGCAATCCTTGCATTCCAGAACTATATAGCCAGCATAGGTTGAGATATCATAGCCTGCTATATGAGGGTAGATGAGGTAGATTAACCTGTTATGTGAGGGTTCCCACCATTCTCTCTAGAGTTACCTGTTATATGAGGGTTAATCATATATTATCCTTACCAGTGGTGTGGTATTGACACCTTTCCAATCAGGGCATAGATTGGACCTCAGCTCAGCTATTATAGCACCTTTGGGGCATGTCGGTTAGATACTACTTCCCACAGTTTTATGTTACAAAATCAGGACTGTCAGATTCAGTCAATCAGTCTCAGTAATAAAACTCAAATAGTTCTTTAGATTTTAGAACTGTCAGACATAGTCAACTCAGACATAGTATGGAACTCAGATAGTTCCATCAGATTCACGACTGTCAGACACAGTCACCCATGTTGTCAGTATTATTCAGATATAATCCTTCATGTTATCAGTCATATCAGTTACTAGCATATCACGTTATCAGTACACAGACTCAGAAATCATGAAATCACGTTGTTAATGACAGTTATGTATTTATGCATGTATTCTCACGTTCATGTTAGACAGTCAGTTAGCATTATTCATGCATGTGAACCATTGCATATAGCCTACCTCACATGTATACTCAGTGCATATGTACTAACGCATTCGCGCTATGGTGCTTTCTTTTATGTTACACCATAGGTTCAGAGACACGAGTTCCAGATCAGCAGTAGATTCCAGATTCAGCAGTCAGAGTAGAAGTGAGTCCTCATCCTTCGAGGACATAATGATTTTATAGTATCTCATTGATTAGCTTATTAGTTGGAGTTAGTTAGAGACATATCCCATTAATTCCTTATTCAGATTCTTCAGACAGTAGAGGCTTTCAGACTAGATGCAGACTAGATATAGACTATCATATTTTAGACTTCAATTTTGTTTTGGGTATTCTATTACCCCACACAGATGTTACGTTATTCAGTTATGTTCATTATCAAACCTTATGGCCTTTCAGTGCATATTTCTGCATTATTATGTTATCTTATGCAGTATACAGGTACAGATATCATTCATGGATTAGGTTGTGGTCCTTCTGGGTCATGAGCACCGTGTAGCATTCCAGTTCAGCAAATCGGGTCGTTACAAACTTGGTATCAGAGCCTAAGGTTCAATAGAGTCCTAGAAAGTCTGAAAGACGCATCTAGTAGAGTCTTGTGCATGGGTGTTTTATGCGCCACATTTATGTGCAAGAGGCTATGAGATGTTTTAAGAATAGTTTCCCCTCTTTTAGTATTCATGGCGTGCCTGTGATCATAATCATAAGTCATTCTCTCAGTCTAATCTGTTTCTCTCTTTCTTCTGCAAAAAATACCTCCTAAAAGAAGAAGCGGAAATCAATCAGCCCCTCAGCCCGAAGAACCTTTGGGCGATCATATTTCTCATGCAGAGTTCAGGACCGCATTTACCACTCTTGCTCAATCAGTTGCTGCTCATAATGAATGGCCAATAGTTGTTCCGGCCAACCTAGTGTCCAACTCAGTTTTATCGAGGATTCGGGACTTCACCTGAATGAATTCTCCAACCTTTCTCGAGTCTAAGGTAGATAACGACCCTCAGGAATTCTTAGATCAAGTTCAGAAAGTGACAGACGCCATAGGGGTGACTACTGTTGAGAGTGCTGAGCTAGCTGCATACCAGTTGCAGGATGTGGCTCATGCTTGGTTCAATCTATGGAAGTCCGAAAGATCAAATGATGAAGGTCCTATAGAGTGGGAGGAGTTTATCACTGCATTCTTAGATAGATTCTTTCCCCAAGATCTTAGAGAAGCCAAGGTGCTAGAGTTTATCAACCTCAGGCAGGGAAATATGGCAGTGAAAGAGTGTTCTTTTAAGTTTACTCAATTAGCCAGGTATGCCCCTCATATGGTTGCAGACAGTAGATCCAAGATGAGTAAGTTTGCTTTAGGGGTAAACGACAGCGTGGTTATTGAGTGCAGATCTGTCATGCTAAATAGTGACATGACCTTAGCTAGACTTATGACCCATGCTTAGTAAATAGAAAAGCAAAAAATTAAGCAGAGGGAAAAGCAAAATAAGATAGCGAAGATAGGTAGTTTCAACTTTGTTCAGCCTAAATCAGAAGGAGAAAACCATTCTCAGTTTCGTCCTAAGTCATCAGTTCCATCTCCCTCTACAGCCAGTGCTCCAGTTCCTAAGTTTAGAGAGGGTAACAAAGATAGAGCACCAGGCTCTAAGACCAGGGCAGTGTTCGTAGTGCCCGCACCTATCCACTTTTCCAGACTTATGGTAACCACCATCAGGGTGTTTTTAGAGCGGGTAGTGGCATTTGTTTTGGTTGTGGCAAGACAGGCCACAGAGTTAGAGACTGTCTTCAGCTAGGTCCTCAGGGTCAATAGAATTGCTCCTCAGCTCAGTCCAGTCACCCAAATTAGCAGGGTGCCACTTCCAGTGCTATTAGTGGGCAACGCCCAAATCGTCTCTATGCTTTTCAGACTAGACATGATCAGGAAAATTCTCCTAATGTAGTTACTGGTATGTTACAGATCTTTTATGTGCATGTTTACGCTTTGCTAGATCCAGGACCTTCCTTTTCCTTTGTTACTCCTTATATAGAAGTTGATTTCAGAATCAGTCCTAAAATTCTAGTATAGCCCTTCTCAGTCTCTACCCCAGTGGGTAAAACTATCATAGCCCGATGGGTATACAGGAACTGCCCAGTTATGATAGTTCAGAAAGTCACTTCAGCAAACTTAGTCGAAATAAAGATGATTGATTTTGATATCATTCTCAGCATGGATTGACTTTATTCCTGCTATGCCATAGTCGACTATAGAAATAGAATAGTTCAGTTTCAGTTCCCAAATGAACCCGTCCTAGAGTGGAAGGGTAGCGTATCCGCTTTCAGGGGTCAACTTGTTTCCTACCTTCAAGCAAGGAAATTGATATCTAAGGGATGTGTTTATCATCTAGTTCATGTTAGAAATTCCAGTTCTGAGGCTCCCAGTCTCGAATCAGTCCCAGTAGTGAATGAATATTCAGATGTCTTTCCCAAAGATCTTCCAGGTATTTCTCCTGAAAGGGAAATAGACTTCGGTATTGATTTTCTTTCAGACACTCAGCCTATCTTTATTCCGCCATACAAAATGGCACCAGCAGAACTCAAGAAACTGAAAGAACAGTTGAAGGATCTCATAGATAAGGGATTCATCAGACCCAGCATTTTCCCATAGAGCACACCAGTCTTATTCGTGTGCAAGAAAGACGATTCACTCAGAATGCGTATAGATTATCATCAACTCAATAAAGTCATGATCAAGAACAAGTATCCTCTTCCCAAAATCGATGACTTGTTTGACTAACTTCAGGGTACCAGTTATTTCTCTAAGATAGACCTCAGATCCGGCTATCATCAGCTCAGATCTAGAGAATGTGACATCCTAAAAATAGTTTTCTGTACTAGGTATGGTCACTTTGAATTTTTAGTTATGTCCTTTGGTCTTACCAATGCCCTAGCAGCTTTCATGGACTTGATGAACTGCGTGTTTAAGTAGTACTTGGACATGTTTGTCATAGTCTTCATAGATGATATTCTGGTCTATTCCCACACTGAGCGAGATCATGAAGACCACCTCAGAATAGCACTCCAGACTCTTAGAAATCATCAGTTATTCACCAAATTCAGTAAGTGCGAATTTTGGCTAAGGTCAGTAGCATTCCTTAGTCATATTATTTCTGGTGATGGCATTAGGGTAGATCCTCAAAAAACCGAAGCAGTAAGAAACTGGCCTCGCCCTATTTCTCCATCAGATAACAGGAGTTTCTTGGGTTTGGCTAGATATTATAGATGGTTTGTTGAGGGATTTTATTCTATTGTATCTCCTATGTCTAGATTGACTCATAAAAAGGTCAAGTTTCAGTGGTCAGATTTATGTGAGAAGAGTTTTCAATAATTGAAGACTCGACTCACCTCAGCTCCAGTCTTAGCTTTTCCAGATGGTTCAGACGGTTTTATAGTGTATTGTGATGCATCCAGAGTAGGTTTGGGTTGTGTTCTCATACATCATGGTAAGGTCCTAGCCTACGCCTCCAGATAGCTTAAACCCCATGAGAAGAATTATACTACTCATGATCTTGAGTTAGCAGCTGTAGTTTTTTCCTTGAAGATTTGGAGGCATTATTTATACGGTGTTCATGTAGACGTCTTCACAGATCATAAGAGCCTTCAGTATGTATTTTCTCAAAAAGATCTCAATCTTTATCAGAGAAGGTGGTTAGATCTCTTGAAAGATTATGACATGAGTGTCCTCTATCATCCGTGCAAGGACAATGTAGTGGCTGACGCTCTCAGTAGACTCTCTATGGGTAGTGTTTCTCATGTTGAGGATAGTAAGAAGAAGTTAGCTCAAGAAGTACACCATCTTGCTAGACTAAGCGTTCTCTTAGTCGATTCTTTAGAGGGCGGTGTATGTGTTCAGAGTAGTTCAGAATCATCTCTAGTTTCTGAGGTAAAAGAAAAGCAAAATAAGTATCCTAGCTTTGTCAAGCTAAAAGAGTCAGTTCAGAATCAGAAAATAGAGGTTTTCTCCTAAGGGGGAGATGGCGTCCTTCATTGTCAGGGTCATCTATGTGTTCCAGGTGTAGATGACATAAGGCAGCGAATTCTTGCAGAAGCACATGGTTAGCATTACTCTATTTATCCAGGGGCCACTAGGATTTACCGCGATTTGTGGGAAATCTATTGGTGGAGTGGGATGAAAAAAGATGTTGCAGAGTTTGTGGATAAGTGCTATACATGTCATCAAGTTAAGATAGAGCATCAGAAGCCTAGTGGTCCTATGCAGGAATTTAGTATTCCTACTTGGAAGTGGGAAGTTGTGAACATGGACTTCATGATGGGTTTGCCTTAAACTCGTCATCAGCATGATTCAATCTGGGTCATTGTAGATAGAATGACCAAATCAGCTCTTTTCCTTCCAGTTCATACCTCTTATTTAGCTGAGGATTATGTCAAGCTCTACATTAAGGAGCTGGTCAGATTGCACGGTGTTCCATTGACTATTATCTCAGACAGAGGTACCCAGTTCACCCCTCATTTTTGGAAAGCATTCCAAAAGGGTCTTGGTACCCAAGTTCATCTCAGTACAGCCTTTTATCCTTAGACGGATGGTGAATCATAAAAGACCATTCAGACTTTGGAAGATATGCTAAGGGCGTGTGTAATTGATTTCAAGGGTAGTTGGGACGACCACTTGCCTTTGATTGAATTTGCATACAACAACAGCTATCATTCCAGTATTCAGATGGCTCCATTTAAAGATCTCTATGGTAGGAGATATAGATCTCCAATCAGTTGGTTCGAAGTTAGTGAGGCCTCAGTCATAGGTCCTGACTTAGTATTCAACGCCTTAGAGAAAGTTCAGCTAATTAGAGAAAGACTCCGGGCTACTTAGAGCCGATAGAAGTTTTATACAGATATTCGTAAAAAGGATCTCAAGTTCGATATTGGTGACTATGTCTACCTCAAGATATCTTCTATGAAGGGAGTAAAGAGATTCAACAAGAAGGGAAAGCTCAGTCCCCGACATGTCGGTCCCTTCAAGATTCTCAATCGATTCGGCAAGGTAGATATGAGCTCGAATTGCCTTCAGATATTGCCTCAGCTCATCTAGTCTTTCATGTCTCCTTGCTCAAGAAGTGCATAGGTGACCCATCAATGGAAGTCCATATTCAGAGCATCGATGTTCAGAACAGCCTCTCTTATGAATAGATTCCAGTTGAAATCCTAGACTATCAGACCCGTAGATTGAGGAACAAAGAAGTCCCTCTAGTTAAAGTTCTTTGCCAAAATCAGTCCGTAGAGGGAGCTACTTGGGAAGCAGAAGCAGATATACGTACCAAGTACCCTCACCTTTTCCTCGACGACTCAGATCAAGCTCAAGGTAACAGTTCTCCTTAAGCTTACTCAGTTTCATGATTAGTGTACATCACTAACTTAGTATTCAGTCTCATGTTTATGTTCCCATGATAAGCTTGGTATCAAGTACCACCGCATATTCAGTTATGCATTCATGTATCAAATCAGTTATATAGTTATGCATCAGACAAGAATTCTCATTGTGAGAAAACTTAGTTCTTCAGAACTTGCAGTTATGCATTTATGAATCAGTTACGCATGCATCAGATATGCATGTTCAATATGTTATGTTCAGCTTGTTAGTCACGTCCATCATGAGATCATGTTCCAGTTATTCATGTTCATCTCATTCTTTCCCCTCTCAGTCAGTCTCATTCGAAGACGAATTTTCTAAAGGGGGAGATATTGTAATACCCGTGCTTTTTCTTAGCTTGAAAATCATCTCAAGGATGATAGAAATTGCTTTGAAATAGGAATTCATTATTATACACGTGGTATTTCCATAATTTTCACTACTTATCACGTGGGAAATTGAATAAGCTTCCATCGATATATAATTCTCTAAAATCCAACACCCGGGCGAAGAGTTAGAGCCTTTTTAGTGGGACAGTGTTTGACCTGAGCCTTCAGCGCATCGCGGAGATAGCTCAAATGGCAATTGTCAAATTCCAGTGTTGTTCCGCGATACTGGTGCGTCGTGCCAAACATCATGGTCGTAGAAAAGGTGGAAACATGATAGCTCTATGTCGCGCCACTATGTAATTTCCCAATTATCAATTTCCAGTGACACGGCGCGATAACGCCGCGTCGCGCCAAGGGCCCAACTCAGGAAATTTTACTAAAAATTTAATGACGTGTCTAGGGTTAAAAGGGTCAACTTCCTACCCCTATATAATCCCTTTAACATGTGATTCAGCCATTTTTCACCCAAAACATATTAGTTTCTCTCAAGTTTATCTCAAGAACAAGATAAGGTTTCTATTGGGGATTCAAATTCAGGAAGGTTTCACCATCAATCTTCACGAAATCACGATCTAAGGTATGCATAGTGTTCATTCATGGACTCCTTTCGTCCATGAAGTTCAAGAATCCCTTTTCTAAACTCAAGTTATGGATTTTCTATATATTTTCATGTTTTGGTTGTTCATGTTCATGTTTGATAAATGTGAAATTGGATTCTACTCCATGATTTTTGATAGTTTCTATGTTGGTTTAATTACTATAGCCATAGATTCATGCAACCCTAAGATTTAAACCCTTGACTGATGAAATTAGAATTGAATAATGATGTTTACTTGTACCATGCCTGTTATATATTTGATTAAATGCCTAGATAAAGGAAAATTGTCTAACTAGCATGATATCATGAAATCCCCATGTATGTACAAGCTTATGCCTATTAGACGTTTGATGAAATGATTTAATAAACGTATTGTGGTGATTATCATGTATTCAAGAATATCAAGTCATGTCAATTTCCTTCCATCAAGTCCTGGGGGTACTTGTACCCGAAATATTAGCTGTGTGCCTAGACCCATGTCATGTTTTCACGATACTCTCAGTCAAGCTATGAACTCTTAGACTTCAGATAGTCTTATGACTCAGGAAAAATCTTCATGATCTCATGACTCAGTCAGTTGCAGACATCAGTAGTATTCAGTCAGCCACGAAAATTCAGTAACGCAGTCCATGCTTAGTTCAGTTCAGTAAATCATGTTCAGTTTCCATTCAGATGGGAGTAGGAATTAGCACCAAATGAACCTAAGGATGGGGACTCACCTGTTATACGAGGGTGTGATTCCTAGAAGCAATCCTTGCGTTCCAGAACTATGTAGCCAGCATAGGTTGAGACATCATAGCCTGCTATATAAGGGTAGATGAGGTGGCTTAACCTATTATGTAAGGGTTCCCACCGTTCTCGCTAGAGTTACCTGTTATATGAGGGTTACTCATATGTTGTCCTTACCAATGGAGCGGTATTAACACCCTTCCAATCAGGGCATAGATTGGACCCCAGCTCAGCTATTATAGCACCTTTGGGGCATGTCGGTTAGATACTACTTCCCACAGTTTAATGTTACAGAATCAGGACTGTCAGATACAGTCAATCAGTTTTAATAATAGAACTCATATAGTTCTTTAGATTTCAGGACTGTCAGACACAGTCAACTCAAACATAGTACGGAACTCAGATAGTTCCATCAGATTCACGACTGTCAGACACCACCCATGTTGTCAGTATTATTCAGATATAGTCCTTGATGTTATCATTTATATCAGTTACTAGCATGTCACGTTATCAGTATACAGACTTAGAAATCATGAAATCACATTATCAGTTACAGTTACATATTTATGCATGTATTCTCACATTCATGTTAGACAGTCAGTTAGTATTATTCATGCATGTGAACCATTGCATATAGCCTACCTCACATGTATACTTGGTACATAAGTACTAATGCATTGGCGCTATGGTGCTTTCTTTTATGTTACACCATAGGTTCAGAGACACGAGTTCCAGATCAGCAGTCGATTCCAGATTCAATAGCCAGAGTAGAAGTGAGTCCTCATCCTTCGAGGACATAATGATTTTCTAGTATCTCATTGATTAGCTTATTAGTTGAAGTTAGTTGGGGACATATCCCATCAACTCCTTATTCAGATTCTTTAGACAGTAGAGGCTTTTAGACTAGATGTAGACTAGATACAGACTATCATGTTTTAGACTTCAGTTTTGTTTTGGGTATTCTATTACCCCACACAGATGTTACGTTATTCAGTTATGTTCATGATCAAACCTTATGGCCTTTCAGTGCATGTTTCCGCATTATTATGTTATCTTATGCAGTATACGGGTACAGATATCAGTCATGGGTTAGCTTGTGGTCCTTCGGGTTCATGAGCATCGTGTAGCATTCCAGTTCAGCAAATCGGGTCGTTACACAATCCCAGTCCACAGTAATCCACAAAGATTCTACACAGAACCAAATTCAATCTATGTCGGGATATGCCCCCTACGATAGCCAAAACTAAATCAAAGAAAAGTATATAACATAAGGAAATCAAATCATGAAATAAGGTCTGCCAAAATATGGAAGATCACCACTTCAAGATGACTCATGAACTTATCCAATGATCACCTATCACTGTGCAGGAAAAGCAGAAGTATTCCCGGTGCCTGCATCACGTGGGGTACAGCAAATGTAGACGGTTAGTTGGTTGAGCGCTAGAATATAACTTAGGAATAAAGGATAACGTAATGTCATGATCAACAGTTCAAAATTATTGAAATCCAATGCACATAATTAATGCATATACATACATATATACATACATACATATATATATACATATATATATCACATTTCGGGTTAAGGAACAAAGCTTAACATGCACTTTTAAACTTTAGCCTTGATTGTATAGCTTAACCATCATATAATAGTACCCACGGGCTATATGGGCCCCAGTGCATGTAGCTGCATGAACCGGCAAATAATCTTATATATATGCACAAGAGACTCGAACGTCCTAATCATATGCTAAAGGTGACTTAAGCACACGATCTTGGAATGTAATATTGCAGACTTGAACCTCTCAATCATATAATAAGAGGGACTCAAACTACCCGGTCATAAGCAAGGAGACTCAAACCCCAGGCCATTTAGACCTCCATGCCAGTAAACGCAGTTTTTACTATTGGTTCCTTGGGACCTCCACATTCATGGCCTAGCTACACAACATTCTTTTAAGCCCCATTAAATCATTTATCACATATTCCCATTCATTGAACCACAATAACATGTAGGCATACGTTGTTGGTATCGTTATACCAACTATACTTGTAAGATAACATCAGCATGCCAAACCAATTATCATCACTTGGGGAAATTCAGAACTCCATTGCTTCAATTATACATTAGCTTTGAGAATTACACAAACCCATATGGGTCAATTCAAAATGTAGTTCAATTTGCATATATTTCATATTCAAAACCAATTTCACAATATAGGGTTGAGGTCATTATCACTTCAATGGTCAATATTCACAAATTGGGGGAAATCATAATCCCCAAGTTTATTCACCATACCTATGCACCTCACAAGTTCAAAACCATGAATAAAGCATGAACAAGCATATGTAAACCATAGGACACATCATTCAAAAACAAACATTCAAAACCCTCAACCCATGTTCCAAAACCATCATCAAAACCACATGAAAAATTATTTAAAACACATGCTTACAAAATAATAGTTGGGGAAGAGTAACATGCCTTAGATACATAAGAATTTGAAAGTAATTCGAAGCTTGGGACCCAGAAGATGAACGTATGATGAAATCCTTAAGCTTCCATAGGGTTTTGAGTTTAAGAGTTGAATTGGGGAATTTAATCACTGACAACTTACAAGAATAGGCTATATCATGTTTAAGGGTCATACATAGGTGGAAAGACCCAAAAGTTCCTCACCCCAAGTGACATAAAACAAGGACTGCACAATTTTTACACAGTAGCGTGGCACGCTGCCTAACGCAAAAAGTAGCCTCCATGACATGTTAATTCTCATAGAGACACCTGCCTTCGTGCTACATAGCCTATCACAAAGGGATCCCTCCATGACACGACAAAATTGTGGAGGCTTACTACCTCGAGATTTGAAAATGACCTCGAACCTTATCCAAAAATTCCAAAACTCTTTCGAGATACCCCATAAACATACCTAAACACAATTTAAGTCAAAAAACAATATTTCAATCATGGGAACACCAAAAATAAAATGCTCAAAATTTTGAGGGTGTTACATTATCTACCCCCCCCCTCATGATCATTCGAACTCGAATAATGAGTTAGGATACTTATAGCACAAGAAATAGCAAGAATACATCATAATCAAATGACAAACCCAAAAAGTAAAAGGGGAAAACAAAACTCATACCTTAAGCACCTTCATCCGACACGTGAAACAAGAATGGGTACTTAGCCTTCATAACGTCTTCAACTTCCCAAGTAGCTTCTTCCACCTTTTGGTTTCTCCAAAGGACTTTTACTGAAGCTATATCTTTAGTCCTTAATCTACGAACGTGTCTATCCAAAATATCCACTGAGACCTCCTCATATGACAAGGAATCCAAAATACCAACACTCTCAATAGGCACCACCAAGGAAGGATCACCCACGTATTTCTTTAACATAGACACATGAAACACCGGGTGAATAGAACCCAAACTTACAGGCAATTCCAAATCATAGGCAACATTCCCCACTCTCTATAAAATCAAGTAAGGGACAACATAACGAAGGTTGAGTTTCTTCTTCCTCCCAAACCACATCACTCTTTTTATGGGAGACACCTTCAAGAATACCCAATCACCAACATCATACTACAACTCCTTTCACCTCACATCCGCATAGGACTTTTTGCAACTTTGGGTGGTCTTGATCCTATCCCTAATTACCTTCACCTTCTCCATAACTTGGTTAACCAGGTCGGTCCAAACAACCTAGCCTCATAAACTTTAAACCTCAAATTGATCCATCTGAATGCTAGAGTTATAGTTGTTATTATATTCAAACTCTATAAAAGGCAAATGATCATCCCAACTACCACCAAAGTCAATCACATAAGACCTTAGCATATCCTCCAAAGTCTGAATAGTTACCATCCTTTTGAGGGTGGAGGGCAATGCTAATGTTCACCATTATCCCTAAACCTCTCTGAAATGAATGCTAAAAGTGAGATGAAAACTACGTAGCTCTATCTAAAATAATAGAAATAGGTGCACCATGCAATTTAACTATATCCTCCATGAATAGCTTAGCATAGTCCTCACCGGAGTAGCTAGTCCTCAATGGCAAGAAGTAGCAGACTTAGTCATCCTATCCGCGATGTCCTAAATCGAATCAAACTAATTACGAGACATATTAATTATCTCCCACTTCCACACAAACAACTCAATCTCTTAAGACATACCACCAGGCCTTAAGTGCTTCATCTTGACTGGCTGACAAACCATACACTTAGCCACAAAATTTGCCGCATCCTTCTTTATAATATTCTAAAAGTACATCTCCTTCAAATCACGATACATCTTCATCGATCCTAGATGGACAATATACCTCGACTCATGGGCCTTAGCTAAGATCCTCTTTCGTATCTCGTCAAAATTAGGAACACATAATCTACCTTATCACCTCAAGATACCATCACCACTAATCTCAAAAGCCATAACTCTTTGCGTATCATTTTTAATCTATATCAAGATAGTGTCCAACACATATTTCTCCTTTACCTCAGCACCAAGAGATGACTTCACCACTTCTTGCACCATCACACCTTCATTCTCGGAGTCTAAAAGATGAACCCCAAGATTATTCAACCGGTGAATATCTTTCACCAGAGCTCTTTTATCCTATCCATATGAGATAAGCATCTTATAGATAACCTACTAAGAGCATCTGTAACCATATTAGCTTTACCTGGATGATAATGAAGACTCATATCATAGTTCTTGAGCAACTCAAGCCATCTCTTTTTTCTGAGGCTCAACTCTTTCAAAGTGAACACATATTATAGGTGCTTATGGTCTAAAAAGATATCGAGATGGACCCTATATAAATAGTGACACTAGATCTTTAAAGCAAAAAACCAACAACAACAACTCCAAATCATGAGTTGGATAATTCTTCTCATGAACTTTAAACTGCCTAGAAACATAGGACACAACCTTGCCATGTTGCATCAGAACACAACCCAGTCCCATATGGGACGCATCACAATAAACAACAAACCCATAAGTACTCTTGGGCAGGATCAAGACTAGATCAAACATCAACTTATTCTTTAACTTCTTAAAACTACCCTCACAAGCATCAGACCACAGAAATTTCACATTCTTCTGGGTCAACTAAGTCAATGGGGCAGCAAAAGATAAGAAGCTCTCCACAAACCTCCTATAATAATTTGATAAACCCAAAAATCTTTGAATATCAATTAGAGTCATGGGATAGGAAACTTTTTAACTGTCATAACTTTCCAAGGATCCATCATGATCCCTTCACTTGAAATGACATGGCCAAGAAAGGTTACACTCTTCAACCAGAACTCACACTTAGAGAACTTAGCATACAACCGTTGATTCTTAAGATTCTGTAACACTATACGGAGGTGATTGGAATGATCCTCCTCACTTTTGGAATACACCAAAATATCATCAATAAACACAATGACGAACAAATCTAGAAACTAATGACATACCAAATTTATAAGATCCATAAATGTCGTTGGGGCATAATCAACCCAAAAGACATAACTAGGAACTCATAATAACTATATCAGGTACGAAAAATAGTCTTAGGGATATCTACCTCCCTAATCTTCAACTGATGATAACTCGATCGTAGATCAATTTTAGAAAACACTTAGCACCCTGAAGCTTGTCAAATAGGTCATTAATCCTAGGAAGAGGGTACTTATTCTTCACAGTCACCTTATTCAACTAACAGTAATCTATACACATTTGAAGGGAACCATCCTACTTACACACAAAAAAAATATGGGCACCCTATAGGGACATACTAGGTGGATAAAACCCTTATTAAGAAGATCTTTCAACTGCTCCTTACGTTCTTTCAACTCAGCTGAAGCCATCCTATAAGGAGGTATAGAGATAGGATGAGTGTTCGAAACAAGATTAATCCGAAAGTCTATTTTCTTGTTGGGAGAAATACCAGGAAGGTCATCAGGAAATACTTTGGTAAACTCATTCACTATAGGGATAGAAAATAAAGAAGGACTTTCAAAGTTAGAATCCTTCACCTGAAACAGATGATAAAACACCCTTTGGAAATTAATTTTTGAGCTCTAAAATACGAATAAACCTTCTCTTAGGCACCAAGGAACTACCTTCATACATAATCACAGGTTTATTCGGGAATTGGAAACTGACCCTTCAGGTCTGACAATCAAGAGATGCATAGCATGAGTGTAGCCAATCCATCCCTATGTTAACATAAAAATCTAGCATATCTAACTCTATCAGGTCTACTACAGTCCCTCATAGATAGATACCACACATCCCCTATAGACTCTTCTAGCCACAATGGAGTCACCTACTGGGGTAGACATAGAAAAGGGATCAGGAATACTCTTAGGATCAAAACCAAAATAAAGTCATATAGGAAAGGGTAGATCAAAGATCAAGCAGATAATACACATCATGAGAAAAAAGTTGTAGCATACTATTGACGATATCAAGAGATTCCTAAGAGTCCTGACGGGTAGCGAGAGCATACAGGCGATTTCAGTCAGTGCTGGTATATGAAGTAGAAGTAGCACCCTTTGGTGTAGTAGCTGAAGAAGTAGCAATAGGAACTTTATTATCTCCAGAAGCAACCTTCGAAGGACAATCCCGTTGTAGGTGACCAAGCTGACCATATTTAAAACACTTATTTCTTTCTTTATCCCAAAAACCATGATATAACTGCCCATAGAAACAATACAGAGCAACATGCTCATACTCAGAAGCCACCAACTGAGCAATCATATGGATCGATTGACAGAACTCACCACTAAACATATCAATCTGAGGAGTCTGGGGAGGACTAGAGGAAACCGATGGAACTCCACGAGGGCAATCAGGAACTGGACCCCTATATCGGGTCTGTACTCTATAAGTGGGATATACTAGACCCTTATATCGGGTTTGTACTCTATAAGTGGGATGTGTTCCTTCCATATTTTTTTCAGGTAGGCCTGAAGAGTTTCCATGAGCATCAGACCTTCGAGGAGGTATGATCGAAATGCAAACAAAGAGAATTAGAGGAAATTCAAGACCATAAACTCTATAGCCCAAAAATAGAATACAAGAAAGAGAAATATTCCTAAATACCTTCTGTCCTCTCCCCTATAAGTGTGACATGCTACACACTAATAAATGAGACTCTACTTGACACAGATTTGTGGCACCTATTTGACCATGAACCTAGGCTCTAATACCAAGCTTGTCATGACCCAAACTAGGGCATTGCTATAATATGTATCTTATGTCCACAGAGAATTAGAGACCACCCCCTTTTACCTAGTCAACCAGAATACAAAATATTCTAACAACAGCGGAAGCAAGCAGATAAACATAGGCCAGATGAGTAAATAGCTCAAATCAAAATAGGAATCCAACACAATCCTAATCCATAGTAATCTACAAACTCTTTAGATAGAATCAAATTCAATCTATGTCAGAACATTCCCCCAACGATAGCCAAAACTAAACCAAAGAAAAGTATATGACATAAGGAAACCAAATTATGAAATGAGGTCTTCCAAAATATGGAAGCTCACTACTTTAAGTTGACTCAAAAACTTATCCAATGATCACTTATCATTGCACAAAAAAATAGAAGTATTTCTAGTTCCTGCATCGCATGGGGATACATCATTCAAAGATGGTTAGCAGGTTGAGTGCTAGAATGTAACTCAGTAATAAAGGATAACATAATGCCATGATCAATAGTTCAAAATCATTCAAATCCAATGCATAAAATCAATGCACATATATATATATATCATATGTTGGGATAAGGAACAAGACTTTACATGAACTGTAAAACTTTAGCCCAGATTATGTAGCTTAACCATTATATAATAGTACCTATGGGTTACTCTCGTCCCCTTATTGGGCCCCATTGCGTGTAGCCACATGAACTGGACAATAATCTTATATATATACACAAGGGACTCGAACCTCCCAATCATATACTAACGGTGACTTAAGCACCCAATCATGTAATGTAATTTAGGGACTAAAACCTCCCAATCATATAATAAGGAGGGCAACTTGAACAATCCGATCATAAGAAAGGGGAGTCAAACCCCAGGCCACTTTGACCCCCTCACAGACAAATGCAGTTTCTAGTATTGGTCTCTTGAGACCTCTACTTTCATCGCCTAGCTACGCAACCCTATTTTAATCCCCATTGAAATATTTATCACACATTTCCATTCATTGAACCACGATAACATTTAGGCATTCATTGTTGGTATTTTCATAACAACTACACTTGCAAGGTAACATCAACATGCCAAACCAATTATCATCATTTGGGGAAATTCACAACCCTTTTGTTCAATTATACATTAGATCTGGGAATTACAGAACCCCATAAGGTTTAATTTAAAATCCTTATGATTCATTAGCTTTTCACATTATGCAATAGTTCAAGGGTAGTTTAATATGCATACTTTTAAAATTCAAAACCAATTTCACAATATGGGGTTGAGGTCATTATCACTTTAATGGTCAATATTCATAAATTAGGGAAAATCACAATCCCCTAGTTTATTCACCATACCTATGCACCCCATAAGTTCAAAGCCATGAAAAAATCTTAAACAACCATATGTAAACCATGGGAAACTTCATTCAAAAACAAATATTCAAAACCCTCAACCCATGTTCCAAAACCAACATCAAAACCACATGAAAAACAATTTAAAACACATGCATTTACCAAATAATAGTTGGGTAAGAGTAACATGCCTTAGATACACGAGAATTTGAAAGTGATTCGAACCTTGAGACCTAGAAGATGAACGTATGATAAAATCCTTCAGCTTTCTTGGCATTTTGATTTTGAGAGTAGAATTAGGGAATTTGATCTCATAAAACTAAAAGAAATAGGCTATATTATGTTTAAAGGTCACACATAGGTGAAAAGACCCAAAAGCCCTTCACCCCAAGTAAAATAAAATAAGGATTGCATGACTTTTACACAGTAGTATGGCACACTGCATATCGTAGAGAGTAGCCTTCATGGCATGATGATTATCATGGAGGAACCTACCTTCATGCCACTCAGCCTATCACTGAGGTCTCCCTCTATTACACGATAAAATTGTAGAGGCTTACTGTCTTAGGATTTGAAAACGTTCTCAAACCTAATTCAAAAATTCCAAAACTCTTCCAAGATACCCTATTAACATACCTAAACACAATTTAAGTCAATATTCGATATTTTGATCACGGGAAGAACAAAAATAAAATGCTCAAAATTTTGAGGTTGTTACATAGAATGATTTAGTCTTGGGTACTGAATTTTGGGGATTAGATGAGGGTTTTGACCCGTAAGGTAAAATGCTTATTACGCTTGTGGAATCCTATTGCTTTATTATTAGATGGAATTAATTCATAGAATGTATATGATATGATGCTAGGTTTGGGATTTGGTTTAAGCATTGGAAGCATGGTTAGTATAGTTAACTTATTTGGACTATTCTAGTGATCTTGAAATCATAATTTAGATGGAGTTGAATTAATTGCTCATGTTCTAGGTAAAATTACTATCTTAAGATTGATCATGCCTTGTGTACTACCTAGAAGCCAATTTATATACCTTAGCCTAGTTCGGGGTATAAATTACCTAGATATGGAATTTGAGGATTACAAGTGGGTTCTTTCGGCCCACCTTAGGACGAGACTTGTGTTAGCCCTTGTGGACTTAGTTACGATGTTAGTCATAGTTAGGACTATTGAGCCTTTGGTATAAGTTTACTTGGTGATGATGAATAGTTATGGTTTTCCTCGAAATATGATATATGGCCTATAGATGTGAGATGTCTCATAAATATGCTATGACTTATTAATACGAGATAACTTATATATATGATTCTTGATGTGAGTTTTGGATAAATATGTGGGCCAAAGGCAGTGAGTATGATGTTGTAATTATTTCGAACACATAATTGGGATAAGGGCTATGTTATGATCTCGATTTGACATCAGGAAGGTGTTTATCCTTGTAAAGAATGCAATTGTAGTGTATGATTATGTGATGCTTATGGTTCCATCATTTGAATACTGGTGATAGAATTCATAGATTTGGTACATTCATGAATATTTTATCGGTAAATAATGTGATTCTAGCTAAAATATGGTCTTATTACTATTTTTCCTAAATAAAGGTTAAAACTCCTTTTATACCTAAAAGAACAGATTTCTTCATAACAATAATTACATGTCCTAATGGATAACTTATATGCATAAAAGAGATTAATAATGATGTTTTAAGGATTTGACCAAGATAAATTTTGGTCTATGATTTGATACTATAAATTACTCCGATCATGAGAGATTATGAACCTTTTTATACTTTTATAATGATTTAGTCTGGAAGATCACTCTGGGCAATGGATTTATGGATTTACACTCCTTTTATCCATGGTTTTTGTCCATTCACATATTATATCTATATACATATCTCTCCAGTATAGGATAGAGAAAGACACTATATTAATGATATAAATTCTAGGTAAAGACCGAATGGCAGATTATAATATTGGTGCTATATATATGTGTGTTGATGATATTGATGATGTTGAGGGTATTGATTATATATTTATGATATTCTGAGTCTTGATGATATATATGACCGATTCGATTTTCAGTATTGATGATATTTATAACCAATTTAATTTTAAGTTTTGATGATATTTATGATCGATTGAATTTCGTGTCTTGATGATATTATGACCGGTTTAATTCCGGGTATTGACTACGCACATTTTAATGGTTCTCTTTCGGGAATAATTGTAATATTGATTATATGTTTTGCATTAATTCTTACATGTGCATTGCCTATCACCAGTATACACTTATATCTATCAGCCCATACGGGGGTTGCATACGTATGGGTGATGATTATTCCTTGTGATGTGTTATATGCTTATTGAACCTTCTAAGCCTAGGGCGGTGGGGGTATATGATAGACTCTACTAGGTATTAGATTATTCTACTAGTTGGTTGCTTCGTTGGTATTGATCTTCGTATGATCATTGTTATTGCTAGCTTATGATAGAATGGTTATTAATTTGGTATCGAGATTCAAGGTATGATTCTGGCTCTTTTATCTTTTGATTTTATTATTATGCATGATTAATTCATGATTATACATATCAATTAGAAACCTTGAGTATTCTAGCACTAGTTCCTATTATGATTATGAGGTCTTAAAATGCTAGTCTAATGATGTAGGCTATACTTTAATTTGACCTTGTTTATATATATGTTTATCCATCTAATGTATCTATGGTATTACCATACATCCCTTTTTTCCTTTATTTACTTATACTATATACTCATTCCTTAGCCTTGTATACTGTTATTATTGTTCTTTTGCCCTTTATTCATATATTAGTCGGTGATATATGGTATAGTGTTGAGATTCCTTAGTATGGCTAGACTAAGATAGTTCTTCCTCATTACTCCCTTAGCCGTAATAAGTTAGTATCTTGGACATGAGTAGGATAGTTTATCCTTCTTATCTCATTAGTTGTCTTATGTGGTTGCTGGACATTCGGGTGTAGTTTTCCATTCTGCTTATATGTTATATATATATGTTTTATCTTTGGAGCTCAATCGACAATTTTCTACTGAGTACCACATGTTTGGTACACATACTACACTTCTGCAGCCTGCAAATTATAGTATGAGTTATATTTATTGATGTATACGTCATGTGTAACAGCCATGGTTCGGAGATATAGAGTGAGCTCCTAACGTACGGAGTATTACTTTTCTCCCTATTATACATTAGACTAGTCTCTATATTGTATTCAAATATGGGTCATAACCAGAACCAAGGCATGGCCGGGATGGGTATCTCAAGTCCCACATAGACCGTAGATCACCCCCTTCACCTAACCTAACTAATGTATCAACCACAATTGTTGGATAAATTTTGAAAACATAACAAAATATGCTAAATAAGACTAACAATAGCTTATGAAGTGTTAAAACCATTCATCACCACAACACACTAAACCAACATACCCAAGCCCACAATAATCCACAAAGCCTCTACAATCCAAACTAAATAAAATATTGGGACATTCCCACGACAATACCCAAAATTCAAGTGTAACAAAGTCTATGACATAGAATAAAAAGACCACAAAATGAATGCCTTCCTAACTATGGAAGATCACCACTTCAATGTCAACTCACGAACCACTCAAACACTTGGTCACTGCACAGGAAAAGAAGAAGAAGCTCTAGTCCCTATATCGCATGGGGATACAGTGTCTGGAGATGGTTAGCGGTTGGAGCACTAGCATATAACTTAGGAATAGAGGAATAAAATAATGCCATCAATAAAACAAAGTCAAATCATTGTATGCAATCACATATATATATATATATATCGTGTCGAGGTAAGGAACAAGGCTTAGCATGAACTTTGAAAATATTAACCTAGGCTATGTAGTATAATCGTTATAAAATAAGTCACCCACGGGCTATATGGGTCCACTCTCCCCTACCTGGAAGGGCCCCAGTGCATGTAGTTGCACGAACCAGAGAATATCTATATCCATATCTGCCATTATGGGGGTGAAATACCCTAGGTTTTGGTCCTTGAAAATTTCCAGAGTTTTAAGTTTTTAATCATCATATGACTCACCATACTAGTTGTATGATGAGGGTACAGGTCAGGTGACCCATCTCATATATTATCCAGTATATGGTGGGTGTGTTCTATTATGGGTATGGGTTGGTGGGGATCAGTCATATGTTTAAGGTACGAGTAGTATAGTGAAGTATGTTACCCAATGTCCAAAACCCTTTCATTTTGTCTTGGATATGATTTAAAGGTACTAATTATAAGGTATGGATATGATTTGGGTAAAGGGGAGGGGTACCACTCGTATGATGTAGGTACGAGTGAGGGGCCCAAAATATACCCTTCAACAGTGATTATTACAGTTTATGTTAGGGATATTTGGGACATTTCCCCTCTTAACTTATTTTAACCCCATGACTTAAAACACTATTGGGATTTTATTTACCCTATTATTCTTAATCAAAAACACTCTAACTACTCTCAAATATCTCTCAAGCTTTTTGTTCAAGAAAGGGCTAGGGTTTCCTCAAGGTGATTCAATTAGGGGCTTTCAAGAGTAAATCTCTTCGTCTTCTTTGGTATCTAAGGCATGTTACTCCTCCCTCGTTGTTATTTAAATTTACTTAATGATTTTCATGGTATAATTGTGATATTGTTTTGGGTTTTGAAACATGTGTTGGGGGTTTGGTTATTCTTGGTTAGATAATGTTTTCCCATGTTTTTCTTATGGTTTTCATGTTATAATTGTGATTTGAACATAAAGTTGCATGATAATTATAATTTGGTACTTGGTTTTGGTTTTGAAGATTATATGCCCTCAATATGTTTTTTAAAATGCCTATGAGAATGGTTTTGTCACATAGTTTGACTTTTATTGAAAACCTTGCATTACATAATATGGTAATAGAACCCAAATTGGTTTAAATGGTTTTAAATGGATTGGAAAGGACTTGGTTGCCACGGCTTGGTTTAAATGGTAAACTTGTGGGGTACATGGGAATCCCCTAAGTGTTGGCTAATGACATTACTTTCAAGATATAGTCGATATGACGATACCACTTCATAATGCCTTGGTAATTAACTCCTAGAATTGGTGGTTTGGTTATGTGCTAAAAGGTTTTAATTGGGAAATAATGGCGAGGTGTGATAGCTAACCGTAAAGGTGTGAGTCCGATAGACAGACACTGAAAACTCATGTTTGTCGATATGAGGTTTGGTCAAGGTGACCATATACTTGTGGGGTACATGGGGATCCCCGACCCCTACGATATCTCCGGTTCGTATGGCTACATGCACTGGGGCCAGTTCATGGGGTAACACTAACCCATATAGCCCGTGGGTTGTTTTAGGACGGTCAAGCTACACAGCCTAGGTTAAAGTTTCAAATTAATGTTAAACTCTATCCCTTTTCCCGGCATGGTAAATATGTATATATGTAGGTAACTGCATATGGTTATGTACTTTGGTTTTGAATGATGATATTATTTTATCCTTATTCCTGAGTACATGCTCGTTCACCGACTAAACCATCTTCGGGCGATGTATCCCCACGCAATGCAGGAATAGGCCATACTACTCCTCCTGCTCAGTGATTGGATATGGGGATAGCATTTGTGTCAGACTGAAGTGGTGAGATTTCAAACTCCAGAAGACTCCATTTCATGATATGGGTATCTTTTCATACTTTTGTTTATTTCATGGACTTTGGTTTTGGCTATGGTCAGGGGCATGTCTCGATCGGATGTTCTATGTTATCGGTTAGAGGCCTTGTGTGACTACTATGGGCATGGGCGGTGTCGGTATTGGTGTCAGCAGTGGCATTAGTATTGGTATTGGTATTGGTATTGAGGATGACACCAATTGGATTGTTGGTTGGTCATGGTTATGGATTCTATTATTATCTTTGAGTATTTATTGTTCTATCTTGTTATATGTTCGGAATTCATCCGATATTGGTTGCAGGACGGTTATGGTTGGGTATTAGGGTGGTCTTCAATCCCGATTAGACTTGAGGCACCCAACACGACTAGGCCCCGATTTAGGTCGTGTCAGGGGAACTTGAACTCCCCGGCATAATCATGGTGACTTAATCACCAATGTATACAATATAGGGGACTTGAACCTCCCATTCATATATCCATTCAGGGGACTCGAACCTCCCGATCATATAGACACCCGCACTGGCTAGAGCGGTTTCTAGTGTTACTTCTTCGGACTCCACTATCACAGCCTAGCAATATATCCCACTTTAAATCCCAATTTAAAACATTCTTTACACATGCACACAACCATTAGTCCAATTACTTACCAAAGGCATCCTATTGGTATCGTCATACCAACCCTACTTGCAATCAAACAACATGCCCTAAACATTATCATTCGACCTTAGGACTCGAACCCATTGTCTATACAAAGCCATCAATTCAATTCAACATTTAGGTACTGAACCAATTTAGCCATTTAAACCACCAAGGTTACAATTCAATTCAATTTATGGCCAACAGGGCCTTTCATGAAACCATTTACCAACCATTTACATTATTAGGCCAATGCCTTAGTTCAAAACACATTTTAATTCAATTTATGGTCATCAAGACCTTTACAAAATCATTCATACTTCATTAACATTCTTATACCAAGCATTAGTTCGAAACTCAATTCATCATGTGACAAGATTCTTCTCATAGGCATTTGCACAAATAGGTTGAGGGCGTACCATTATCAAATCATTATTCAAGTCAAAACCCTTCCAGTTAGGGTTAACCATGATCCATTCATTAAACTACAATTTTCATACACCCACATACGCAATATCATTACCATAAACATGTATAAACACAAGTGAAATCATGAGAGAACAATACTCAATATTAGACATTCAAATACCTAACAAAGGATTTCAAGACCACCATTTATGATTCAAGAACAATGATTAAAACACATGATTTTTATTAAATAAAATGAAGGAAGAGTCACATGATTGAATTACGAAGATTCACGGAGAGATTTTTATCTTTAAGCCTCTAGTTGACCATCTTGATAAAACCCTAGCCCGATCTCCTTGAAAGGTTTCTAAAGAGTTTTTTAGAGTGGTTTGATCTTCTAAAGTGAAGAATAAGGGACCAAATAGCTTTATAAGACGTGGGGTATTAAGGTTTTGTGGTGGGAAATGTCTAAAATACCCTTATCTTAAAAGTTGTAAAAGACTCGCAGGAGGGTACGGTTGGACCCCTCCACTCGTACCATATCATACGAGTGGTACCTTCTACTAGTACCTTCATTAGAATGTTGGACACCATAATCTATCAGACATATGACTCCTTAGCATGAAACATACCTTACCATACAACTAGTACTCATTCAAGTCATACCCTAAGTAGAATGACAAGGCTAGACACTGAACAGCATACGGTTTGGTACTATACTTCTCGTATCATAATCATATGAGTCGTATGATGCCTTCTCATACATAGAATTGAACTTGGCCAATGTGACACTGTCCAACATACGACTAGGGTCCTTGACCCATACCCACACCATATAAGTCGTATGGTGAGTCATATGATGCACAGAATACCCAAGACTCAGGAAATTTTGCCAGGGCTAAAGTTCAGGGTGTTTCAGTCTCCTCCTCTTTGGATCATTCGTCCTCGAATAATGGGACGAGGTACTACAAGCATGATTAAACCCCATACATCTCTACACTTATGTTTGATACAAAAAACAAACACCAAGAGATCACAATATATCATCAACAAAGATAAAAACAAAGGTGTTAAGAACAACACATACCTAAAGCACAATTTTTCGGATTTGAGAATAAAAATGGATACTTGGACTTCATGTCCTCCTCGGCCTCCCAAGTAGATTCCTCAGACTTTTGGTTCCGCCATAGAACCTTTACCGAAGCCTCATCTTTCATTTGCAACTGATGAACTTTCCGATCCAAGATCCTCACCGAGACCTCCTCATAGGACAAAGAATCAAAAATACCAATGTACTCCAGAGGTACCACCAACAAAGGATCACCCACACATTTCTGCAACATGGACACATGGAATACTGGGTGAATAGAACTCATAGTAGGGAGCAATTCCAACTCATAAGAAACATTACCAACCCTTCTAAAAACCTCATACTAACCAACATATCAGGGACTAAGCTTCCCCTTCTTCCCAAATCGCATTATTCCCTTCATGGGATACACCTTAAAGAACACCCAATCTCCAACCACAAACTCCAAATCTCTTGGCCTCATGTCCTTATAGGACTTTTGGAGACTATGGGCGGTCTTAAGCCTATCCCTAATCACCTTCACCTTTTCCATAGCATGGTGAACCAAATCCGGGCCAAATATTTTTGCTTCACCAACTTCGAACCACCCAATAGAAGACCTACACCTCCTACCATACAATGCCTCGAACGGGGCCATACCAATGCTAGAATGGTAACTATTGTTATAAGCAAATTCAATCAAAGGCAAGTGGTCAAACCAACTACCACCATAATAAATCACACAGGATCGCAATATATTCTCCAAATTTTGAATAGTCCTTTTGGCTTTCCCATCTAACTGCGGGTGAAAAGTCGTACTAAGACTCACTTTAGTCCCCAAACCACGCTGAAAATAGAGCCAACAATGTGATAAAAATTGAGCACCATGATCCAAAATAATCAAAACAGGTGCACCATGCAACTTTACAATTTCATAAAGAAACAACTTTACATAATCCTCAGCAGAATAAGTAGTCCTCACTGGCAAGAAGTGAGCGGACTTAGTCATCCTATCAACGATGACCCAAACGAAGTCACATTAATTTCGCAACCATAGAAGACCGGTAATGAAATCTGTATTAATTACCTCCCATTTCCACACCAGTAGTTCAATTTCGAGGAGTATCCCACCTAGCCTTATGTGCTCCACTTTTACTTGTTGACACACTATACACTTAGCCACAAAGTTGGCTATATCTTATTTCATGTTATTCCACCAATACATCTCCTTAAGGTCATGATAGATCTTTGTTAAACCGATATGAATCGTATACCACGATTAGTAAACCTCAGATAAAATCTTGCCTCATAATCCATGATCATCAGGAACACATAACCTCCCTTAGTACCTCAAGATACCATCACCACCAATCTCGAAGGCCATCACCTTCTGCTTACCTACACCATCCTTGATTTTCATCAAGATAGGATCCATTACTTATTTCTCATTTATTTTTTAACCAAGAGATAATTGTTCCACCTGTTGCACCAACACACCAACATCCTCAGAGTCCAAGAGACGAACTCTAAGGTTATCCAAATAGTGAATATCCTTTACTAATTCCCGTTTATCCTTATCCACATGCGATAAGCTACGAATGGACAACCTGCTTAAAGTATCAGCAACCACATTAGGTTTACCTGGACGGTAGTGAAAACTCATATCATAGTCCTTCAGTAACTCAAGCCAACTTTTTTGCCTTAGATTAAGATCTTTTTGAGTGAACACATACTGTAGGCTCTTATGATCAGAAAATATATCAATGTGGACCCCATGTAGATAGTGACATACAATTTTCAGTTTGAATACCACGGTTAATAACTCCAAGTCATGAGTCGGATAGTCTCATAAACCTTTAATTGTCTAGAGGCATAGGCAACCACCTCACTATGTTGTATCAACACACAGCCCAAGCCAACCTGAGATATATCATAATAGACAACAAACCCCTTAGTACCCTCATGTAGAGTCAAGACTGGAGCGAAAGTCAACTTATCTTTCAACTTCTCAAAGCTACCCTCGCAAGCATCCGACCATAGGATCTTCACCTTCTTCTGAGTCAATTTGGTCAATGGAGCAGCAATAGAATAAAAACTCTCCACGAACCTCCTATAATACCCATCTAAACCCAATAAACTCTAAATATCGGTTGGAGTCATGGGTCAAGGCCACTTTTTTACCACAGCCACTTTCTGAGTATCCACCATAATCTTCTCACTAAACACAACATGACTCATAAAAGTTATGGCATTCAACGAGAATTCACATTTAGAGAATTTAGCATATAGTTGTTGACCTCACAAGGACTACAACACAAGGCGAAGGTATCGGCATGATCCTGTTTGCTCTTAAAGTACACCAAGATATCATCAATGAAGACAATCATGAATAGATCTAAAAACTAAGAAAAGACCCTATTCATCAAATCCATGAATGCCGTCGGGGCATTAGTCAACCCAAAAGACATAACCAAAAACTCAAAATGCCCATACCGGGTATGAAAAATTATCTTAGGGATATCCACTCCCTAATTTTTAACTGGTGATACCCAGACCGAAGATCGATCTTAAAGAAGAATTTGGCACCCTGAAGCTGATCAAAATATCAATTCTCGGAAGGGGACACTTATTCTTTACTATCACCTTATTCAATTATCGGTAATCAATGCACATCAAAAGGGAACCATCTTTCTTTTGCACAAATAACACCGATGCACCCCACGGGTACACACTAGGATTGATGGAACCTTTGTCTAATAGATATTTCAGTTTCTCCTTAAGTTTCTTCAACTCAGCTGAAGCCATTCTATATGGGGGAATAGAAATAGGACGAGTGTCCGAAATAAGGTCAATACCAAAATCAATCTCCCTATCGAGAGGGACACTGGGAAGGTCATCGAGGAATACCTTAGGAAAATCATTTACCATAGAAACTGAATGCAAAGAAGAACCTTTTGAGTTAGAGTCTTTAACTCAAATAAGATGATAGACACAACCTTTGGAAATTAATCTCCGAGCTCTAAGATATGATAAAAGCCTTTCCTTAGGAGCTAGGGAACCACCCTCCCACTCAATAATTTAGGGAATGTAAACACGACCTTATGGGTCCAATAATTTAAGGAAGCATAGAATGAGTGTTACCAGTCTATCCCCAGAATAAGATCAAAATCAACCATGTCCAACTCTATCAAATCAACCAGAGTCTCTACTACCAACAGCTACCACAACCCCCCTATAGATTCTTTTTACAACCACAGAGTCTCCTACTATAATAGAAACAGAAAAAGGGTCTGACAGACACTAAGGACCAAAACCAAAATACCCAGCCACAAATAGGGTCACTGAAGAGAGAGTGGACCCTAGATCAAGTAAACAGTACACATCATAGGAAAAGAGATTCAATATACCAGTAACAACATCAGGAGATACATCAAACTATTGATGAGAAGTGAGAGCATAAAGGCAGTTTTGACCAGTTCTAAAGCCAGAGGTAGCATCCTTCGGTGCAGGAGCAGAAGAAAAGGCAACAGGAACATTATTTTCCCCAGAAACAACTTTAAAGGGACAATCTCATTGCATATAACCAATCAGACCACACATAAAACATCAGTTCCTCCCCTTCCCACACTGACCACAATGATGCTGATTACAAAATCTGCAAGTAGGGTAGGGCAGTGCAGATTGGGCCACACTGGCATGAGAATAGGCACCTTGTGCCCTAGAAGCATCACCATCCTAAAAATGTTTTTCTGCCAACGGCTTTGGATAAGGATAACTAGCCATTAAATAGGAGTTAGGACTCTCTCAACTCTTCCTCTTAGGCCACTTCCCACTCTATTATTGGCCCCCACTCTGATTTGAAAATTGGGACCCTCTCACCAATCTCAGCCTTTTTTCTCCTTTTTGATCTACTGCATATACACAACCAATCTAGAGATGTTCATGTCCTTGATTAACAAGGCAGCCTTACTCATAAGGATCAGCTTATGAGACAATCCCAAAGCAAATTTTCTCATTCAAGCCCTCATACTAGATACCAATTCAGGAGCATACTGGGATAGCTGATTGAATTTCAAGGCATACTCCTTAACTATCATCCTTTCTTGCCTCAAGTTAACAAATTCCTCTATTTTAGCTTCCTTCAATTCCTGAGGAAAGAAGTGGTCTAAAAATGCACTAGAGAAATCATCCCACGAGCAGAACTAGCATCCTTAGCTCTCGACTATTCCAAATCTTCGTACCACTGGTATGCCATATCTTTCAATTGGTAGGAAGCAAACTCTACACCTTCAACCTCAGAAGCATGCATAACCTGGAAGATCTTCTCCATCTCATCAATAAAGCTTTGAGGATACTCCTCAACCTTTGTACCAGTAAACATCGAAGGATGCAATCTCATAAATTGGCCAACTCTAGTGGCCTCAGATGAACCCATAACAACTCCAGCAGAACCAGACTATTGTGACTGAGTGTCACTAATTGAGTCAACAGGGTAATGGAGCGACGAAACTCAGTATTAGTAACCTCCCTGGGAAGCGACTGAGTATGAGGGTCACCCTCAGGAGTAGGATCAGTGGGGACAGGTGGAACCCCATAAGGACAATCAGATACGGTGACCCTTGATTAGGTTTGAACCCCAAAAGATAGACGAGCTCTATCCATATTGTCCTCAAATAGAATAGAATAGTTTGTATGAACATCAGATCTTCTTGGAGGGATGATCTGAAAGACAAGCAAGCAGAAATCAGAAGAATCCAAGACATTAGACTCTATAGCCTGAAAATAAGACAACAGGAAAGGGAAATATTCCTAAATGTCACATAGCCTCTCTCTTATAAGTGTGGAATGCTACAGACCTATAAAAGAGACTCTACTAGACACGGCTTTGTGGATACCCAATTGACCATAAACCTAGGCTCTAATACCAACTTTGTCATGACCTAAACCAGGGCCTGGCCATGACGGGTATCTCAAGTCTCACGTGGACCAGAGATCACCCCCTTTACCTAACCTAACCTAACCAACATATTAACCATAAGCGTCAGATAATTTCCAAACACATAACAAGATATGAGAAATAAGACTAACAATAGTTTATGAAATGTCTAAACCATTCATCACCACAACACTAAACCAACACACCCAAGTCCACAGTAATCTATAAAGCCTCAATAATCCAAAGTCAATAAAATTTTAGGACATGCCCCCAGAAATATCCAAAATCCAAGTCTAACAAAGTCTATGACATAGAGTAAAAAGACCATGAAATGAATGTCTTCCAAACTATAGAGGCTCGCAACTTCAATGTCAACTCACGAACCACTCGAACACCTGGCCAGTGTGTAGGAAAAAAAAACAAGATTTGATCCTTATATCGCGTGGGGATATAAAGTTCAAAGATAGTTAGCACTTGAAGAGCTAGTATGTAACTCAGGAATAGAGGAATAAAATAATGCCATCAATAAAACCAAGTCAAATCACCATATGCAATCACATGTATATATACAAATATATATATAATGCAGGGGTAGGAAAAAGGCTTAGCATGAACTGTGAAAATATTAACCTGGGCTGTGTAGAAAAACCTTCATAAAATAAGGCACCTATAGGCTATGTAGGTCAAGCTCTCCCCAAGATGGAAGGGCCCCAGTACGTGTAGTCGCATGAATAAGAGAACATCCATATTTGTATATGCTATTAAGGGGAACTCGAACCTTCAGGCATAATCAAGGTGACCTAAGAAACAATGTATACAATATGGGGGACTTGAACCTCCCATTCATATATCCGTTTGAGGGACTCGAACCTCCCAGTCATATAGATACCCACACTGGCTAGTGAGGTTTCTAGTGTTAGTCCTTTGGACACTAATTTCATGACTCTGCTACACATCCCGCTTTAAATTCCAATTTTAAACATTTTTTACACATGAACACAACCATTAGTCTAATTACATACCAAAGGCATCCCATTGGTATCATCATACTAACCCCACTTGCAAGCGTACAACATACCATAACCATTATCATTCGACTTTGGGACTCGAGCCCATTGTCTATACAAAGTCATAAATTCAATTAAACACTTAGGGACCCAAACCCATTTAGTCATTTAAACCACCAAGGTTACAATTTAATTTAACTTATGGCCAACAAGGCCTTTCAAGAAACTATTTACCAACCATTTACATTATTTGGCCAATGCCTTAGTTCAAAACAAATTTCAAATCAATTTGTGGTCATAAAGACCTTTACAAAATCATACATCCTTAATTAACATTCTTATACCAAGCAATAGTTTGAAACCTAATTCATCATGTGACAAGATTCTTCTCACAGGCATTTTCACAAACAGGTTTAGGGCATACCATTATCAAATCATTATTCAAGTAAAAACCCATCAAGTTAGGGTTAACCATGACCCATTCATTAAACGACAATTTCATTACACTCATATGTGTAAAACCATTACCAAAAACATGTATAAACATAAGTGAAATCATGAGAGAACAATGCTCAATATTAGATATTTAAATCCCCAACCATGGATTTTAAAACCATCATTTATAATTTAAGAACAATGTTTAAAACACATGATTTTTATGAACTAACAATGAAGAAAGAGTCACATTCTTGAATTATGAAGATTCATAGAGTGATTTGGATCTTTAAGCCTCTAGGTGACCACCTTGATGAAACCTTAGCCCAATCTCCTTGAGAGGTTTTTAGGGAGTTTTTTAGAGTGTTTTGATCTTCTAAAGTGATGAATGAGGGACCAAATATTGTTGTAAAATTTGGGGTCTTAAGGGCTTGGGTAGGAAATGTCTAAAATGCCCTCAGCATAAAAGCTGTAAAAGACTCGCAAGAGGTTTCGGTTGGACCCCTCTACTCGTACCCCATCATACGAGTGGTACCTTTAACCATACCTATATTAGAATGTTGATTCCATAATCTATTAAACATATGAATCCTTAGCATGAAACGTACCCTACCATATGACTAGTACCTATTCATGTCGTACCCTAAGCAAAATGTCAAGGCTAGACACTGAACAACATACGATTTGGTACTATACTTCTGGTATCATGATCATATGAGTCGCATGATGCCTTATCGTACTAAGATAAAAACTTGGCTAATGTGACACTATCCAATATATGACTAGGGTCCTTGACTTGTACCCACACCATACGAGTGGTATGGTGAGTCATATGATGCACAAAATGCCTAAAACTCAGGAAATTTTGCAAGGGCCAAAGTTTAGGGTGTTTCAGTTATACCAATGTATTCATTTGTACTTCACTTTGAAATATTGTAATGTAGAAGTTCTTGTATTGATACCACCAGGTTTTGGGACAATACTATGTATTTGATCTTTTATTACATCAATTTTGCATTATTTCCTTTATCTAATTGGGTAGTCTGTTACTAGCCGTTTCGGACTATGGGTTTTCCTTGCCTGTTGATGGGTTATAGTAGGAACAATCTTGACCTTAGAAATTGGGTCATGACATATCAAATGATCTGATGCCAAACAGAATTGAAAAATCAATCCTTTAATAAATTCACGCACTATTTTATGCTTTGAAGGAAATAATGTAGGAGTATGTTTGGCCTACTCGAGAAACCTAGTATCATACTCTGAAATTGAAAATAAGCCCAAATGAACACCAACAAACCCAAACTCAGACCTGAGAACCACTCGATACACTAGGAACCACCACTGACTATGAAGCATCCACGAAAACACTCGATTCCCTAACACGATATCCCGAGAAGCTAAGGTGGTCACAAACTCTGTCGAAGCCTGGGATAGCTCTAAACCCTCTGGATGATGTTGAAGATCCTCGATACTAAGCTCCAACTCCTCGGTATAACTTGGAACTAAAACTCTGGCGGTATTTATTGAAGGTTCATTGGCATCTATCGATAACGTCTTGCTATATATCTGAGGAAGAGTGGATCCAAAAGAAGTAGTCAAAAGTTTATAGAGACCAAGGCACACAATAAAGAATCAAGAATTGGAATTTTCTCAGAATCCCCTATAGCCTCTTGAAGATAGGATACAGACGTCATTATACCAGTGCACAGAACTCTACTAGGCAATTTGCTCTTATACCAACAACACCGGTGAACCTATGCTCTGATACCAAACTATCACGACCTAATTTCTCAGGTCAAGATAGCATATACCATAATCCACCAGTAGCTAAGTCAACCTTAGTTGGAAATAGCTAGTAGTGGACTAATAAGAATACGAAAGCAACATTAGATAAAAGAGAAAGAATATAAGAAGGAAGTAAATATGTCCCCAAGACATGGTGAACTCAGTACAAGAGCTTCTTATACAATAGGAGTACAAAGTGAAATATATAGTAAAAAAAATACAATGTTGTCTCTGAAATACAAAAGTAGAGATTAGTTAACAATAAGAAGAAGAGTAGGAACAAATCTGAATGTCAGGAGCTCACCTCGTATCTCTGATCCATGGCAGCTTCGCATGATACACATGTCAGTGGAGAGAACTCGTACTATGATCTGTAGGGTGCAGAAGTATAGTATGAGTACCAATACGAGGTACTTAGTAGGCATCGACTGACTGAGCTCCAAAGACAATGTAAGTATAAACAACATGTAAGGCGGGAATAATATTAGAGATGACTATTTAAAAGAAGATATATAATAATACCTAAGAGAAAAGTAAGTATAAACTATAATACTCTACAAGTAACCTGATTCGAAGTTATGCCAGTAAATAGTTAGCCAATGAATAATAGTATAGTGAAAAAAAGGAGATATATGATATACTAAAGTCACAACCTAAACCCGGGCTTGGTTGTGATAGGCATCTCAAGCCCGCCATGGGTAAAAGACAACCCCTTTAGCCTTACCTCAAGGTCACAATGAATGTAAACAGCGGAAGCCAACTAAATTAATGATGGATATATATAACTAAAAGAAAATCTAAAGAGTCAAAATAAACGACCATAACATCCCAATATTGTCCACAAAGGCCTACAAACTAGAAATACCAACTAAACTGGGACATGCCCCCGACTATGACGAAAAGAATCCAAAAGTAATAAGAAAATAAAGAAATCAATGAAATGACAGGACCTTTCAAAGAATAGAGGCTCGCTTCTTCACAACTGATCCGCAGAAGTACCCAACAACCTAACGTTGCATGGAAGCAACAGAAAAGTCCTCGAAACCTACATCATGAAATGATATAGCATCTGGGGATGGTCAGTGGGGTGAGCACTGGACTGTAACTCAAGGAATAGGGATAAAATAATGCATTTACCAAAAATCCAGTCATAAACCACATGCACCACATCTGTATACATATATATAGGATGTCGGGATAGGGATAAGAGTCAATTAACATGATAGTTTAAAACATTAGTCTGAACTATGTAGCTCATTCCGTCTAAAAGGCACCCACGGGCTATATGGGTCTGACTTCCCTAACCGGAAGGGCCCCAGTCCATATTAGCCTCATGTACTAAGGAATGGCTAGAGACACCAAGGCAATAGTTGTCCAAAGTATAACGTGTATCTGGACACATGGTCATATAGATATCCAACATCGGCAAATGTGGTTTCCAGTGTTGGCCCCCAGAACTACACCTTCGCGGTGATCTACATAATTTTCTTTGAACCCAGACTAAAACAGTTTGCACATAAACCAACCATTAACCAAGGTGTCTTCTATTAAGGCAGTTTCCAACTTGGTACATCATACCAATATGCTTGCAAGCAAATTCAATTATGCTAAACCAGTCCATTTAACCATTAGACTCCCAAGTTCCATTTAAAAACGCAGAACCATGGACACCAAGGGTATTCCAAACCCATCTTTATCCAGTTATCCTATAATGCAATGTAATGGCTTTAAAAGACAAGTTAAATTATGCAAATATCCATATTAAAAATCAAGTTACAATATGGGTGTAGGTTAATGCCATTAGCAAGCTGAAAATTCATCAATTTTGGTGAAACCTATGTCACCCATTTCAACCATAATCATAATGCACCAATTCAGTCCAAAAGTCATCAATTAAAGCATGAATAATGCATTTAAATATAGAAAAAGTAATTCAAGTAATTACAACCAAAAACCCTCAACCCAAATTCAAACCCATCAATTTAAATCACATGAATATTTAAAAAATTGATGCCACAATGTATAATTCAAGTTAGGGAAAGAGAAACATGCCTGAAATATAGAAAATTTTGAAGAGAAATTAAAGTTTGGAGCCTAGAGTAGTGATTTATTGTAAAACCCTTGAACTTTCTTGGGCTGGGAGTTAAAGAAGAGAAAAGTAATGTTTGATCTTGATAATTGAAGGGAAAAGGGTCATCTAAGTGTTTAAAAGTCATTTTAGGGGTAAAGGATCAAAAAGGCCCTCACCCCAAGTGAAGAAAACAAAATTGAATAAAATTAACATAGCAGTGTGGCACGCTGCTATCGCAGAGGGTAGCCTTCATGCCACGCTCATATTGCAGAGCATAAGTGGCATAGCATGACACTATCACAGACCTTCACTACCTCGGTGTCCCAAAATGGCCCCAAATCTATTTCGATAATTCCACAACTTTCCTAAAACACCCGTTAACATCCCTTTACATAATTAAAGTCTAACATTTATGTTATGCACACGGTAGGGTCAAAAATCAAGTGATCGAAATAGGGTCTAACATTATCCCTCCCTTTGGATCATTCATCTCCGAATGAAGAGTTAGGAAATTTTTAGATATTTTTAGCACGATAATAGAAAGAACACCATAGAATCTGAGGACAAGTTTAGAATGAGTCAAGAGAGAAATGAAACTCATACCTTAAGCACTTTCATCCAATGTTAGAAATAAGAATAGGTATTTGATTTTTGTATCTTCTCCAGACTTCCATGTAGCCTATTCTACCTTTTGATTTCTCCAAAGAACCTTCACCGAAGCTATATTATTTTTTTCTCAACCAATAAACTTATCTATCCAATGATTCAATTGGGAGTTCCTCATAGGACAATCAATCCGTAACACCAACATTCTTAATAGGTACTATCAAAAAAGGGTCGCCCACACACTTTTTTAGCATGGACACGTGGAAAATGGGATGAATCGAGGCCAAACTCGCTGGTGAACCTTATTCATAAACAACATTCCCAATTCTCCTTAAAATTTGATATGGACCAACGTAACGAGGATTGATCTTCCCCTTCATCCCAAATCCATGACTCTTTTCATAGGAGAAACCTTCAAGAATACCCAATCACTTACTTCAAACTCCAACTTTCTTTGCCTCACATCTGCATAAGACTTTTGGAAACTTTAAGTAGTCTTAAAGTCTTTTTATAATTACCATCACCTTCTAAATGGATTGGTGAACCAAGTCAGGGCGAAACAACCTAGTCTCACCCACCTCAAACCATCCAATAGGAGACCTACACCTTCGATCATAAAGAGACACTAAAGAGGCCATTTGGATGTAGGAAAGATAACTGTTTTTGTTAGTGAACTCAATAAAAGGTAAATGGTCAATCCAACTTCCTTTAAAATCAATAACACAGGTCCTTAGCATATCCTTCAAGGTCTGAATAGTACGCTCCACTTGTCCATCTATTGAGGATGGAAAGAGGTGCTAAGGTTCATCTAAGTACCTAAACCCTTCTGAAATGAATGCTAGAAGTAAGAAGAAAACTGTGTACCTCAGTCTAAAATGATGGACACTAGTTCCCCATGCAACTCTACTATTTCTTGAATAAACAACTTAGCATAATCATTTCCTGAGTAGTTAGTCATCACAAGGAAAAAGTGACCAGACTTAGTCATTCTATCCGCAATGACCCAAATAGAATCATATTGATTCCAAAACCGCGAAAGACCAATAATGAAATCCATTCTAATTACCACCCACTTCCACATAGGCAACTCTATCTCTTGGTATATGCCACCAGGCCTTAAATGTTCAACCTTGACTTGTTAACAAGCCATATACTTAGCAAAAAATTTATCGCATCTCTTCAAATTATTCCACCAATAGATTTCCTTCAAGTCATAATACATTTTGGTCAAACCCAGATGAACCGTATATATGGACAAATAAGCTTATGTCAAATTCCTTTCCCACAGCCCATCTACATCAGGCATATACAACCTTCCTTGATATCTTAAGATGCTATCTTCCCCAATATCAAAAGCCATAACCTTTTGTTGACCCTTATCATCTTTGATTTGCATAAGTATGGGATCTAGAACTTGCTTGTCTTTGAATTTAGAAGCAAGAGACAACTTAAATACTTCTTAGACAATCACTCCTCTATCCTTCGAGTCCAAAAGATAAACTCCTAAGTTTGCCAACCTATGAATATCCTTCACCAACCCTCTTTTCTCATTCTCAATGTGAGATAAGCTCCCCATAAACAATCTTCTAAGATCATCAGCAACAACATTATCTTTACCTGGATGGTAGTGCAAACTCATCTCATAATCCCTAAGTAGCTCGAGCCATTGCCTATGCCTGATATTTAATTTTTTCTACGTAAACACATACTACAAGATCTTATGATCTGAATAGATATGTACATGCACCACATACAAATAATGATGTTGAATTTTCAAAGCAAAAACCACAGTCGTCAACTCTAGATCGTGAGCTGGGTAATTTCTCTCATGAACCTTAAGCATCCTGGAAGCATAGGCTACAAACTTACCATGTTGCATTAAAACACAACTTAGTCCTACATAGGATGCATCACAATACACAACAAACCCATTAATACCCTTTTTGTATGGTCAAAATTAGAGCAGAAGGCAACTTATTCTTTAAATTCTCAAAACTACCTTCACGAGCATAAAACCACAAAAACATAACCTTTTTTTGAGTCAACTTCATTAGTGGAGCAGCAATAGATGAGAAACTTTACACAAACCTCCTATATTACCCCACCAAGACCAAAAAACTCCTAATATTGGTTGGAGTCATGGGTCTAGGACACTTTTTAACTGCCTCCACTTTCTGTGGATCTACTTTGATCCCTTCGCTAGAAACAACATGCCCAAGAAAGGTCACAACACTTAGCCAAAATTCACACTTAGAAAATTTTGTGTACAATTTCTGGTCCTTAAGAGTCTGCAACATAATTCAGAGATGATTGACATGGTCCTCCTCACTCTTGGAGTACACCAAAATTTCATCAATGAAAATTATAACAAATAAATCCAGAAACTGCCTAAAACCCTAATTTATGAGATCCATGAAAGCAGCCAAAGCATTAGTCAACCCAAATGATTTAATAAAAAATTCATAATGGCTATACCGGGTTTGATATGCAGTCTTGGGAATATCAACCTCCCTAATTTTCAACTGATGATAACCCAAACAAAGATTAATTTTAGAGAAACGTCTAGCACCTTGAATTTGATCGAAAAGGTTATCAATCCTAAGGAGAGGGTACTTATTTTTCACTATAACCTTATTTAACTAATGATAGTCTATCCACATCTGAAGAGACCCTTCTTTTTTTCTCACTAAAAGTACAAGAACACCCTACGGAGAAATAATAGAATGGATAAAACCCTTATCAAGAAGATTCTTTAACTGCTCCTTTAGTTTCTTTAATTCAATTAGAGCCATCCTATAGGAGGAATAGAGATGGGATAGGCATCCGGTAGAAGGTCAATCCCAAAATCTATTCCCTATTGAGAGGAATTTCAGGAAGATAATTGGGAAAAACTTCAAAAAACTCATTAACTATAGGGATAGATTGCAAAGAGGGACTCTCAGAGTTAGAATCCTTAATCCAAACTAGATAATATAGAAACCCCTTGGAAATAAACTTTTGATCTCTAAGATAGGAAATAAACCTCCCTTTGGGTACAAAGAAACTCCCATCCCATTCTAGTACCGATTTAGTAGAAAAATAAAAGGTAACCTTTTGGGTCCTAGAATCTAGATACGCATAGCATGAATGGAGCCAATCCATTCCCAAGATTATGTCAAAATCCATCATATCAAGTTCTATCAAATCCACCAATGTCTCCATATGATGAATGGATACCAAAAAACCCTATAAATTTTTCTTGCAATAATAGAATCACCCACCGGAGTAGAAATAGAAAAGGGTAAAAAATATTGTTAGGACCAAAAACAAAGTGTACGACCACATAAGGGGTCACATAAGATAGGGTAGAATCGGGATCAAGAAAATAATAAACATCGCGGAAGGAGATTTGTAACATAATAGTAGCAACATCTGGGGATGCCTCAGATTTTTTATGAGTAGCGCGTGCATAGAGATGATTCTGGCCATTATCGGTACCTAAAGTGGTGCCCTTAGGTGAAGGAGCTGAAGAAGTGGTGACCAGGACATATTATCTCCAGTGGAAACTTTAGCTGTAGGAAAATTCCATCGTACTTGACTAGGCTGACCATAATTAAAACACAAGTTCCTCCCCTCCTTAAAATACCCACAATAAAGTTGTCCACAAAAATGGAAAAAAGAATAAGGTGGGGTTGACTGAGTTCAACTGACCTGAGACTGGGCACCCTATACCTTAGGTCCACTGCTAACCTAAAAATAATGATCACCTGAAGTCTTGAGATAAAGAGCACTAGTTGTCGATTATGAATTTCCCCAATTCTTTTTCTTAGTCCACTGGCTACCATCTCTCCTACTTTTATATTGATTTGCACCCTGCTCTGCATATCTAAACTTCTTGTTTTGCCTTTCTCCATTTTTACCTACTTTTTTTTGGCATCTTTCACCTGCTGCATAAAACCCATCAACCTGGATATATCATATGATTATTCAATATGGCAGCCTTATACTCTAACACCAAATTATGGGTTAAACTGGAAGTGAACTTTCTCATTCTGGACCTCATATTAGATACCAACTCTAGAGTATAATGAGGCAGCTGTTAGAACTTACACCCAACCACTTAATGCTACACGAGAGCAATAGAAAAGTCCTCAAAACCTACATCATGAAATGATGTAGAATTCAAGAACGGTCAGTGGGCCAAGCACTGGCATAAAACTCAAGGAATAGGGATAAAATAATGTATTTACTAAAAATCCAGTCATAAACCACATGCACCACATCCGTATACTTATATATAGGATGTCGGGATAGGGACAAGGGTCAATTAACATGATAATTTAAAACATTAGCCTGAACTATATAGCTCGCTCCATCCTAAAGGCACCCATGGGCTATATGGGTCCGACTTCCCCAACTGGAAAGGCCCCAGTCCATATTAGCCGCATGTACCAAGGAATGGCTAAAGAAACCAAGGCAATAGTCGTCAAAAATATAATATGTATCCAGACACCTGGTTATATAAACACCCAACATTAGCAAACATGGTTTCCAATATTGATCCCCTCGGGACTACACTTTTACTGTGAGCTACATAATTTTATTTAAGCCCAAATTAAAATAGTTTGCACATAAGCCAGCCATTAACTTAGGAGTTTTCTATTAAGGCAGTTTCCAACTTGATATCATCATAATGATATGCTTGCAAGCTAATTCAATTATGCTAAACCAGTCTATTTAACCATTAGACTTCCAAGATTAGTTAAAAAAACCCAGAACTATGGCCACCAAGGGCATTCCAAATCCACTTATACATTTATCCTTTAAGGCAATGCAATGGTTTCAAAATATAAGTTAAATTATACAAAAATCCATATTCAAAATCAAGTTACAATATAGGTGGGGGTTAATGCTATTACCAAACCAAAAATTCATCAATTTTAGTAAAACCATGTCCCTCATTTCAATAATAATCACAAAGAACCAATTCGGTCCCAAAGCCATCAACTAAAGCATAAATAATCCATTCAAACATAGGAAAATTAATTCAAGTAATAACGACCAAAAACCCTCAACCCAATTTTAAAACATCAATTTAAATCACGTGAATATTAAATAAATTGATGCCATAATGTAAAATTCAAGTTACGAAAAGAGAAACATGCCTAAAATACAAAAGAATTTGAAGAAAAATCAAAGTTTAGAACCTAGAGTAGTGATTTCTTGTAAAATCCTTGAACTTTCTCGGGTTGGGAGTTAAAGAAGAGAAAATTAATTTTTGATCTTGATAATTGAAAGGGAAAGGGTCATCTAAGTGTTTTAAGTTGATTTAGGGGTAAAGGACCAACAATACCCTCACCCCAAGTGAAAAAACAAAAATTAGATAAAATTGACCTAGCAGCGTAGCATGCCGCTATTGCGGAGGTAGCCTTCGTGCCATGCTCTAATCACAGAGCATAAGTAGTGTAATGATGAGTGGTGAATTTACCACTCATTTGAAACCTAAATTCATGCACACTATAATAATTTGAAGGTATGAATGAGACAAGTTTGCTACTTGAATATACTAAATTCCATATTTTACAGGTACACAGGTGATAAGATAAACAGATGTGGATTTAAGCCAAAAAATAACCAAAATGAGAAAAAAAGTATACAACTGATGGACCCTATATAGTACAAGGCTCAGATACCGCAATCATGGCCAGTCAAGATGGGTCAGCCACCACGATCAAGGGGATCTGACCACAGTCGGGGTAGCCGCGATCGCGGAAAAGCTGATGTAATCGTGACAACATAGGAATAGGCCTAGAGGCAGTTTTGTAATTTTCAACAGCCGACCCTTAAAAGTCTCAAACCCTTTCCCATTTTCTTTATTGTAGATTTAGGAAGAGAAATTGAAATTGAAGTTACAAACCTTAATTTTGGCAATAATTGTATTTGAATTTCTTGCTTTGAATTTGGTAAAATCGAAGGATGGATTTTTTTGGTAAACTGAATTTTTATTTCACCAAAATATTCAATACAAAACTAGGTAATTGCTGACCAATTACCTCTCATCTCCTACTTCTACTCACATACATATATTTAATTTTGTCTATCTATGAGTACATCAAGGATAAGTGTTAAGGTTTTGTAAGTGCTTATGCCATTTAACTACAAGGATTCATTTAGTATGTATATGTATTGCTATATCTCTACAAATTTTATCACTAAAATAAAGTCTCTTCTGAAATCTGAGGTTGTTCCTAGCAGTCCACATAGAGTAGATCATCATGCTAAACACTGCTGCAACTACTTATCTGAACTCTGCTTTATGTTTTAGTCCGGTCATCAGCTATTGCACCTCTGTATTCTAGCTACCAATTTTTCTAAATTTTCCAAGCCAAGTCAGCAGTCTTCTCCAGATGCCCTTAGTAATTCTACACTTAAAGAATAGATGGTCAAATAGTTGATCTGTTGCATCACAGAATACATATGTTTTAGGAACTTGTATGCCAATCTTCAGTAGTCTCTCCACAGTTGCCAGTCTTTGTTGTAGAGCTAACCATAAATTGAATTTGTGACTAGGTTGTATGTGAGGTTATAGAATTAGTTTCTTCCATGCAACTCTAGGGTGCTGAGGTATCTGTAATAACTACAGCTTTTTGATGCTGAATTTCTCTCCTTTTTGTAGTTGCATCAATATTTCCTTGCAATTTTTATGTCTCCATGATCAATTTCTTGGTATTCAATTTCTTCCTAATTAGCCAAGAGACATTCTTGGGTAGAGGGATTTTCTCCAACTCCTGTTACTTTATATAGAAGGTATGGAGCCATTTTATCCACAGACAGTCCTTTTTCTTTGCTACTACCCATAGATATTTTGCTATTGTAGCCTTGTTCCATAGGTAGAAGTTGATTACATTCAGTCCTCCTATAACCTATGGTAAGCACACTTTTTCCCAAGATACAAGTGTTTTATTAGAGATTTCATTCTTGCCAGTCCACAAGAATGTTCTACATATAGTCTCAATCCCCTTTAGTACCTTCTTGGGGATCAAAAACACTTGTGCCCAGTATGCATGCATACCAAATATCACTGCCTTGATTAATTAAAGACTTCCTCCATAGCTTAATATTCTTACAGACCAACAATTAATCTTTGTTGTTATCTTCTCAACTAATGGCCAACATAGAGCAATGGATAACTTACTGGCAGTAATAGGCACTCCCAATTATTTGGATGGAAATGTTCTTGCACTATAGCATGTCTTCTCTAGAATGTCTTGTTTTAAGTTATTTAATATACCATCCAGGAATAGAGAGCTTTTATCTACACTAACCTGTAAGCTGATACTTGAGAAAACTTCCAAAATATTTGGTTAAAAAGTTTGATGGACCCTATCTCTACTTTTACAAAACATCAGTAAATAATCAGCAAACCATACATATATAACCCCTATCTTCTTACATCTAGGGTGGAATTGGAAATTCTTATTCCTGGCCAGCTTCTTTAGTAACCTATTCAAGTATTCCATAACAAGCACAAACAGGTAAGGTAACATTGGGTCACATTTCCTTATACCTCGCTTGCCTTGGAATGACATAGTTAGCCCACCATTTATAGTCAAGGAATACGAAATAGTGGTTATACATGCCATTATCCATTCTACAAACTTGCTAGAAAATCTCATCTCTATCATTGATCTTCTTAGAAAAGACCAGTCTAGTGAATTATAAGCTTTACTGATGTCCACTTTGAGAACATACCTTGGTGATATGCCTTTTTTATTCTAGCCTTTGAGAAGTTCATGAGCAAATATGATGTTGTTAGTAATGCATCTCTCTTCAATTAAGGTTGAATGTGCATCCCCTATTAGATCCCCTATAACACTCTTTAATCTTCTAGTAATCACTTTAGTGATTATCTTATACACGGTTGTACAGCATGCAATAGATCTATAATCTTTTACATGAGTAGGGGAAGGGGCTTTAGGGATCAAAGTTACAGTAGTACAGTTGATTATTTTATCCATCACACTATTGTTGAAAAAATAAATTACAACATTCATTAGATCAAATTGTACCTCATCCCAATATGTAGTGAAGAATTCAATGGGAAAGCCATAAATTCTAGGTGTTTTCTCCTTTGTCATCTTCTTGATTACTGTCTTTACCTCCTCAACTGTTACTTGTTGGATAATGTTCATCTGATGCTTCTTGGTTAGACAGTATCCCTCCTGAATCACCTCAATATCTGGACAAGGATGCATTTCTCCTTCTTGGCCTATTAGGTTGGAGAAGAATAAAATAAACTCATATTTTATGTCCTCAGGTACAGCTAACTTGACCCCAGCCGCACTATGTAAAGAAGTAATGGTGTTGATACTTGATCTCATCTTCCACTGTGTGTGGAAATATCTTATATTGGAATAACCACTTTGAATCCATGAGTCTCTTGCTTTTTGTCTCATCACATGTTCTTCTACTCTGCTCTATTTCTCTATTTCTGCCAGTGCCTTCTGTTCCTGTTCATATAATTGATCATTATAAGGGCTCACAATAATTCCTACTTGTACCACTTCTAGTGTTTTCCAGGAATTTTTTAAATATTGCTGGTATGCTGCAAGGTAATTATTTAAATCCTTAATAGCTATCTTCACAACCTTCAGCTTGTTCCAAATAATCTGCATTAGGTCACTATTTATTCTTTTACTCCAAGCCTCTTGCACCCTATTTTTGAACTTAGGATGGTTCATCACAATAAAGTACAGTTTAAAAGGCTTGGGATGCAAGGATTTAGGTACTTGTGTGCAGTAGTTGATCACAATTGGAGAGTGATCTGACACCTCTAGTATCACGTATTTAGCCTAAATATGCCCCTGATTCTACAACCACCAGTAGTTCCTAAAAGCCCAGTCTATCTTACTATAAACTCTAGTGTCTACTACCTGTTTATTACACCATGTGAAGTGGCATTCTGTACTTCTCAAAGAGTGAGTTGATTTGCTTCTACCAGATCCTAGAATCTCTGCACCTCAGCATGAGTGACTGGGGCTCCAATTCTATCTCCTGAGGTCAGCACATTATTAAAATACCACAAATCAGCCACTCAACATTTACCTAATTCCATAGAGCTATTAATTCCTTCCACAAATCTTATCTCTCCACTAAGTCATTACTAGCATATACTATGGTTAACATAAAGGAAAACTGGGTATTAGTATTGACTGCGTTGTAATGTATAAACCGATCCCCCATTTGTAGCACTAGTACCTGAATGTGTTTTTGCCAGATAAGCCAAATTCTCCCATTTGTAGCATAAATATAATTATACTGGGCATTCTATTCTATTGCTAAGTTAGTTCTGACTTTATTAGCATTTTGACTTTTCACTCTAGTTTCAATTATTCCCATAATATCTACTTTATTCTTCCTCGTAAAGAGTTTCAACTTTTTTTGCTTAAAGGGCTTATGAAGCCCTCTAATATTCCAAGAGCATACAATCATGGGGGTTGGAATTGACTCCAACCTTGGGCACTAGTCTCAGCTTGCTCCCCTACTATTTTTTTTTCTCTACTGTAAGTTTCAACCATGGTTGGACTAGAAAATACCTGGTTTGCATGCTCACAAGTTTCCACTGCAAGATAAAGCTTATCAGACTGCTCTACCACTTGGATCTTGTCAACAATTGGCTCTAGTTCTTTTGCCTGCTCAGGATTAGCCTTATCAACATCTTTAACTTCCCATTGTTGAATCACTTTCGTACGTCAATGGTTTCTTCTTATTTTCCCCTACTTTGGGGGAGGGTTGTCATGCTATTCTTCCTTAGGTTTCTTCTTATATGGAGATTTATAAACATTATCTCCGAGGCTATTATAGTCACTATAAAATTTAGAAATCTAATCATATGTAATGTCCTGATGTATGGGTCCCCATTGGGGTGCTGAGCTCTACTTGTGTAGGTAATGTATGGCTAAGGTGCAAATTTGTCTGGGTTGTGAAGTATTTGTGTATACTCTAGTTTTTTATGTTGGGTTTCACTATTGCTTGGTTTAATTAGTTGGTATTTGCGGGTGAAAACCCCAAATACCCAAAATGGGTTTGTAGGTGAAAACCCTAAACTCTTAAAAGCTCACATCATCCTTGAAAGAGTGATATGGGTGAAGTTTTGGAACCCATGGCATCCTTGAAAGAGCGTTATAGGGGACAAGGTAAAAGTGAACAATAATGGATGTAGTTTGATACCTTGTTGTCATCTTAGAAATAAGGGTGAATAGAGAGTTGGCTATGTTTTACGGCATTTTCCTAGAAATAGGGATGCCCAATTGAGGTGTTGGGTGACTTTAATTAACACACTCATTAGGTACTCTAAAGGTTCAATGAGTGACATCCTTCAGGCTTTGTTGACAAACTAGCCTCAAGGACTTTTAACCTACCCTACCACATCATTAGTGACTAGAATTTGTACCAAATCATAATGTTCCCATGCATAACTTGACCTTAGGTAGACATAATCCCAAGATCCTGCTAATATTGAATTTTAAATCTCAAATGTTGCCTTAGTGTGTTGATTTGAATTGACATTGATAAATCCTTACTCCAAACCAAACCCTCACTCTTTTAAATCATGTACTTTACTTTATTTCCGCTTTGGGTATCTTTTTAGTAATTGTTAACACCCATAGGATGAGAAATATAATTTTACTTCTCATGGATTTGACCTCAACATAAATTGAGCTATTGACAACAACCGTCCTCTACTAATTTAAAAGGTATAGGTGAGCGTTGTCAAAATAGTGTCGTTGCCAAAGAGTGAAATCTAGTTTTCACTTGTGCAGTGTTGATTTTTACTTAGGGTATACCCGTAGTGGTGTGTATTTATTTTGGTTGTTGTTGTTTTTTCTTCTTTAGATGATCTTCATAGTAGACACGGAGCCATGAGTGGCAATTCAAGTCACGTCGGGTCCTTTGATGGACCTTTTGATGATGAGGAGCAACTCAATGACGTTAGACGTTCAAGTTCCATTCGTATCCCACTTACTTATGGGAACAATGTCTTTCATATCACAAGCGAAATGTAACATATGATCCAAATGAAGGGACTTTTGGGGGCAAGTTTATGAGGACCCCAACTTACATTTGAAGAATTTTGCAGAGGTATGTCCACCATTCGATATTGCACACATAACCTAAGAGTCCATCCATCTATGTCTCTTTCTATTCTCTCTAACGGGCGAGGTGATACTATAGCTTCGTTCTCTTCCAGCAGGTTCAATTACTTCATTGGATGAACTCACCATGGCTTTTCTTGATCGGTATTTCTCACTTTCCAAAATGCTCCAATTACGAGATAAGATCACTAATTTTAGAAAATTGAATGGTGAACCCTTGTATAAATTTTAGGAAAGATTTAACAGAAAACTCATGCAATGTCCTAACCATGAGGTCCCAAAGAAAATGCTTCTCCAAATCTTCTATCGGGACCTTGATCCGCTCAACAAAATTGTGGTAGACAATGCGCCGGGGAGGGGGGCTCTTGTGAAGTTGACTTATTATGCGGATACAAATTTGCTTGAGGAAGTTACCAAGAAAAATCAGGGGTGGCATACCCATGATGCTGAGGTACCAAAAGGATCTCCTACTATCTCTGTTGTTAATAAGGAACAATGGAAGAGAAATGAGAAGAGAAAGAAGAATAAAGCAAAAATAATGACTCAATTGGAGATTTTGATGAAACATGTTATGGGTACACCCATAAAAGTGGAGAATTTCATGGCATCCAAGGACTATGATGATGAAGAGGCTAAGAAGCTCGATGAGAAGATTCGATATTTAGCTAATTATTCGACGGGTTCCCACGTTGCCTATCAAAGGCAAGGTGGGAATCAGGTTGGACGGATCGTGATCGTGACCATGATTGGAGAGATATATACTGTGACTATGATCGTTATATACCTCCTTATGACTGGGCAAAGAACAAAGTAGGTAACCCCTTCGACCCCGACAAATATAAAACCGAAGATGTCTTAGCAAGAATTTCGATGAAAGTGGAGGGAATGGATAAAGTAGTCCATGAATTTAAAGGTGATATTGCGCAACTCAACTAAACATTTGTATCCCACACAACTTCTATCAAATAATTAGAAATGAAAATTGGGGAAATATCCACTCAATTGACTGCTAGACCAACGGGAGGTCTTCTTAGTGACTGTATTCTAAATCTGAAAAAATAAAGCTCAAGTGTTGGCAATAGTCACTAGGAGTGGTAAGACCCTTGGTGATCATTCAAAGAAAATTGAGGGAGAAAATATGGGTGAAAAAAATTCCTAAGGTTAAGTGAATGAATGTGAATACAAAGCAAGCGGTTGAGTCAAAAGAAAGATATTCAAAATCTCAAGAAGAAGGAGATGAAAAAAAAACAGTGGAAATTGATGAAAAGTTAGTTGAGAATTATAACGCACAAGGTGATGTATTTTGCACCATTCAAATCCCACCGCCATTTTCCTAAAGGCTTAAGAGAAAAGAAGAGAATGAAAAGCTCAAGAAATTCATGGCTAAGCTTAGCAACCTCTCTATCAATAACTCGTTACTTGAGGCTATCCAAGAGATTCCTAGGTATGCTAAGATTATGAAGAAATTGATGTCAAAGAAGAAGCTTGTTGAAGGTGACACTATTGAAGTCACCATGGTTTTAGTGCTATTATGAGTAGCGTAATAGTGGGAAAAAAAACCCTGGGGCCTTCACTATTCCATACACAATCGGGACACATAAGTTTGAAAAAGCTCTATGTGATATTGGTGTGAGTACAAACCTCATACCATTTTCAATATATATGAAACTTGGATTGAGTGCCCCTATACCAACGTCAATGTGTCTTTTGATGGTGAGCCGGTCTATCAAGAAATTGGTTGGCATTTTGTTCGACGTGTTGGTAAAAGATGATAAATTCATACTTTCGGCAGATTTTGTGGTGTTAGATTATGAGATGGACCAAGAGGTACCTATTATCCTTGGTCGACCTTTCCTTGATACTGAAAGAGCCATTGTTGATTTGGAGCTTGGGAAAAAGAGGTTTAGAGTTCATAATAGTAAAGTATCCTTCCGAGTATGCAACACAAAGAAAAACCCATGGAGCTTCAAGTAGTGTCTGTTATAGATGTTAAAGATGAGGAAGTTCATGATGGGTCCCTTGAGGATCCAACTTTAAAAGGATGGAAGACACCGTACCACGATGATAAATAAGGTGTTATGTGGGAGACAACCCACAAATACCACAAAAGTGGCTCGTATACTTTTATTTTAAATTTCATAGAGTGGATTTTAAATTTTGGTCATTGATTAATCCATGCATATGTGGCACTGTAGAGTGTTTTGAGTGAGTTTGAGCAAGGGAAAGTGTGAAATTTTGGATATTGGACTGAACAAGGGAAAATAGAGGTGCAGAAATACTCTCTGTTACCACAATCATGGACCTCATACTGTGATCGCGGTCACCCGTGTCACCGTGATTGCGAACTTTGGACTGCGATCGCGGTCAAAACTGTTTTAAAAGACCATCAGACTCACATTTCCCTCACACTTCTTTCTGAAATTTTCTCTCAAATTCCACTCACTCTTGGGCATATTTTAGGCATTCAAAAGTATTAGAGCATCCCTTTTTCATTATTCCCTCTGATAAGTGTCTTGAATTCATGCTTTAATTTTTGAAATAGGCCATAGAATGTATGTTATAGAAAAGGCCTAAATCTATGATTTTCATTGTAAAATCTGTGTTAAAATGAACTTGTGTGGTGATTAGATGCTAAAATATGGTATGCACACGTGTGGGGAAGTCTTAAGTACCCAAATTATGTATGAAGTTAAGTAGAATGAAGAGTTCACACCAAGTGCTCGATCAAATACCCAAACGAGTCTTAGCTAGTTGTTTTCACATTCTAAGGGTATAATTAAGTACCTAGTAATCTTGTTCAATGATTTTAGTGTTAATTCTTGTTGTAGAACATGTTTTGGCTTATAATTTGGATTTTTGGACATTGAAAATTTGGCTTGAAATCGGTCTCAGATACCGCAATCACGGCACCGCAATTGCGACTTTATGTCCCACGGTCGCTTATCTGAGGCTGAATGTCAGTCTGGGACAAAAATTTTGCACTTAAATTTTTTGTCCAAACACCACCCCTACCCCACCCCCTTCCGTCCATAAATATTTCAAAAATTAAGAGAACAGACATGAGCGACTTTGTAATAATACTTTACCTCTTTTTGTGACTTTAAAATTTTGGCTTGTAATAGTTGGTAGATACTCTATTTTGTCTCTAGTAGGAAGGGAAATTGAGCCTCTTTGAGGAGTTTGCATGCCATGTGTGGTGAGCTTATTTGCCTAAATCTCAAGCATAATTGTACCATCTAGAACTTGTCCCGTTAGTCTCTTAAGGCTAATTTTGATTATGCTTGGTTGGTGAAATGATCCTAGAATATCTTTGTGAACATAGGAAGCAACATTAGCCTAAATAGCCTGCCCATGCTTAGAATAGTACCCATAGTTACCCAATTTGAGTCTTTAAGCCTTTCTTTGGCAACCATATTACAAACCTTGACCCATTCAAAGTTTAGCCCTCTCTTGAACCCCACCCTCATTGAACATGAAAAAAAAAAAGAAAATTAAGGCTAAATGCCTAAGTTGGGGGTGGTAATATTGAAAGAGTTGACTTTGGGACAATGGTAGTGTAAGTGGATGTCGATGAGCTAAAAAGTAAAAATGAAAAGAATGATAAAACGAGTGACTAGGCATAGAGTGCAAAAAAAATAAGTGAATGAAAGATGCCTCCAAAAAGCTTGGTAAACGAAGGTAGCTAAAATAGGCATGTGTAAAGTGTGAAAACAAAATAAGTGGTCCATGGTCAAAAAGTTGAATAGATAGAATAGTATGATGCTGATGTTCAAAGAGGGTGTAATCACTTTGTTCCAAATGATATCCTACCTTTCCCTAAACCTACATTACAAGCTCAAAAAGCCCTTCGAGATCTCCAACCAAGTGTATTCATTGTAGTGGCAATTGAAAATAAGGGCAAATATATGAAGTGGTACTTGTTAGAATCGAGAGTCCTTGTGAGAGGGATACATTAGTACTAAATCCCAATTATTTCATATTACAAAATTCGGTGTGTATGGGATATCCTTCTTGTGAGGAGGCATGTGAACAACTTGAGGTGAGTGACATTGTCATCTTTCGAATAATGAGGCAAAAGAAGTATAGTGGAGTTGAGGTCAATAGAGAGTCACTTTTAGAGTGATAGTTATTGTTGTTTTGTTGTTATTTAAAGTCCTTTGAATTGTTGAGTTTGTATTTCATGACGAGGGGTATCGTGAGAATATTTTTACCCATGTTTGAAGAGCCACTTGTGGTAGAAACTAATTTTGAGGTCATTGTGATCGGTGGGTCAAATAAATGGGCTTAAAATTTACAGTCTCATAGAGTAATAGGTAGTGTTGCTTGAGGAAAAGCAAAGGTTTAAGTTGGGAGAGTTGATGAGTGGTGAATTTACCACTCATTTGCATCCTAAATTCATGCACACAACTACAATTTGAAGGCATGAATGAGATAAGTTTGCTACTTGAATGCACTAAACTCCATATTTTGTAGGTACACAGGTGATGAGATAAAAAGATATGGATTTGTGTTGAAAAGAAACCAAAAGGAAAAGAAAAGTGCACAGATGATGGACCATGTACATAACAAGGCTCAGAGACCGTGATCGTCGTCCTCAGATAGTAATAGCGTCCAGTCAAGAAGGATCAGCCATAGGGATCGCGTGGATCAGACCGTGATCGCGTAAAAGCTGATGTGATCGTGGCAAAGCGGGAAAAGGACTAGGGGCAGTTTTGTAATTTTCAATAGCCGACCCCAAATCCCTTAAAAGTCTCAAACCCTTTCCTATTTTGGCATTGTAGACTTAGGAAAAGAAATTAAAATTAAAGTTACAAACCCTAATTTGGGTAATAATTGAATTTGAATTTCTTGCTTTGAATTTAGTGAAATTGAAGGATGGACATTTTGAATGAACCTCATGGTATATTTATTTCTCTTTTCTTCATGAGTAGTTAAACCTCTTTGTCTTGGTATTATGTTGAACTAAGGTGCAATTGTGTGTGTGGGTTGTGATATATTTGTTTAGATTCTAGTTTGTTGATGATGGCTTTCACTATTGCTTGCTTTAATTAGTTGGGATTTATGGACGAAAACCCCAAATACCCAAAATGGGTTTGTGGGAGAAAACCCCAAACTCTTGAAAGCTCACATCATCCTTGAAAGAGGGATGTGAGTGAAATTTTGGAACCATGGCATCCATAAAAGAGGGATATGGGGGACAAAGTAATAGTGAACAATAATTGATGTAGTTTGCTATGTTTTTGACATCTTAGAAATAAGGGTGAATAGAGAGTTGGATATGTTTTGGGGCATCTTCCTAGATATAGGGATGCCCAATTGAGGTGTTGGGCGACTTTAATTGTCACACTCATTAGGTACTCGAAAGGTCAATGAGTGACATCTTTGAGGCTTTGTTGATAAACTAACCTCAAGGACTTTCAACCTAGCCTACCATATCATTAGTGACTAGAATTTGCACCAAATCATCATATTCCATTACATAACTTGCCCTTAGGTAGACATAGTACCGAGATCCTTCTAATATTGACTTTTAAATCACAAGTGTTGCCTTAGTGTGTTGATTTGAGTTGACATTGATAAATCCTTGCTCCAAACCAACCAACCAACCCCCCTAATTTTAAATCATGTACTTTACCTTATTTCCGCTTCGGGTATCTATTTAGTAATTGTTAACACACATAGGACTAGAAAGATATTTTTGCTCCTCGTGGATTCGACCTCAACATAAGTTGAGCTATTGGCAACGACTATCCTCTACCAATTTAAAAGGTATAGGTGAGTATTATCACGTAGCACGCTACTATCACGTACCCTCACTACCTCGGGGTCCCAAAATGGCCCTGAACTCCTTTCAAAAATTCTGAAACTTTCCCAAAACATCCCTGAACATAATTCAAGTCAAAAGTTTACGTTATGCACACGGGAGGGTCCAAAATAAAATGATCAAAAATTTATGGGGTTATACAACTATAAAAGTATGAAGGAAAATATATACAAGAGATATATAATAGGAATATTAAAAAGATTATATACACGTATAATAATATTACGAAGAAAACTGAAGTTATATCATAAACATGGCTAAATCAGAAAGTGATTAACATCTCGAGGATCATAACCAACTAGGGGAGCTAACTCTCGCATAATCAGTCTCTAAAAGAAATGTGAATAATCATAAAGGTCATCATAATAAGAGAAAAGAAATCAGAAGCATACTGACAACATCCGATGCCATTCCATAACTAACTTGCATGAACTGTACAGTACTAACCAAGCAATAGTATAACCAGCTAACTCAGACAAATAATAACCTAATTGGCCACCCATAATCTCAAAAGGTATAATTGATCACTCAGCAAACAACAAGCACCACATATACCTATGCAGCCCCTATAAGACTGATAGATACAAGTGACAAACATTTATACTGGTGATAGGCGGTGCAAGCGAATAAATAAAGGTCATAAAAAGAACCATATGATGCAAGATAAATCAAGTACCACATCCAACACAAGTGTATACACCTCCTCCAACTCAACCGCTTATAAAGACATGACCTACAATGACATTCCTCCTTCGATACTGTGGTTCACGAACAAACGGGCCCATAGGAGACTCAGGATATCTATATACACTGCCTAGTCTGAAACCAGGACTTCCATAAAGCAAATCCATAATGGTAGAAGTAAGGAGAACCAAAATTGAACTAAAACTTGTGGACGATAACAAGAGGCCAGATAATCCATAATTGTATGATAATAATAATGGAGTTCAAACCGGAGCCATAGGCTAATAACAAGGGGTATAATAATCTATAGTTGTACGATAACAATAGTCAGGCTCAAACTGGAACTATAGTGTAATAACAAGAGGCTTGATAATCTATATCTGAGCGCCAGGGTTCCCAAATTTTAACCACGAGCAAATGTCGAACTCAAACTAGAACTCATAATTGTGGTGTAACTGGCAGTAATACAAGGGTCTTAAGCCTATCACCAACCTATTTTTTCATAAAATTCAATCTCAAGCAGTCAAAGATCTGTTTTTCCCTTTTCACGGGTAATAAAGCTAAAAGGGAGTACTATCAAGTATAAGTAAACCTAGACCCAAGGTAAAAACCTAAGCGAGTAGTCATAAGTCCATCTAAGCCTAAGGAAAAGTCAATCGAAGCATGAAATCTAAAATGGGCAACGGGATCCACTATCATCTCCTAGTAACCCAATCTAAGGAAATACCTACCCAAACCTAGGCTAAGATTTCTCAATCCCGTCCCAAGGTATTAAAGGAGATAAGTCTAGTTTTAGAGGTGGATCGTATACTTACCAAAGGGAAACAAGCCTAAATCCTAACAAAGAGGTGCCTTAAATGGCTAAAGTAAGTGTGAAAACCAGCTAAAGTAAGAATAAAAATGTGGATAATGCATGCAAGCCACCATTAATATACAAATAAAGCAAATGCTAGTACCAAAATGGCTAAAATCTTAGCCACAAATCCTTTATGGCATAAAGAACTAACTTGGTGTCCATAGTCTCGTAACAAAGGCATCGAGACCAACAGTATAATATATAGAACAATAAGAGTATATCAGTACATATATGAAATTAGAAGCGAAATCAACTAGAGACATCATTCTACAAGGTGAGTTTAACCAAGGAATATCATTGAAAAGGATAAGTACTACCTTAACTCTTTCACTAAGGATTGTCAGTGCCAACCTAAGGTTGTTTACATAACTAAACCGGCTTATCAATATGCTAAAGTTATGGTGGATATTCTAGGATAAGGCATAATTTAAAACTCTATACTAAATTCCCTAAACAAGTCAAATACTAATATAACTAGCTCTAACCCTATCAAACAATCTATATAGTACAAGTCTTATATAGAAGAGAAGATCGAAGCCTACTGTCAGGACTCGAGACTACCCCCTAATCGTAACACGGTGCCACAAGTGACCCCAAGCAAACCCTTGAACTGGCATAAGTTGTAAGGTATTGAAAGTAAATAACAAAATACTATGCGAAATTATTTAAATAAATAATTAAATATTAAATCAATAATAAAAGAGTCTGAAAGTTTGTACTAAAAACATAGCTAACTGTCAAACTGTCTGAAAGCCTCTAAACATGATGAGTTGTTGGGACAGGTCCCCAACTAAATCGAACTACTGAAATAAACCTGAACTAAATTACTGGAAAGTAGGATAAATAGTATAACTAGTCCTTGACTAATGAGGACTCACCAAAAGCTACAGTGGGTTGGCACACGGACTGTCTAAGTACGATCGGGACAACATAGCACAAAAGAAAGTAAGCGATCGGTACTTTGAATGTACTGGTACGTGAGATAGGGACAACTGAAATACATAGAAGAACTAAGCATGAATACATGTATATGTAAAATAAATGCAAAACCAAGAATAAATGTGTAATGAAATAATTTGTTAAAACTAGGTAAATGAATAACTAATAAACTGAACACTTGGTCATGCAAACCTGAACTGGTATAGTTTGAATACTGAAATGAGAATGTGGGAGCTACCTAAAACCGACATACCACAATCTAAATAAATTGGGGCCCAACCTATAACCCTACTTGGAAGAGTGATGGTACCTTGCCAGGGGTACCAACACTGGTTGGCATGGATCCACTAATCTGATGTCCCAAAGGACGAGGGTTTCATGCCTCTACTGACGGGGGACCTCAAATAATCTACGGTGGCATCGTATGTCTAAAATTTAGAGATGGCTACGAATGACTCATGCTTAACTGATAGGGCAGCTACCATCCCAGCATTTTCTCGGTGCTAAGTGTTACTCCCAACTGAATGACACTGGTATTATAATTTATTTAACATGGTTTGGTACTGATAGTGCTCATTATTAAAAATACTCTTAAAGTAATGACGCAAGCAAAAATCTTAATGGTTTGTAACATGAAAACTGTAACATACATAATTTTCCTAGGTATCGGGTGTTCATAACCCACCAGTACTATCAAATGCAGAATTTAACAATCCATGGTAGAAGAAAATCATATTTAACACTCAGTAATTCAACAATAAAGCATGGAGTAGACATTTGATTATTAAACTTATGGGAACTCCATTATTATATGGGAATATATTTAAATGGTTTAGAATCAAAACAATCGAGGGAAAATTTATAAAATCATAGTCTTCATGAAATGTCACCAATTTGGGGAAAAAGTGTTTATACTTGTGAAAATAGGAAGTTTTTGGGACTCCGTGGGCGGAAGAGACCCATTAATGACTATCCCACATACCTGTTAGTGAGAGCCTTAGGAAATTCCTTGGAACTGATCTTGATCATGAGAAACCCTAGTCTGCTTGAGAAAGATAGGAAAATCACCTCTTTAATCTCATTTGCGTGGAATACGGTTAACTAATCAATTTGGGCCTTTTGGGTCCTTTAATACCACCCCTTGGGAAGCCAAAACAACATGGGTTTGGCTTTTAAGGGAGTGGACATAAAAGTCCTTAGAAAAATGTGCAGGACAACACGTTCCCAATCATTACGACTTACCTTATGACTCGTTGGGACTGACTATGAGTCAGAGTCATAAGATGGAACCTGAATCTGAGGCCCCTTTCTAATCTGACTACGACTTTCCCCATACGACACGTAACATCTCATTACAAGTCGCATGCTAGACTCGTAATCACTGAAGGGGATCTTGGGTATTATACTATTGTGACTATGATTTATTCTGTATGACTCATAGCCACTTATTACCAGTCTTAGGGAGGAGTCGTAGGCACAGGGACCAAATGTGGGATCTTCACTGGAATTACTATGGGTCTCACATGATGACTCATCATGAGTGGTTATGACTCATTTCCTGAGTCGTAGTCATGGCACTGTATCAGATCCTTAAAAGAAATTTTTCATAACTTTTTGCCATGACATCGGATTAAGAAGAGGCTTGAAGCATTGGAAAGCTAACTTGGCGGCCTATCTTTTGGGAGGTTTAAGAGATGAAAACATGGGGTATTATAATATCTCCCCCTTTGGTATTATTCATCCTTGAATGAAACTAGCTGAGCTGGAGTACTAGGAAGACTAAGATCATGCACTGCATACTTATAAGTTGAATCATGATTAAATATCTGAAATCTGAAACATGATGCATGAACTAAACTGAACTCATGAATATATGCTATGACATGAGGAGAGATGAATAGTTGAGATAGAGAATAAGAGGATTACGTTAAGAGAATCATTACCTCAAGATGAATATGAATTCGTAGAGAAGAGATAGGGATACTTGATTTGCATATCAGTTTTCGCCTTTCACGTAGCGCCCTTAATGAACTAATTTCTCCATAGAACCTTAACCAAGGCAACCTCCTTATTCCTCAACCTATGAATCTGACGGTCAAGGATTTCAATTGGGACTTTCTCATAGGAGAGGCTATCTTCTACACCCATATTCTTTAAGGGTGTAACTGAGGTTGGGTCACCAATACATTTCTTAAGTAGAGAGAGATAAAATACGGGATGCACTAAAGCTCAATCTGTAGGCAACTCTAGCTTATAAGCTACTTTCCCAAAATGGCTTAAAATCTTATATGGGCCAATATAGCAAGGACTGAGCTTTTCTTTTTTACAAAACCTCTTCACCCCTTTATGGGTGAAATTTTCAGATAAATAAAATCACCAACATCAAATTCAAGTTCCCTTTTCCTCACATCTGCATAGGATTTCTGACGACTTTAGGCTGTCTTCAGCCTTGGTCTAATCAACTGAACTTTTTCCATCACCTAATACACTGAATCTGGCCCTATCAAAGTAGTCTCATCTACTTCAAACCAACCAGTAGGAGATCTATGCCTCTTACTATTGAGAGCCTCAAATAGAGTCATCCAGATACTAGAGTGATAGTTATTATTGTAGGCAAACTCGATCAAAGGTAAGTGATCCTCCCAACTACCCTTAAAATCAATAACATAAGCTATTAACATATCCTCTAAGGTCTGAATGGTCCTTTCTGCCTAACAATCTCTATGGGATGAAAAGTTGAACTGAGATGAACTTGGGTACCAAGACCTTTCTGGAAAGCCTTCAAAAAATGAGAGGTATACTAAGTACCTCTATCTGAAATGATGGTCAACGAAACTCCATGCAACTTTACTAACTCCCTAAGAAAGAGTCTAGCATAAGTCACTGGCTGAATAAGAAGTATGGACTGGTAAGAAATGAGCTAACTTGGTCATTCTATCCACAATGACCCAAATAGAATCATGTTGATGTCCCGTATGGGGCAACCCTGTGACAAAGTCAATATTCACCACCTCCTACTTCCAAGTGGGGATGTGAACTCCTAAAGCATACCGCTAGGTCTCAGGTGCTTAACCTTAACCTGTAAACAGTTGGAGCACTTAGCCATGAATTTCATAATATCCTTCTACATACCATTCCATCAATAGACTTCTGGTAAATTGTGGTACATCTTAAAGGCTCCTGGGTGAATAGAATATTGTGAACCATGTGCTTCTGCTAATATTCGCTGCCTCGATCCATCCACATTCAGTATACATAATCTACCTTGATAGCAAAGCACACCATTTACCCCTTGGGAGAAAACCTCCACCTTCTGATCTCAAACTGCCTCAGTTAATTTAGCCAAAATAGGATCCTTGTCTTACTTTTTATTTACCTCAGAGACCAAAGAAGACTTTGAACCATTTTTAACCTATATAATACCTTCGGCCGAATCAACCAACCGAACACCTAATCTAGCAAGCTAATGAACCTCACAGACTAACTCCTTATTTTCCTTCTCAACAAGAACAACACTTTCCATAGACAATCTACTAAAGGCATCAGCCACTATATTGGCCTTACCTGGGTTATACAACATATTTATATCATAATCTTTTAATAATTCAAGCCACACTCACTAATGAGATTCAGATCTTTCAGCATGAACAAATATTTTAAACTATTATGGTCTGTAAACACATAACGTGAACCCCATAAAGATAATGTATCTAAATCTTTAAGGAAAACACAACTGTAGCCAACTCAAAATCATGAGTCGGATAGTTCTTCTAATGGAATTTAAGTTTTCTAGAAGCATACGTTATAACTTTACCTCGTTGCATCAAAATACAACCAAGACCAACTCTAGAAGTATCACAATAAACAACAAACCCATCTAAACCCTCTAGTAGAGTCAATACTGGAGTAGAAGTGATGTTTTGCCCCTTTTCAATTCAAAGGGTTTCAAAAACACTATTTTTTACTTCTTAAGCTATTTCAAAGCTTTAAAGAAAATTTCAATACAATTAAAGAAATTATAGAGTAGAAAAAACTAAAAATATTACTTAAAAGATTCAAAACAGAAAAAAAATTTAAGTTTAGAAATTCTGAGTAAGTGGTTCCTATTGATACTCTTGGAAGGTTGTTAAGGCACCAAGAGTATCCGCTAACTTGTGGTTATCCGAACTATTTGAAAATAACTTTTTTGACTAACTTTAAAAAGGAAAATTGATTTTTTGAAAAGAAAACGATTAAGGAAACAATTATCTTCAAGATTTGTGCAAAACAAATTTTGACGACTTAGCGGGAATTTTTAACTAAGTCTAAGAAAACTAAGAACAATTAGCATATTAAGGGGAAAGGGGGAGACCAAATGACTTAAGCCATTAGGTCTAAATCCATAAATCCTGTCCTAAGCTAATGTGGGCTTTTGGCCCATCTTTACCTGTCCTAATCTAAATACTTGGATTTTTGGCCCATAACCTGTCCTAATCTAGTTTTCGGACCTTTGAGGCCCAAAATCTATTTTATCTATATTAAATTACAACTTTGGCTTCGAGGCCCAAATGAATGAATAAATAAATGAATAAATAAAGATAAAGTAATAATAAAAATCAAGACTTTTAGAGTCTCTTAGTGACCTCATCAATGGGTTTCGACCCATTTTCCTTCTTTTTTCATCTTTTTGCACCCGCACGCCATATAATCGACTTTAGGCTTAAACTTCAGACTTGACTCGAAGATAATGGGCCTTATTGGCCCAATATAAAATACAAGGGGAAAGGAGTCCATTTGGACTCTAATACAGATTCATGCAAAAAAAAAAGACACGAGAATTAATACGTGTTGAAAAATATTGTACTTAATAGATAGATGATGAAATGAAAAAATAGCATTCTCAAGCATAAAGAAATAGTAAACTGTGATATCAAAATAAATCAAATTATCCAATGAAAAGGAAATTAACCAAAATAACAAAGAAGAAAGTGAAGGCTAACTTTTAAGAAAGGGAATCCTTAAACTCAAACTAACGCGACATTAACAATGATTCATACAACCAAATTATGGCCAACTTTAGGGAAAATATGTAACGACCTAAGATTTATCTTTCTAAAACATCGTTGATTCTCTTTTGATATTATGAATCAAAGAGAAACACAAATCAAGTCTTTACACGCACAAAGAGCACATATAATAATCCGAAGGGAGTAAGAAAATTCAAATAAAAGTTTAGTATCTCTAAAAGTGAAATACATTTAATAATCATACTATGCATGACTCGAAAATATCCAAATAACTCTATTTAGCCACAAAAATCCAAACTTTCTCATCATTTTGACAAAACAACATGCAAAAGAAAAAAAAAAGGAATAAACATCTTGGATAGAAAATAAAGCTAGCATTTCATCTCTTATATGAGGATTTTGAAATCCATTAAAATAATTAGCAAGCAAATGAAAAGTTCTTGACTAAACCAATTACTATTTTATTTAGGCAAAACAAACAATAGTAACTATTCTTTTCGACATAAAGAAAATAACTTTACATGCTAAAAACAAATATATTCGCCAACAATGAATTTAATAAAAGCATAAGTACGTCTTTTAAGCAAAGATTGAAACTTTATCCATAATAATCAGTGAATAAAGTCAAAAAAGATAAAACAATCAATATTAACTATTCTTTTCAACATAAAGGAAACAACTTTACATACTAAAAATAAATATATCCGCCAATAATGAATTTAAACAAAGCTTAAGTACGTCTTTTAAGCAAAGATTGAAACTTTATCCATAATAATCAAAGAATAAAGTCAAGAAGCCGAAACATTCAATATTAACTATTTTTTTCAACTATAAAGGAAACAACTTTACATGCAAAGAACAAACATATCCGTCAACAATGAATTTAAACAAGGCATGAATACGTCTTTTAAGCAAAGATCGAAACTTTATCCATAATAATCAAAGAATAAAACCTAGAAAATAATTTCAACTATTGTTAGCTCATTTTTATACCATGAACATTAAAATAACCATAATATTGATACCATAACGTCCTATGGCCTTCAAGGCTGTCTACAACAAACAATCCCAACAAATAAAATTACAAAAATAACCATAATATTAATACCATAACGTCCTATGGCCTTCAAGGCTGTCTACAACAAACAATCCCAGCAAATAAAATTACAACTACAAACTACGAATAAGAAGGAGATGAAGAAGAAAATGATAATAAAACTAAAAGGGGAAAGGCGTGTTTACCTTTTTTGGTGCAGCAAAATGGGACTTCAAGCTATCTTCGAAGACTTGATCACCACCGGAAAGCAATCATTTGAGAACCTCGATTAGTCTACCGCTTGAAAAAATTTCCTAAAGAAAAGAAATTTAACTATTTGCTCAAAAGTTTTTTCCGCTCTTTGAGATTGTCCTTCTACCAAAAGAGTAGTAGTATGTATAGGAAAGGATGGGGATTCAATTCTTTGAATTCGCCAATATTGGAGAAAGAATTTGGGTCTTGGCTATCGCACTTTGGAAGGTGATCCTTCTTCTTCGGGAAGCTCAAATTCAACACCACCAGCCCAAAGGACCTCGCAAATTCCAACAGAGCAGTTCCCACCTCATTTCTCTCCCCAAAACTAAAACCACCATGCACATCACTAAAGCCTCCCAGTAACACCCCGATGTGCCCATTGAAATCCCCTGCTACAACAATCTTCTCAGAGCTAGGCACACCTCGCACCACCTCATCTAAGTCCTCTCAAAACTGCATCTTCTCCTTCCCATCCAAGCCCACCTGCGGCGCATACACACTACACACGTTCAGGGTAAACCCCCCAAAGATCAACTTACTCATCATCAACCTATCACCAATCCTCTTAACCTCTACTACCTGCCCTCTAAGCTCTTCATCTACTAGGATGCCAACTTCATTCCTATGCCTCTCGCTTTCTAAGTACCAAAGCTTGTAACGATCTACATCTCTAGCCTTATACCCTACCCACTTGGTCTCCTGCACACACGTAATATTGATCCTCCTCTTTCTAAGAATCTTCATCAGCTCTATGAACTTTCCCTGGAGAGTCCCTATATTCCAAGACCCAACCCTCAGCCTATCAACTCTAGCTACACATCTTCCTCTACTGCTCGTAACGACAGACCTTGTCCCCCCTTCCCCACTTTTCCTACTCTCGTCCCCCACCCCCAGCATAGCCCCCCGCCCCAACCCCCTTGGACATGAACCTATTTTACTATCAACAACCACTGCCACTACACCAAGAAAATATAAATAACTATACCACGAGAATATAAACACCTATAGTAACAAAATAACCGCCGGGAATACAAAGCAACAAAACAAAAATAAGGTCCACGCAGAGTAGATAGAATAAGCAAGAAAAAGTCAATACCACAAATTAAAGGCAATTATAGAAAATCAAGAGCTGAAATAATCAGGAAACGTAGAGGAGATAGAATAATGCAAAGAAACTAAATTATACTCATCCATGACTATTACCCCCGAGACCCTACATCAAATGCTTCACCCTCCAAGAGATCCACAAAAATAGCCACTAACCCACTCCCAAACCTCTCCTAACCAGAACCTACAAAGGCTACTACATCACCAAATGGACCAAGTACAACAAGAAGAACTTGGGATTCAAACTCCACCACTAAATCCGAACCTACAAGTGCCAAATCCCGTGGACCAAAGACCAATTACCTCATATAACCAAACACCTCCACAAAATTTTAACTATCAAATACCAACTCCCATGAACCAAAGACCTTACCCTCCACCACATCCAAGACCACAAGTCCAAGCTACAAATAACCAAAGGCCTCATAACCCTCCACAAAAAATCAAAACTACCCATTCCAAATTGAAGACTATGGTAGAGGAGAGAAAGAAGGTTATGATGTTCCTAATGATGAGTATTGGTTTGAAGAAGAAATAAGGGTAAGACATGATCAAAGAGGGCCTTATGGAAAATTTTGAGGGCATGAGGCAAGGCAAGGTCATGTAGATCATCAAAGAATCTGAGACATTGGCATTAACTCAATCAAGGTTGTCATTCCAATTTTCAAAGGTGAGAGTGATCCAGAAGTGTACTTAGCTTGGGAATCTGCTTGTGAAAAGATTTTTCAAGTGAATGACCTTTTCGAAGAAAAGAAAAGTTGTTATGCTATTGCTCACTTTGAAGGATAAGCAAACACTTGGTGGATTACACCAAAGATTTGATGATGTGTTGATTGATGGCCAACCCCCTCCTTGGGAGATATTAAAGAGAGTTATGAGAGAAAGATACGTACCAGAGCATTATAAGAATGAGCTTCTTGCCAAGCTTTATAATCTAAAGCAAGGAATCAAGAGTGTCAATACCTATTATGAAGACTTTCAGCAACTTGTCGTGAAACTTGGCCATAGAGGTGAACAAGTGCAACATGATATTTTTCGCTTCAAGGTTGGGTTGAACAAGGACATATCCTTCCGTTTGACTCTTCACAAGTTTGGAACTGTGGTTAAAGTCTTCCAAGCTACTATGGATATTGAAAAAAGATAACAAAGAAAGGTTGGCTTATAAGCTTAGAGTCCAAAAAGGTTTGGGTTTGACAAGAAACAAAGAGGTAAGTCCTTTGACTTCGGGTTGGAACAAGAACAAATTTTCTACATCTTCTTCTTCTTCTCAAATCTCAAACAAACAAGTGTCATACTAACCTCCAAAGATGAAGGTGAAGGCGAATGCCCTTCCTCTCTAATCTAAAGGTTTGCAATACCTTAAGTGCCATGGTTAGGGGCATAGAGCAACTGAATGCCCGAATAGAAGAAATATGATTTTAAGAGAGGGGAAGATATACTACTTAGGAGAGAAAATGGTGAATAAATCCGAGAATGATGATGAGGTTGAACCTCAAGATGAAGAGTTACTAGTTGATGCCAAGAATGAAGAATGTGAAGAAGAAGAATCTTGGCCACAAGATGGAGAGTGTCAAATTCCTAACTATGTAGTGAGAAGGGCCATGGTGAGTAAGGCACTTGATGATCTAAGACAAGGAAAAAATTTATTTCACACTAAGTGTCTAATCAATGGTGGTGTATATACTATGGTAATTGATAGCGGGAGATGCACCAATATAGCTAGTGTCACTATGGTTGACTTCTTGAAACTCCTCATTACTCTACATGTGTGACACCCCATACATTGCATGTACTTTTCGTATTTATAGGTAACTTGGTATAGCCTTGTGGTATAGGTAATAGATGAGATTTGTTATGCAAGTATTAATGGTGTAGATGAAATTATAGATGTTGCCCGTACATTTTTTTATGACATGATCAAGTTAACATCGATACAACTATTTAAACTTGGAATTATAAGGTGGTATTTGGATCTAAAGTTTAAAGTGACCAAGTGTGTACAAGTTGAAGGTTAGATTAAAGTAATTAGGAGCTGGAAATAGAACAAAATATTGAGGTGCTTGATTAACTAAATTAAGCTAGTAGGTGAGTCGCCTACTTAAGCTTTTTAGACCAAATTAATGGACCCATGGCTATGGACCAGATTTGGGCCTAAACTAATGTACTCATTTGGGCCAAATTAAAGAAAAGAGGAAGAAAAATGAGAAATGGCCCAACACTTAAATCTACCAAAGGCCCAAGTTAATTGAGCCCAAAATAAGAATTTAAGCAAGTAGGTGCATCACCTACTTTGAAATTTTGAGCATATTTAACCCTTAAGTAGGTGCATCACCAACTTGACTAATTTGTGGCTGGAAATGAGGTCAATAATAAGGGCTCAATATAAGATCAATATAGCTGGCCATTTTGCTCATTTTAACCACAATATTCCCTTTTAAATTTTAGCTTGCTCCCTTTCTTAACAAGGATAACAACAGTCCTAAAATTCCTTCTAGGGTTCTTGAAGAAACCCTCATCTTTGCAAGCTAAGGTAAGTGAAAACACTCAAGTTTTAGCTTAATTATCTCATGGAAGATTAAGAAAACATGCTATAGGTGTCTAATTCTAAATACATGGCAGAATATAGAACAACTATTTGCTCACTTTTTCTTTGTTATTAAGAGATCTCTTTTCTTTTTTGGTTTAAAGTGTGAAGGAAAGAGAAAGTTAAAGTTCTTGAGGAGTTCAAATTTAAGTATAAGTTTTAGAACTAAGGTAAGGTGACTGCTCTATTTTGTTCTCCTTATATATGAATTTGAGAGAGAAATATGAATGTGTGTTATTGAGAACTCAAGAGATGATGAGTTCAATAAGTGATTGCTACAATAAAAAGGATTTGGGACAGTTTTATCGACTATTTTGTAAGTATATGTTATGGGATGCCAGGTTGATGTTGGAAAAAGGTGTGATTAGTTTGTAACAAAATATAGTAAAAAGGAGCGGTGATACACCACCGAACTAATTATTGCATTTGTTTACTACCCAAACTGTTTTACGTATTGTTTGGAATGTTAATAGAGCCAAGGTTGTTTTGATGAACCTTATTAGAACATGCATGGTATATGGCTGTAATTGGAAGAGAAAGGGGTTAAAATAACACCCTTAAATGATAGATTACAAACTTACTGCCCGGTTACTATTTTGGTGAAGTTAAATAGCCTAAACGTGTCAGTTGGTTGATAATATTAGTTTACCATATTTTCTATTGTAGATAAGTAATCTAAAAGGTGGGAAGTCAATTTTGGTTAGTTTCGGATTTATATAATCAGGTATGTAAGGCATACTCAATTTTGCACTCTTTGGCATGAAATAGGACATTTGGTCCATCAAGTAAGCTTCCCAAGGTTATCCTACAACAAGTGATACATAATGGTAGCGTATTATATCCCATGTAGTCAATGAACTTATTCCCACACTCTAACATGTTAAAACACCTCAATACATGCTTATTATTAAACCTGCACATCTATTTTTACAAGAGAATTTCAGGAGTTCTCCATTTACTCAAATAAGACCCATGTGTTATTTTCAGCTCCTAAACACTTCATTTGTGTGCCAACAGTTCCCTACCTTATTATTGTTGCATTAAGTGCCCATTTACATGTCTCTTATTGGTGGATTACTGTTTCAAGGTACCATAATGTTATGACCTCTAAAGTAACAATCTCAAAGGATAAACAAACTAAGTAATGCAAATCTGTAAAACGAGTAGCAGCTCAGGGGCATAAGCCTAGAATAAGCCGATCTTGATACCCTTATATGTGGGTGGCAGCTCAGGGGCATAAGCCTAGCATGGGCCGATCCCAACATTTATTTATAGGTGGCAGCTCAGGGGCGTAAGCCTAGCATGGGTTGATCCTGATTTGTCTATTTACCATTGATCAACTGGTCATTTATATTATATGACTTACAAAGATTATGAAGTAAGAAAGGTAAAATAAAGAAAAGAATGTAATGTAACTGGTCCTACAAATATATAAAGGTGGTCTACTAGCACTATTTATTTAATGGTATCTGATTTCTATTGAGCTCTTGAATTATGTGTTGTTACCTTCAGCATTACATATTTCGTACATATTTTTGTACTGACGTCCCTCACGGAGGACCTGTATTTCATGCTGCAGGCACAGGTGCTTCAGCTAAGACACCTCGCTAGTAGAAGCACAAGCTATTCAGTGACTATTGGTGAGCTTCAGGTAGATTCGAGGCTTTTCGAGCTTGTTCCATATGTTTTGGTATTGTGCAGTAGTCAAGAGTAAGGTGGGGGTTTGTCCCGACCCTACCTAAGTCTATGTATCTTTTAGAGGCTTTGTAGACTAATGTAAAGTTAAACATGGTAGTGTTTGTCTTTTAGATGTAGTGTCCCCAACGGCCAAGTGTTGTATATATAATTTTGTGATTGTCAATGTAGATATTCTCATCAATTCATAATATTATGTTTGTCAGATCCTTTGGTTATCATAGTTACATGCATGAGAAGTACAAGGTTATGGATTGGTTCTCTCGGGCCTTTACGGTTACGGGGGCCTGTCCTCCCCAATAGGATTTGAGGTATGACAAAAGTGGTATCGAAGCAGGTCGTCCTAGGGAGCCTACAAAGCCATGTCTATGTAGAGTCTTGCTTATGGGTGTGTTGTACACCACATCTATAAACAAGACTCTATGGGAATTTAAGGGTTGTTTCTTTTTTTTCATATCTTAGATCGTGCAATAGAGCCCAAGTCGAAGGTGAAGTCATATTTAACCACTAAACCTATTTTTTCTCTCATTATAGTAAAGATGCCGGTTACAAAAATGAGTAAGAATACAGGTAAGCGAGTAGACGTGGCTGCCGAAGAAGGGACCAGCAAGTCAACACCTAGACAAGCTAATCAAAGTGAGGCTCAAGCTAAGTTTATATCACAAACTTCTTTTACTCCTCCATCTCCAGAAGAACTAAGGAGAAGGAGAAACGCATCCTCAGAACCACCTATTAATGCTACTGACCAAGATCTAAGGAGTGTGGTGCAATTATTAGCTCCTATATTTGCTGGACAAGTTCAAGGACAAACTATTCCAACCACAGGTTCTAATGGTGCAGATAGGGCAAGCCTACGAACACTGGATTTTCTTAAATTGGATCCTCCCACATTCACCGGATCAGATATTAATGAAGACTCACAAGACTTTATTGATCAAATCCAAAGGTCTCTAGATGTCATGCATATATCGGGTAAAGAGACAGTTGAGCTAGCAGCATATAGATTCAAAAGGGAGGCTATATTTTGGTATGAAGACTAAAAATGATCTAGGGGTATCGATGCATCTTCAGCTACTTGGAAGGAGTTCAAAGAGGCATTTCTTGATCATTATCTTCCATTTGAGATTCGAGAGGCTCGTGCAGATCAGTTCCTGAATCTTCACCAAGGAAATATGAGTGTGAGGGAGTACAACCTCCGGTTTAACTCTTTAGCTAGGTATGCTCCTAATGTAGTGGTTACTATGGATGATAGAGTTCATTGATATGTGGATAGACTAGACCCGTATCTGGTTAGAGATTGTACTATTGCTGCTTTGAACAAAGACATGGACATAGCAAGGATACAAGCTTTTGCATAAAAAATGGAGGATCAGAGGCAAAGAAGAAGAACACAAGAATTGGAAAGAGGGTATTCTAGGAGGGCCAGATCTACGGGGTAGTTCATAGGATCCCAAGGTGAGTTTAGACCTCGGTTTTCTAATAGATCGCCTAGGACATTATCTTTTTATCCTACAGCTAGTGCTCCACCACAGTTTTAAGGGTCCAAAGGCAACTAGATTGGACAAAGAAGTGAGAGTCAGAGTTCACGAACAGTAGAGTATCAAGGGCAAGGGAGTATGATCCAATTAAGGCCTTCTCGATAGTCATGTAAACAATGTGGAAAGATTCATTTAGGTGCATGTTGGTTTGGGAAAAATTTCTGTTTTTGGTGTGGTACGTCGGGGCATATGATGAGAGAATGCCTACAAAGGGGCATGGGTGGTATGGCATGACCTACGGGATCAGCCATTGGATCATCATCATCGGTGCCTCATTCAGGTAGAGGTGTACAGTCTATGGGTCATGGTAGAGGTGCTAAAGAAGCAACTAGCTCTAGTGGATTTCAGAATTATACATATGTGTTAGCGAATTGACAAAATTTTGAGGCTTCTCCAGATGTGGTTACAGGTACATTGTCCATCTTTTCACATTATGTATATGCATTAATTGATCCGGGTTATACATTATCATATGTCACTCTATTCGTTGCTGGGAAGTTCAAAAGAATACCAGAATTGCTAGTTAAGCCATTTGAAGTATCTATGTCGGTTGGTAAATCTATTATAACTAAAAGAGTGTATCAAAATTGTATAATAACTATTTGTGGTCGTGATACAATGGTTGAACTGGTTTAGTTAGAAATGGTAGATTTTGATGCTATAATGGGTATGGATTGGTTGGCTTCTTGTTATGCCGCAGTAGATTGCCGAACTAAGAAGGTGTATTTCCACTTTCCAAGGGAGGCAATCCTTGAATGGAGGGGTAATATTGGTGTGCCAAGAGGTAAATTTATTTCTCATTTTAAGGCAAAAAGAATGATTTCCAAGGGTTATATATATCATCTAGTTAGAGTGAAAGATACAGATGTGGAGCCACCAAATCTTCAAACTATTCCAGCAGTAAATAAATTTCCCGATGTATTTCCTGAAGATTTTTCAGGTTTGCCACCAGAACGAGAAGTGGAGTTTGGTATTGATATAATTCCAGGTACTCAACCAATCTCAATTCATCTGTATAGAATGTCCCCGACAATTACGGGAGTTAAAAAAGAAATTAAAAGACTTGCTAGAAAAAGGATTCATAAGTCCTAGTATGTCCCCTTGAGGCACACCAGTGTTATTTGTGTGTATAAAAGATGGCTCATTGAGAATGTATATTGACTACCGACAACTTAATAAGGTAACTATTAAGAACAAATATCCTTTTCTGAGAATTGATGACTTATTCGACCAGTTGCAAGGCGTAAAGTGCTTTTCAAAGATTGATTTGAGGTCAGGTTACCACCAAGTAAGGGTCAAAGAAAATGATATACCCAAGACAACTTTTCGAATACGGTATGTTCATTACAAGTTTCTAGTCATGTCCTTTAGACTAACAAATGCGCCTGCAGCTTTTATGGATTTGATGAATGGGGTGTTCAAGCCATTCTTAGATATGTTTGTATTGTTTTTATAGATGATATTCTAGTTTATTCGAGATCAAAGGAGGACCATGCCAGTCACTTATGACAGGTGTTACAGATTCTTCGTGATTGTAAGTTATAAGCGAAGTTCTCTAAATGTGAGTTTTGATTAAAATCTGTGGCATTTTTAGGTCATATTGTATCTGATGAAGGGATAATGGTTGATACTCAAAAGATAGAAGCCGTGAAGAACTAGACAAGACCTATAACGCCTACGGAAGTTCGTAGTTTCCTGAGGTTGGCAGGTTATTATAGGAGATTCATTGAAGGGTTTTCTTCAATTTATGCACCTTTAATAAAGCTAACACATAAAGATTCCAAGTTTTAATGGAATAATGCATGTGAAAGGAGTTTCCAAGATCTGAAGAATAAGTTGACTTCTACACACGTATTAGGGCTTCCAAAAGGCACAAAGGAGTATGCAGTGTATTGTGATGCTTCAAGAATTGGCTTAGAATGTGTATTGATTCAGCATGGTAAAGTCATAGCATATGCCTCAAGATAATTGCGGCCACATGTGAAGAATTATCCGACGCATAATCTGGAACTAGCAGCGATTATATTTGCCTTAAATATATGGTGTCACTACTTGTATGGGATTCATGTTGACATATATACCGACCACAAGAGTTTGCAATATATCTTTAATCAATAGGGCCTAAATTTGAGGCAGCGAAGATGGCTTGAATTATTAAAAGACTATGACGTTGATATCTTGTATCATCCGGGGAAAGCAAATGTGGTAGCAGATGCGATAAGTCGAAAGACCATGACACCATCTATACAAAGACAAGGGATGACTAAAGATCTATACCAACTAGCCAATTTGGGAGTTCGCCTTCTTGAAACTCCAGATGAAGGGCTTATTGTGCATAATGCGGTAGAATCTTCATTAGTATCTGAAGTGAAGAGAAGCAATATGTAGATCCCATACTATTACAACTTAAGGAGAATATACAATGTGGTATGACAAAGTCATTTGAGATAACGCAAGAGGGAGTACTTCAGTGCCAAAATAGATTATGTGTGCCTAATGTAGATGGACTAAAAAAGAGGATTATGACAGAGGCACATCATTCAAGGTATTTCATCCACCTGGGGTCAACTAAAATGTATCATTATTTGAAAGGAATGTATTAGTGGGGTGACATGAAGAAGAATATTGCAGAATTTGTAGCGGAATATCCAAATTGTCAAAGAGTTAAAATAGAGCATCAAAAGCCCGGGGGTTATATGCAATGTATAGATCTTCCAATATGGAAGTGGGACATTATCAACATGGATTAAGTCACTGGTTTGCCTCGTACATTTCAAAAGTTTGATTCCATATGGGTGATAGTTGATAGGCTTACCAAATCAGTACACTTCCTACCGGTTAGGATGACTTATACAGTTGAAGAGTATGCCAAATTGTATATTAAAGAGATAGTTGGACTACACGGAGTACCAATCTCTATTATATTAGATCGAGGAGCTCAATTTACTGCAAATTTTTGGAAGTCTTTTCAAAGAAATTTAGGGACACAAGTGAATCTAAGTATGCTTTTCACCCTCAAATAGATGGACAAGCAGAACGTACCACTCAAACAGTTGATATGCTACGAGCTTGTGTATTGGACTTTAAAGGTAGTTGGGATAATCATTTACCTCTCATCGAGTTCGTCTACAACAATAGTTATCATTCAAGTATCAAAATGGCGTTATATGAATCTTTGTATGGAAGAAAGTGTAGATCACCAATTGGATAGTTTGAAGTGGGTAAAACTGTCTTATTCGGGCTAGATCTTGTTCATCAGGCTATGGAAAAGGTTAAAGTGATCCAAAAATGGCTGGAGACAGCCCAAAGTCGCTACAAGTCATATGCAGATGTTAGAAGAAGGGGGCTAAAGTTTGTTATAGGTGATTGGGTATTCTTAAAGGTGTCACCAATGAAGGGGGTTATGAGATTTAGTAAGAAATAAAAACTAAGTCCACGTTATATAGGCCCATACAAGATTACTCGAAGGTTTGGCCAAGTTGCTTATGAATTAGAGCTACCCCCAGAGCTCTCAACTGTTCATCCAGTATTTCACATCTCAATGCTTTGAAAGTGCATGGGTGATCCATCTTATATTACTCCTACTAAAGATGTACAAGTTACGAAAGATCTCATCTATGAAGAAATACCTATTACAATCCTAGATCGACAAGTTAAAAAGTTAAGAAATAAAGAAATAGCTTCGGTAAAAGTGCTTTGGAGAAACCAACAAGTAGAAGAGATAACATGGAAAGCCGAAGAAGCGATGAAAACTAAGTACCCCCATTTGTTCAAATACGAAGAAAAAATCCAAGATGATGAATTGGAGCAATAACAAGTAAGTATAATAAATAATTACTATGTGATAGTAGGGATATTTAACTTAGGCTTGAACTTGTTTTGGTAGGATAGTTATGCTAACATTTGAGGACGAATGTTTCTAAGGAGGGGGTGATATGACACCCAGTACATTGCACTCTTTGGCATGAAATCGCACATTTGGTCCATCAAGTAAGCTTCTCAAGGTTATCCTACAACAAGTGATACATAATGGCAGCGTATTATATCTCATGTAGTCAATGACCTTGTTCCCACTCTCTAACATGTTAAAACACCTCAATACATGCTTATTATTAAACCTGCACGTCTATTTTCACTAGAGAATTTCAGGAGTTCTCTGTTTACTCAAATAAGACCTATGTGTTATTTTTAGCTCCTAAACACTTCATTTGTGCTCCAATAGCTCCCTACCTTATTGTTGTTGCATTAAGTGCCCATTTATATGTCTCTTATTGGTAGATTACTGTTTCAAGGTACCATAATATTATGATCTTTAAACTAACAATCTCAAAGGTTAAACAAACTAAGTAATGCATATTTGTAAAATGAGTGGCAGCTCAGGGGTATAAGCCTAGCATGTGCCTATCTCGATACATTTATATGTGGGTGGCAGCTCAGGGGCATAAGCCTAGCATGGGCCGATCCCAACGTTTATTTTTGGGTGGCAGCTCAGGGGCGTAAGCCTAGCATGGGCCGATCCCGATTTGTCTATTTACCACTGATCAGCTGGTAATTTGTATTATATGACTTACAAATATTATGAAGTAAGAAAGGTAAAATAAAGAAAGGAATCTAATGTACCTGATCCTACATATATATAAAGGTGGTCTATAAGAACTATTTATTCAATGGTATCTGATTTCTATTGAGCTCTTGTATCATGTGTTGTTACCTTCAGCCTTACATATTCAATACATATTTTCATACAGACGTCCCTCACGGGGGACCTGTATTTCATGCTGCAGGCACAGATGCTTCAGCTAATACATCTTGCTAGTAGAAGCACAAGCTATTCAGTGACTATTGGTGAGCTCCAGGTTGATTCGGGGCTTTTAGAGTTTGTTCCATATATTTTGGTATTGTGTTGTAGTCAAGAGTAGGGCGGGGGTTTATCCCGACCCTATCTAAGTCTATGTATCTTTTAGAGGCTTTGTAGACTAATGTAAAGTTAAACATGGTAGTGTCTTGTCTTTTAGATGTGGTGGCCCCAACGGCCAAGTGTTGTATATATAATTTTGTGCTTGCCAATGTAGATATCCTCATCGATGCATAATATCATGTTTGTCAGAACCTTTGGTTGTCATAGTTACATGCATGAGAAGTACAAGGTTATGGATTGGTTCTCTCGGGCCTTTACGGCTACGGGTGCCTGTCCGCCCCAATAGGATTTTAGGTATGACAATATGTTAGCCCTTACAAGCTTCAATGGCTCAATGAATATGGGGAATTGAAAGTGACTCGCCAATGCTTGATTTGGTTCTAAGTGGGAAATTACAAAGATAAAGTCTTGTGTGATTTCATTCCCATGCAAGCATGCCACTTACTACTTGGTAGGCCTTGGCAATATGACAAGTCTACCAAGAATGAAGGGAGATCAAACAAGTATTCTCTTGAGCATGATGGAAAAAGGTTCACACTTCAACCACTTTCACCATCTCAAGTGAATGATTTGCACCAAAGGTTAAGGGAATTGAAAGAAAAAGGAAAAAATGTAAGGGAACCCGAGAAACTGCCTTGTGGTGAGGCCTCGTGTTCCACCAAATCACATGGTGAGACCTCGAATTCTAAGGGTTCTAAAGCTAAAGGACCCATGGTTATGTTGACTAGGAGGAAAGACTTGTTCAAGCATCAAGACATTGACACTCTTATGCTCCTCCTAGCCCATGCACTTAATACTAACCATTTTCCTTATTCTCTTCCCCCTTCTATTTAACTTGTTTTGAAGGAGTTTGATGATGTATTTCCCTAAGAATTGCTGCAAAGATTACCCCCGATACGAGGAATTGAGCACCAAATTGATTTGGTGTCGGGTTCACACCTTTTAAACAAATCGGCTTATAGGAGCAATCCCACGGACACTAAGGAGCTCGAAAGACAAGTTGAGGAGTTTCTCAACAAAGGCCACATCAAAGAAAGATTAAGTATGTGTGTTGTCACGGTGCTTTTGGTACCAAAGAAGGACGGAACTTGGCGCATGTGTGTTGATTATAGAGCCATTAACAAAATCATTATAAGGTATCGCCATCCTATCCCTAGGCTAGATGATATGTTATATGAGCTTCATGGTGCTTGTGTGTTTTCTAAAGTCGATCTTAGGAGTGGCAACCACCAGATTCATATGCAACTCAGTGATGAGTAGAAAACCGCATTCAAGACCAAATTTAGTCTATATGAGTGGCTAGTCCGCATTCAAGACCAAATTTAGTCTATATGAGTGGCTAGTCATGCCCTTTGGCCTTACAAATGCTCCTTACACCTTTATGAGGCTAATGAATCATGTGATGAAGCCTTATATTGGAAAGTTTGTGGTTGTCTACTTTGATGATGTGTTGGTATATAGTAAGTCTATTGATGAACATGTGAATCATTTGAGATGTGTGTTTGATGTGCTCCGAAGGGAGAAGTTGTATGCCAACATAGAGAATGTTCTTTTGGAGTTGATAAAGTGGTCTTCTTGGGTTTTGTTGTGAGTTCAAGGGGTGTTGAAGTGGACGAATCTAAGATAGACTATATACGAAGTTGGCCGACCCCTAAGACTATTGGAAAATCCAAAGTTTTCATGGGTTGGCAAGCTTTTATAGGAGGTTTGTCAAGAGATTTAGTTACATAGCATCCCTTTAACCGAAGTTATTAGAAAGAACCAACCCTTTAAGTGGGGTGAAGAGCAAGCTAAGGCTTTTGACGCCTTGAAAGCTTTGCTCATTTCGACTCTCTTGTTGCAATTGCCCAATTTTGATAAAATATTTGAGGTTGAATGTGATGCTTCAAGTAAGGTTGGTATTGGGGCTATTTTGATGCAAGAAAGCAAGCCCGTTGCTTATTTTAGTGAAAAGCTCAAAGGGGCAACTCTTAATTATTCGACTTATGATTTGGAGTTGTATGCCCTTGTTAGAGCCTTGAGTAATTGGCAACATTATTTATGGCCTAAGGATATTGCCCCACTTATCTGTTGCAACATATTGCCCATCTATTGGGATATTACTTTTTTTACATAGTATTTTGTTTTAATAATAGGTGACTAATTTGTTGGAATAGTTGAGTCTTCTGTTGGGAAAAATCAAAACACTTGCAAAAAATACTAGCAACAACAGAGGATAACAACAAAAAAAATTAAAACCATTCTCTTATATTGCAAAGGACAATCAAGCTACAAATTTCACCACTTGAACAATAATGTTCAAGAACAACATCACCACCACCAACAAATTCATATTTCACTAAAGAAGATGCACAAATTATTTACAATACAACAATCATATCAAGTTTTAAGAGAATAAATACCACAAATTTATTAACAATATCACTAATTAACTTTGAAGAGAAGGCCCTAACTTTTCATTAACCAAACAACAATATGTTGAAAATCATAACTTTTTGAGCCATTTCATTACATTTTTTCTCACTTTTACACCCATTTAAAATAGTAAACCAACAATATCATCATTTTTTCCTCACATCTCACTAAAAGTTATGGTACAATCTCAACAACTGTTGATTTTTTTCACAACAAATTTTGCAAAAAAAATCAAAATTTAACTTTTACTATTTTCACAACAATATTCAAAAACAACAACAAAAACTCACTAAACCAACAATATCACTAACTATCTCTCACATCTGACTAAAAGCTATGGTACAATCTTAACAATTATTAAAAAATTTCACAATAGATTTTTCAAAAAAAAATTATAGTTCAAATTTCACTACTTTCACAACAATGTTCGAAAGCAACAACAACAAAAAAAAATTAACATTCATGGTAAAAGATACCACAAATTAGGATTTCAACAACATATCAAGTGTTAAGGGAAAAAAATACTATAAATTAGAATTTTTTTCCTAAGCACGAAATCTCAAAGTTGTTAACCCTAACTTTGAGGAGAAGACAACTCAACTCCTCTTCTCCTTCTTCTTCTTCATTAACTCACAAATCCTATTTTTTAAATCAAATAAAAGAGAAGTCTTTCACCGAGAGACAGAGACAGAGGGAGAGAGAGAGAGAGAAACTGCTGGTTAGCAAGAAAGAAGGAACGACAGACATCGCTCGAACTAGAAATCCGGTAGATCTATTGGAGAAGAAGCGAGAAAAATCTCAGCAGTTGAGAGAGAAAAATGTGAATCGATAAAGGAGTTTTTGATTTGGAAAACTGATTTTGTTTTTATTTTTGAATTAAATGGATTTGAGTTTTTTTTTTATATATTTAAAGAAGTTTAACAAGTTTTTAAAATGTTGATCTAATCAACTTTTTAAGTGCACTTTGACCTTAGTAGGTCAAAGTTGTCACCAACTATCACACTATTTGGATGGTGATTTTTCATGGTATCGTATGGTTACTAAGAGAACCATGTTTGTTTTGATTGTTTCTTAAAATGTATGGTATGATATGATTTAATTTCATGGTTTGATAACCATGAAAGCCCTCACTTTATATAACCACCCATTTGGTGGTATCCCATGATTTGCTTATTTTTTTCAATTATGCCTTTGTTAATATTGTACAATCTTACTTTACTCTTTATCCTATATTATTTAAGTCTACCTCCTACCCTGACCTCCACCACACCACCCACTCCCCAACCCCCCACCCAAAAATAAATAAATATTTGTTAATTTATTTTTTTACAAATTTTGAACTTTTTCCTTATCCCACCACCAACCCCTACACCGACCCCATTCCTTATCAAACCCCCAACCCAATTTAAAAAAAAAAATTAAATTTCTTTCTTACCCCACCCTCACCCACCCCTACCCCTACCCCACCATTTACTATCCCCTTTTCCATACTAATTTTTTTATTTTTTTAAAAAAATTTCAAAAAAATAAAAAATCTTACCCCACTACCATCTCCCACCCGCCCCCAACCCACCCATAAATAATATTTTTTTAATTGTTTTTTTAAATTTAAAATATTTTTCTTACCTCATCCCTGCCCTCGACCCCTACTCTACTATCCCACCTCCAATTTTTATTTTACAAAAAATCCTAATAATTTTTTATCCCACCTTTTATCCTATTCATTCTCAATATTTTATGTTAAATATGTACAAATATTTTTACAATTTTTTTTCTACTTGCATAACAAACACAAGAAAATAAGTGTGAAACTATTTTTTTTCCTAAATTTATTTTTGTATTCTATACCGAACACACCCGTAGCATACACAAAAGATGCATTCAAACTTCGTACTTGTCGTTGGTGGTCACGTTTCAAAAAACCCAAAGAAAATGAAATTTGTTAATGTAAAAAATGAATTCATTACATTTATTTTGATCTACTCTTGTATTAATTTAGTTAAAATTTATATGAATTTAATAACTTAATATACGAAAAAGGGTCAAAAATACCCTTGAACTATAGAAAATGGTTCAAAATTATCCTCCATCTACCTATTGAGCTAAAAATACCCTTCCATGCATCTTTTTGGCTCACTTATACCCTTGAAACTAACAAACTCTTTTTTATTTTATTTAAAAAAATATTATTTATTAGGTGTCATTTTCGTATTGAGTGAAGTGAAAATCATCCGCCACCAGGTTGATGGCATGGCAAACAAAAGCAACTAGAAATTACTTGTCAACAAATTAAAATAGAAACTTAAGAAAAAACTGAAATTAGCAATTACACACAAATTGTTTTGCTGATGTTGTGGATTTTACATTTCCACTAATTTTTCAGACTCCAGTCCCACTTGTCTGCTTTCACATGGTATAGGCTTTGAGTTCCAAAATAAAGTTGACAGCTCTCGACGATTTTTCACCCTGATAATTATATTTAAAATGCTGTTTTATCAGTGAAGGCACGAGAATGACAATGTATCACCACTAAGACTCAAATCCTTTGTACTCATATTTCTATGAATGCAGAGTCAACTGGACTTTCAGCAACCTACAATTGTTCATCCAAGAAATCAAAATTGGGTAGTTCATAATATCATACCGTTAAGAAAACATTAAGCAAATTTTGAATTTGAAATTGATGGTAATTCTTATGGCGCACTCTTTATTCTAATTTCTTTTCATTTCTTTAATCCATGCTCTTTATGATTTTCAATTAGGTTTTTATTTTATTTGCTGACATGTACTTTTTAATTTTTTTTTGTTTGCCATGTCATCGGCCTAGTAGGGTATATTTTTATTTCACCCAATAAGAAAATGACACCTGATAAATATTATTTTAAAAAGTAAAATAAAGAAGAGGTTGTCAGTTTCAAGGGTAGAAGTGAGTAAAACAGGTGGATGAAAGGGTATTTTTAGCCCAGTAGGTGGATAAAGGGTACTTTAAAACCATTTTCTATAGTTCTAAGGTATTTTTGGCCTTTTTACATTTAATGTATTTACATGACATAATTTGTGATAGATTAGCAGGAAGAAAATTATTTTATTCACAATTATTGATAAATTTAACATTTATAATAACTAAAAACATTTTTAATATACTTACCAATTATGATACAGTATCATACCATCAAACCAAATAATAAAATTGTTATTAAACAACAGTGAACCATACAGTCCATTCAAACATTATATTATATTTTATAATACAATATCATATAAAATCAGGACAAACAACCATCCCACCAAAGTGTAAGTTACACACTTAGGGGTCATTTGGTAGAGTGTATAGGAATAATTGTAAAATATATTGTATTTGTAATGCTTGTATTAATTATGTTTGTATTAGCTATGCTTGTGTTAGTTATGTTTGCATTTTCTTATGTAATATTTGATTTGATATATTAAAAATATATGAATTATATAATTTTTTTTATAAAAATATCCTCCCTATATATGGTGGAAAGAGTGTGAAAAAGATTTGGAGAAATATTTGTGTCTTTAATCGTGATAACACATGCATTAGAATCTATTGCATTACTAATACCATGAATTTTGAGGTATCAGTAATATATCCCTCAATGTATAGTAAAATATACGAAAATAGCCTAAAATGCCCTTTAACTATGTGAAATAGTGCAAAAATATCCTTCATTTACCTATTGGGCCTGAAATACCCTTTCCGTCTACCTATTGGGTCTATTTTGCCCTTCATTTAACAGCTGAATATTGGGTCCATTTCATTTATAACATGACATATTTCTATTGGATAATTATTATTTAATTAAACTAATTAATTTTCAAATAACCCGACCCAACAAATATAACACGCTCCAATTCCTTTAACAAAAACGAATCCTCATTCATCCATTTTAATATGTTCATCTTCTCTCTTTTCTCCACTCCACCATCTTCTTAATAAAAAACATAAACTATTGAAGTAACATTCTTGGAGGTATTACTTTAACATTTGTGTTTTTTTGCAGGAGCAACACTTGGTAGAGCTATAAATAGAGGGATTGCAACATTTTTAGGTGCTTCACTAACTGGTGGAGTTCATCGTTTAGCTTGTTTCTCTAGCTCAAAGACATTGGAACCTGTTTTACTTGGGATTTTTCTCTTCTCAATTGGTAATTCAACAACACTAATTAAATTAAAGAAGCTAATTATCACATGAACATTTTTTCCTCCGTACTGATCAAACACACCTTAGATTGAATTCTTTTTTCGTATAATGTATGTTCTAATGTCATTTTTGTAACTTGATATGCAGCTGCAATTGTGTCATATTTGAGATTTCTGCCAAAATTAAAGGTAAGATATGACTATGGTGTCCTTATTTTTATTTTGACATTCTCATTGGTGCCTATTTTGGGCTATCACGATAAACAAGTGTTGTAAATTGCACATTCTTGGAGGTATTCCTCCAATAGTTTATGTTTTTGATTGAGAAGATGGTGGAGTGGAGAAAAGAGAGGAGTTCTTTTTTGTTAAAGGAATTGGAGCGGGTTATATTTGTTGGGTTGGATTATTTGACTGGGTGGGTTGGGTATTTAGAGGAAATTAGTTTAATTAAGTAATAATTATCCAATAGAAATATTCCATGTCATAAATAAACTGGATCAATATTTAGTTGTTAAATGAAGGGCAAAATAGACCCAATAGGTAAACGGAAAGAACATTTTAGGTCCAATAGGTAAATGAAGAACATTTTTGAACCATTTCACATAATTAAAGGATATTTTAGACCCTTTTTCATAAAATATATAATTGATACTTATATTAGTTGTACATAAATTAAAAAATATACCAAACAAAATATTAATATTGAGTATTTAACTTCTACGTACATTATTTATTTCAATACGCCATGCCAAATGATACACCTTTGACTCAATTTCCTGGTTAAGTATTTCGTCCCTTTTTGATGTATTAGTTCTGAACTACTACTGTATATAGAAAAAGAAATGGAGATGAAAGGGTCTTCACCTTATCCGTGCACGGTAGCCATTCGACGGAACCCTCACCGGAAGGCAAGACCAACACCGTCCTCCGCTGCTCCTGCTTCGGTTCTCCGAACTTCATCATCACCACCGCGAAATATTTCTTCATTCCCCATTGAAGACATTCTGTCCATGGAAGTCCCTGAAAAACAACTTATAGAGACGGCATCATCAGAGAATCTCAAGGTATATATGAGAATCCGAACATTAACTTCTCAAAGAGAAACACTGAAAAAAGAAAAAACGGTCGCTGGATTGAAGAAGACAAAAAATTATTGGCCTAAAAACCCTAAGTCCACCATTACGTTGCCGAAGAAACTCAAAAAGAGCAATGAAGTCTGTGTGACAGTGAATGATGCACATACCGTTACCGTATCGCCTCCACAGAGCTTACAAGATGGCAAACGTATTAAATCAGAAGTTTATCAAGGTTTTTCACAAGTCTTCTCGTCAGAAGCATCTCAGGTTATTTGTGTACATTTTCAGAAAATCAGAAATTACATTTATATTAAAAGTATTTTTAGTATTAAATTGAAATATATCCGGGATTCTCTAGTTTGGGGTCGAGATGCTTGCTGTTGTTGATTGACATTGTTTATTTCTGTTGCAGAGGGAAGTTTATGAAAAAATGGTGAATCCTTTAGTTGAGGATTTTCTGAAGGGTAAGAGTGGCATGTTGGCTGCATTGGGACCAAGTGGTTCTGGGAAGACTCATACCATCTTTGGGTGCGGAAGGGACCCTGGTATGGTGCCTCTGTCTCTTCGTCGAATTTTATCACAAGAAGAAGGCAACAAGATGCAGTCACGGAGGTGCTTTCATTTCTAATCTATATTTGATTTTTATTCATGCACTTGACTGATGTTATTCACCAGAGATGCTTAAAGCAAAATAAATAATTAAAGGATTTTCATACCTAGAAGGATTAGCTTCTTTGTGTGCAATATGTTTGTTTTAGAAGTTTCCTAGTCCGGGAGATTTGAACTTCCCTAAAACTGTCATTTCATTCTTAATTATGGGATAAACAGTTGCAATTCCATGTATGTCCTTCAAATGCGTGCATTCACTAACTGCTTTTTTTTTTTTTTTTTCATGATTCATCACATGCAGGATATTTTATCTGTCCATGTTTGAGATCTGTTCTGAGAAAGGAAAATCTGAAAAGATATTTGATTTAATTCAAGATGGGGCTGATTTGTTTATCCAACAATCATCTATTAAAGGCATGCGAGAGGTTGTCCTTTGAACTGCTCTATTGCTTCTCCGTGTTGTGTTTTTTTTCCAGTCTATAACTCCTGTGGTTCAAAGAGATCAAATAATTAGTGTACACACTGCTGCTTCTGAACAGGCGGTACTTTATGATCCTCAGCAAGCTGAATCCCTAATCGCATGTGGACTTTTGAAACGTGCGACAGCTATGACAAATTCAAATAGTCAATCTAGGTGAGTTTTGGATATAAATACTTATGTTGTCTGTGTTCTTTTGCTTTATGCTCTAGTTTGCGATATTTGAGAAACTATTGCTAGTTTCTCTCCCTAAACTATATCCCAAAACATTTATTTCATTCTCTTTTGTGAGAAATATTAGAGAAGAATATTATTGAATTGTTGTATCGACATTATTACAATGAGACAATATTTATAGAAAATACATTTCAATCCTTTTTCAAGTAAGACACTACATTGGAATTCTTTTCCAAGTAGCATTTACATACTATTGCTATTCCTACTCATATTCTAACACCTCCCCCCCTTCTCAAGATGGTCTATATAGGTCATATGTACCAATCTTGTTACAAATGAAATTAATACAAGGAACAATGAGGGACTTGGTGAAGATATTTGCAAGAAAACTAGTAAGTACCGCTCGGGACGTCTAGGAAATTTCAGTTGAAAAGGAACAAATTGAAAAGTGGTTGGAAAAGTAGTAAACATCGCCAAAAGTCAATCTATCGTTAGAAAATTGCTGAAAACTGGTATAAAATATATGGGTCACCTCAAAATCAAGAGATAGTTGATCTTGAATAAGAAAGTCACCGTAAAACTTGGCAGAACATGCTCACGGGCTGGATTATTAGATTTGATGGCTGAAAAGTGGTTACAATATGAGAAAAAAATTATATGGGCAGGGTCGGAATGACGATGCGACCCGACTAAGAAAGAGAAATTATATGGGTAGGGTTGGAATGATGGCACGATCCTACTGGAAAATAGAAATTATATGGGTAGGGTCGGAATGACGGCACGAACTAGTGAAAAGAGAAATTATATGGGTAGGATCGGAATGACGACACAACCCTATTGAAAAGAGAAATTATATGGGTGGGGTCAGAATGATGACACGATCCTATGCAAATCAGATCTGAGGATTCAACGAAAAGACACGCGGAACTACACAAATTAGATCAGAGGTGTCACCAAAAAGACGCACACTGCTATGCAACTCAAATATGAGAGAATAGTCTGGAAAGATGCAAGGTGCTACGCAAATTAAATATGAGTAGTCTGGAGAGATGCACAGTGCTACCAAATCAGATATGAGAAAGTAGTCGCCGAAAATAAGCATGGTGACCCAACTTTTGCTAACATAATCATTGGCCAGATGAGTGAAATATATGTGTAATAGCTGCCCCCGGCAGTGAAAGTTCTTTGATTCTCTACCAAGATTGTAGAGACTGATACCATCTAAGAAATGGTAGGGAAGAATATTATTGTATTGTTGTATCGACATTATTACAATGAGACCATATTTACTGAGTATACATTTCAATCCTTTTCCAATTTGGACACTACATTAGAATCCTTTTCCAAGTAAGATTCTATATACTATTCTTATTCATACTCATATTCTAACATCTTCAAAGGTTGGATTCTTGCTTAAGTGACTTTTTGTTGATACACAACTTTAATAGTGCTTCTTGTACTTCTTAAACTTGAAATGATTGACGGAACCATTCACCATAGGTGAGTTACATATTCATATCCACAATTAAAAAAATTACTGGGACTTCCTTTCTTTTTATATCCCCAATTTGGGAGTTATCATTCAAAGGCAAATAGACTACTCAAGAATTTTCTATTTCATTAGTTGGAATTGAATTTGAATAAAGAAATCAATCTTAATGAATACAAATTAATACCTAATTAAAAATAGAAGTAAATCAAGCTACCTATTATATTTACATTTATTCTATAAAATATTCACAGGATTCTACCCCCCGCAAGCTGGTGCATATAATTTATATATACCAAGCTTGTTACATAAATAATCCATTCTAGGATAGGCTAATACTTGATGAATATGTCTGCAAGCTGATTACTTGACCGCACGAATGTTGTGACAGTGTCTCCTATGATTAATTTTTCTCTGATAACATGACAAACAATCTCTATGTGTTTGGTCCTCTCGTTGAAGTGCAACTTCATTATTGCACATAAGTTCCATTTCTTTAGTATCTCCAAATTTCAACTCCTTCAGTAGTTGCTTGATTCATATGAGTTCACATGTTGCAACTGCTATAGTCTGATATTCTGCCTCTACACTAGATCTAGCAACCATATTTTGTTTCTTACTTTTTCGAAATACCAAATTTCCCCCAACTAGAACACACTATTAGAAAATGGATCATCTGTCAGAGGGTGACCTTGCCCGGTCTGCATATGAATATTCAATAATCTCACTTCTTTGGTCTTCGTAAAATAGTGTTTTCCCTGGAATAGAATTTATGCATCCAAGAATGTGAATAATTGCATTACTGTGACTGTCACAAGGATAATTCAAGAATCGACTTGTAACACTAATTGGAAAGGTAATATCAGGTCAAGTCATTGTGAAATGATTCAACTTTCCTACCACCCTTCTGTATCTTGCAGGATCGCCTAAGAGATTCCCTCGACCTGGTAGGAGCTTAACATTTGAATTCATTGCAGAATCATTAGGCCTACAATTTGTCATCCTTATCTCCTCAAGAATATCAAGTGCACACCTTCTTTGTGAAATGGCTTGGATTAAGCAACCTCAGAGCCCAAGAAGTACTTCAATCAACCAAGATCCTTAGTTTGAAAGTGTTGGAAAAGGTGATGTTTCAATTTGATAATTCCTTTATCATCATTACATGCGATAACTATGTTATCAATGTATACCACCAAATACATGAACAAACCTAGAGCAGTGTGATAATAAAACACAGAATGATCAGCTTCACTTCATACAATACCAAACTTATGAATAACCATGCTAAACTTCCCAAACCATTGCTCGAGGAGATTGGTTAGGCATCATAGTATGCACACAATGTTACTAGACTCCCCTGAGCAAAAAAAACCTGGCGGTTGCTCCATATATACCTCATCTTCAAAATCTCCATGAAGGAAGACATTTTAATATCCAACTGGTAGAGAGGCTAATGGCGAAAAACATCCATGGATAAAAAGAGGCGATTGAAGCAATCTTAGCCAGACAGAAGGTATCACCATAGTCAAGACCAAAATATGTGTATAACCCTTGGCCAATAGTCGAGCCTTTAGGTGATTACTCTGCTCTTCAGGGCCAACCTTCACAATATATACCTAACGACAACCAACTGTAGACTTACCTGGAGGTAGAGGAACAACCTCCCAAGTACCAGTAAGGCTGACATCTCCTTAATCATAGTTTGTTGCCAGCCTGGATGATACAAAGGCAGAATGGGTTGGTGACAAATTATGATAACTCAAATGAGTATAGATATGATGAGGTTACAAGTAGAGCGATTACCTTTTCGAGTGGTTATGGAAGGAAGATGTGTAGACCAGTGTTCAATGATGCAAAGCAATGTAGCCCTTCTCGCTGCGTGTGGCTGATGCAGCCAACCTTACAAAAGCAAGCGCGTCGAAGGGTTATGCGAGATGCGAGTCGATACAAGAAGTGAGCCGATGCGAGCGCATCATGTTGATGTTATTTTTAGGGTCAATTTTAAATTTAAAATAAAGAGTCACTTCATGCTAATTTTATATTTAGGGAAAAGTATTTGCTACTTCAAGCCGATTTGAGGAAGATGATGAAGTTGAAGATGATGAACAATATGATAGTAATGAAGAAAAATAAGATTTGGACAATCTTGAAGTAGATGAGCTCTAGAAAAAGAATTAGATGTTGAAACATTATTAATTCAGATTTGGTTTTTCTTTTTTTTCCTGGTTTGTGTTTCTATTTTATTGAACTTTTTTACAGTTTTGTTGATTTTATGCCTTAGAGTAACTGGTAAAGTTGCTGCCATGTGATCAGGAGGTGACGGGTTCAAGCCTTGGAAACACCCTCTTGCAAAAATGCAAGGTAAGACTGCGTACAATACACCCTTGTGGTGGGGTCCTTCCCTGGACACCGCACATAGCGGTAGCTTTAGTGCACCGGGATGCCCTTTCTTTGTTTTGCGGTTTTGTTGGTCTGTTTTGCAACGGGTGTTTCGGCGATCAAACCTGTGATTGTGGTGTTTAATTTAAACTTCTTCTTATATATAGTCTTTATTTTGATTATATAGTTGTTATGGTCTTTCCAGTTCCGTCTTACTATTTGGATGCTCTAGTTAGTCTTTTTTCTTTTAAATTACGCTTCACTTTAATGATGCGCTTGCACCCTTCACGCTTTGCGTAATGCGTGATACGGAGCTTTGCTGCTGTTTTGCGTCATGCTTCCCTGAACACTAGCGTAGACAAGTCCTCAGCATGCACATATTCTATGGCGGGTGTGAATCATCTAAACACAGACTATGATGATAAGTCAATAGGGTGGAGGTGCATCAGTGGAAGATAGAGCTGTAAAAGGTGATGTGGAAGCATAGACTATGGTGGGATCCCAAAAAATGAACTGGTAGAATCTTAGAAACGTTTAACTGTTTTGCAAGTAGAGCTATGGATTGCGTACAATCTACCTCTAGACTCCATGTTGTGGGAATCTACTGGGTATGGTTGTTTAGTATGAAAGGATGTAAAGTAGGTTGACCTTCTAAAGAAAGTAACACCAATGGACATAAGGTTTCACTGAAGGTGAGGTGAGAAGCATCAATATCTTTTCTGTACTCTTGAATAACCGAGAAAGACACATTTAAGAGCATGATGAGCCAATTGTCATTTCCTCGTATGCCATAAGAAGACATAAACTGCTGAAATTGAGATGATAAATATTCATGTGCATTATCATTACAAGAAGTGTGAATAGAAACACTAAACTGATTTTATATTTCAGCATAAAAAGTTTGAAATATGGAATTCAAAACGATCTTTCATTGAGAAATCCAAGTACACCTTGAGTTAATTATTAGTGAAAGTAACAAAATACTTGAAGTCCAACGTAGAACTAACCCTACTAAGAGGACCCTAAATATAAAAATGAACTAAATGAAAAAGAAACTGCACTGTTTTTAAGACTACACGGAAAAGTAGCGTGGGTGTGCTTCCCCAATTAACATGACTCACAATCTAACTTAGACAATTTGGACAAGCTAGGTACTATTTTATGAAGTTTGGATAAGCTCAGATGTCCCAACCGCCCATGGGTTAAATCTGAAGGGTTGTAGATCGAACAAACTGTAGTGGACCCGTGGAAATTAAAGTAATAAAGCTGATTAAACTCATGTCCTTCGCCAATCATCCTTCCCGTATTGAGGTCTCGTATGACAAAGATGTTACTAAAAAATGAGATCAAACAATTTAAAAACTTAGCCAAATGACTAATTGACAGAAGGTTAAAGGGACAACTAGGGACAAAAAGAACATTACTCAGAGTCAAGGGAGCTATGGGATTGTCTTGAACGACTCCGGTTGAGAACTGCTAGAATATGAGTAGGAATATGTATAGCATATTGAATCCTACTTGGAAAAGGATTGCAATGTACTGTCCTAATTGGAAAATGATTATAGTATAGTGTCTATAACTAGGGTCTCAATGTGATAATATAGAAACAACAATTCAATAATACTTTTCTCCTATATTTCTCACATGGTATTAGAGCTTATGGTTCAAAGGCCCAATGGTTTGGTCAAACGAGATTAAAGACAGGTGTAAAGCGACTTTAAATCAAGATGCAATCAATTTGATGATAATAAAGATTTTGTCCAACTATATGTTGAGAAGAAGTTCCAATCATATTTTCAACATTTCTGCTGCTGCATCTTCAACAATAAAAACAAAATATTAATTTTTAACTATGATATTTTAAACCTTGTTTTTAACCGTGACAAGCAACAGTGATGCAGATTATATGAAGAAGAAGATCAAGATTGATTTGCTAGAAAATTCAGGCCAAGGGGAAATTTGTTAGGACTTGCTCTGAGTTTCCTACTTTACCTGATTTTCTATTATAATTAGAATTACTTTTCTTGGTTGGAAAAAGGTTTCCTTGTTGGGAAAAAATCTCTTTCCTATTAGGTTTCTTCTTTCTTAGAGGAAGGATTTTGTATCCCGTCTGGCTAATGATTATGTTAGCAAAACTTGGGTCACCATGCTTCTTTCCAGTGGCTTCTCATATGTAATTTGTGTAGCACCATGCATCTTTCTGGTGACTACTTTCTCATATCTGCTTAGCGTAGCATCGTGTATCTTTTGTGTGACTACTTTCTCATATCCGATTTGCGTAGCTCTCCGTAAATCTTCTCATATTTAATTTGTGTAGTATCGTGCATCTTTCCGAACTACTTTCACATATTTGAGTTGCATAGCATCGTGCGTTTTTTCGATGACTCCTCAGATCTAATTTACGTAGTTCTGTGCCTCTTTCCGGTGACTCCTCAGATCTGATTTGTATAGGGTCGTGCCATCATTCCGATCCCGCCTATATAATTTCTCTTTTTCTATAGGGTCGTGCTGTCATTTTGACCCTATCCATACAATTCTTATTTTCCTGTAGGGTCGTGCCGTCATTCTGACCCTACCCATATAATTCTTATTTTCCTGTAGGGTGGTGCCATCATTTCGATCCTATCCATATAATTTCTCTTTTCTTGGAGGGTCGTGCCATTTTTTCGACCCTACGCATATTATTTCTCTTTTTCCTAGGGTCGTGTCTTCATTCTGATCCTATCCATATAATTTCTCTTTTCCAGTATGGTCGTACCATTATTCCAACCCTACCCATTTAATTTTCCTTGGATTGTGATCACTTTTCAGTCGTAAAATCTAATAATCCGCATGGGAGCATGTTCCAACAAGTTTTTTCGTGACTTTCTTGTTCAAGATCTACTCATCTCTTGATTTTGAGATGACCCATATATTTTATACCAGTTTCTGACAATTTCCAGCGCCAGGTCGACTTTCCAGCGTCGTTCACTACTTTTTCGACCGCTTTTTCAGCTTGTTCCTTTTAAACTGAGGTCTCCCAGTCATTCAGAGTAATCCTTACCAGTTTTCTTGCAGATATCTTCACTAAGTTTCTCTCTGATCCTCGTATTAATTACATCCATAACAAGCTTAGTACATACGCCTTGTATGCACCAGCTTGAGGGGAATGTTAAAATATGAGTAGGAATATGAATAACATATAGAATCCTACTTGGAAAAGGATTGCAATGTACTGTCCTAATTGGAAAAGGATTATAGTATAGTGTCTATAAATAGGGTCTCAATGTATAATGTAGAAACAACAATTCAATAATATTTTTCTCCTATATTCCTCGCAAGAACCATTAGCTAACGTAACAGTGGGAAGGGACCGAGAGTAAATAACATTAGTCTATAAAGATTTGTTACCAGAAATGTGGTCAGAAGTGCCCAAATCCATGACCTAAGGGCCAAGTGTGGTGGACTGTGAGATACAAGCAACAAGATTGCCGGTCTGAGTAACGAAAGCTATTGACGGAGATGTCCGCTTACTCACTTGATACTGAAGAAAGTCATAGTATTCTACTTCAAATAAAGAGAAAAGTTGATTGGTTTGATAGTGGATTCAGTCTTAGCAACATGAGCATTCTTTGGTTTACCATGGATAGAGTAGCACACATCACGAGTATGACCCAATTTGTTATAATAGTCACACCTTGGCCGAGGTTTCCCATAGCAACCTTCATGTCAATTTCCAGTTTAAGATGCTAGAACAGAAGACTGTGCAGGTGGCACCAGATGACAAGATGACATAGTTGGTGCAGCCAGTCGCAACAATCGAACGAATAGGTCATCCATAGAAGAACAATGGGGCTAGCCAAAATTTGATCTCACGTAGAGTCAAGATCAGATGGAATTCCAACAAGTGTAACAACTAAAAACATCTTCACACGTTGCTCCAACTGTTTTCCAACACTTGGAGTAGCGGGCATCAACTCAGTGAACTCTCCCATAACCGCCTGAACCTGTCCTGTTCAAGATAGATAGACATATCCGAATCCCGCTTTTCAGATTAGCCAACCGAGAAATAATATTATAAAAATGAGAGATGTCATTTGTGTAAAACCCACGAGCCTTTTCCCAAACTAAGAAGCATGTTTGAATGGTTGGAACAATGGCATTAACATTGAATCAATAGATTTCCATAACAGACTACACAAATGAGCATCAATCTTCTTTGCGCTTATCTTTTTCGTCAACATCCTTAGCTTGTTTAATCAAGTGGTCCTGAACCCCTTGTCCCTTACAAAACAGGGGAAGACCAAGATAAGTAGTTTGCACTACCTATAAAGGGTTTAGTGGTGATGGAGTGGTTCGGGTTGTTGGAAACTACAGGTTTAGACAAAACATATGAATTGAGGGACATAATGTAGATGTTACCCGAATCTGGAAAAGCTGCAATCGTCGGAACTTGGAAAATGAACTGCTTGTTTTTGCCTGAATCTGGAAGACAGTTGCCGGAAAATTTGAATATGACTGCTAGAAAGTGATCGAAATCAGAAAAAATTATATGGGTAGGTTTGCAATGATGGGGTGGACCTACTGGAAAAAAGAATATGCTGGAAAAGTGGCTGGGAAACACCTCACCCCTCAGCGCGTGGAGTGCGTGACACCAGAGATCTGGACCTGGCTGTGGCGTGTGACTAGCCCTACACCAACAAATTTTTTTGGGAGAGTTCGTGCGAGGATTCCGATCGTTGTGGTGGTACTGGTATATGCACAGTACCCCTGGAGAGTGTCGGAATCGCGGAACAGTGGTGGTTTTGCCAGGAAAATGCTTGGCAATTCTATTCTCGTATGTTTTTCTTATTTTTCTCACTAAAAGTGCTTGATACCATGTGAGAAAAAGAGTTTGAGAGAACTCAGCCTGATCATTCCCTCAAGCTATTGAAGTTTAAATATCTAAGTTTAAATGTTCTAAAAAGGAAAGGAAATCAATCCTAATCAATATAAATCAATAACTAATTAAAAATAGGAGTAAATCAAGCTACATACTATATTTACATATATTCAATAGGATATTCACAAGATTCTAACAACATTAATAAAAGACGAAACACTGATATCTTGTTTCGAATCATTCTCTAGTTTACGGACATGAAGGATAGGTTATGTTTACGTAGTCGTGTGCACTTGTATTTATCATGATAGAAGATTTAACATCCTTGCAGTCGTTCACAGTGCATCATAAACATCCGCTGCGAATATAAGAAGGTAGATGAAAAAGTTGGTGATAACTCAAACAGTGCTGTCCTGACTATAGTTGACCTTGCTGGAGCTGAGAGGGAAAAGAAGACCGGAAATCAGGTAGAGATTGTCTTTGGCCACTGTAATCATACCATTACATAAAAGATGTTCTAATCTTTGATTTTACTGTCAAGACTGTCTTGGTTAGATCTCGATCTTACCACCAGAAGAAGATTGTGACTCTTCAATCATTCTTAGACCTTGGATGTTATGTTGAAATTTTGTTGGTTAATGTATTTCTCTGGCTCGCGACATCTCACTGATAATATTACTCACGTCTAGGGGATTAGACTGCTCGAAAGTAATTTTATCAACAACACATCAATGGTATTTGGCTTGTGCTTAAGGGTATGCAGCATTAATCTGGTTTATGACATCCATTTCATGAATGTCAAGGTATGTCACTCTTCTTTTTATTCCTCATCTACTGATAGTTCCGTGCAGGCATTATTGGAGCATCAGAAGCACCCGAGGAAACCTATGCAGAAGCACTTTCAAAACTCTTTGGTAATGTCTTACTTTTTTATTCTTCTGTGTCACTTTCTAGGAAATTTTATTGGTCTATAGTCACTGCGTGTTACTTTTATATTTGCTTCTACTTGATGAAATAAATCATTTTGCTTCTATCCAATGTTATCTAATAGAGTTCCTAGTAAAGTGCGAATGAAGGTGTAATAAATGTTTCACACAGTAGAGCTATTAGAGTAATATCCTGTGTAAATTCATGTTCAGACAAATTTATGTTAAGAAATAGCTTGAACAAAAAATGTGATTGTACTACTAGATTTGGTTGTTGAGATCACAGACAATTAATTAGAGATTAATATTCCAGGTAGATATATTCTATATTGCTTTTTTTCTTTATCCCTTCCTTAGAGTATTTGAGCCCCATCCCCCTAGTCAATGTTGAGACTACAACAACAACAACAACAACAACATACCCAGTGTATTCCCACAACGTAGGGTCTGGGGAGGGTAGAGTGTACACAGTCCATACCACTACTTCAGATGAAGGAGAGAGGCTGTTTCCGGTAGAACCCCGTCTCAGGACATATAACAATATACCAAACAAATAACATCAAAGCACACACCAAGATGAGATAACACACTGCTAGATAATAAAGGAAATAAGACACCCACAAGGTACTACTATAGACTACCTATCTAAAATCATAGACATCACCGAAATACCCTAGTCAATGTTGAGACTAAATCTTTTTATTCATTGGATAGGTGATATTGTATACATGGAGAGCTATTTTTCTTCAGATAGAATATCCTTCATCTGACTTTCCTTTGTAATTTTCTGGGTTCTTCTTTTGCATAGTTGACAAGATACTTACGAGATTATTTGGAAGGCAAGAAGCGGATGGCATTGGTATGCATTTACTTTGCAGAAATCAGTTTAGATATTTTAAAACTGTCATGGACTGCTAAAAATATTGTAAGTCCAATTTTTTCTGCTCCACGGTTTTCTTAACATTGTCCTTTGTGGCTTTCTATGTCCATACTGCAGCTTCTAACTGTAAGACCAGGGGAAGAAGACTACCTTGATACTTCTTTTCTTCTAAGGCAGGCTTCACCATATACAAAAATCAAGTATGACGGTTGTTGTAACAACTGGTTTAGCATTGAACTTTTCTGTTATTTAGAATTTTTTCAACAAGGAACTGTTGATGCAGGTTTGACATCATTGAAGAACATGAAAACTTAAACCACAACAAGAGGTCTGTGCAAAGAACACCTAGCTTAGTGCAGCTTAAAAGGATGAAGTTGAGCCGAAGTGAAGATTGTGAGGTATATCATATTTGTCCCATTTTCCTATTTTACATCCTGCACCTTAGGCTTTATGCTTAAGTAACATGTTTCACCAGAGGTTTGGTGTGAAGTGATTGTTTAATCCAATATTTTGCATGGGGTGATTGCTTACCGAAATATCAGTTTCAGTTAGTCTCTTAAGATTATCCTTGAATTTTAAACGCAGAATGAACCGTTCTGGTCCCTTTGTGCTTTAAAGTAACTCTTGTAAGAAGACATCTTTTGACAATGTCTTGGGTCTCAACTTTAAATAACCAAGCTAACAAAACATTCATACTGGTTGATAAATAATGTCTTGTTCTACCTCCAGGTATTTGGTCAAGTGGGAGGGAGTGCAGTGGGTGATGTGTGGGTTAGGCTGTCACAGTTTCAAACTTTTCTAGAGACAAAAGCTTGGTATTTAAGTGGAAAAGGGTTAGAGGGATTGGTCTATTATACACTGAGGTTCGAACTTTGTGCTACTGGTCCTCAGGATTTCTTGGTTATAAAAAAAGAATCAATATTTTGTTCCAGCTCTTTCATTATGATGATGTGCGTATGTTTCCTTCGTCAATTCTCTTTCAAAATTGTCTATCATTTGTTCATTCACCTTTTATGGTCTGTGTCTATTTCTAATTTGTTTTGGATGGATTTTTGGCTGTTATTTTGCTGTTGTTGGACTATTTTTTTTTTTTTTTTTGGATAAATGGGCCTCTGAGCCCTCTTTTGATTATTATGGTTAAAGAGAAAATATTATTTAAAACATAGAAACAAATAATCACAATACGGGAGGTGTAGTGAACTAAAATTCTGAACTATCTGTGAATATGCTGAAAACTGAAACATTTTAAATAAAAGACTAAATTACATGGAGATGTGTTAATCATATTGATCTCATTGTACAAATGAGAAACGAGAACTCATTATTTTGTATCTACATATGGATACTATCAACTAAAATGAGGAGACAAAATTAATTCTGTTAATTACTTAATTACGAACTTAAGAAATAAAATTAAATGACATATTATCATTGTAGGAGAAGGAAAACTTGTCTACATCATCAACTACATGGTGACTCAAACAAAGTTTTATATATTAATGTATGATATATTGGGCTATGTTTGTGTTCTGTATTCGAAGTAATATGATAGGGTATCCTGCAGAAGATGTGCCAAAAATATTACTCCCTCCGTTTCACAATAAGTGAATTGTTGGAGCAATTTTAGTGTTTCAAAATAAGTGAATGGTTCACAATTCAAGATAAATGTTGGAAATTTTTTCCAAATTTATCCTTCATTAAATGTGCATTGGGAGTGATGTATATCATGTGTCCTTGCTTTTTGAAGAGGGTAAAAATGGAAAAACATGATAAATTTATGTCTTTGCTTTTTTTTCTTAACATGTGTGCCAAAATCCAACAATTAACTTATTGTGGAACGGAGGGAGTATTATTTTTTCATGCCAACTGTTATTTTCATGCAGGTCAATCAAGGAAGTTATGAATGTCCTCAACTTCTGAATAAAGGTTTCCAAAAGTTCAATTCTTCCATCTTTCTTTTCTTCCACTTTTTTGTAGAATGCACTGTAAGATATCTCCAGCAGATGGTTGTGTTTAAAACTGATAGCTTCTGTTGGATAGAAGGTGCTGCGGAAGGAATGAAGGATGTCAGTTTGACAGATGTTCGTGCACAATCTGAGGAGATCATCACTGTAGAAGCAAGTGAGAGGAATATTCTCAGAGTTGATCACGTTGACATGGAAAGGGAAGAGAGAAACCATCAGATTCTGCAAAATTTTAGTAAAGCTTTGTGGAAAGTCTTGAAAGAATACAAGAGAAAACTTGAGGTATAATGCACCGATAATGTACTCTTTGTATAACTTGCTACTGTTGGATTTTAATATACTTTAGGTTCCATTATTGGGCTTTACCATTTAGGAACTACATCTGGTTATACTGAGTAGTTATGTTCATGTTACAGGTGGCGGAAAATGAAATTTGCACCCTCAGAAATTGCTTAACTAGTGAGGAAACTAGATCTGCAGAACTAGAGAATCAACTGAGGGATTGGCAAAGTAACTGTTGCTGTAGGGAAGGAATTTCAAGTGAGATATTCTCCAGAAAAGTTGATGGATTCAGAGGAAAAAAATTGTTAGATTATGATGAGAATCAGTCAACTGATTGCAATGAGGTACATGCGCTGGAATCATTTTTATATTGTCTAATACTTTCCTTTTTGTTGTCCACCATATAATTTTTTAGTTTGGTTCTTCTCTTCTATTTCATGCTGAGATGAGTTTTTGAAGTAGATAGGGAGTGGTTTTCTAACTGCATACTCTTTGTTTAACATTTTCCTAAGTAATATCTTTATGTGTTCATTCTTGGGCTTTACCATTTAGGAACTATACTTGTTTATACTATATACTCCCTCCGTTTCAAAAGAATGACCTACTTTCCTTTTTAGTTTGTTTAAAAAAGAATGACCCCTTTCCCTTTTTGGTGATACTTTAATTTCAACTTTCCACATGACATGTTTATGACCACAAGATTAAAGGGCATTTTGGTACATTTGACACTACTTTAATTTAAGACCACTAGTTCAAAAGTTTTCTTTATTTTCTTAAACTTTGTGCCAAGTCAAAGTAGGCCATTCTTTTTGAAACGGAGGGAGTAGTAATTTTCATGTAACAGGTGGCTGAAAGTGAAACTTGCACTCCTGGAAATTACATAATCAACGAGAAAACAAAATTCTCTGAATTAGAGAATGAACTGAGGGATTGGCAAAGTAACAGCTGCTGTAGGAAAGGGATTTCAAGTGAGGTTTCCTCCAGAAAAGTGGATGAATTCAGAAGAAAAAGTTATTCAGATTTTGAGAATCATCAATCCACCGACTTTAATGAGGTAAATAAGCAAGATTCATCTTGGAGAATATGTTTCTGATCCTTTAATGCTTGCCTTTCTTTGTTTTCCACCATATATTTGGTCCTTGTTCTTCTCTTCCATTTCATGATGAGATTAGAAGTAGATTGAGAGTGGTTCTCTTTCATCCATTTGATAGTTAAACTGGGAACCTAGTGTATTCCCACAAAGTGGGGTCTGAGGAGGGTAAAATGTACGCAGTCCATACCGCTACCTCCGAAGAAGTAGAGAGGCTGTTTCCGATAGACCCCCGGCTCAAGATAAAGAAATCAAGGTCGTAATGGAACATGAAGCAGGATGGTTGTCAGCTTTTAAGGAAGTACTGTAATGGAAGATTGAATTGTTTAGCTGTTGGAACTTTGGAAACTTCTTTCTAGTGCACTAATATAGCTGCACAATATGTCTTCACATCTTTGTGGAAAATGTAAGGCAGAAAGAGGAGGATGCTTGACACTGAAAGCATGTTTTCCATATTTTTTTTTTTGGAGACAAGAAAGCATGTATAAAAATGATTTTTTTTTACGTTGCTCAAGTCTTTCCTTTTACAACTTTCGGATCTCCTGACATGAAAACTAGTATTCTCTTTCTTTTTTGGAGGAGATTACCGATTTTTTGGTTATAATTATGTTTCAGGTTAAGTCAGAAGTGTATTTTTGTCATCACCTGGAAGGGGCGCTGCATACAAGAAATGAGGGGCGGGTTGACTCCACTGTAAGGCATATGTTTTCCTTTCTTCAGGTCTTTTCCTTCTGAGGACACGTTTGACTGCCTAAAGATTTTTGTTCTTCTAAACAATTAGGTATATAATTTAATTGTCATTCTGTAATAAAATTGAAAACTTAAACAAATATTTCCATTCGCGTTCATTAAAAATTGTGGGTATGCAAACCTGGAATGACATTCTTAATTCTTTACATGTTGTAACTTCGAGGATAATCTGTTGTAGACTGCTCAGAAGCTCAAAAGCTCTATTGAAGATGCTACTGATATTGAAGATCTTAACAACACAAATGAAATGAAAGCAGACAGTATACGTTGGAATGACAAAGCAGCTGCTGTACTAAGTGGGTCAGTCTCTTGCACTGATCAAGACCGCGAGAGAGAAAAGGAAAGTTCTGGTAATAGTAAAATTCTGAATCCTGTTCATTTTTAATAGTAGTTCATTTTTAATAGTACTTCTAAAAATCTTTCTGATACTACGCCTCTCCTTGATCTGTACCATATATATTAACATTCTTCTGCTTGTCACGTCTACTTTGATATTTGACTTAAGTGCACAAATTTCCAATCTCCATTTTATATGAGGAGATTTTGTGGTCAGCATTTCCAGCGTGACTTTAATAAACAGAGACAAGAATGACCTGTTGGAAGAGTGTAGAAATAGGCAATTAGGTGCAAATGTAGTTAGTACTTAACTATGGCCAGCTGTACAGATTAGTTAGGACTTAGGAGTTTGTTATTTAAGAAGCCACTTAGGTGGTGACATGTGTGCAGTCAGTTGTAGCTTAAGTCGGCTAATTTCCTACATATGCACATTTTGGTATACTGATGTTCAGTTGAATCAATACACAATATTATTTCGGTTTCTCTCTGACCATCTCCTCTTTCCCTTAATCCTCTAGCATCTCTTCTCCTCAAGATCGATTGTGCTCAGCTATGGTGAGCTAAAACACTAATTTAAGTGCATAAAAGTTCTAAGATCCATTGGGGATTTAAGTGCAGATTAAAGCATGGTCATTAATTAAAAAAGGTGATAAAAATACAAATATATATGTTTAGTACAATACTAATTAATATAAGCTTGAATGATAAATGTTACAAAGAATTTGGAGAATATAAATAAAGTGAAATATCAACTGTTTAGTGTTAGTGTGTCACCTTTTCAGAATAGGCTCTCATTGTCAAGGGAAAATATGCCTTAGAACCTCGACGACAACACTGAAGCGCACATTAAGCGAGGGGAAGCACTCAAATACGTTTTGAGCCTCACTTTAAGGCTTAATTAAGCGCACCTTTGACAACACTGATTTTAACATGGTATCAGAATTGTGTTTAGTGCCATCCATATTATTGAGTTTCTCATTTGATTTGAGCTAATTCTCTCTTCATCTGATCTCGCTTTCTTCCTTGATTCGATATCTAGAATTGAACTACGCTGACAAATACTACACAGTTGCAGAGTCAGGGTCATCACAAGCAATTACTCTGTTATATTATAAAGATCCACTGCACATGCAACATTTGTATACATCAGGTATCTCTCTCGTTCCTCAATTGTTAATTGGAATGGAAAACTACTCGGAGTGGAGTAGATCTATGCTTTTGTCCTCGCTGCTGAAGAATAAGGTAGGGTTTGTTGACGGTAGCTTCAAGAGAGAGTTGTATGCAAGATAGGTTTTAAGTTACATCAATGGGATAAATGTAATGCAATTGTGCAGTCATGGATTATGAGTTCTGTAGTCCAGGAGTTGAGGAAGGGAGTTGTGTAATTTGAGAGTGCTTAGGAAGTGTGAAAGGCATTTAAGGTACTTTGATAAAGTAAACGCAACCAAAATTTATCATTTGCACCGAGTATTTTTTGTCTACTCGAGAACAAACGATCTATGGGATGAATTCAAGTCGATAATTCCTTTTCCTGTTGCGACTCTTTATATCTAGGACATTCACTATTTTCTTCATCAACAAAAGTTTATGAATTTTTAACGGGACCAGTGTTTTAACATACGGGGGTGCGAGGCGAAGCATTTTACATAGCACGGATTGAGGTGTATGCCCCGAGCCATGGGCGTAAGACCCATGGATTTAAGGAGCGTATATCTCATGCATCTTCAATTTTATAATTTTATAACTAAGAAAATAAGCAAAAGTAAAATTTTTAGTGATTCTGCAAATAAATTTAAATAAATCACTAATAATATAGAAAAAAATATTATAGTAATTATTTGAGAAAAGGTATCAATACAAAAAATAATAATAATTGAGATAATCTTTAAAATGAAATCATCAATATACATCCATCCCTACATCTACTAGTCCTTCCAACCCTCAACTAATGTTTGCACTGATTATTGTTTAGAATGATAAAATGTGTAAAAGTAATGACAAAAAATGGATAAAGTTGCCTCATGAACATAGTACTATGAAATCTCTATCCTTTTCAATTTTAAGCATGATTATCTAAAAGATTATATATGACAATGTCGTTTTATGTGAGAACTGTTTTTATTTATTTATATATTTTAGAAAAATCACTACAACCTGAAAAATATCATAGCATAAAGTGTAAATATCATCATACCAATAATAAAAAACATGATTTATAACAAAAATACAACAACAACAAACCCCGTGTATTCCCACAAAGTGGGGTCTGGGGATGATTTATAACAAAAATACTTTTAAAATAATAAAAAACAAAATTAATGCCCGGGAGTTATGTTTTTATGCTCGGGGCTTATGCTCCAATTTCAATTGCTTACGCCTAATGGATCTGCACCTTTAATTTGCATACCCGGGTGCCTTTTTCATATGCCTTGCCCCGAGACTCGCCCCGAAAACGCCTTTGAAAACACTGAACAGGACAAAACGATAACTATGAATCACACTTGAGTCAAATTCTCATGATGAATCCTACTCTCATTCTTGATCAAGCATGTTCCATGCCCACTCAAGAGGAGTTTCAAAGGACTGGTAGTGGAAACATGATGCACAATGAGTTTGGGAGCAGCACCTGTAGATGGAGATAATGGCTTTTCTATTACTTCAGATGTATCAAACATGAGGTTCAAAAGGATTACAAATTCAAATTTGAAATGTGATTACTGTAGGATGGAAGGTCACACTCGGGCTACGTTGCGCAAACTCTTCACTTTTGATGCCACATGTGTTTTGGATTCTCAAAAAATACCCGTTGACATTTTTGAAGGGTCTGAGCAACATAACACTAGGAGACATGCTTCAAGTTAATTGGATATCCTCCAGGTTTCAAGTTCACTAATAACAGGAAGAAAGGACCTTTTGGTCAACCAACAGCTCATCATGTGGTTGGTAGAGAGGAATTAGGAGAGCTGGAGGTGTTGTTCTAGTCATTCGAGGCCTCTGTAATGAACATTGTCTGCAGATTATAAGATGTTGAACAAAGACAATGACAAAGCACCAGTTGGTATAGCCCACATGTTAGGTGAATCTACTACTAACTCAGATTATTGGATTTCTGATTCTGGTGCTTCAGATCACATGACTTCATCCTTGAATCTATTCTTAAATCCTGATCACATTGCACACTCCAAATCTGCTTCTGTTCACTTACCAAATGGAGACAGTACTATGATCATACATACATAATCCCGTGCTTTATTCAATTCTGATGTTCTTCGAAATGTTCTATATGTTCCTTGGTTCAAGTTTAACTTGTTATCTATATCCAAATAGAACTGAATCATTCATTTGCGTATTTTAGGACCTCTCCACTGGCAAGGTGAAGGGGATGGGTAAACTCCGGGGTGGCCTACGCATCCTCAATCCTTCAACACCTGATGCTGTCTCTTCTTCTAAATACATGACTATTTAAGTTTCACATAACTCAAACATCTTATGGCATCAAAGGCTAAGCTATGCTCCCATGTTTGTTTTTTTGTAAAATTTCTGTAATAAGTAGACAATCTTCGGATATTTCCCATTGTAATTGCCCTGTTTGTCTGTACCATCTAGATTACCTTTTCCTATTAGTACTTTGAAATCTATTGCAATCTTTGAACTTGTTCATTGAATGTTTGGGCTCCTATAGAGTCGAGTATTATAATTGATTTAGATATTTCTTTACACTTGTTGATGACTATTCTAGATTGACTTGGACCTATCTGTTGAGGCTGAAAAGTGATATATATGTTGTCTTAAATGATTTGCTTCTTCTGGAAAACCAAATTCTCTGCCATTCTTAAAAAAGTATGATCAGACACTGGACATGAGTTCTATAATACTCTCCAATATGTTTAAATACAACAACATCGTTCACCAAAGAAGTTGTGTCCAAGTCCATAACAAAATGGATTGTGGAGAGAAAGCATGCACATTTCTTAGAAGAAGCAAATCTCTAAGATTCCAAGCCAACATACCTCTTAATTTTAAGGTAACTGGATCTTCTCTTCCACTAATACCATCAACAGACTACCCAGTGTTGTTCTGCATGGATGTACTCCTTATTAAGAAATCCCATCATAAACCACGGCTTCTTTCTCACTTCACCCTTGGTTTCTTTTCTTTGCTATCAAACCAGATTTTCATGATAAGTTTTCCCTGGAAGCTGTCTCAGGTGTTTTCATGGGATATGCTCCCTCACAAAAATGTTACAAGGTCTATGATATAGCTGCTGATAACTTTCTAGTCAGCAGATATATTGTCTATCCTGAAGACATTTTCCGATCAACATTTTCCAAATCTTAGCTTCTCCCGGCTTCTCTCCCTACTTCATCTTTCTTTCCCACTTCTGACCCCTTTTGATAACCCAAAGGATGGAAATCCCAAAACTAGAGTAAGAACTTAAAATAATTGCGGAAGTAAAAATAGGAAACAAATTGAAAAGACTGAACAAGAATTAAGCATATGAGAATTTCAAGGAAATAGTTCCAAGAGCGTCCAAGAACACAAGTTCTAAGGATTTGATAAGATCTAAGTAACAACGATTTGGTTATTGGATGAGCCAAAGAGCCGAACACCTTTACCTTAGAAGATAATCAAATTTAGAATCAGATCTTGGCTGCATCGTCAGTAACATTAAACAACAATTAGTTTGAGTACTAATCACCTTCTAAGAATACCTAGAAGACACCATATTCTAGGAGTACCTGGAAGACACCAAAGATATCAAAAAAAGAAGTTATCATATGACATTAATATGAACTAGTTATGTTGAAAGATAATCCCAAACTAATCTACCATAGAGGTTCAAAACTTCCAATATTAATATTCTTTCAAAATCCAATTTTCCTGAAGGAACAAAACGCCTCATTAGGACGAGGTGGCAATCTTATTTTCATAGACTTTTGAGTGATGAGGGGACAAAGATTTAGTGTTGGGGGAGTTGGAGAAAGGGGTGTCGCGATTATGGTTATTGAAGGCGTATTAAAGTGGAAGAGGTTAAGAGGGCTATTCGTAGGATGCGTAAGGGTAGGGCGACTGGGCAGGCGAGATTCTGGTAGATTTTTGGAAGAGCACTGACAGAGCTTCCACGATCTTGGTAAAGAATCAAAGAGTTCCCGCTGCAGGTAGGCAACTATAATCCATATATGTCGCCTGTCTGACCAATGATTATGTTAGCAAAAGTTGGGACACCATGTATCTTTCTGGTGACTATTTTCTCTTATCTAATTTGGGTTGCATCGTGCATCTATCCGACGACTACTTTCTCATATTAGAGTTGCGTAACACCATGCATCTCTCCTAACTACTCATATTTAATTTGCATAGTGTCGTGCATCTTTTTAGACTATTTTCTCATATCTGAGTTGCATAGCACCGTGCGTCTTTTCGGTGACTCCTCAGATCTGAGTTGCATAGTTCCATGCGTCTTTACGGTGACTCCTCAGATCTGATTAGTGTAGGGTCATGCCATCATTCCGACCCTACCCATATAATTTCTATTTTTCAGTAGGATCATGCCGTCATTCTAACCCTACCCATATAATTTCTATTTCTCAGTAAGGTCATGCCATCTTACCCTCCCCAGATCCCGCTGTGTGGGAATACACTGGGTTTGTTGTTGTTGTAGTAAGGTTGTGCCATCATTTTGGCCCTACCCATATATTTCTATTTCTTAGTAGGGTGTGCCATAATTTCGACCTTACCCATTAAGATTGGCGACGGAACCGGAAAATTCCGTTCCAGCCCGTCAACTCTGTTTCCGGTTCGGTTCCGGTAACACAACGGTACCGGTTGGTGTCTGTATACTGGTACCCAATGGTCCGAAATACGTTACCGATGTGAACCTTCAAAAAATTCCGGTTCCGGTCCGTTAGACGCGTTATATTCTGCCTTTTTTTTTCTTTTTTAATTGTGTTGGTACTTGTCACGGGCAACAGCTCTTTTGGCCGTTGCCAATGTAGTCATTGCAAACACCCCCCCCCCCCCCCCCCCCCCCCAATTACCCCCTCCTTTAAAATTTTCACCATAAAATATCCTTCATTTCAATTCTTTTTCCACAAAAATATTCTCAATTCTCATACTCTCTTAACATTCTCAAATTTTCTCTAAATATTTATAATTATTATATTAGTTGGAGTTGAAGATTTTTTTGAAGATATTACAAGCTTCAATTATCATCTTTTAATTCCGACATTTGGTATACGTCTGCTTTTACGCAGACGTTCGGTATATTCGTTCTAACTTTAATCTCTTTTTATTTACGTGAATATCTATATTTTTATTTTTTAGTATCTACATTTGTTTACTTACATTAATTTTTTAATTTATAATATTTGTATTGCTTGCTTTAATATTTTAATTTTAATTATGGATTCCGAAAAAAATAATAATGGTAAAAAACCGACCTTTGGTAAGGTTTTTCGTAGAAATAAAAAAAGTAAGGCTACTACTAGTTCATCACCGCCTAGACTTAATGAAACTTCTTTATCACAGCCTAATGGTTTTGACGTTGGTATTGGTATGGAATTAGATCATAAGACCCTAAGTAGGCGTTATGATAATTTTGAGGAAGACTTACCGGAAGAAGATGATATAGAAGAACAAGAGTTAGGTGATACCCCTACCCCTACTAGTTCGGTTACGAAATTATCAGAACACGGTGAAGAACTTTCCCCTTTACCGGAATTTACTAGGGCCAAAGGTACCGAATGTACTAAAAGGTTTTTAGTTTGGAAATTTATGGAGCATGATAAGGTAAAAAGTACTGCTACTTGCAATAAATGCAAGAATGTTTTTAAACATTTGACCGGGGAAAATATGGCGGGACAGGGTTGCTAACTACGCATTTGATGAAATGTAATAAAGAATTTATTCGTCTAGAAAATGAGGCTAAGGAAAAAAAAAGATGGTACACCATTTGTGCATGAATCTGTAGGAGGTAATATGGTTCAAACGCGTTTAGACATGTTTAACCCGGCTGGCCCAAGTTTATCATCGACATATAGTGAAGATGTAGATAGAGAAGAACTAGCGAAAATGGTTGTTATGGGTTTGTCTTTTAGTTTTCCTTCGCATCCCGATTTTATTCATTATATTCAACGAGTATATAATCCCTCTTTTGAAGTTTTTTCACGAAATACAATTAAAAATGATATTTTAAAATTTCAAGCTGAACATTGCCATTTTCTTCGTTGCTTATTTGATAAATTTGATGGTAGAATATCTGTTACTTCTGATATGGGTCGTAATGTTGTTGGTAATGATTATTTTACTCTCACGGCTCATTGGATTGATCACGATTGGAACACGCAAAAAAGAATTATTGCTTATAAATATGTTGACGAGTCTAAAACCGGTATGTATATAGCTAGTACAATAACGGAGAGCATGAAATATTTTAGATTTATTGGTAAACCTATGGCATGCACATTAGATAATGCTTCTAATAATTTGAAAGCTATTGACGAGTTAAAAACTAGATTATGTCCTATGGATGAAGATCATTTTCATGTTAGATGTACTGCACATATTTTAAATTTAATAGTACATGATGGTGTTTATTTGTTTGGAAATGGTTGTTGTAAAGTTCGAATTGTTTGGAGTTATATTTTTAAAAATAAAAGAAAGGAAGTAATGGATGATTATAAATATAAATGTAAACAATGTGACCTTCCATATAGAAAAGTTCCAAAAGAAATTCCTACTAGATGGAATTCTTTGTTTCAAATGTTTGAAGTTGCTTTTATATATCGTAAACCTATACAATTAGTTTATAATGCTTATAATGAGGATGTTAATTTAATGCTAGATGAAGATAATTGAACTGAAGTAGAAGAACTTTGTAAATTTTTGAAAACTTTTCATCAAGCTACGAACACAGTATCTGCTCAATAGACTTCACATATTTCTTCCGTTTTAGTAACTATTACTGCTATTTCTAAAGTACTTGCTGAATATAAAAAATTATGCCCTTACAAAGAGGCAATTGAAGCTATGTTTGATAAATATAAAAAATATTATTTTCCTATTCCACAAATTTTTTTGACAACTAATTTATTCAACCCATTTTATAAAGAACATGGTATAGTGATGTTGGTTAAAAAATTATACAACAATTTAGAAATTGGACCTCATGAAAAGCCATCAGTTGACACTTGTTGTGCTAGCATAGTACCAAAGCTAGGAGTTTATATAACTTGTATCAAGTTATGGAACAAAATATTGGGCCGATCGAACCTCCTACTTCTAGACGTAGATATGATGATTTAGATAACGAGATGGGCGAAGAACTTGGTCTTCAATGTTGTAGGAGTAATGATTTTGATTCGTATCTTTCGCAGGATCGGGAAAGTATTAGAGATGAAATTGAAAAACAACAACTTTTATCATGGTGGAAGACCCGTATCAGACAATTTCCAAAACTTTCAAGGATGGTTCGAGATTTGCTATCAACTCAAGCTTCTTCAGTTGCTTCGGAGCAAGCTTTTAGCGCAGGAAGATTTATAATAAGAGATCATCAATATTCGTTAGCAAGGGATAGTTTGAACATTTATAATAGAGATTTCGGCAGAAATGCAAGGTAAGACTGCGTACGATATACCCTTGTGGTGGGGCCCTTCCCCGGACACCGCGCATAGCAGTAACTTTAGTGCACCGGATTGCTTTTATTTTTTTGGATCAATGACGAACGAAGAAATTTTGGGCTCCCCAAATTACCGCCCCATGTTGAAGACGAAATAAATGAAATTTTTGAGGAAAATAGTGATGATGGAATGGAAGCAATGGAGGAACAAGGAAAAAGACCAATTCCGAAAGATTTATCCGCCGAAGAAATAGAAAAGTTACGCCAAAAATAGTATAGACAATTTAGATATTAATAAGATTCTACAATAGAGATCTAATTCAAACAGAACCCTTCCTAGAAGGTGGCTGCGTAAATTAGATTTTCTTTTAATATCTTTGTAATAAATGTACAACGTATGAAATTTGAATAAATATAACGGCTATTTGCCTAATTTTATTTTAAAATTTGTCTTTTGTTTGTTGCAATTATGGAAAAAAAGTTTAATACAAATCCTTATAAAGTTAGGAAATTTTTTAACTTTACAACTGAAAATTATATTAATATAATTTAACTTCTTAAACTTATTAAAAATATTATATTAACTTAAACTGAAGGATATATTTTTAAGTTTAAGATATATTAAAACATGTTATATTTATTAACTTAAACTTAAGATATATTTTTTAAGTTAAAATTTTAATCTTTTTAAGATATATTAAAACTTAAAATTATTAAAAAAAAGTTAATAAATTATATAAGTTAATATATATATATATAACTTATATAAATTATTTAAGTTAATATATGTATAAGTTAAGGCCATTAAATTATATAAGTTAATATATAATTATATATAAAATTTAAATTAAATTTTTTTAAAAAAACTGTACGTAGTACGTTAACGGCTTAAGGCCGGCGTCTCTTTCGGTAATGTTTCGGTGTCGCTTCGGTCCGATCCGGTTCCACACCAATAGCCAACGGACCGGTGCAAACAGGGGGAAAATTTCGGTATTCCGGTTCCGGTAAGACCGGTTCCGGGGACCAAAATCGATAAGGAAGTTTCGGTACTGGTTCCGGTTCCGGTCAAACCGGTCCGGCGGTACCGGTTCCGGTCAAACCGGTCCGGCGGTACCGGTTCCGGTCAAACCGGTCCGGCGGTACCGGTTCCGGTCCGTTGCCAGTCTTATTACCCATATAATTTTTTCTTGGATTTTGACCACTTTTCAGACCTCAAATCTAATAATCCGGCATGTGAGCATGTTTCGGCCAGTTCATCGGTGACTTTCTTGTTCAAGATCGACTCATCTCTTGATTTCAAGATAACCCATATATTTTATATAAGTTTCCGTAATTTTCCAGCGACAGATCTAATTGTCCGACGATGTTTACTACTTTTCGGATCACTTTTTTAGTTTGTTCCTTTTCAATTGAGGTCTCCCAGACGTTCACAACAGTCCTTATCAGTTTTCTTGCAGATATCTTCATCAAGTCCCTCACCGATCCTCGTATTAATTACATCCATAAAAAGTGGGTACATATGCCTAATATGCAACGACTTGAGAGGGAGTGTTAAAATATGAGTAGGAATAGAAATGACATATAGCTTTCTATTTGGAAAAGGATTGTAATGTAGTGACCTATTTGGAAAAGGATTAGAATGTAGTATCTATAAATAGGGTCTCATGTAATAATGTGGTCACAATAATTCAAATAATATTCTTCTCTTATATTTCTCACAATGATATTTCCTAGAGGCATAGAATGTTGACCAAATAGTCCAATGAAGTCAACATAGAATAAAACAACTCTTTATTATAGATTCTAGAAACAAGTTAAAAGAATACTAGTTTTGGGTTATTGTATTTTCTCCATTTGGGGCAAATTTGGGCCTCATTCCCCCTCATCTTGGACTTAAATTTAGGCCTCCGGATAGATGTAAAACTTAGAGAAAATATCTTCATTGGGTTTTAGGCCTTCTTCCATCCGAAGACCCTTTTTAATTGCTAATTCAAGCCCATTAAGCTTGTCTTGAAATTTTCTTGTTTGACATTTTGTAAAGAATGGATCTTGGGCCTAACTCAACCTCAGAAGCTAGCTCATGAGGGGAGGATTGCCCAAGTCCATATAAGGAGTCCAAGTACCAATCTTTTTTTCAATGTGGGACTCTCCCTGCATGCCCAAATCTTGTTAACTGGAGCGTGAACAATATAATATGGTGGCCCTGTATCGGTGAACAAAGAATTTTAATGAACATTGCTCTGATACCAATTGTTGGATTCGAAATCGAGAGGGTGTCATGCGGAAACTAATAGTCTGCAAACCATAAAAATGATAAATCAAATGACAAAGAATAACATATTTAAACATAATACTATTGATATGGTTACCAATTGACCTACATATTAAAAACTAAATCAAGAAGTATAAAAACTATTTGAGAGAAAGTTCCCTTTCTAAACCAGTCTTTTAAGGACTATATTGTGGATGCTACTGTCTTATAGTATGAGAAGAGGGATTTTCGATTTCTAGAGATCTAAAATCTTTCCTCCAAGAAACAGGTATATGAAAGAGTTTTATATTTTTCTGTTAGGAAAACATAAAAGTAATTATGATATTACTTTTATATTTCTCAAATAGAAAGTTAATACTCAAATTTAATAAGAAAATCAAGGTAAAAATCCTAACAAATCTCCCCATTTTGACTTAATTTTCTTGCAAAACTTGACCACATTCTTCTCATGCATGATTTTCGTTCTTCATATATCTTTGTTGCTTACCATGATTAAAATTTGTTATAGGTTAAAAATTAGAGCCCTGTGCATTAAAAATAAAAGCATGTGTTAATATTATTTGAGCCCTATGTTATAAGTAACTGAACAGGGTTGGAAGTGGAGCCTTGTGCATTGAAAGTTAGCACAGCTAAAGTGGAGCTCCTATGTTAAAAGGATATGCACGAGTTAAAAAGAGCCCAAATGTTAAAAGTAAACAGGGGTTGAAAGTTGGAGCCTATAAGCATGGATTAAAATTGATTTTGTTTTAAAGATGAAGCAACGGGATTATTGAAAATATGAATGAAATTACTTCTCCACATGTTGGACGAAATTTTTTTTATATCAAACTGGTCGCAACTTTATGAACTCGACATGAATATTTCTTTAATATGAACTGTCAACTCTGATACCATGTAAAAAATGGATCTTGGGCCTAACTCAACCTCAAAGCCTACTTCATGAGGGGAGGATTGCCCAAGTCCATATAAGGAGTCCAAGTACCGTCCTTTTTTCTCAACGTGGGACTCTTTACAGAGATCTTGTCATGGATACATTTGGAACTTCCAGAGCTTCCTTAGATGATGTTGAGTTTCCATGGATGCTATCACTTTTTCTGTCCTTCTCTTGTTCCCTCTTATCTTCTACTCTTCTTCTTTCCACTTCTACTTCTCCTCTTCCACCTTTATCACCTCTTCATGCTCTTCTTCTTCCCTCACTTCTCAGCCTCCTTCTTAAGCTAGGAGATCTAATAGGACTTCTAAGCCCTCTAATGGGCTCACTGTTATATCTCACAATCACAAGGCCTGATTTATCTTAGGCTGTTCAGTCCTTAAGTCAATTTATGCATACACCTAAGAAATCTCATTATGAGCCAACCTTACATGTGGTGAAGTATATCAAGAGTCAGCCAGGACTTGGCTTACTAATGTCAAGCAAAGGAAGTGAGAAGCTTGAGGCCTTTTGTGACTTAGATTGGGGCTCATGTCCTATGTCCAGAAAGTCTGTCTCTAGTTTGTTGTGTTAAATTGGGTACCTCACTCATTTCCTGGGAAGCGCCATTTCATTTTTCAAGGGGTTCTACTGAAACAGAATACGGCTGCATGTCTCAGACATGTGGCAGAGTTGACATGGTTAAAAAGGTTATTGCCAGAGCAACAAGTGCAAGTACAATTGCCAATGGAGGTGTATTATGATAACATGGCTGCATTACAGATAGCATCCAATCCCATGTATCATGATAGGACAAAACACATAGAGATTGATTGTCATTTCACTAGGAAGAAACTTCATGAAGGTTTGAGCAAGACTGACAACGTTGCTAGTAAGGAGCAGCCTGCAAATGTCATCTTTACTAAAGGCTTGGGGCACCAACAACATGCAACACTAATTATCAAGTAGGGAATGAAGAACATTTTCTGTTCTCAACTTGAGGGGGAGTGTACAATAGGCAATTAGGTGCAAATGCAGTTAGTAGTTAATCCTGACCAGCTGTATAGATTAGTTAGGAGTTTGATATTTGAGTAGCTACTCAGGAGGTGACACATGTGCAATTATTTGTAGCTTAAGTCGGTTAATTTTCTGCATATAGATATTTTTGTATTCTGATGTTAGTTGAATCAGTGCACAAAATTGTATGCTTTTCTCTCTCCCAAACTATCTCCTCTCTTTTCCTTCTCCATATCTTCTTATCAAGCTCCAGTATGCTCATCAATTGTGACCTGATACGCTTATTTTTTAAAAAAGAGGGGCACACTTTTTTGATGCAGTACTTCCAGAATGTACAGTCACATCTTCAAGGTCATATATCTTCGTCGAAAATAACCACTGTGTTCCAGTGGTGGAGGACCAAGCACAGAAAAAAGATTACAAGGTTAGTCAGTTATATTTGTAGTCACACCTGTATCCTAAATTTCACTTCACTAGCAATTCACATATTGTATCATTTGGGCTAATAGCGGTCCTACTTATTTAATCTAAAATGCATTCTAACATTGCAATTGTCAAGATATTTTTATGATCTTCAATAATTATTGTGTTTCAAAAGTAATGCTCTTGGTCTAATTTCTTTATTGTTTAACAACAACTAATTCGCCTCACCTTTTTTTGATTTTTTAATAACCATAGTTTAAACATATTCTTGTTGGTTGCAATATTCGTTGTGAGTAGCGGTGTCAAATAGTGTGGGTTGGGCTAAATTTGGCGGGTTAAAATTGGCTATGTTAATAATGTTACTCACCCAAGATTTGATACTAGCATGGATGACACTTGTCTTTCAAGGCCCTTCACACATAGTCAAGTAAGGGAGCTCCAAGATCTACAATTGATGCTCATGTAAACTGGAGATTGGGAGAAGCTTGAAGAATGTTAGTGGAAAGCTTACAATGTGTGGAAGGTTGTGGAGGAAGAAAAGGGCCATTTGTGCAAGTGACTACAACTTAAATTCAAGAATTCAAAAGAAGAAAACCAAACAAGGCCCCTGTCTCATTAAGGGAATACTATAAAAAGCCAATATCTTCTTTATTTCCTTAGTATAACTAAGATTTCTTTTATTTTGGAAGGTAGATTATGTTGAATATTGAACTCTTAAACTTATAGTTTCTTCTTAGTCAATTTCCTTAAGGAATTTAGTGTGTAATTAGTGAGTATTAGTAGTGGAATCTTGGAATTGTTGGTGAACTTCTTTGGTTTGATTAATCGAAGGTTACCCATTTGTGGTTTTCTTGTTTCCTTTGATTTCTCAAATTAAGGTTAGTTGTTGAGTTGTTGAGTTGTTGAGAAGTGAGAGTTTTAGCCCTTTGTTGCCCGTAATTTCAATAGCTTGAGAGTTAATGCCCATATCCTTTTCTTGTTTCCTTTGTTGTTTGATTCTTATCACGATTTCCTTGGACTTAGTTGAGCTAGGCTGAAATAGGCTATGAAATGGGACATAACCCAACCAGTCCAATCCATGCTAAGTTTTAGTTTCTGTAAATGATGAAAGTCGCTGCTACTATAAATACAGAATTAGGATAGAGAGGGAAAGAAGGAAGAGAGAAATTTGAGAAAAGAAAATTTTCATTGATAGTCTATAAGGCAGTACCATGTACAAGGGCGGGTGCATATACTGGTAATGTCCCTCTTTTTCCTAACAAGTTCAGGGACTAAATTGAAAACAACAATTAAAACTAATGTACTGAATTGACATAAACTAAACTTACAATTCAAATATTAAAAAAGACCGATTCAGCAAATTAATAAACCTACTTAACATAAATTAACTGTAAACATGACAGCCCATCCTCCATAATTTTGTCCTTAAGGTTCATCAATATTTGGAAACTGAGACTTGATGAAGGTGTAATTCTCCCATGTCGCTTCCTCAGATATAGGTTTGCCCATTGCACCAAAACATGAGTGGCTTCCTTGTTGCCTTTCTTTACTATACTCCTCTTTAACACTACAATTGGTTCAATCAGAGGCTGCCCTTCAGGTGAGCAAATGGGAGGGTCAATAGATGGAACTGCCTTGTGACCTACCTTCCTTTTGAGTTGGGAGATATGGAATAAATCTTGGTTGTAGCTGGTAGATTCAGTTTGTATGCAACATGTCCTATCTTCTAGATGAATTGATAGGCCTATAGAATTTTGAAGCCAACTTCAGGCTCTTCCTTATTGCCACAGAGGTTTGTCTATAGGGTTATAACTTCAAGAATACCTAGTCCCCTTCATGAAAATCTCTTTAGGTTCTTCTTTTGTCAGTATTAACCTTCATCCTATTCTGAGCCCTTTCCAAGTGTCATTCAACACTTGATCCACAGAAGCCACCTTATATCATGTTTGGCCAAGCTTCTAAAATGAAAAATCAGCTTATTTTAAAAAATGCTTATTCTAAAAGTGCTTTTCGAAAAGGTACTTTGGTGTGAAATAGTTTGTGTTTGGCCAATAGATTTAAAAAGCACTTTTGAGTAGCATTATTGCTTGTCCAAGCTTTTTAATAGTGCTTTTTACTGTATTTTTTCGAAAGTGCTTTTCAAATAAGTGTTTTTAGGAAGAAACTACTTTTTTAACTTCTGAAAAATAGCTCCTCTACTTCCTGAAAGCACTTATTTTTTCTCGAGAGCTTGGCCAAATACCTCACTTTTATAAATGAGCACTTTTTAGAAAAAATAAGTTTGACGAAACACGCTATTAATTTGAGCAATTAATTTTAAAAGAAAGTTGAGGTGGTTCATAGCTGTACATCACCTTAAATGATGTCTTCTTTAAAGCTGAATGGTATCTGCTATTATAACAAATCTCATCTAAAGTTAACAATTTATTCCACTCCTTAGGTTTATGTCCTGATTCAAGCATCTATTCAATCTCTCTGTTTGCCCATCTGTTTTAAGGATGATAAGAACTGTACTGTAGTGCACCTGCAAATTCCAAAATAATTCTATCCAAAAATTACTTACGAAAACCTTATCCCTATCAGATGCAGTACTTTTAGGTATTCCATGTAATGTATACAAAGTATCCATAGAGATTCTGGCCACCTAAGAAGTAGTGAAGGGATGACCTAATGCATTGATGTGTGCATATATGCTATACCTATCAACAATTACCAAGATGGTGTCGTGACCTTCTGATTTAGGTAAGCTTTCTATGAAGTCCATAGATACATTACATATTCCCAGGAGGTACATGTTCCCAGGCCCTCTCTGGTATTGACATTGGTTGTAAGAGTCCAAGATAAGCTACTTGCTCATCTTTGCATCTTTGACATGTGTCACACTGTCACAACCTAAGACTAGGCCCTGGATGTAACATGCACCCGAGACCCTATTAGGCCCGAGAGAACCTCTCAACATTCAATATGAGCATTTCATTATAAATGCGGAAACAAAGGCCAATTTAAGAAATCCATTTAAAACGTAATGGAACTTAATCCAAGTTTAAAACAAACATTACGTAAGTTTATAAAGCTTCTAACATATGAGTTTAGCGTTTAAGTCAGAACATGGCCCCGACATACCATAAAACATAAAGCCCTGACTAACATAATGAATAAATAGCTTTTCGAATGATGAAAAGCTCAACACTTGCTTATGTTGTCTCGAGAGACCCTAATGTTGCACAGAACCACGAAGATGTGTCTTCGAACCTACATCATGAAACGATGTAGAGTTCGAGGATGGTCGGTACGACGAGTACTGGTGTGCAACTCGGGGGAAGGGACAAAGTAGTTTATAAAACAAGTTATTTAAGTAAAGACATAGTCATGAGAAAAGAACATAAATAATGACTCAAAACATTTAAAGCATGAATGTTTCAAAGCTTTACTTCTGAGTTAGATAGTAATCACTGACATTAGGCAACCCACGGGCTATGTGGGTCCGGACGACACTCGACTGGCTGAGCTCCAATCCATGTTTGCCGCATGGATTGAGATAACATAGTTGGCCAATCATAACATTAACATAGACTTAATACTACTGCGTGAAGCAAGTATACATTGGCCATTCATTTTTCAGGACATGGGCCTTCCATGTTGGCAAATGCAGTTTTGGGTGTTAGGTCACGATGACTTACACCTTCTCGGAGAGACTACCAAACTCTCTTTAAGCCCAATTAAACATTGTTCATAAACATTTATCTATAGAGTCTTTCGTAGAGGCATTCACATTTTGGTAATGTCATAGGGAAAAGGCATCGTTTACACCCCAAACTATACAAGAAAAGTCGAAGCCACACCTAAACTATCATAGTGACCTATTACACACCTAAACTATAAAAAAGTGGAACTATTACCTCCTTAGAAGGTGACGTGGCAGAGAAAGTGTATTTACCTTCCTTAAGGCGCGTGAGAGGAATAACCAAAATCTTAAAATGACATAATTGCACAGATGTCACTATTTCATTAGTCATTATATCATTAATTACTCCTAAGATTCTTCTTAATATATACAATTAAATTAGTTGTTTTTTCAATTAAAAAAATGTTAATTAAATTTTTTATTTATTCATTTTATATGTGGGTCCCGTCTTCTTCAAAATTTTTGCTCTTTTTCTGTTGGGTTCTTCTTCAACGAAGTAATCTTTTTCAAAATCTCCATGAAAGCATCTCTAATCTTTTGCCTTAAAGCTTTTAAAGAGGATCTTTAACGAAGAAATTGAAAATAGTGAAAAATATGAAGGCTTCCATTGGAAAGTTCATTATTTTTTTTTGATAAAGTCCATAATTTTTGGTTCAAACACAATGAAAAATTCAGTTTGAGAAAAACATCGAAAAAAATTATTGAGGAAGATAAAGGACTTCGACAAAAAATCTCAAGATATTTATATATAAAATTTATCAAAAATACATCGGAGAAGACGATTACTTTCTCTTCGTCTTCTCCATTCTCGTCGGAGCATCACCATGACCATCATAATGCCATTTCAATCCCAAGTAATCAATAATATACGTAATTATTTTTATACACAAAGAATACTAATAAAATGATTGATTTTAATCTTGAATTATTAAAATTTTTGAAGAATTTTAGCATTTTACCCATTTGCTTCACCGACAATAATGATGTTATCACCGCCTATCGAAATTTCACTGCAACTTCTATCCTCAAAATACGACTTCCTATTATTTGTTTCTCCCTTTGAATTTTTCTTTTTTCCTTCAATTTATCAATCAAGGATGAAGAAGGAAGAAGAAGAGACTTGAAAGAAGAAAGATTTTTTTTTGTTTTAAGCACAATAACTGAGATGTTTCTTCTTTGGTTGTCCTATCGCCACATCACCTTCAACGTCCACCGTGGCTTGGAGAATGAATTGGTTGCGAAGATACTGCGGAAGTAAGTGCGGCTAGGGTTATGACGAAGAGGATGAAAAAAAGGAGCCAAAAGAAATGAGAAAGTATTTTGGATAAAAAGTAATATTAAGGAAAAAGTTTAAATTAAATAGAAAAAGGAAAAAGTAGGAAAAATAATAAATTTATTATTTTTTTCGTATTATGCTGACGTGGTAGGCGCGTGTGAAACACCGCACCACATGCAAGTGTATAATGCTTTACAGGGTGTAAAAAGTATCACTTTTTTTATAGTTTAAATGTGTAATAGGTCACTAATATAGTTTAAGTGTGACTTTGACTTTTCTTGTATAGTTTGGGGTGGAAACGATGCCTTTTCCCTATTGTCATACCAAGACTTGCAAGTCATCCCTATTATGCCAAAATCATTATCATAAAACATTATTGACTCTTAATCCCGTCTTTGATATCATAGACACAACCATAATTGAATTTTCATAAGAGTCTTAAAACATCTCATCATTTCATACTTTACATTGTTAATAAAAGGGGAAGAAAACATTATAATCCTTATTGAATTACAAAGTTTTTGAAAAACTTGAAGGTCACAGTTTCACCATTCATAACATTAAATGTTTCAAATTCGTAATATAGTTCAACATTTCAAATAGTTGTTTCAAGTCTCAAAACCCTCAAATAAAGAGTAGAAAACAACTTGTAAAAAGAGGGTAATCAATAGCAAGGTTTCATGAAAATCATTCTCAACCCTAGTTTCAAACCATCAATATAATATAGGTATAAATTCAATAAACCAATGCTTTGTGACATTAGTTGAAAATAAGAATTGTTCAACATACCTTGGGTAAGAGTTTGGGAATAAATGTTGGAATTGGAAACCCTAGCTTGAAATATGTGAAACCATTAAGGACTTACTTGACTTGAATTTGTTCCAAATGCCCTTGATACAAACTTGATGATATAACATTGAGAATAAACTTTAATTTTTGACCCTTCTTGAAAATCTAGAACTTGAAGTTTGAGGTCTTGGCAGAGAAGAGGAAGTGAGGGATTTAGGAATGATTCTCTTAGTTTAGGATGATTGGGGTATTAAAAATGGGTTGGGGAAGTTATATAGGGGTGGAGGGACGAGACTACCTTTAATTATGTGAAGTTTGGGAGAGAGACCATGTCTGGAGAGGGGGTGCACCCGGTGGCCATTGCGCGACTCCGGGGGCACGTCGCGCGGTGTCTCGCTAAGATACCCATAACTTTTTCATCGGGACTCGGATTGACGAACGGCCAGATGCGTTGGAAAGAAGACTCAAAAATCTTTAATTTGGTAGGTAGCAGACCACCTAACTCATTATATTCTAGGAGTAATGGTAGGCCACTTAACTCATTATTTTCTAGGGTTAATGGTCGTCGGAAGTTGACCCAAGTAAGAACGTCTATTAAAACAAAATCGGTAGGAAAGTTCTCAACTCAACTTTGAGCTAACAGATTTCTATGACCTCAATTCATCTACAAAGATGTTCCCATACTAAGGAATTGATCTTAACACTTATATCTAAATAGAAATCATTAGGTTCGGGCCTTTACAAGTATGAAGAACGGTTCAAATTCTAGCCCGAAAGCATAGGGGTGTTACAATATCTCCCCCTTGGGATCAGTCGTCCTCAAATGATGGTTGGGGACTTATCAAAGTTCTATAAGCACTACATAAGGGCTGAAACTTCACCTTAAGAATTCTTTTTAACTTACTTTCTAAAAGAGAGGTTTCATGAAAACATAAAGCAATTCGGTTAAGCACGAATCATGAGAAGTATGAGATTTAACATAGACATGATCTAGGACATGAGTTTTATGGAACATGATCATAACAAAGTAAGGCACAAATTTTTCGAAAATCATTGGCCTGATTGAGATAGATACAAGACATGAATACGATTTTCTTTTTGCGGGATGTAAGGATAATAGCATTCTCCACCTTAAGTGATACGTTTATAGCCTTTAAATTTAGCAACTCTTCTCAGCTATGCTTTCAACTACGATTACTACTCTTCATTATTTCCAACTTACTATTCCCCTGCAAAAAACATAACCGTAAAAGCCTGAGTCTAACTGAATAACACTTCCATGTTAAAAGCCTAACCCAGAGTCAGAAGGTGCTAGCCTAAGCTACAGAGCTCTATACTTTACATCCATCCAAGAATACAACTCCATCTTATCACTATAATCAAACAACCTCAAATCTTAGGGCTCATTTGTTTGCACTTAATAGAGGTCTGAATCTGACTGGTTCAGACTTCAGACCATTAAGTGCATTTGTTTTTTATTAAGATTTTAGCTTTTAATAGGTCTGAATAGGTCTTAATCATTCAGATCTAAAATCAAGTCTTAATAGGTCTGAAGAAGTATTCTGGTGTTGGATAATATTCACCGTCACTCTATTCATAATCAACAGTCGCCACCTCTGTGATACAAAATAAACAAGGAAGACGCGGAATCACACCAAAACAATCCCCAAGTCAAGAAACCGAGGAGTATCTTGGTGACCACGCTCGGATTCGCTAGTGATAACAATAATGGAGAGAATATCACGTGTTAAACACAATAATCAGTCAGCCCCAAGCTAAGATTAACAACAATATATGAAGCACAAGATGAACATAACAATGTGAAGAACAACAACAAACCGTGACAAGATTACAAGAATGTAAATGATAGAAAGATAGACATACACTACTACAAAGTCTAAGAACCTAATGTGTTCTCAAACACAAAGACCCTTAACAATGAAAGTAGCAACATCTACACTCTTCAAAGAACACAAGAGGGAACTCAATCCTTCAAGCATCCAAGGTTCCAAGCAAACAAACAACAAGAGTGAATTCACACTCTAATTGTTACCTAGTTTCGGCCAAGCCCCTTTTGGGAGAGAACTTGTGTGTTTCAAGAGAGAGATACAATATTCAATGTCAAAAAGCTGAAAACTAAAACCCTAGAATGTTCCTTTTATAGTGTATTACATAATAAGAGTTAAAAGGACAAAAAGGCCCCTCAATGATAGGGCGCCCCTCTAGTGCATGTAGTGTGCTGATTTGGTGTGTATTTAGGTCCTATTTGCACTTCATTTTGTACACACCAATCCTCGGGCCCAACACACTCTCTCTTAAATCCATCTACGTGATCGCACTTGTATCATCCTCTCCATCTTGAGAGGAATTTGTCCACAAATTCAAGCCATCATCACCCGCTAGCTATCCTCTTTGAATCATCTTTTCAATGCTCCTCCCAAGGTTAGGATGTTCAACCAAGGGTACCACGAGTTCATCAAGCATGCACCTTGGACTTACATGTTCTACAACCTGCACATAAGAAGAATGGATGCTAGGCAAAGTGCTAGCATCTTGGTTAGCAAGCAACAAAGGGCCTTTGTGGGCAAATCCCACAACCCTAACTCTCGGCATCTCTTCTTCTTCACTTTCCTCACTCTCGAATTCTTCTTCCACACCTTCACTAAGCATGACTCTCCTTGCCATATACATAGGCACTACACACTCTCCATCAATTGGCCAAATATCTTCCTCACCTTCATCAATTTCCACCTCGGCTTCTAACTCTTCATCTTGAGCTTTTTCATCACACTCATTTGATTCAAGCCCCACCTCCTCACCAAGGTAATACAATTTTCCCTTCCTAAGGATTACATTCCTCTGGTTTGGGCATTCACTAGTCTTGTGCCCTCACCCTTGACATTTAAAACATTGAAATCCCTTAGGACGAGAAGTAGAATCTGGTTTACCTTCGTTTCTTGGGGGATACCTTTGGGCAGCCTTGGTTTCGGTTTGGACAACCTTGTTCTCGGCTTGGTTGACATTGGATGAGTGCTCTTGATGTTGGTGCCAATCCGAGGAAGGTTGTTGGTGATTCTTGGACTTGGAAGCCGAGAGCTCTCTCTCAATTTCCAAGGCCGCTTGGAAGATGTCTTCGATAGTGTTAAACTTGTGGAGGGTCATCCGAGAAGCTATGTCCCTATTCAACCCAACTTTGAAACGTATAATGTCATGGCTCACTTGTTCTCCTCGATGGTCAAGCTTCAATATCAATTGCAGAAATTCATCATAGTATGCCATGACACTTTTGTTTCCTTGCTTCAAGTTATACAACTTGGCAAGAAGTTCATGTTTGTAGCCCTCGGGTAGGTACCTTTGACGCATAAGGTACCTCAATCTAAACCATGGAGGTGGCTGCCCGACAATCAACACATTACTAAACCGTTTCACATACTCCCACCAAGTGTTTGCATATCCCTCAAAGTGAGCGATAACATAACAACTCTTCTTCTCTTCGGTTAGATCATTCACTTGGAATATATTATCACACGATGACTCCCAAGCAAGATACGCATTGGGATCACTCTCGCCCTTGAAGATTGGAAGACTAACTTTGATGGTGTTGATACCTAACTCCCGGGTATGGTGACCACCCCTCTCCTCTCGGCCTAACTCACCTTGCCTACCTCTCACCTCTTCTTCCCTCAAGTGAACATCACCATAACCTCCATGTTGTTCCTCTCTACCATAACCCTCAACATGATTTGGATTAATTTTATTCGGCTTTGGTGGATAGTACGACCTTTGGTTCAATGGAGCTTGGATTGGAAAGTGTGGTCTTTGGTTAAGTAGATGGCTCGGGTTTGGAGGTATTTGGGTTCCAAATCCATCATGTTGGACTTGGTGAAGTGGAGGGATGGTTGGTCTATCATACTCATGGTTTTTGGGGAGCATTTGGTGGTTGGCTTGGTGATTTGTTCATTTGGTGTAACATTTCAGGGGAGATAGTAGGGGAAGGGTTTCGAGGAGTTGAAGGTCGGGAACTTCTTTGGCTTTCTACCCGTTCTAACCTCCCACTCATGGTAGACACATCCCCCTTTATTATTGCCAAATCCCCTCTCACGGTACCAACTTCCGTGTTCAATCTCTCAAGTGTTCGGGTGATAGCCTCAAGGGAGGCTTTCATAGTGTCAAGAGTATTGTTGTCCACGGTTTGAGATGTGGACCCTTCCATTGCGAGTACCTAATAAAAATATCTACAAAAACAGCCAACAAATTAGTTCAAAGCCTCACCATGCTCACACACTTCGATTACCTTACTCGTAGCTTCACTAGTGTTGTAAGCCGGCTAAGGAATCCGTGAGGAGCCGAGGATTGAGTCTACTCTTGTCCGGATTTGATTTCAGTTTTGAAACTCAAACAAATATCGTAGGATGAGAGCCAAGAACTAATCAACGAATCAAAACGAGAAAAGGTACACAAATAACGCTAACACTAACAAATGGGCACAAAACTGACTAACAAGCTAGTAGGAGATTACTAGGTCGTCAACTAGTGTTCGAACCAACAAACGAAACTAAGAAGCAATATGATGAAACTAAGAAATCTAAAATTTGAACTCAAAAAAAAAATGTTGCGTGAACAGTAATTTAGTGACGTGGGCGGTCCACTATTGGCCTCAGTTTTGTCAAAATTTTACTCTCTAAATTCAAGTCGTGACCAATTTACAACTTGGAAATGGTGGATTTGGTTAATGGAGGAAAATTTGGTCTTGGAGCTTCTTTTTCAAATTCAAAACAAGACTAGACTTCTTGGTACTTTCTCCTTGAAACAAGGTCCTTAAATCAAGGAAAGTAGGTGAAAAGTAGTGGTCAAGTCTTTGAAGTGATGTGAACAAGTCTTTCACCTTTTTAGATCTATTTGCACTTTAAAGCTTAGTAGGATGATGAATGTGGTGAAGATTTCAAGAACACAATAACAACATCAAGAACAACCAACAACAATCTCTCCAAGAACAACAACAAGTCCACAACAATTCGGCCAACCCACAACAACAACAACAAGATTGTCCACACGGCCACACCTATGTTCACGGCAACAACTTCAACAAATTCAAGTTTAGATTTGGACACTTTTAGTGTTGGTGAGAAAGAAACCAACACTTGAAACACTCTAGACAAACAAAATACTACCAGATCTATCCAATAAAAACAAGAAAATCTCGGCCAAGACACAACAAGAACACACTTTTCGGCCAAGAACACAACAATGGACAGATTGCTATTTTCTGGAATTTTCAGCTTTTCAACATTTTTTTTTTTCCAACTCTCAAACCCAAGATTGATCTTGTTAGTACAAAATCAAAGATGACTTTGATACCAAATGATACAAGATAAACAAGGAAGACACGGAATCACACACCAAAACAGTCCACAAGTCAAGAAACCGAGGACTATCTTGGTGACCACGCTCAGATTCACTAGTGATAACAATAATGGAGAGAATATCACGTGTTAAACACAATAATCAGCCAGCCCCAAGCTAAGATTAACAACAATATATGAAGCACAAGATGAACATAACAATGTGAAGAACAACAACAAACCGTGACAAGATTACAAGAATGTAAATGATAGAAAGATAGACATACACTACTACAAATTCTAAGAACCTAATGTGTTCTCAAACACAAAGACCCTTAACAATGAAAGTAGCAACACCTACACTCTTCAAAGAACACAAGAGGGAACTCAATCCTTCAAGCATCCAAGGTTCCAAGCAAACAAACAACAAGAGTGAATTCACACTCTAATTGTTACCTAGTTTCGGCCAAATCCCTTTTGGGATAGAACTTGTGTGTTTCAAGAGTGAGATAGAATATTCAATGTCAAAAAGCTGAAAACTAAAACCCTGGAATGTTCTTTTTATAGTGTATTACATAATAGGAGTTAAAAGGACAAAAAGGCCCCTCAATGATGGGGCGCCCCTCTAGTGCATGTAGTGGGCTGATTTGGTGTGTATTTAGGTTCTATTTGCACTTCATTTTGTACACACCAAGCCTCGGGCCCAACACACACTCTCTTAAATCTATATACGTGATCGCACTTGTATCACTTTGCCACTGCCATCATTGTCAACCACTACCCACCACCACCAACCACCTCCACCATCGACAACAAACATTGCTACCAACCACTATTGTTAATCGCTGCCACACCTACTACCTCTATTATTCTAATTATATTTACCGCCGTCAACAACACCACCATCATCAACCACTACCGGCTAATCCCAACTATCGACCAACTCATCTATCACAACTAGCACCACCGCTAACTACCACTGATACATCACAACCTCCACACATTCTTCGGCGGCCACCACCATTGTCACTAGTAACACCACCTCTACCATCACTTCAATCACTATCATTGCTACAATTTATCTCTACTAACAACCATCTCCACCATCACAACTAACAACATCTCCAACTAACACCAACACATCATCAACCATCATGCATTCATTTTTCACCCTTCACAATCAACACCTTCAGCTACTAACATCAAGCAACGTCACATCACGACCACCACCACCACTATCAACCGCCGCCATCATAACAGTCACTACAATACCAATCATCACAACTATCACCACCAACATTACTAATCACTAACATTAATCATTGTCACTATAACCATCATTATAAACCATCTCCACTATCACTAACAAACATAAATATTTTTTTCAATTAAATAATAATTTTGTTGTATTAAATTACATACTTATCTGATATATAATTAGTTTTTTATTTGAATTGTATTTTTTATTTTATTATATAAACAAATAAATTATTTTTGCACATTCAGATGTTGAAAAACAAAGTTTTCATAATTCAGTTTTCAGATCTAGAGACAATATCTTAATCATTCAGATTCAGACGTCTGAATCTTAATAAAAACAAATGCAACCTTAACCAAGGAGTACTAGCCCCGTAGCAAAATGATATGTGTATCTATCAATTACTATATTTAGGCCTATCATTGCTACACCAACTTTACGGATCTCCGCACCTAAAATTAGCAACTTCCATCACTTTCACAAGGCTTTAACTTCCATCACTTTCACATGGCTTTACACCACATGTCCTCCTTATAAATCAACCATGTCATCCAAGCCTACTAATACATGCATTTTAGGGTCTTCTACACCTAGAATTATTAATTCAAATATAGAAACCTAGGCTCGCATAACTTTCATTTCATCTTGGGGAAAAAGGTCAAATTTATCCCTCTACTTTGGAAAATTGGCTAAATATAACCATCGTCATACTTTGGGGTCAATTTACCCTTGTTGTCGTTTTTTGGGTCCAAATTTACCTCTCTATTTTGAAAAATTAGCTAAATATACCTTTCGCCATACTTTGGGGTCAAATTTACCCTCGATGTCATACTTTGGGGCCATATTTACCCTCGTTGTTAAGAAAGTTTTTACTTGTACTATTCCTTTAATAGAAAAACCCAAATCAATGTTAAATGACCTATTTTTTAAAAATAAAACACATCCTTAATCTAATTCGCCTGATCCAACCCATAAAAAATACACAAACAAATATATCACTCCGTTAGTTTTGTTGGTCAAATTTTTTCGAGGAGCAAATATACTTTTCTTTCAACGTGCAGCGCTGGTAGATTGTTTACAAATGAAACAGGAAAGTGCTTCGAATCTTCTCCTACCATCCTTACACAAGTCTTCGCTCCACGTATATGTCCTGAATCGACCTAGTATACGCCACAAACACACCTCTAACCTCCAAGCACCTCCATAAGACCTCTCCGGGGACTTTGTCGTTCGCCTTCCCAAGATTGATGAACACCATGTGCAAGTCATTCTTCCTCTCCTGATACTGCTCCACTAATCTCCTTACAAGATGAATGACTTCGGTAGTCGAGCAACCTGACATGAAACCAAAGTGATTCTCAGAAACAGTCACGATCCCCCTCAACTTCAACTTTATCACTCTTTCCCAAACCTTCATAGTATGACTTAAGAACTTGATACCTCTATAGTTGTTGCAACTCTGAATGTCCCCCTTGTTTTTGTATAAAGGAATCATCTTTCTCCATCTCCAAGCTTCCGACATCTTTGCCGTCCTAAATATAATGTTAAACAACCTTGTCAGCCTCTCTATACCTGCCCCGCCAGTGCTGGCCAATTTGCCTACCCTTTACGCATACTACGAATAGCATCCTTGACTTCTTCAACCTTAATACGCCTACAATAATCGTAATCGCGACATCTCTCTGAGTGCTCTAAGTCCCCCAGCACTAAACCTTTGTCCTCCTCGTCGTTGAAAAGTCTATGAAAATACGACCGCCACCTCTTCCTAATGAGAGTTTCATCCACCAACACTTTGCCATCCTCATCCTTGATGCACTTCATTTGGTCAATGTCACGCCCCCCCGCTCCATAGCCTTGGCCATCCTATACAACTTATCCCTACCTTTCTCCTCTAAAGCCACATACAAGCTCTCGAAAGCAGTTGTCTTAGCATCCGTAATCGCTAACTTAGCCTCTTTCCTAGCTAACTTATACTTTTCCTTATTCGTCCACTGCTCCTCGTTATCTTTGCTCTCCACCAACTTCGCATAAGTCACCTTCTTAGACTCTACCTTCCTAACTTTTTTTGTTCCACCATCAGTCCTTTTGGTGCCCTCTCGAGACATCCAACACTTCTTTAGTTGTCTCCTAATGCAACTGACAGTCGTCTCCCACATACTATCCACATCTCTCTACTCTCCGCTATCTCCAAAGCATTGGCCAAAGTCAAAGATACCCACTTAATCCTGGGTTGATACTCTACAACCCTCTTTATTTTTGCCTTTTTGATTTCCAAGTCCATCAATATAAGCTTATGTTGGGTCGAAAGATTCTCGCTAGGTATGACCGTACAGTCTTTGCATAGCACTCTATCAGCCTTCCTAAGAAGCAAAAAGTCTATTTGAGTCTTGATCGAACTACGAAAGGTAATAAGGTGCTCTTCCTTCTTCGGGAAGCTCGAATTCATTACCACCAAACCAAAGGCCCTAACAAAATCCAAAAGTGAGGTTCCTCCTTCATTCCTTTCCCTGAAATTGAACCCTCCATTTACATCATCATAACCTCTTGATAATGACCCGATATGTCCGTTGAAATCACCTCCTACATAAAGCTTCTCGGCGCTCGGGACGCCTCTCACCACCTCATCCAGAATCTCCGAAAAACTCTTCTTCTCCTCTTGATTCAAGCCCACTTGCGGAGCATAGGCACTAATAACGTTCCACGTACTCTTCAATGACCTACTTAATCGACATCAAGCTATTGTTGACCCACTTAGCCTCCACCACCTGCCCCCTAAGCTCTTCATCTACTAAGATACCTACCCTATTCCTATACCTCACGCTACCAGAGTACCACAACTTATACCCGTCCATATCCTTCACCTTAGAGCCTACCCATTTGGTCTCTTGGACACAAGCTATACTAATTCTCCTCTTTCTAAGAATGTTCACGTGGTCTATGGACGTACCGTGAAGCGTTCCTAGGTTCCAAAACCCTAGTCTCAACCTATAGGCTTCTTTATCCCACTTAAGCCTATTACCTTTCACCCCCAACCCCAAGCTCGACCCCAGCTCCGACCTTACCCTGGACCCCGATCTCGACCCCAACCCCGACCTATGACATGACCTAGTCTTCCACCGACCACCAAAGCCACTACTCAATAAGAGAAGGAAATAAGAAGGTGCACAAATAGGTAAGGCTTAAAAAGAAACAATGGTTTATAACGAATGAAATCAGTAATGAAGTGTGAAGCTGTGTTAACTATATGCTAAGTAAAACAAACAGAAATCGACATGAAAGAATCAAGAATCAGCTGCCTATCCAAAAGCAATAAAACCACTATACTATGATGCCAGTTTTGAAAAATGCACTAGGAAACAAAATGAATAAGCAAATCTAAAATAAAATTCAAGTGTCTATGAAAGACATTTCAGATTCTTAGATTCGAATTCTAGGGCTTTGCAATTGAGTGAAGCTTGCCCCCCCTCTGTCGTCTTCATCGTCGTGGTGTCTCTCCAATCGTCAGAGAAAGGACTTCGACGAGGAAGTCAACGAGAAAAGGAAAAAGAGAAAAAGGAAAAAAAGAAAAGAAAAAGGGAAATATAAAAAGAAAAATAATTATTTTTTTATATAAAAAAGGTAATATTACGTGGCAGGTGCATGCAGTTTATTACTTAATACGGATCTAGCAGTGAGCCTTTAAGGGGGTCTATATTCTAGTTCTAAAATGTTTGGGGGGGGGGGGTTAATAGGGCTTCCGTGAAGTTCGAGTGTGTAGTTGGAATTTCGGGTAAAGGTTGGGGGCTGGGGTATGCTATTTTCTCTTTTATTGTCTAATGGAATATCCTGACAAGTTTAAATGACTATGTATTAAGCCATTAAAAGCCTATGTATTAAGCCATTCAAAATGTATATATTTTGAATGGCGATTGCTGTTAGTTGTAATGTATTAAGCCATTAAAAGCCTATGTATTAAGCCATTAAAAATGTATATATTCTGAATGGCGATTGCTTTTGGTTGTAATTCTATGTTATGCTACAAGAAAACAATTGTCTGTGTAAAGCTCTAAGAATACAACTGTATATCGTTATTTATTAGAACAAGAAAACACAATTCTGTAGTTGATGACTGTTTGATCCCATGTTTCAGCATCTCATGTTTCTTCTTACTGGTGTTGAAGTTTATATCTTCAGAATTCTGAAATAATATAGGTTCTTTTCTTATGTAATTCAGAGACTATTGGGTCCATCAACAACGTTAATGCCTGGGGATGTTGTACACGCTGTAGCACATCATGACAACAATGTTCTTGAAGTGGTTACTAAACATTGTTCCGGCTCTAAATTTCAGAATGCAGATAAACCAAAAAGGTATGTGTGAGAAATATAAGAGAAAAATATTATTGAAATGTTGTAACTACATTATTACATTGAGGCCCTATTTATAGACAATACATTCTAATTCTTTTCCTAATAGGACACTACATTACAATCCTTTTCCAAGTAGGATTTTATATGTTATTCCTATTCCTAATCATATTCTAACACTCCCCCTCAAGCTCTGGTGCATAGAAGACATATGTACCAAGCTTGTTATGGATGTAACTAATATGAGAATCGGTGAGGGACTTGGTGAAGATATCTGCAAGAAAACTGATAAGGACTGCTTTGGACGTCTGGGAGACCTCAATTGAAACGGAACAAACTAAAAAAAAAAATGATCCGAAAAGTTGTAAATATTGTCGTAAAGTCGATGTGTCGCTGGAAAATTGCTGAAAATTGGTATAAAATATACGGGTCATCTCGAAATCAAGAGACGAGTAGATCTTGAACATGAAAGTCACCGAAAACTTAGCCGAAACATGCTCACACGCCGGATTATTAGATTTGATGGCTGAAAAGTGACTACAATCTGAGGAAAAAAAAGTATATGGGTACGGTCGGAATAATGACACGACCCTACTGAAAAAAGAGAAATATGTGTAGGGTCGGAATGATGACATGACCCTATTGAGAAATAGAAATTATATGAGTAAGGTCGGAATGACGGCACGATTCTACTGGAAAAGAGAAATTATATGGGCAGGGTCGGAATGATGGCACGACCCTACCGAAAAAAATCTGAGGAGTCACCGGAAAGACGTACGGAACTATGTAAATTAAATTTGAGGAGTCACCAGAAAGATGCATGATGCTATGCAACTCAGATATGAGACAGTAGTCCGGAAAGATGCACGGTGCTACGCAAATCAGATATGAGAAAATAGTCACCGAAAAAAAGTACGGTGCTAAGAAAAATAGATATGAATAGTCACCGGACAGATGCATGGTGCTACGCAAAGATATGAGAAAATAGTCACTAGAAAGATACACAGTGAGTCAGTGACCCAACTTTTGCTAACATAATCAATGGACAGACGGGCGACATATATGGATTATAGCCGCCCGCCGGCAACGGAAACTCTTTGATTCTTTATCAAGATCGTGGAAGCTCTGATACCATGTGTTGGGTTCGAAATTGAGAGGGCGTCATGCGGAAGCTTAAATTTTGCAAACCATAAAGGTGATAAATCAGATGACACAAAAATATACTAAAAAAATATTATTAGATATGGTTTGGTCAATTGACCTACATATTAAAAATAAACTAAATCAAAAACATAAAAAAAACTATGAGAGAAAATCTCTCCATAAACAAAACTCTTTAAGGACTACATTGTGGATGCTATTGTGTTATGATATGAGAAGAGGGGTCTTCTATTTATAGAGTTTCAAAACCTTTCCTTCAAGAAAGAGGTTTGCCAAATATGAAAAAATTTTATATTTTTTTTTCCAGGAAAAGTAAAAGTAATTATGGTAACTTTTATTTTCCTTCAAACAAAAAGTAAAACTTAATTTTGGTAAGAAAATCATGGCAAAAATCCTAACAAATCTCCCCTTTTAGATTTGATTTTCTTCACTTGATCCGCTTTCTTCACATCTTTGATCTTTGTTCGTCACATAGTCTTCATCACTGCTGCTTGACATGCTTAAAAGTGGAGCTTTCGGTTAAAAGTATATGAGCCCTTTTCAGGTTAAAATTATTGGAGCTCTTTGTAGGGTTAAAAGTAAGCTTTATTTTTAAGGATGTGACAACAGGATTGTTAAAAATATGATTAACAATAGTCTCCACATGTAGCTTCTGGACATATATCTTCATTATCATCAAATTGGTTGCAACTTTAATTTCAACATGTCCTCAATCTGAACCATCGGACCATTGAACCATGGGCTCTGATACCACTTGTTGGGAGGATCTATAGCGGAGCATGCTGTGAAGGAATTTGAAGAGGTAAGATGGTAAAGGCTTTATGATTCATGTTCTATGCCAATTGTCTGTCCCGTTTTGCGGTCCTGAGTCCACAACCCATGATCCAAAGCTAGGAGATTGTGCGGTTGAGGCTATTGGTAGAAACATATGCTTACTTGCTCGATACTGAAGATACTCATTATATTTCTTGCCAGATAAATACACCCGTTGATTAGACTGAGCAATATGAGCATTTTTAGTTGGTCGATCATGTAAAGAATAGCATATTCCACGAGTATGTCCAAGCCTATTACGATAACTACACTTAGGTCGAGAATAACATACGCCACGAGTATGTCCAAGCCTTTTACAATAACTATACTTAGGACGCGATCTTCCAAATCGACCTTCCCCTCATCTATTCTTCATGGACTGTGACGTTTGATTTTCGGATCTTCTCATTAAGGGCTCAGATTTAATCATAGGACTTGAACTTCCAATTTCAATATTTTTGGAGCCAAAAGATATCATGCCCAAAAGATATCTTGGGAATTTGACTTGAAAATACCAAGAAACAGTTCTGGAAATCTGAAAATTTGAACTTGCAGTTTTTTTATTTCGCCAGAAACCTAATTCCGGCCGCCGGAATTTTTCAAAAGTCGCCGGAATCTGAAAAAAAAAAAGTGGTCGGATCGGAATAGAACGGCGACCCCAACCAAAAAAGGAACCACTCAAAAAAATTTAACTGGAGAAGTCTCACGCGCCGGCGCGTGATTGATGTTGCCGTATTTCCGGCAGGCGCATGGGGGTGCGTGGAGGGTGATTTTCCGGTGGTGTTGGTCGGGTTTGTGTCGCCTGAGCTTTCCGATCCTCTTGGTGGTGTTGTATTTTTCACACAACCCACAAAATAAAAAATGGCACAAATCAGTCACCGAAATTGACGACGGTGACTAATTTTATTTTTTTTATGCATCTGCTTGAGGGAGAGTCTAACAGTATGTGACGTGTTTTATTTTCTTATGCCAACTCCTAGTAATATTATATGCCTGCTTGCTTACTCATGATTCTATATGATTTATCCAGGAGACTTCTACCAGTTTCGTCCATTTTATTAAAAGATATAGGCAGCATAAACTTCAAGGACGAGAATGAAAAACCAAAGGTGAATTTCAGCTGTCAACCTTTTTCAGTTTTCTTTTGCAGCCAGTGTTTGTCATTTCTTTCCTTTTCCTTTTATGAACTTTTATCGCATCCATTTTTAAACTGTTTGGATTAGCGTGTCAATGTTTGGTAGGAAGCATAAATTCTACAAAAGAATTCCTTTCCCTGGGCTTGGGATACTATATTTTCTACTTCTAGCCCTTTAATGCAAGCGTGTAATATTTGACATTAAACTTACGTGCAGGGAGTCAAGGCAGAAAAGAAAGGAGCTTCTGGTGAGAACAGAACTCAGGGCAGCATTTCACTTCTTCGTTTGCTCAAGGCTAATCTTGCTATCTAGTGCAAAATGATAACTGCATTCTAAGGTTTCGTCTGCAATAGACAACACTGTTCAATCTTTCCTCTGCAATTAAGTTCTCAAAATGCTACTTTTTTTATTTTTGAAAGCTTTATGAGCTTTTCTGAGAACTGTACCAAACAAAGTTCGAAAACAAGGCCATGCTTGGAAGTGTTTGTAGCTTTTATTTCTTCTGTGGGCTGGCGTTATGCTTGAAGAACTTTGCTTCAGGTTTTAAAGTTGTTGATTCTATAGCAAGACCATTAAGATTGTTTTGTGATAAATTCAGTTGTGTTATTCTTTTCAAAGAATAATAAAAGTGATTTTATATTCCGTTTTGGTCCATGGGGTGATTTATATTCTCAAGTGTTTAGTCTTGCATTAGTAGGTTCATACGAATATATTATTTGTGGAATGTATTTTCTGTATTAGTTAGATTATTTGGTTGGGTATAAATGTAGGTGATGTTAATGTATCTGCCTATATTTATTTATATACTAGTTTGTATGTATGTGCCTCGTACATAGATCTTTATTCAAATATTTTACATGAAAGAGAAGTGCGTTTGTGTGTGTATACACACACATGATCAGACCATATCATCGTACTTATTCTCTATTTAAGTGAGGAAGCTCTAAAGTTAAAAGTTGAATTTCCAAAATGTCCATTAAATATTGACCGATCATTTTACCCTTATCTAAAAGCTAAATTACCGATATCTATATCTACATCTATATTATTTATGAGTACTCATTATATATTATCTCTAATCTCTATTTCTAATCTCTAATCTCTGATATATTAAAAGTGTGAAGGATTTTAGAAATGTTTGAATTTTTTACTCTTGATTAAAAGACTCCACAATAGATAAAATCATTATTTTACCTTTTTTAAATATTATTATTTAATGATATTTAAAATTAAGGATCCTAAAATATATAGTAAACGAAAAAATATATGGTAAGAGTTATCATGAAAATTAACAACTATTAATTGAAAAATGTCAATTATGGAAAGAGTTCTAAGTTGGAAACGTCACAACAACCTCAACATAAAAAAAGTGAAAAATCCCTACCTCCAATTTTTAGTCGAAGAGGTTTTAAAACACTCCTATTAGTAATCAAAGTAACAAATACAATTCTACTTGAAATAGAAAAGTGCATATATAAAAGAACCAATGCGAAGGATGAACCATAAGGTTTCATCGTTTGTTTCTTGACAGTGTAAAGAAAAATTAAAGAACAAATTAGTGTATTTTTCTTCTTTCTCTGTTTTAGTATCACTAATATATGCCTTTTTTTTTTTTTCTTTTTTTTTTTTCTATTTGTGTTATAGGAATATGCAGTTTCTATCCAAGTATTTTCAGTTATATTTTCAATAAATTTTGTACTGTCAGACTATTACTTTATGATTTTATCAATGATTATATGCTTGTCTTGTTTTCCTTAGCTAAATTCACTGGTGTAGTTATTGTAATTCCATAAATCTCTGAATAGAATCTCATTGGTTGTTCGTTCTGCATTCTTTTTTGTCGGTTGCGGCCTATTAAGGTTCTCAGAGCTTATTATCCTTTGTAGGAAATTGAAAAGGAGAACTTGTAGATTTCTTAGGCTTCCAAGTATGTATATTCTTGATTATGAGGATATTTGTCTGCATTTATTCAGGATTGAGTATTCTATTTTCATTTTATATGTATTTGTTTAAAATTATAGAAATATAACTTGTTCCTCTTCTTGCTAATGTTACTATATTTTTTTTATTTCATTTAATTTTTTTTTTATTTCATTTAAATATATTTTTTTTTTACTTCATATTCTTATGTTTGATTCATATTCTTATTTGTGAAATAATATTATCATTCAAATAAGAGAAAAGAGAAATATTTGAATGCAGTTTCTATCCAAGTATTTTCAGTTATATTTTCAATAAAATTTTTATTGTTAGACTATTACTTTATGATTTATCTATGATTATATTCATGTCTTGTTTTCCTTCGCTAAATTCAGTGGTGTAGTTATTGTAGTTCTATAAATCTCTAAGTAGAATCTCATTGGTTGTTCGTTTTGCATTCTCTTTTGTCGGTTGCGGCCTATGAAGGTTCTCAGAGATTATTATCCTTTGTAGGAAATTGAAAAGGAGACCTTATAGATTTCTTAGACTACCAGTAAGTATTTTCTTGATTATCTTTTTCACTTGTCTTTTGATGGTTGCCAGTATAGCCTTAATACTAAGGTATATAAAATTATATGTTCCTAAAAGAGAGATGTAAAAGAATATTTTTCGGTAGTTAAACTCGAGCTTGCTACAGACCTTTATGCCTAAAAGAACTAAAGTCTATGATAGGACGCTCATCACATACTTATTTAGAAAATAGGATGCTGATCACGTACATCTTTCTCATGAGAAATTTCAATGGATAATGATTGTGTATAATAATGTTCCTCATTCTAGGATAATGATTAATTCTGTATGTTCATCTCCTGTGTCATCTTGCAGTTGTGATGTACAAATTTTTAATTCTTCTATGGCTTTATTTGGTATATTAGTTTTTATCTTCTGAGCTATAAAACCATTACGTTACTGATGGATCCTCTCAGGCTTTCAGTTATGGAGCCTCTCAAGCTGCTAGTGCACCAATTCTCTTAGATATGATGTTGTATTGTTTCCTCATTATATCTTATTAGATTTACCCAGTTTAGTTTTTGTAAATTATATCATGTTATTATTATCTTCAATGCTCACAGTAGGTACTAGCCCATGGGTTAGCTTGGGTCACTTGTGACTCTAAGCATCGTGTTGCGACTTGGGGGTAGTCTTAGGTCATGAAAAACTTGGTATCATAGCACAAGGTTTAAAGTGTCTTAGGGCGTCTCAAAACCACGTTTAGTCTTGTTCATGGGTGTGAAGCATTCCATACTTATGAGCAAGAGTCTACGAGATGTTTTAGGAAAGTTTACCTTCTTCAGTAGCCATGTCATGCGATTGAGCGTGATCTCTATTGAATTTCCTCTTCTAACTCATCCTTCATTCGTTTGAAAAAAATGCCTCCTAGACGGAATAACGATAGAAAGAATTGGGACCATCCCGCACCACCACCACTTTAGGAAAACCCTCTAAAAGAACATGTCTTCTATGTTGAATTCTAGGCCACTTTCACAATTTTGGTCTAGTTTATGGTACCCAGAATAACCAGCATGCTATTGCCCCAACCAATCCAGTAGTGAATACAGAAGTTGCTAGGATCCAAGCATTTTCTTGGATGAATCCTTTAATATTCTTTGGATCCAAGTCTGAGGAAGATCCACAAGAGTTTCTTGATTGTGTGTAGAAAATGACTGATATTATGGGAGTCATTTCTAGCGAGAGTGGTAACTTAGTTGCATACCAGTTGCAAGAAGTAGATTATACATTGTGTTAAGTAGTAGAAGGAGGATAAAGGTATTGATACAGGGCTTGTAGAGTGGGATAAGTTTTCTACTACTTTCTTGGATAGGTTATTTCCACTCAAGTTGAAGGAGTCCAAAGTGCAAAAGATTATTAATTTGAAGTAGGGTAACATGAGTGTGATGGAGTATTCACTCAAGTTCACCTAGTTAGCAAGGTATGCTTCGACTATGGTGGCCGATGCTAGGCCAGAATGTAAGTTTGTGCAAGGAGTTTCTAATGAGGTAGTAAAAGAGTGTTGAACAAGTATGTTGATTAAGGAGATGAATCTCTCTAGGCTTATGGTCCATGCTCAGTAGATTAGAAATATAAGTTCAAAGAAAAGGAAAAGGAGAACAAGAGGGCCAGAATTGGTAGTTTCAACTTTTCTTAGCAAAGATCTGATGATGGAAATGATTCTTAGTTCTACCAGAAATCTTTAGCCTCAACCTCATCTTCTTCTGGTGCTCCAGTGCCTAAGTTCTAGCAAGATACTCATGATAAAGCACCAGGCTCTAAGTCCCAGGGTAGTATGAACAGTGGCCACACAAATCCAGTCTGCAAATGGTGTGGTAAGAACCATAAGGGTAAGTGTATGGCTGACAATGATGTGTGTTTTAGGTGTGGCAAGACATGCCATAGGATAAGAGACTTTTAATGGGTGTGTCGAAGGGCACAAATGATAGTCAACAAGGCCATACTAATTTTTCAGCAGCACCAATAGGTCACCCTACTCAGCAGGGTACCACTTCTAGTGCTAGTAGTGGAAAACACCATAATCAAATTTATGCCCTTCAGACTCGATAGGATCTAGAGGGTTCTCATAATGCGGTAATCAATATGTTACAAGTCTTCCACCTTTATGTTTATGCATTATTAGATCTCGGAGACACACTATCCTTCATGACTTCTTATATAGCCGTGGACTTTGGAATTATCCTAGAAAGTCTTGAAGAACCCTTCTCAGTGTCTACCCCAATCGGTAATTCTATCCTGGCTAGGCAGGTATACAAAAATTGCTCGGTCACAGTATATCAGAAAATCATGTTAATTGATCTTGTAGAATTAGAGATGACCAATTTTGATGTCATCCTTGGCATGGATTGTCTCCACTCTTGCTATTCTTCAGTTAATTGTAGAAACAAAATGGTTTATTTTCAGTTCCCTAATGAGCCAGTCTTAGAATGGAGGGGTAGTATCTCAGTCCTGATAGGCCGATTTATCTCATTCCTTAATGCGAGGAAAATAATATCCAAGGGGTGTATCTATCATCTAATTTGATTCAAGGACTCAAGTTCCAAAATCTCAAGTCTCAAGTCAGTTCTAGTAGCAAAAGAGTTTCCAGAAGTGTTTCATGTAGATCTTTCTAGAGTTCCTCCAAGAGGGAAAATGACTTTGGAATAGATCTTCTCCCAGATAACCAACCTATTTCAATTCCACCTTATAGAATGGCTCCAACCAAGCTTAATGAATTAAAAGGACAGTTGAAAGATATCTTAGATAAGGGCTTCATCAAGATTAGTGTTTCCCCGTATGGTTTCCTAATTCTTTTCGTGCGTAAGAAAGACGGTTCTCTTAGAATATGCATTGACTACCGTCAGTTGAACAAAGTCACAATTAAGAATAAATATCCTCTCCCCAGCATTAATGACTTATTCAACCAACTTAAGGGTGCAAATTATTTCTCTAAGATAGACCTCAGATCCAGCTATCACTAGCTCAGAGTCAGAGAATATGACATTTCGAAGATAGCTTTCCAAACTCAGTATGGTCACTTCGAATTTGTGGTTTTATATTTTGGACTAATGAATACTCCTAAAGCTTTTATGGACATAATGAATAGAGTGTTCAATCTGTATCTGGACACATTCATCATAGTTTTCATAGATGCCATTCTAGTCTATTCTCATAATGAAGGTGATCATGCAAACTACCTGAGGATTATTTTGCAGACCATTAAGGATCATCAGTTATTCGCTAAGTTAAGTGTGAATTCCTGTTGAAATTAGTATCTTTCCTTGGTCACACCATTTCTGGTGATGTTATTTGATTTGATCCCCAAATGACTGAAGCAGTAAGAAATTGAACCAAACCCATCTCTCCATCAGATATTATGAGTTTCTTGGGTTTAGATGGCTACTATAGATGGTTTGTTGAGGGTTTTTCTTCTATTGCATCTCCCATGTCTCGACTGACTCATAAGAAAGCTAAATTTCAGTGGTTAAATTACTGTGAGAAGAGCTTTTAGGAATTAAAGGCTCGACTCACTTCTACCCAATATTGACTCTACCTGAGGTCAAATATGGGTTTATAGTTTGTTGTGATGCTTCAAGGATTTTTCTTGGGTGTGTATTGATGCAACATGGTAAGGTCATAGCTTATGACTCTTGGTATCTTAAACCCCCAATGATCTCGAATTGGCAGTAGTTATTTTTGCCTTAAATATTTGGAGGCATTATCTATATGGGGTCCATATGGATGTGTTTACTGATAACATGATCTTACAGTATGTGTTCACACAAAAAGATCTAAATCTTTGCTAGATAAGGTGGCTTGATTTATTAAAAGACTATGATATGAGTGTGTTGTATGGACCGAGTAAGGCCAATGTTGTGGATGATTACCTTAGATGGTTATCTATGGGAAGTGTGTCCCATGTTGAGGATAATAAGAAGGAGTTAGTTCACGAGGTCCATCAACTGACTAGATTAGGTGTTCGGTCGGTTGATTAAGACGAAGGTAGTATTTTGTTTTAGAATGGCTCGGAATCTTCTTTGGTTTTCAAGGTGAAGAAAAAGCAAGACAGAGATCCTATCCTGGTTAAGCTGAAAGAAACAGTTAAAGATCAAAAGATTGAGGTTTTCTCCCAGGGGGTGATGGTGTGCTTCGTTGTAAAGGTAGGTTGTGTATTCCAAATATAGATGTCTTGAGATAGTTAATGATGGAAGAAGCACATGGTATGTCATATTCGATTCACCCAAGAGCCACTAAGTTTTTCCATGATTTGTGGAAAGTCTATTGGTGGAATGGTATTACAGAATTTGTGGCTAGGTGTCCGAGTTGTCAGCAGGTTAAGGTCGAGCACTAGAGGCCTAGTGGTATTCTTAAGGAATTCAACATCCCCACTTGTAAGTGGGAAGTGGTTAATATCAACTTTGTTATAGGGTTACCCCGTACGCGGCGTCAGCATGATTTGATTTAGGTCATTATTGATAGAATGAGCAATTAACCCATTTCTTGCTAGTCCATACTTCATATTCAGTCCATGATTATGCTAGGCTTTATCTTAGGGAGTTGGTGAAGTTACATAGGGTACCTCTTGACCATTATTTCATATAGAGGTACCCAGTTTACCTCTTATTTTTAGAAGGCCTTTCAGAAGGGTCATGGTACCTAAGTTCGTCTCAGTACAATTTTTCACCCCCAAACAGATGGTCAGGTAGAATGGATTTTTCAGAACTTAGAGGACTTATTGAGGTCTTGTGTTTTTTTTTCAATCGTAATTTGGATGATCACTTACCTTTGATCGAGTTTGCTTACAATAACAACTATCACTCTAGTATTTAAATGGATCCATTTGAAGCTCTCTATGGTAGGAGGTGTAGATCACCTATTGGTTGCTTTGAAGTTGGTAAAGTTGTTGTGATAGGTCCTGATTAGTGCATGAGGTGATGGAGAAAGTTTAACTGATCAAAGAGAGGTTAAAGAAAACCCAGAGTCAATAGAAATCCTATACGGATGCGAGGAGAAGGGAAATTAAGTTTGAAGTTGGAGATTTTATTTACCTAAAAATTTCTCCCATAAGGGGGTGAAGAGGTTTGGTGAGAAAGGAAAGCTCAGTTCCCACTATGTGGGCCCGTATAGGATTTTGAGTCAATTTGGGAAGGTATCCTATGAGTTAGAGTTTCCTGCAAAGTTAGCGTTAGTACATCCAGTGTTCCATGTCTCTTGGCTAAATAAATGCATTGGTGATCCATCTTTTGTCGTTCCTTTAGAAAGTGTGGGAATGGAAGATAGCCTCTCTTATGATGAACTCCTAGTTGAGATACTTGACTGTCAAATTTGTAGTTTAAGGAATTAAGAAGTAGCCTTAGTTAAGGTTGTATAGAGAATTCAGTTTATTGAGGGAACTACTTGGGAATCAGAAGCCGATATGCGAGCCAAGTATCCCTATATCTTCTTTATGAATTTAGATTGTGCTTGAGGTAATGATTCTTCAAGTTAATTCTCTCATTTTCTATCTCAACTATCTAACTAACCTCATTTCATAGTATGTATTCATGAATTTAGTTTAGTCTATGCATCATGTTTTTCAGATTCATCTATTGTAACACCCCGAGAGTATACCCTGGATACCACACGGTACCTAAAGCCCCGAAGGACCACAAGCTAACCCATGATGGTACCTGTTGTGAGGACTGAATAACATAACAAATAACTTGCATGGAATTTAAATGAAAATTCCCTAAGGTTTTAAATACAAAAACAATACTGAATCGGAAAACTAAAAACATATGTCTGAAAACAATATTGTAAATCTGTCAATAATAACTTATAACTGAATAACTGAATGAAAGTGTCTGAAATCCTCTAATTGACTGACTATGGAGTTGATGGGATAAGTTCCCAACTAACTCCGACTGACTACTAAACTGAACTGAAATAAACACAAATGGTCCTTGAAATATGAGGACTCACCACTGCTACTACTGTAGATGTGCTGGGAAGGTCTAGGTGCGGTCAGGAACCTGAGCGTCCGAACCTATGATATGAGACATCATAGCATAAGAAACAAATATGCGGTCAGTACTTTGAATGTACTGGTATGCTAAATGAGGTTAGGCTGACGTGCATGGTTCATATTCATAAATTATATTGATTGAACATATAGCATGAGATAACTGATGTATAGTTGCGAGAAATGCTATAAAATCTAAGAATGCATGACCAAGCATATGAGATGATACTGGAATAGTGTGTAAATTAAAATACTGATGTTGAACAACTAATAACTATATGCCATGGTCAAGTAAGTCTGAAAACTAAACTCTGAAATAAACACTGGACTGAGACTGTGGAAGCTATCATCTAACCGACATGCCCCAATAAGATAAATTAGGGTCCAACCTGTAATCCTAGTTGGAAGGGTACCATGCCACGGGTACTAATAATGGCTGTGTGTATCCACTAAAGTGTTTTCCCAAAGGACTAAGAGTCACTCTCAACTGGCAGTGCCCTAATGAGATATGTGTCGACCCTCAACTAGCAGGTTACATCTCAACCTACGCTGGCTAGGTAATTCCGAAATACAGGGACTGCTACTAAAGGTCATAACCTCACCAGGCAGGTGATCCCCCATCCCTGGGTTCGGTCGATTCTAAATCCTACTCCAAACTAAATTGACCCTAATTACTAGACTGAACTGAGTTGACTGACATGAAGCACTGACTGAACTGATAATACTCTAATATATTCAAAACCCTTCTAAAAGTATTTAAACTAAGTAAACAACTACATTTTCGGGTATTCATAACCCCATGGACTCAATAGTAATATCAATAAAATCACATGAGAGCATTCAAAACCATAATACAACTTAGAGAACTTCATAAATAGTCATTGTTCAAAATTCATTTATGAGGCATTTCATCAAATACATGTGGGTCGTGAGTTAGCATGAAATTAGTTTAATACACAAGGTAGTAACATAACTTCTTAACTAAAATCATGGGTTAGGGATTTTAACATGCAATTTTCGTTCTTCAACATATCAAGAACTAACTCCAACAAAAAACACATGTAAACATGGCATAAAGTCAAAATTCATGAAAGTTCATGGATAAGATTCATAAATACATGTTAATATCATAATTGAACTTGAAAATTGGGTTCTTGAAATCCATGGATGAAAAGGTTCCATGAATCAACATCTAACATACCTTAATTGAAGAATTCGTGAAGGTTATTGGTGTATTTCTTGAGAATTAAACTTGAATGTTGAAGGGTCTAGGGTTTGTTCTTTAGAGAAACTACTTTTAATTTTTAGTGAAATATGAATTATTAGGAAAATATGCTATTTTGGGACCTAAGTCCCGTGTAAAAGTCCCTCAACACTTAGTCTTATCTTTCAGGTTCTAAGCGTCTTAAGAAAGTACTACAGGCTGAACTGGACTTACAAACGTACGGGGTATTACAATATCTCCCCCTTGGGAACATATGTCCTCATATAAGACTGATTAAGATGAGGATATTGATGAACTGAGGTTACATATTTATTATGCATAACTGAAAACATGATTACATGACTGAGTCTGAACATGGTGACTGACTAAACTTATTCGTGAATGATTCAATTACATGAACATGATTTTATGGCTGGAAATGAGAATGAAAAATAGGAACTCCAAGGAAAACTATTACCATGAGCTGAGTCTGAGTTTGCGAAGAAAAGGTGAGGATACTTGGTACGCATGTCTGCTTCTGCTACCATGAGCTGAGTCTGAGTTTGCGGAGAAAAAGTGAGGGTACTTGGTACGCATGTCTTCTTCTGCTTCCCAAATAGCTCCCTCAACAAACTTATTCCTTTAAAGAACTTTGACCAAGGGAAATTCTTTGTTCCTTACTCTTCGAATCTGGCGATCTAAAATTTCAACTGGGAGTTCTTTGTAAGAAAGGTCATTCTAAATATCTAAGCACTCTAAAGGAACAACGACCACTGGATCACAAATACACTTCTTTAATAAAAAAACATGGAACACTGGATGCATTGATGCCAAATCTTCAGGAAACTCAAGCTCATATGCTACTTTTCCAAAATGACTCAAGATCCTGAAAGGTCCTACATATCGGGGTTTGAGCTTCCCCTTTTTGTCAAATCTCTTCACTTCCTTCATGGGAGATATTTTCAAATATACAAAATCACCGATCTCAAATTCGAGATCCTTTCTGCTCATATCTGCATAAGATTTTTGTCGGCTCTGGGCTGTCTTAAGCCTCTCCTTGATCAACTAAACTTTCTCCAAAGCATCGAACGCTAAATCTGGTCCTATTATTATAGTCTCACCTACCTCAAACCAACCAATAGAATATCTACATCTCCTCCTATATAGAGCATCAAATGGAGCCATCTGGATACTGGAATAGTAGTTGTTGTTGTAAGCGAGCTCAATCAATGGCAAGTGATCATCCCAACTGCCCTTAAAGTCGATAAAACAAGATCTTAACATATTCTCTAAGGTCTGAATGGTCCTCTCTGACTGACCATCAATTTGAGGGTGAAAGGTTGTATTGAGAAGAACTTGGGTACCAAAACCTTTTTGAAAAACCTTCCAAGAATAAGAGGTGAACTGAGTACCCCTATCTGAAATGATGGACAATGGGACTCCATGCAATCTAACCAACTCTCTAATATAGAGCTTCGCATAGTCCTCGGCTTAAAAGGAAGTATGGACTAGAAAGAAATGGGCTGATTTGGTCATCCTATCCACAATGACCCAAATCAAATTATGATGATGACATGTATGAGGCAAACCCATCACAAAGTCCATGTTCACCTCTTCCCACTTCCAAGTGGGAATACTGAACTCCTGCATAGTGCCACTAGGCTTCTGATTCTCAATATTAACCTACTGACAAATAGAGAACTTAGCTACAAACTCTGTAATATTCCTCTTTATACTGCTCCACCAATAGATCTCCCATAAATCACGATACATCTTAGTGGCCCCTAGATAAATAGAGTAACGCGCACCATGCACGTCTGCAAGAATTTACTGTCTCCTCCAATATACATACAACACACATAGTCTACTATGGCAACGCAACACACCATCTTCCCCTTGGGAGAAAACCTCTACTTTCTGATCTCTGACTGACTCCTTCGAATTTACTAGACTGGGGTCCCTATCTTGATTTCCTTTACTCCGGCAACCAAAGAAGATTCTGAACTACTCTGCACCCAAACACTACCCTCAGCTGAGTCAACCAAATGAATGCATAATCTAGCCAACTGATGAACCACCTGCACTAACTGCTTTTTATTATTCTCAAAATGAGCCACACTACCCATAGACAATCTACTAAGGGCATCTGCCACTACATTGTCCTTGCTCGGATGATACAAAACACTCACATAATAATCCTTCAATAATTTTAGCCATCTTCTTTAACGAAGATTTAACTCTCTCTACCAAAACACACACTGCAAACTCTTGTGGTCTGTGAACATATCAACATGCACCCCATATAGATAATGCCTCCAAATTTTCAAGGAAAACACCATAGCTACTAACTTAAGATCATGAGTAAGATAATTCTTTTCATGAGGTTTAATTTTTCTAGAGGTGTAACCTATGACCTTACCTCTCTACATCAAAACATAATAAAACAACTCTTGAAGAATGACAATAAACAACAAACCCATCTGAACCATTGGGCAATGTCAAAATAGAGTCTGAGGTGAGTCAAGTATTTAACTCCTAAAACTCTTCTTACAAGAGTGTGACCACTGAAACTTGAATTTCTTCTGAGTTAGTCTAGACATGGAGGACGTAATAGATGAAAACCCTTTAACAAATGGTCTGTAATAGCCAGCCAAATCTAAGAAACTCCTGATATTTGATGAAGAAATGGGTTTGGGCCAGTTTCTCACTACTTCGGTCTCTTGAGGATCAACTCTAATGCCATCACAGAAAATAATATGGCCAAGAAAAGTTACTGATCTTAGAAAAAACTCGCACTTACTGAATTTAGCAAACAACTGATGGGCTCTAAGAGTCTGTAATACGATTCTGAGATGCTCTGTATGATCATTTTCATTACAAGAATAGACAAAGATATTATCTATGAAGACTATGATGAACATGTTCAAGTACTGTTTGAACGCTTAGTTCATCAAGTCCATTAAAGCTGCTGGGGCATTTGTAAAACCAAATGACATGACTAGAAATTCGAAGAGACCATACCGAGTTTTGAAAGTTATTTTTGGAATGTCACATTCTTTGACTCTGAGCTGATGATACCCGGATCTTAGGTCTATCTTAGAGAAATAACTGGTACCTTGAAGTTGTTTGAACAATTCATCGATTCTCGGGAATGGGTATTTATTCTTGATTGTGACTTTGTTCAACTGACGATAGTCGATGCACATTCTAAGAAAACTATCTTTCTTACATACAAATATGACTAGTGCGTCTAATGGGGAAACACTGGGATTAATAAACCCCTTATCTAGAAGGTCTCTTAAGTGCTCTTTCAACTTTTTGAGTTATGTTGGAGCCATTCTGTATGGCGGAATAGAGATAGGCTGGGTATCCAGAAGAAGGTCTATTTTGAAGTCAATTTCCTTTTCGGGAGAAACTCCAGGAAGATCTTTGGGAAACACATCTAGGAATTCCCTCACTACTGAAACTGACTCAAAACTAGGAGTCTCAGAATTAGAGTCTTTAATTCGAACAAGATGGTAGACAAACCCCTTGGATATCATTTCTAGCTCTAAGGTACGAAACAAGCTGACCCCTAAATGCTGAAGTACTACCTTTCATTCAAGGACTAGTTTATTCAGAAACTAGAAATGAACAACTCTGTTTCTATAATCAACTGAGGCATAGCATGATTGGAGCCAATCCATATTGAGAATGACATCAAAATCAGTCATCTCTAACTCTACGAGATTTACTAAAGTGCCTCTCTGGGATATTGTGACCGGACAGTTCCTGCATACCTGTCTGGCTATAATAAAAACACCTACTAGAGTGGATACTGAGAAATGTTCTTCTAATGTCTCAGGACTAATACCAAAATGAACAGCTATGTAGGGAGTTACAAAAGAACGAGAAGCTCCGAGGTCTAATAAAGCATAAACATATAAATGAAAGACCTATAACATACCAGTAACCATATCAAGAAAGCTTTCCTGATCCTGTCGGGTTTAAAGTGCATAAATCTTATTTATGCGCTGCCCAATAGTGGCCCTAGAAGTGGCACCCTGCTGATTTGGGTGACTGGATGGAACTGAGGGACGACTGAACTGACCCTGCTGACCACTCTGTGGGCAGTCCCTGATCCTGTGGCCTGACTTTCCATACCCAAAGAATACATCACTACCATCTATACACACACCCTGATGGTTTTTACAATATTTTTGTCAAAGAGGATTTATGCGACCACTGTTCACACTTCCCTAGGGTTTAGGGCCGGCGCCCTATCCCAGTTATCCTTTCTGGGCTTTGGAACTAGTGCACTAGATGAAGATGGAGCTGGGGTTGAAGATTTCTGAAGGAATTGAGGACGGTTACCACCCTCTGACCTTGGTTGAGCAAAAGTGAAGCTACCCATTCTGGCTCTTATTCTCCCTCTTTTTTTTCCTTACACTTCTGCTCCTCGATCTGTTGAGCATGGACCATCAACCTAGATAAGTCCATCTCCTTAATCAACATCAAAGTCCTACACTTCTTGACTACGCTATTATCTACACCAAAGATAAACTTACTCATCCTAGACCTGTCATTAGACACAACATTAGGAGCATACCTGGATAGCCGAGTAAACTTAAGAGAATACTCCTTCAGACTCATGTTTCCCTACCTCAGATTAATAAACTCTTGAACCTAAGTTTACCCTAACACCAAGGGAAAGAACCTATCTAGAAAAGCGGTAGCAAACTCCTTCTATTCAACTGGTCCTATATTTGCCCCTCTATCTCCCTTCCACTGCTTATACCAGGTGTGAGAAACCTCATGCAACTAATAAACACCTGAATCTGCACTCTTACTAGAAGTCACACCCATAATATCAGTTACCTTTTGAACCATGTCAAGGAATTCCTACAGATCCTCATCAGACTTAGATTCTAAAAATAGAGGAGGGTTCCTTTGAGTGAAGTCCTGAATTCTAGCTATGATAGTATTAGCCACTGGAATGGCTGTGACGACAGCCGGCTAATTATTCTAGGCTAATAATGAGTGAGATAAGGTAGTGAATGCCGCTATGAATTCAACATAAAAGACAGGCTCATTCAGGGAATCTTCTTAAACAAGTAGAGGTGCGGGCAGATTCCCGTTACTCCTTTCGTTAGTCTTCTTGGGAGGCATGTTTTGTAAATAAAAAGGAAATTAGATTATAAAGGGAGTTTAAATTAAGCTCTTGCTCAATTGCACGACATGAACACAGAAAGAAGGGAAACTTTTCCAAAAATATCTTATAGCTTCTTGCCCATAAGTGTGGCGCGTTTTACACCCATGCACAAGACTCTACTCAATGCGATTTTTAGACTCCATAGGACACTTTAAAACCTTAGGATATGATACCAAGTTTGTACACCCTGAGAGTACACCCTGGATACCACACAATGCCTACAGACTTGAAGGACCATAAGCTAACCCATGCTAGTACCTGCTGTAAGCACTGAATAACATAACAAAGAACATGTGTAGAATTTAACTGGAAATGCCCTAAGGTTTTAAATACAAAAACAATACTGAATCGAAATACTGAAAAAGTTTGTTTGAAAATAATACTGTAAGACTGTCAATAACAATGGATAACTAAATAACTGATTGAAAGTATCTGAAACCCTCTAACTGACTAACTATGGAGTTGATTGGACAAGTCCCCAATTAACTCTGACTGACTAATAAACCAAACTGAAATAAACACAAATGGTTCTCAAAATATGAGGAATTACCACTGCTACTACTGTTTATATGCTAAGAAGGTCTTGGTGCGATCAGGAACCTGAGCGTCCGAACCTATAATATGAGAGATCATAGTGCAAGAAACGGGTATGTGGTTAGTAATTTAAATGTACTCGTATGCTAAATGAGGTTAGGCTAACATGCATGGTTTATATGCATAAATGATACTGATTGAAGACATAGCATGAGATAACTGATGTATAGTATGCGAGAAATGCTGTAAAATTTGAGAATGCATGACCAAGCATATGACATGGTACTGGAATAGTTGTAAACTAAAATAATGATGTTGAACAACTAAAAACTGTATGCCATGGTCAAGTCAAAAAATTAAACTTTGAACTGAACACTGGACTGAGACTGTGGAAGTTATCATCTAACCGACATGCCCCAATAAGGTAAATTGGGGTCCAACCTGTAAACCTAGTTGGAAGGGAGTCAGTACCATGCCACGGGTACTAACATTGGCTGTGTGGATCCACTAAAGTGTTGTCCCGAATGACTAAGGGTCACCTTCAACTGACAGGGCCCTAATGAGATATGTGTCAACTCTCAACTAGTAGGTTAATGTCTCAACCTAAGTTGGCTACATAGTTTTGGAATACAGGGACTGATACTAAAGGTCACACCCTCAACTGGCAGGTGAACCCCCATCCCTGGGTTAGCTCGGTGCTAAATCCTACTCCCAACTTAATTGACTCTAATTACTAGCTGACAGACATGATGTACTAACTGAACTGATAATACTCTAATATATTTGAAAACCTTCTGAAAGTATTTAAACTATGTAAATAGCTAAGTTTTAGGGTATTCATAACCCCCAAGACTCGATAGTAATATCAATAACATCACATGATTGCATTCAAAACCATAATACAACTTGGAGAACTTTATAAATAGTCATTGTTCAAAATTCATCTACGAGGCATTTCATCAAACACATGGGGGTCGTAAGTTAAAGCATGAAATTAGTTTAATACATAGGATAGTAACATAACTTCTTCACTAAAATAAATGGTTAGGGATTTCAACATGCAATTTTCATTCTTTAACATATCAAGAACTAACTCCAACAAACAAACATATGTAAACATGGCATAAAGTCAAAATTCATAGAAGTTCATGGATAAGTTTCATAAATACATGTCAATATCATAATTGAACTTAAAAATTGGGTTCTTGAACTCCATGGATGAAAAGGGTCTATGAATTAATATCTAACATACCTTAATTGAAGAATTTGTGAAGGTGCTTGGTGGATTTCTTGATAATTAAACTTGAATGTTCAAGGGTCTAGGGTTTGTTCTCGATAGGAACTGCCTTTAATTTTTGGTGAAATATGAATTACGAGGAAAAGATGCTGTTTTGGGACCTTAATCCCGTGTAAAAATGATGGGGAAAAGCTGAAACTACCCTTCTGTATTTAAAATCTAGAACTAGAGTATCGATTAAGTCTTCATCGCGATGTGGATATTCCCTGATCATTATACTCACCACGATGTGGTGCAATCGCGATGAGTCACTGGAAATGACCATTGTTGATTCGCCCTTCACCGCAATGTGGTGGCTCCTTCACTGCTATACCACCATAATACGGTCTAATCGCGGTGAGCTGCTACCTGGAAAATTTAAACATAGTCCAAACCTTATCTGAAAACCCCAAAACATACCCGAGACATGCTAATTACACCCCTAAACATGAATTAACTCAAAAAACCATCGTCTCGGAGCCCGGAAGGTCAACTTTTAAAAAATCCTTGGAGTTAGTGGGAGTCAAAAGTGACTAAGTCCCTCAACACTTAGTCTTATCTTTCATGTTCTAAGTGTATTAAGCAAGTACTAGGGGCTGAGCTGGACTTAGAAACGTATGGGGTATTAAATATATCTAATCATGATTCAGATCATAAGTATTTAGTGCAATATCTCAGTCTTCCTAGTACTCCATCTCAGCTAGTTTCATTCGAGGATTAATTATCCTAAGGTGTATATATTGTAATACCCTAAGTTTTTATGTTCTAAATCTCTCATAAGATAGACCACTAAGTTAGCTTACCAACGCTTCAAGTCTCTCCTCAATCCGATGTCGTGGCAAAAAGTTATGGAAATTTTCTCCAGGTGTCTGTCAAGTTCTAGTGATCACGAATCACTTGAAGTCCAATAACTAGACCTTATGAGTTGTTACAAGGATTCATAGTCATAATATCAAGGGTTCTAGGTATCATCCCAATGACCACGACTCCACGCCACAATTCGTAATTAGACATTACAAGTCATTGGGAGGAACTCGTAGTCTCAACAGTGTTCAACTAAGAATCATTTCCAGTGATTATGATTCCATTATAAGACTCATAGTCAATCCTTATGAGTCACTGTGTGGACCCATATACTCACCAATGTATGATCCAAGGACCAATCCTCAGACCTCGACTTCACTCAATGACTTATAGTCAGTCATAACGAGTCATTAGGTGGAGAGTCTTAGTAATAACAGAATGAACCCAGTATCCCAAGTTACAACTCAGAATATGACTCATAACAAGTCATAGTAATTTGTGAGGTGCGTCATAACGACTGACAGTGGTTTTTTCTTACATGTTTTTAAGGGATTTTTATGTCTTTTCCCACTCCCTTAAAAGCCAAACCCATGTCATTTTGGGTTCCCAAAGGGTGGTATAAAAAATCCAAAGCCCCAAGGTTCATCAATTAACTGTATTCCACCCAAAATAGATCAAAGAGGTGATTTTATCATCTTCCTTATGTTGACTAGGGTTTCTGAAAAGCAAGATCAATTCTAAGGAATTTCCCAAGGCTCTTACTACCAAGTATGTGGGATATTCATCACTGGTCCCTTCCACCCATTGAGTCCCAGGAACTCTCTAAACTTTCAAGTGTAAAATCTTTTTTTCTTTTATGGGGTTCCAAGCTAACCATGGAGTTTATGAATCTTCTCTCAATTGTCTTAATTTTAAAACATGAAAATATATTCCCTCATGATAATTGTGTTTCCATATGTTTGATAATGCAAAGGTCCACATCATGATTAGTTATTGAAATATGGGGTGTTATTCATGATTTTATCATACCATAGATTGTTTAATATTTGCCAAGATTAGTTTGCAATAAATAGTGTTGGGGGTTATGAACACCCGATACCTAGACATTCATGCATATCACTGTTTTTAAGTTACAAAACATTTACATAATGGTTGTATGGTAAAATTGATAACATTATCAAAATGAGAACTTGTCAGTACCAGATCATATTAAATAAATAATAATACCAGTGTCATTCAGTTTGGAGTAATACTTAGTAGTAAGTGAATGTAGGGAAGGTGGCTCCCCCGTCAGTTAGGCATGAGTCATTAGTAGCATTCCCTAAGTTTTAGACCTACAGTGCCACCATTGATTTTGAGGGTTCCTCCATCATTAGAGGCATAACAACCTCTTACTTTGGGATATCAAACTAGTGGATCGACGCCAGCCAATGTTGGTACCCTTGGAAAGGTACTAACACCCATCCAACTAGGGTTACTAGTTAGACCCTGGTTTTGCTCAGATAGGGATATGTCAGTTGTAGTTAGATCCCACAGTCTTAGTTCAGTATTCAAATCATACCAGTTCAATTTTTTTATGACCAAACATCTAATTTAGCAGTTATTTAGTTAATCATTTTTATTGATTATTTCAGCACATGCTTTACTTGGTCTTGTATTTGTTTATATGTTCATGTATTCCTGTTAAGCACCATTATATATATTCAAATCATCTAGTACTTATCTTACGTACTAGTATATTCAAAGTACTGCTCACATACTCTCTTTTACACTATGTTGTTTTATAACATAGGTTCGAACGCTCAGTTCACCGATCGTACTTAGAAAATTTGTGTACCACTTAGCAGCAGTTGTGGTGAGTCATCATCCTTCTAGAATAAGTTATTCGTAGTTACTTTCAGTACTTTTTGACATAGTCAGTCAGAGTTACCAACCTTTATGAGAACATCCTGTATTACTTCTTTGGTAAGGGCTATGGTCTCGTTTGCTAGTTCCAGTAGCACAGATCTCGATCTAGGCTTTCCCAATACCAAAGAGTTCAACAAGGAAACGGGCATCAAGTTGACACTTTTTTCCAAATTGCTCAAGGCATGAACCACCTCACTGTCACCAATTTAAATAAGGAAAGTGAACTTTCTAGGGTCTTTAAGCTTTTTGGGCATTTTTTGTTTCATTACAACGCTACACTCTTTAGTGAGTGCTACTGCCTAAACATCCTGCAACTTAACTTTATTTGAGACCACATCCCTCAAGTACTTAGAATACTTGGGAATTCCCTGCAAAATATCTAAAAAAGTTCATTTATGTGAAGCTCTCAGAACGTGTCAAAGAACTTCTTGAAACATGCATCCTCCTTTGATTTTCTTTGCTTCTGTGGGAAAGGTAGTGGTTGTATCTGATTCTCCACCTGCTCAACAACTTTTGTTTTCAAGTACTCAGACTTCCTTACATTTTCATCCACTTTTTCGAATACTTGTGGGGGAATCAACTTTACATCTACCTCTTTAGTTTTCTTTGGAGGTTCTTCATTCATATTTATACCACTTCTCAAAGTGATTGCCATTACTTATTTTGGGTTTTTTGTATCTCCTAGAAAACCACCTTGGGGCTTGGTATTTAATGTCTTCTATAATTGTCCCTATTGCAACTCTAAGTTTTTCATGGCCGCTTGCTGGTTCTTTACATCTGCAACCAATTGTGTTTGATTAGCTAGAATATGTTTCATCACCTCTTCCAAGTTGCTAGCTGAGTGATTTCCTTGTGCCTGTGGTTGCTGAATTTGCTGCTGTTGGACGTTTCATGACTGATTTAGTGGTGGAGTATGCCACTTCATGTTGTAGGCATTCCCATAATTTTTCCTTTCAGCATTTCCCACATACATCACATACTCAAGATTGGAAGAAGACATAGCCGTTGAATGGCCAATGTTACCACAAACTTCACACCAACCTGCAGCTTGTTGGATTACATTAACTATAGCTGCAAGCTATGTAACTCCCAACTTCAGATCACTTATTTGATTTTAAAGTGCAGAGATCTGGGCAGATATAGTAGTAAATTGGTCCACCTCCAATACACCTATAACCCTCTTTGTAGCATTTCTAAAATTAGAATGTCACTCGATTCCCTTGAGCAATACGATTCAACAAGGTGTACAACTCATCATACGTCATCTCTAGAGCTTGACCACCTATAGCTAAATCTAGAAAAATCTTTGTGTTATGGTCAAGTGCCTCTACAAAAGTATTAGCTAATACCTCATTTGACTTTTGATGGTGTGGACAGTCCCGAAGAAGTTCCTTGAACCGCTCCTATGCATGATACAGATTCTCATCTGGCTTTTGTTAGAAGCACACAATCTCATTGCGAAGTCTCCCAATTTTGCCAGATAGGAAGAATCGGATGAGACACTTCCTGGCTAAGTCAACCTATGTTGTTATTTAATTTGCCGATTCAGCGTTCAACCATTTTTTTCTTCCCCCAATAGTAAGAAGGGGAATGGTGTCAGCCTTACATAGTCAGTATTCACACCTGTAGGGATGAATGTGTCACTAATTTCCAGAAAATTTTATAGGTGGACCTATGGATCTTTATGTGAATGGCTGGTGAACTGCCCAATGCTGATCAAAAGCTGCACCATATTCTACTTTAGCTCAAAATTACCTCCAACAGCTGGTTTCTAAAATGGGGAGGTCAAATTTGTTGAAAGCGGTATTGCCACTTCTTTAACTATCTTGCGGGCTAGTTGTTCTTCAGCCATTAGAACAGGATTTTCTTGATCTTATTGGATTTGTGGAATTTAGGGGAGAAGGATTGCTTCTCTCCCTTGCTAATGGAAGAATTGCTCAGGTTTGGCTCTAGGTTAAACCGATTCCTGATTCCTTGTTAGCTTACTACTTTGAAAACCTATTTTCTGCAAATGCGAAACCAAGACCAAGCGTAAAACACCAAAGAAATCCAAAAAGAAAACTAAAAATAAAATAGTTGCCAAATTACAGGTCCCTAGTAGAGGCGTCAAAAACTTGACAGCGTCCAAACACACACGCTAGTGTACATGGTCTACTAAGTAGTAAAGTGGCCTTAGATAAAGCCGAATATCAATCCTACAAGGACTAGTGTTAAGAAACTATCAACTTTCAATTCAGTTATTCAAATTAAATTGGTGCAATAGTAACCATTAGAGAGTTTGAATTTTATAAACTAAAATAAATTAAACAGAGTGTAAAGTGAAGACTTGAGACAATCAATGGAGGAAAACCTAGGGTTAAGGCTTTTCGAACAGCCATACTACGCTATTGAACTTTATTCGTTAGATTTCTTATCTTGGTTATTGAATTTTAGGGTTTATTGCATGATCATGGTCTCCCGACCTCTAACCGTTTACCTAATTAGAATTACAACTACATCATTGAACGGAGATGTAATAATCCAATTAAGTGTTTAAAACTATCATCCTACATGTGAATCAAGTAAGGCTTCTAGGTATATCCCTATTCGAGATGCTAATTCAAATTCCTTATTCCATAAAAGAATAAGAACCTTACTTTGTTCATCCCCATGTTCTATCTTCCTCTTCCCCTTCCGAGATCAAAAGGCCAACAATATATCTATATATACACACACACACATTCTAAGGGTGTGATATCCTAAAAATAATTAAAATAAGGATGAACACACAACCAAATACGATACGAAATCAAAACAAAATCAATTCAAAACAATAGCAAACATGTTCTTGGTCTTAACCCCGGAATAGGGGTGTTCATCCACTAATTGACATAATCATCATCCATGTATATGAATTCATGATCAAATCTATTATAAAGCTAAAAAAGCTGATAATAAATCCTAATTTTCTTATGCAACCTCCTTCTCTCCAGTCCTAAGACATCAAAAATGTTTTTAATTGAACCCACGTGTTCCTTTTATAAATGGGCAAAAATATTCCTGCTTTTATAATTCACCATGTTGCGGTAGTACCCTCACCGCTATAAGCGCTGTGACGCGGCCTAATCGCAATGAGCCACTGAAATGCACCACTTCATGATCCTCTTTTCACCACGATACTATCGCGTTGAGTTCTGGAAATCAGCCATTGCCTTTTTACCCTTCACCTCGATGCGCCAATGAGTTCCTAGGCGTTCGGTTTTTGTCATATTGCATCTTATTCTTTTTTGGATCCACTCCAAAACTTTTTGTGATGTTTCCATATGGTTTGAAGCTTGTACATCCTTCATGTATCATCATAATCAACTCAGCAAGCCTCCTATAGCATTAAACACAACAAATTAGAGCTCAAAACAACACAACATTCAAGAAGATGAACTAAAAACTCAACCAAGAACATTTGTTTTCTCGACTAGACTCTAAACGACCAATTTGAACCCAACTCGTGTGAAAACATCTTTAAACATTGTAAACACATATTTGAACACTGAGATGCACATTTATATCACATAAAACACATGAATTGTTCTCAAAACAAGGTTGAATAAGCTAGGATAACCACACTAGAGTGCATAACCACACTCAACATCAGTATGTACGAAAATATTTTATTTTGTAGCTATGAATTTTCTAACTCATAGCTAAATACAAGTATTTTCCAAAAGGCTAAAATATAATGCAGCCACTAAGTTTGAATTTTCATAGAAAACAAACCAAGTCTTTTGCCATAATAGAATACATTGTGGCTACAAAATAAAAACTTCTACAAATTTTATTTGTCTTGACAAAAGTGTAAAGTTATATGCTATAAATGTATATTTTATAGCAAATTATTTTTACCGTCATAGCTACAACACAATTTCTTTTGTAGCTATATGCGTTAGTCCTTAGCCATGATCATGTAAAGTCTATAGCTAACTATTAGTTGCGCCGCTTCTTACTTCGAATGCTACGAATTTTTTTTTTATGGATAAAGTTTTTAGCCATGAAACTTTTCATATTTAGCAATGATGTAATCTATAGCTATATATATATTTTGTTGTAGTGAGGTCAATTACAATAATTTATCCTACGGGACCCCTTTAAGTTTATTATAACTAGTTTTTGTTAAAAGGGTTAAAATACAAGCCCAAACAAACCATAACCTAAAATTAACATTTGAAATCTAATGGAATTGCCCAAATTACCATCCGACGCTCGAAATATGAAATATTGATCGAAGTCACATTTATGGGTTTAAAAGCCACTAAAAGTCTCAAACTCATCAAATTACTCTTGAATGCATTGAAACCGTCCCAATTAATCTCATAACTCACAAATCTCATATAGAAACTATAGGGAAGGGAAAACAATCAAAACACATAAAAAGATGAAATTCACAAATATGATTGTTACATTATCCACCACTAAAATACAAGTTCGTCCTCAAACTAAAAAGTAAATAAAGTACCTTAAAGTGGTAAAAAGTTGGGGGTATATACATTGCATATCAGACTCGACTATTCAAGTAGCCTCCTCAATAGGGCAATGTCTTTATTGGTCCTTCACAGCATCAATATTCTTAGACCTCAACATCCTAGTATGCTTGTCAAGTATAGAAATAGGATCCTCCTTAAAGGATAATTCATGGTATAATGCAATAGAATCCCACCAAATCACATATGCATCATTTGTATGGTACCTCTTTAATATTGAAATGTAGAATATCAGATAAACAACTAACAGATATAGAGGCAAAGCTAGAATATATGCCACATCTCCATCCTTCTCAAGGATATCAAAAGGGAAAATTAACCTAAGAGTAAGCTTCCTTTTCTTCCCAAACCTCATCACACCCTTCATGGGTGAAACCATTAATAGAATTCGATCTCTAATCATGATAAAAACATGCAAACTAGATGGTCATCATAGCTTATGTACCTACTCTGGGAAGCCATTGGCCTCTACTGAATTAACTCACTCTATCTATTGAGTCTCTCAACAAATTTATTCCCCGAGGCCTCACCTCAAAAGGGACAAACACTTCCATAAGAGATCTACACCTCTGCCTATACAAAGCCTTAAAATTCACCATCCGAATGTTGGAATGGTAATTATTATTATAGGCGAACTCTGCTAATAGAAAGAACTTGTCCAAATAACCACATAAATCCATTACACATACTCAAAGCATGTCCTCTAGCATTGGATTAATCTTCTTAGACTGAACATCCATTTAAGGATGAAAAGTTGCGCTCAAATCAAGCTAAGTACCCAACTCACTCTGCATATTAGTCCAAAATTCAAGGTAGACTGAGTAAATCTACCAGAAACAATAAACATAGGGACTTTATGCAACCAAACAATATCTCTAATATAGATATTGGCGAACCTTTTTACATTATAATTCACCCTTAAAGAAAATAGAGTCGAAATGCCTAAGGTTGGGGGTAGGCTTATAATAAAATCCATGGTGATCCACTCTCACTCCACTCGAGAATGGGCATCCTTTGAATCACACCACCCGATCAATGATGCTTATACTTCAGCTATTAGTAATTTAAATACTTAGACACGAACTCCATAATATCCTTCTTCATACCACCCCACCGATAGTGCTTTTTTAGGTTATGATACATCTTAGCCGTTCTAAGGTGAATGGAATATCTAACATAACAAGCCTCCTCTAAGATAATTCTAACCCATGCACAAACTCTATGCATAAAGACTTGGCCACTGATCTTCAGAATACATATAAGAAACAAGAGATGTTTCTTTTGCCTTACCATACAATACTCTATCACAAATCACCCTTTATCTATTATTATTAAACTAATGAGCTCAAATATGCTCCATCAAGGAAGACCTAGCCTTAACAAAGGCAAAAATAGGACCCAATGCATAAATATCAAGCCTAACCAACTGGGATTTAACCTTTAAGGATAAATGTTTCTCTCGGGTCAAGAGATTAGCTAAAATCCCCAAACTTATCATCTTCAAACTTTAGGCATCCGTTAGCTGCTTCTACATGCTCGAATGATAAAGAATAGTGAGATCATAATCCTTGAATAACTCAAGCCATCGATATTGTCTCATATTAATATCTCACTAAGTGGTGAAGTAATTAAAGCTACGATAATTGGAGTAAATCTCATAATAGATTCCATACAAGTAATGTCACCAAAACTTCAGCATAAAAACTACCACTACCAACTCTAAATCACGAGTAGGGTAATAATCTCATGAATCTTCAACTATCGAGAATCTTAAGCAATCACCTTACCCTCTTGCATAAAAACACCACCTAAGATAACTCTAGAAGCATCACAAATTACAGTAAAACCCATGCCCTCCTTGGGTAAGGTCAAAATAGGAGTCAAAGTCAACAACTAATTAAGCTTTTGAAAGTTTTCCTCACGTGCATCTGACTACTAAAATACAATATTCTTGTGAGTTAAATTAGTTAAAGAAGCGGTCATAGAAGAGAAACTTTGCACAAATCACCTATAATAGACCATTAATCCAATAAGACTCCAATTCTCAGTAGATTAAGTAGGCCTATCCCAATCCCAAACTATAACTATCTTGGTCAGATCGACCATAATTCTGTCCTTGGAAATACATGACCTAAGAAAGAAATAGAACACAACAAAAACTCGCACTTGGAGAACTTGAAATATAAATTCCTATCTTACAACCTCTAAAGCACCGTCCTCAAGTGTCTTACATGTTCAACCTCATTCTTGGAATAAACCAAGATATCATCAATGAATACAATCACAAAGGAATCAAGATAGGTCAAAACACTCAGTAAATCAACTCTGTGAATGTTGCTGGGGCATTGGTAAACACCAAATACATGACCAAGAACTTATAATGACTATATCAAGTCTGAAAAGCTATATTAAGAATATCCAAAGATCTTATCCTCAATTGATGGTAATTGGATCTCAAGTTAATCTTAGAAAACACCAAGGCACCCTGAAGCTGGTCAAATAGATCATCAATGGAAGGAAGAAGATACTTGTAATTGACCGTTACCTTATTTAATTATCGATAGTCAATACACATATGCATAGATCCATCCTTCTTCTTAAAAAACAAGATAGAAGCACCCCATGAACATGTTCTAAGTCTAATGAAACCATTACTCAACATATCTTAAAATAGCTCCTTCAATTATCTTAACTTAGTTGAGGTTATTCTATAAGAAGGAATGCAAATAGGCTTGGTTCTCGGCCTAATATCAAAAGAAAAATCAATATCCTGATCTAATGACATACTATGAAGTATGTAGGAAACATACACTCTTTAACAACTCAAATAGAATCCAAATAAAGAAACACTAATATTGGGAACATAGGCTAAATAATTCGGACACCCTTTTCTACCATCTAATGAGCATATATAAAGGATATAACTCCCTCCAGACCTAAACTAGGCATATCCTTCCATACTATCCTTGGCACACCCAGAGCATCTAAAGTCACGGTCTTGGAAAAACAATCCAAACTGCATAGTAGGGACCTAGCCAATCCATACCCAATATAATATCAAACACTACGAGAAATTTATATTTTCCCGACTGAAAATTCCAATGGAATAAAATCAGTTGGAAATTTTCCAGTTACTTCTGTCAGAAAATTTAATTTTTAATTTTTATTTTAAATAATTTTTTTTCCGATATTATTTCTAACAACAATAATCACTAGATTTGGCGGCAAATTCCAGAAAATATATATTCAGACTACAATAGTCAGTGAAAGCACACAAAAATTGTCAATATTATTTTGATCAAAAGTTGCGATCATTTTGGTAAGAATATTTTAACAATATTAATTAATTATAGAATTATATTCTGACATATGTAGTCGAAAATTTATAAATAATTAATTAAATATATGATTAAATATTTACCCGACCTCAATAGTAAAAAATATTAAATAAATAATTAAATATATTATTCTTTAATTATTAAATAATTATATAAAAATATAAATTAAATAAGAAATTTCCTCTCTCTACCCCCTCTCTCACCTGCCTATCTCTCTCTAAACTAGGGTATTGATGATTATGGATTTTTTATAATAACGACGATGGGGAGGTTTTAGTGTTACAAAAATAGTGGAGTTATGGTGGTGACGGCGACAGTTAGTGGGGAAGGCATTGCGATGATGAATCAAAACTTAAATTTATTTTTGATTTAGGTTTTAAGTCGTATTGTGTTATAGAGAGGTGGGGTGGGATAGGGTGGAATGGTCATAATAGATTTGGAATGCCAATCTTCCAAATGTTGGCTTTTTGAATTAATTGTGAGAAAAAGGAAAATTCATTGTTCCATGAAATTGAGTTAGGGTTAATTTTTTATGCGAAACTATGAATTCCTTTGCTAGATTAATGTCAAAATTGAGTGAGAAATCGAAGTTAGGACTTTGTTGTGAATTAGGGATTTTTGTTTAGTAATAGAATGAGTAATTGGGTGTCAAATTGGGGAAGTCTAAATACCCATCATGAATTTAAGTTGAAAGAACCATTGTTGTTTTATGAACGTCAATGTTTTGGGAATATGTCGAGCCATTGGAAGTGTCACGACCTGAGACTACCCCCTAGTTATAACATGATGCTTGGAACCACAAGTTATCCCAAGTTAACCCATGAACTTACATACTGTTGAGCAACTAATTTAATATGTAAAAAAAAACTTAATTTGCTGAGAAAAAGCATAATCATGAAAATTATGATTAAAGGTAATACTGATACAATTTTCATCATGATACAACTGAAGAAAGAAACTCAAATTACATGACTAACTCTGACTGACATCTATGAAGCCTCTACTATACTGACTATAGATAGCTGGGACATGCCTCTAACTACCACTAATCAATACAGATGGAAAATTAAAAAATATAGTACATGATCTACAATTGTCTAGTGTTCTTGAAATAGGAGAATTGATCACCTGTTGGCTGAACGTTGCAAAATTTCTGACCCTAGTGTAAGAGCTACATATGGTACCTACATTATGAAGTATGTAGCCACAAACGCATATGTGTGGTCAGTATGTTGGAATGTACTGAGTATATGGAGACATGCACTAAATCATGGAAATATTTCAAACATGTTGTAAAACTGAGGATATAAGTTATTTGCTAAAATATACATTTGAAACAAGATCATAAAGAAAATAGTAAATCATAGAAAATTTATAAATCATAAGATGAAAATAGTTCTGTAAGCTAGGAGGCGGAAGAAACATAAATATTATAAGTGATTCTCTTGTAAGGCTGAATATACTATAAAAGTTGTACTAAGGATGACACATAAATACTGGGTCCGAAACTATGTGGTAGAAACTGACTTAACTCAAGGATCTGAATATACAAATATACTGAGCATGAACGAATAAACATACAAAACCAACATAACATGTACTAAGTAGATTTGATTAAATGAATGATTGATGCTTGTGTGACTAAACAACTAAAATTTTAGTAAGGGATAACTGACATTGGTATGCTGAGTAGCGGATATATGAATATTGATCATGTAAAACTGAACTGTACTTAGTTTGAATAACTGGACTAAAACTGTAGGGTGTTGTGTACATAAGATAAGGACTAACTGAACAATATGAGATAACTGAACATGAATACAAGAAAACTGTAACATCTGTGAATGAAAGACCAAGCATATACATGTTTCTGAAATAATCTATAAATATAATAGAATAACTATAAATCTGTTTGCTTTGGTAAAGCCAATATAAACTGATTATATATGGAATATTTTATTAAAACTGTGGGAGCCATCATGCAACCGACAGAAACCATTTGAGCTATCATGGAGTCCAACGCCTGACCCACGTTAAGGAGGGATGCTCTATTCTTACCATTAGAGTAGAACCTGAACTAGCGTGATCACTAAACTGATGTCTCAAAGGACTAGGGAGTCAGTCCTAACTGGCGGGTAACCCCTAAGAAAGTGTCAGACCTAAATTATTAGGTGACATCTCATAATCCTACGCTGGCTATGTAGTTCTAGAACTTAGGGACTATTGCTATGGACCTAGTCCTAACTGAAGGATGAGCCCCCATCCCTAGGTTCGCTCGGTGCTAAATCCTACTATTAACTAAAAGACACTAAAATACTAACTAGTGCATGCACTAATAACTGATAACTGATAAGCTTAGGTCTTGGTATTATGAAAATAACAGTGCATACGAACTCTGAGGTAATCATAGACATATAAATTGATTATTCTCAACATGATCATGGTGTTCTAATATGATTTTAAAACCAAGGTCTGACTGACTTGTTAATTGAAAAATAGAAATTATGTAAAACACATAGGTATCGGGCATTCATAACCCACCAGCATTGAATAATTATAAAACATGACATTTAGACTTAAGACTATAGTATTGAACCAAGGTTCAACCCAAAACAAGATGTAACACCTCAAGAGTACACCCTGGGCGTCACACGGTGCTTACAGTCCCGAGGGACCACAAGCTTACCCATGAGCTGGAACCTGCTTTGAGCATTGGATAACATGATCATAAATACGGAAGAATACAAAGATGCCAAAAGGTTTTAATAACTGAATTCAAAACTAAAATATGAGTCTATAGAAATAACTGACTGAATGTGATAAAATAATGATAAATTGGATAACTAATTGTACTGTCTAAATATTGACTAACTGACTCTAAAGTCTGATAAGCCTCTAAAACTGAATGACTGTGATTTGATGGGACAGGCCTCAACTAACTCCAACTAACTACTAAACTGAGACATAAAATAAAGTAAGTCTGTCCTCAAAGTATGAGGACTCACCACTGCTACTGCTGAGGATCTAATAAGTCTAATCACGAGCTAGAAACTAAGCCTCAGAACCTATGATATAATACATCATAGCACAAAAGAAAAAGTATGTGATCAGTAATTTGAATGTACTGGTATGCTAAATAAGGTAGGATGATATGCATGGTTTCATGAAAAGAACTAATAATTAACTGAATATGCATGTAAAGCATAGAGTACTGAATGGAGAGCATAAAATATGTAGGTACTGGGAATATGTGGAAATCTGTAAATACTGAGTATACATGAAAATTTATAAATACTGAGGATGCATGACCAAGCATATAACATGAACTGAGTAAAATCTGTAAACTAAAATACTAAAATAATTAAATTCTATATGCTTTGGTCAAGCAACACTAAGACTGAATAACTAAACTGGGACTATAACTTAGACTATATCTGAGATTGTGGGAGGTATCATCGAACTAACATTCCCCAATTTGAGCTAATAGGGGTCTAACCAATAACCCTAGTTGGAAGGGTATTAATACCATACCACGGGTACTAAAACTGTCTGTATGAATCCATTAAACTGATATAATGTCCAAAGGACTAAGGGTTTCAAGCCTGAACTAACGGGTGACCCCTGCGAGATAGTCAAAGCTAATCTGACGGGTGACTTCTCATATCCTACGCTGGCTATGTAGTTCTGGAGTATAGGGACTGCTACTAATGACTCTGCCTATATGATATAGAATCCTCCACCCCTACACTCACTCGGTATTAAATCCTACTCCCAACTGAAAGACACCAAAATACTAGACTGTTCTGAGTTTAACTGACTGATATTTAACTATTCTGATAATACTCATAATATGTTTTGAAGAGTATTCTGTAATGTATTGAGGCTAAGAGTAAATAAACATCTATGGTTTTTGGGTATTCAATACCCCTAGGACTTAAAACAACAATGGTAAAATAACACTAAAGCTTGGGGGACAAAGCATGAAGGCTTTAATTAAATCAATCACTCTTGTAGGCTTTGTATCAAACATTTGTACTTCATAGCTTAGTCAATTCATGGGAATAGTATAAAACTTGAAATAATAGTATGACTTCAACATTTATAACACTAAATCATGATCTAATTCGAAGAATGACAATAATAAAACATGGGGGATTTGATAACAATGATAATTCCATTAAAGTATGGTATAAAATCAATATTCATGGAGATTCATAGTTTTAAATCACAATTTAATATCATAAATATTGAAAAGATGATAGATTTATAATTAAAATGGATACTTGGACTCCATGGTTAAAAGGAATCCATGGATGAACATCTAACATACCTGGGATAATGAATTTGGAAGGATTGATGGTGAGTTCTTGAGATTTAGCCTTGATTCTTGAGAGCTAGGGTTTCTTATTCTTGAGGAGAGTTGATTTTAATTTGAGAAAATAATGAGAAAGTGAGAAAATAATGCACTCTTAGGTTTAAATACCTTGTTTAGGTGGATTTGAGGTAATGGGAAAAAGACCAAACGATCCTTAGATTTTCAAATCGCAAAACTGGAAAAATTCCCAATTTTTTGCCTTAGCGAGACGCGGCGCTATCGTACCGTGTCATTGGAATCAGACAACTAGGAACTAAGGGCTTATCGCGATACGGAGGAATCACAGTGCCCTTTTGATTCTGAAATTCACCCTTGGCGCGACGCGCCATTATCGCGACAGGACACTGGAAAAGGACTATTGGGATTTTGGCTGACGGCACGACGCGGTGGTTTCACGAAGCTTCACTGGAAATTGACAATCATCATTTATGTTGGCTATGCAATGCGCTAATGGATAAAATGATGGTGTTTAACAACTAAAACTTAAAATTACCATAACTTTTTAGTCGGTTGTCGGATTTGGGTGAATTTTATATCGTTGGAAAGCTAATTCAATTTCCTACGCAGTGGCAGGCTCTAAACTGGAAAATAATGAGTGTTTCAAAAATTATTTATATGAATACTCATTGATTGGGACTTAGATTATGCTAAGGAAATGTGCGGTATTACAATATCTCACCCTTAGGATCATTCGTCCTCAAATAATACTGGTTAAGTTGAGGGAAAACTGATGGACCGAGCTTACACACTAAATATGTATATCTGATACATAGAATGCATGACTGAACTGACTCATGACTTCTTGATTGACATGAACATGATATGTAACTGAAACTGATCATGATAGAGAGAAATCATAAGAGGATTAGTACCTTATACTGAATCTAAATTTGCGGAGAAAAGATGACGGTACTATGTCCACATATCTGCCTCTGCTTCCCAAGTGAGTCCCTCAATGGACTAATTCCACCAAAGAACTTTGAACAATGGAACTTCTTTGTTCCTTAGTCTATGAACTTGATGATCAAGAATTTTGACTGGGACTTCCTCAAAGGAAAGGTTGTTCTGAATATCTATACTTTTTAAGGGAACAACTACAGCTGGATCACCAATACACTTTTTAAACAATGAGACATGGAACATTGGGTGTACTGAGGCTGAATCTGAAGGCAACTCAAGCTCGTAGGCTACCTTTTTTAAACGACTGAGAATTCTAAAGGGACCGACATATCGGGGACTAAGTTTCCCTTTCTTACCGAATCTCTTCACTCCCTTCATGGGAGAGATTTTCAAGTACACAAAGTCACCGACCTCAAACTTGAGATCCTTTTTCCTCACATCTGCATACAATTTCTTTCAACTCTGGGAAGCCCTAAGCCTTTCTCTAATTAACTGAACCTTCTCTAATGCATCAAACACCAAGTCAGTCCCTACTACTGCAGCCTCACCTACTTTAAACCAACTAATTGGAGATCTACATCTCATACCATAGAAAGCCTCAAATGTATCCATACGAATACTGGAATGATAACTATTATTATATGCGAGTTCAATAAAAGGTAAGTGGTCATCCCAACTACCTTTAAAATTAACTATGTATGCTTTCAGTATATCTTCAAGAGTCTGAATGGTCCTTTCTTCTTGACCATCTGTCTGAGGGTGGAAAGCTGTACTGAGATAGACTTGGGTACCAAGACCCTTTTGGAATGCTTTCCAGAAGTGAGAGGTAAATTGGGTACCTCTTTCTGAGATGATAGATAAGGGAACACCGTGAAGCCTAACCAACTCTCTGAGATAGAGTTTGACATAGTCCTCGATTGAATAAGAGGTATGGATTGGTAAGAAATAAGTTGATTTGGTCATCCTATCTACGATAACCCAAATAGGATCATGCTGATGAAGAGTACGAGGTAAACCCATCACAAAGTCCATGTTAACTTCCTCCTATTTCTAAGTAGGAATACTGAACTCCTGCATGGACCCACTAGGATTCTGGTTCTCAATCTTAACTTGCTGGAATGCAGAGCACTTAGCCATAAACCCTGTAATATCCCTCTTCATCATACTTAACCAATAGATCTCTCGCAAATTGCGGTACATCTTAGTGGCCCCTGGATGAATAGAGTAACGTGCACCATGTGCCTCTGCAAGAATTCATTGCCTCAATTTATCTATACCAGGCACACAAAATCTACCCTAACAGCGCAAAACACTATCTCCCCCTTGGGAGAAAGCCTCCACTCTCTGATCTTTGACTGATTTTTTCAACTTAACTAGACTGGGATCTCGATCCTACTTTTCCTTTACCTCAGAAACTAGAGATGATTCTTAACTACTCTGCACCCATATACTATCTTCTACTAAATCAAGTAAGCGGACACCTAGTCGGGCAAACTGATAGACTTCTTGAGGTAACTTTTTCTTACCATCCTCAACATGAGCAATACTACCCATGGACATTCTACTGAGAGCATCAACCACTACATTGGCCTTGCCTGGATGATCCAGAACACTTATGTCATAATCCTTTAATAACTCTAATCACCTTCTCTAATGCAGATTTAAATCTTTTTGAAAGAACACATACTGCAAGCTCTTATGGTCAGTGAACACATCAATATGAACCTCATACAAGTAATGCCTCCAAATATTTAAGGCTAATAGTACTGCTGCAACTCAAGATCATGAGTCGGATAATTCTTCTCATGGAGTTTAAGTTGTATGGAGGCATAAGCTATGACCTTACCTCTATGCATAAGGACACAACCCAAACCTACTCTGGATGCATTACAGTACATAACAAACCTATTTGGCAAGGTAAGAACTGGGGCTCAGGTAAGTTGAGTCTTCAACTCCTGAAAACTCTTCTCGCAGGAATCAGACCACTGAAACTTAACTTTCTTTTGAGTTAATCTGGACATAGGGGAAGCAATAGATGAAAATCCTTCAACAAATTGACGGTAATAGACAGATAAACCCAAGAAACTCCTAATGTCTGATGGAGAGATGAGTCTAGGCCAGTTTCTCACCGCCTCAGTCTTTTGAGGATCTACTCTAATGCCATCATCGGAAATAATATGGTCAAGGAAAGCTACTGATCTATCCATAATTCACACTTACTAAATTTACCAAATAACTGGTGAGCTCTAAGAGTCTGCAACACTGTTCTGAGATGGTATGCATGATCAGTTTTGCTATAAGAATAAACAAGAATGTCATCAATGAAGACTATGATGAACATGTTCAAGTACTGCTTGAACACTCGATTCATTAAGTCCATGAAGGCTACTGGGCATTCGTAAGACCAAAGGAAATTACTAGAAATTTGAAGTGACCATACCGGGTTTGAAAAGTTGTTTTTGAAATATCACATTCTCTGACTCTGAGCTGATGATAGCCTGATCTGAGGTCTATCTTTGAAAAATAGCTGGCACCCTGAAGTTGATCAAACAAGTCATTAATTCTAGGAAGTGGATACTTTTTGTTGACTGTGACTTTGTTCAACTGACAGTAGTCTATGCATATTCTAAGAGAACCATCTTTCTTACGTATGAATAGAATAGGTGCACCCCACAAGAAGACGCTGGGTCTGATGAATCCCTTATCTAGAAGATCTTTTAACTGTTCTTTTAAATCCTTGAGGTCTGCTGGAGCCATTCTATAGAGCAGAATGGATACGGGTTGAGTATTTGGAAGAAGGTCTATTCTGAAGTTGATTTTTCTTTCGAGAGAAACTCCGAGAAGATCTTTAAGAAATACATCTGAGAATTCATTACTACTAGAACTGACTCAATAGTTGAAGTTTCTGAGTTAGAATCTTTGACTTGCACAAGATGGTAAATACACCCCTTCGCTATCATTTGTCTCGCTCTAAGGTACGAAATCAACTGACCCCTAAGATCTGTGGTACTACCCCTCCATTCAATGACTGGTTCATTTGGGAACTGAAAATAAACTATTTTGTTTCTAAATCAACTGAGGTATAGCATTAGTTGATTCAATCCATGCCGAGAATGACATCAAAATCTGTTATCTCTAACTCCACGAGATCAACTTAGGTAACTTTCTGAGATATTGTGACCGGACAGTTCTTGTATACCTGTCTGTCTAAAATTGAAGCACCTACTGGGGTGTACACTAAAAAGGCTCTGCTAGAGTTTTGGGGCTGACTCCGAAATTGACGGCTATATATGGAGTTATAAAAGAAAGAGAATCTCCAGGTTCTAGTAAAGCATAAATATGTAATTGAAAGACCTGCAACCTACCAGTAACTACGTTAGGAGAATTTTCCTGATCTTGGCAGGACTGAAGAGGATATAATCTATTCGGACGCTGACCACTGGTAGCACTGGAAGCGGTACCCTGTTGAGTTGGGCGACCTAATGAAACTGACGACTGATGGGACTGGACCTATTGGAGTACATCTCTACCTTTCTGAGAAAATACCCGACATTCCTAAATCCGATGGCCTAGCTTGCCACACCCAAAACACACATCACTACCCATTCTACACTCACCCTGATGGTGTCTGCCATACTTCTAACATAGAGGATTTGTATGAGCACTGCTAACACTGACCTAGGACTTAGAGCCTGGTGCTCTATCCCTATTATCATTTTTGAATTTATGTACGGGAGCACTATCTGAAGAGGGTGCTGGGACTGAAGACCTCTTATAAAACAAAGAACGATTACCACCCTCTGACTTTGGCTGACTGAAGTTAAAACTACCCATCCTAGCCCTCTTGTTTTCTTATTCCCTCTCCTTAATCTTCTGCTCCTCTTTCTATTGAGCATGGACCATTATCCAAGATAAGTCCATCTCACTAATCAACATTACGATCCTGCACTCCTTGACCGCACTATCAAATACGCCAAACATAAACTTACTCATCTTAGACTTGTTATCAGCTACCACATGAGGAACATATCTAGCTAAATGGGTAAATTTGAGGGAATAATCCCTCACGCTCATGCTTCCCTGTCTCAAGTTAATAAACTCTAACACCTTGGCCTCCCTCAACTCCAATGGGAAGAATTTGTCTAAGAAAGTTATGGAAAACTCTTCCCATTCTACAGGCCCTACATCTACACCACTATCAACCTTCTACTTCTTAAACTAAGTATGGGATACATCCTACAACTGGTATACAGCCAAGTCAGCACTCTGACTAGATGTTAAACCCATAGTATCTGTAACCTTATAAGACATATATAAGAATTCCGATAAATCCTCTTCAGACTTGGATCCCTTGAAAGAAAGAGGATTCATCTGGGTGAAATCCCAAATTCTTATTGCAACAGTATTGTCCACTGGGTTGGTCGGAATAGCTACTGGACATTTATTCTATGTTTCTATAGAATTTGCTAGAGTGGTGAACGTAGCTCTGAATTCTGCGTGAGAGACACACTCGTCCAGAGGATCTGCCTGGACGGGCTGAGGGGCTGGCTAGTTTCCTATTCTTCTTCCATTCTTTTTGGGATATATGTTCTGTAAATAGAAGGAAGAAATGAATCAGACTAGGAGTTTAACTTGAGCTCATGATCACTCATACGGCATGAATATTGAAAAAAGGTAAACTTTTCCTAAATGCCTTATGGCCTCCTTCCCATAAGTGTGGCGCGCTACACACCCATGCAAAAGACTCTACTTGACATGGATTTTAGACTTCCTAGGATACTTTAAAATGTTAGAATCTGATACCAAGTTTGTAACGCCCCGAGAGTACACCCTGGGCGTCACACGGTGCTTATAGTCCCGAGGGACCATAATCTAACCCATGAGTTGGTACTAGCTGTGAGCACTAGATAACATGATCATAAATACGGAAGAATATTGACATTCCATAAGGTTTTAATAACTAAATTCAAAACTAAAATATGAGTCTATAGAAATAACTGACTGAATCTGATAAAATAATGATAAACTGGATAACTAACTGTAATGTCTGAATACTGAATAACTGAATTTAAAGTCTAATGAGCCTCTAAAACTAAATGACTGTGAGTTGATGGGATAGGCCCCAACTAACTCTAACTAACTACTACACTAAGACATGAAATAAAGTAAGTTAGTCCTCAAAGTATAAGGACTCACCGCTGCTACTGCTGAGGATCTGATAAGTCTAATTGTGAGTCGTGAACTGAGCGTCAGAACCTATGATATAATATATCATAGCGCAAAAGAAAAAGTATGTGATAAGTACTTTGAATGTACTGGTATGCTAAATGAGGTAGGCTGATATGCATGGTTTCATGAACAGAACTAATAATTAACTGAATAGTCATGTAAAACATGAGGTACTAAATAGAGAGAATGAAATCTATAGGTATTGGGAATATGTTGAAATCTGTAAATACTGAGTATGCATGAAAATCTATAAATACTAGGGATGCATAACCAAGCATATAACATGAACTGAGTAAAATTTATAAACTGAAATACTGAAATAACTAAATTATGTATGCTTTGGTCAAACAACACTAAAATTGAATAACTGAATTGGGACTGTATTTGAGATTGTGGGAGGTATCATCTAATCTACATCCCCCAATTTGAGCTAATCGGGGTCCAACCTGTAACCCTAGTTGGAAGGGTGTTAATACCGTGCCACGGGTACTAACACTGGCAGTGTGGATTAACTAAATTTATATAATATCCAAAGGACTAAGGGTGTCAAACATGAACTGATGGGTGACCCCTGTGAGATAGTCAAGCCTAATCTGATGGGTAACTTCTCATATCCTATGCTGACTACGTAGTTCTGGAGTATAGGGAATGCTCCTAACGACTCTGTCTATCTGATGGGGAAGCCACTATCCCTACACTCACTTAGTGCTAAATTCTACTCCCAACTGAAAGACACTGACATACTAGACTGTTGTGAGTTTAACTGACTGATATTTGACTATTCTGATAATGCTCATAGTATGTTCTGAAGAGTATTTTGTAATGTACTGAGACTTAGACTAAATAAACAACTATGGTTTCCGAGTATTCAATACACCCAGGACTCAAAACAACAATGGTAAAATAACACTAAAGCTTGGGGGACAAAGCATGAAGGCTTTTATTAAATCAATCACTCTTGTAGGCATTTTATCAAACACTTGTCCTTCATAGTTTAGTCAATTCATGGGAATAGTATAAAACATGAAATAATAGCATCACTTCAGCATTTATAACACTAAATCATCCTCTTATGCGAAGAATGACAATAATAAAACATGGGGGATTTGATAAAAATGATAATTCCATTAAAGTATGGTATAGAATTAATATTCATGGAGTTCATGGAGATTCATAGATTTAAATCACAATTTAATATCATAAATATTAAAAATATGATAGATTTGTAATTAAAATGGATACTTGAACTCCATGGATGAAAGGAATCCATGGATGAACATCTAACATACCTGGGATAATGAATTTGGAAGGATTGATGGTGAGTTCTTGAGATTTGGCCTTGATTCTTGAGAGTTAGGGTTTCTTATTCTTGAAGAGAGTTTATTTTAATTTGAGAAATTTTTGACAAAGTGAGCAAATAATGCACTCTGAGGGTTAGATTCTGTGTTTAGGCGGATTTGAGGTCATGGGAAAAAGACCAAACAACACCTGAAATTTTAAATCGCAAAACTGGAAAAATTCCAAATTTTTGCCCTTGGCGCTATCGCGCCATGTCACTGGAATCGGACAAATGTGAACTGAGGGCTTGGCATGATATGTAGAAATCATAGTGCCCTTTTGATTTTGAAATTCACCCTTGGCGCGATGCTCCATTATTGCGATAGGACACTGGAAAAGGACTATTGCGATTTTGGTTTACGGCGCGACGCGTTGGTTTCGCAGAGCTTCACTGGAAATTGACAATCGTCATATTTGTTTTCTCCGTGATGTGCTAAGGGTTAAAATGATGGTGTTTAACAACTGAAAATTTAAATCGCCATAACTTCTTAGCTGATTATTAGATTTGGGCAAATTTTATATTGTTGGAAAGCTAATTCATTTTCCTATGCAATGGCAGGCTATAAACTGACAAATAATGATTGTTTTGAAAATTATATATATGAATACTCATGTATTGGGACTTATATTATGCAAAGGAAATGCAGGGTATGACACATGAGCATTTTATCAAACATGTGGAAAGCATCAACATGGGGATATTCTAAACATGAGCATTCTACAAATCATGGAATTTACTTGAGTAAGACATGGGAAACTAAAAGTCATAGAATGAGGAAATCAAGTCTTGCATGGGATCATACATGGGCTGAATTTAATTTAAATCACCATGAAAACATGAAATTCAATCTTTCTTGAACATATAAAATACCATAATGATAGAAAGTTCATTCTTTAATTGAAAGTGAAGGGATTTGGGCTCCATGGGTGAAAGGGACCCATGAATGAATACCCCACATACCTTAAACCTTTAACGTGAAACATAAACACCAATATTGATGCTATTTTGAAGGTTCTTGAACTTGGGGAACTTGAATTCTTGATATTTGGGGAAAAGGGATTGAATTCTTGTTCTTAGGTAAAGGGAATGGTTTTCTTGAGAGGAAAATTGGAGGAGAAGGGAAAAGTTATGCCCTAACTGATGCCCAAGTCGTGTTATATACGAATGGGTTGAGGGGGAAAAATACCCAATTGACCCTCTATTATTTAAATAAAAAAAACTAGATGCAAGTATGTCACTGCGGTGCGGTCTTATTACGGTAGCTTACTGGTTCTGATGAAAATGATCATAACTTTTTGCTCGGGTATCAGATTAAGGAAAAATTTGTATCATTGGAAAGATAATTCAATTATCTAAAATTTGGTCTTGTACTAAAAATTCCACATACATAAAAAGGTATACACGTTCAAAGTTGACTCTTGTAGAATTGAATACAAAATTTTGGCCGAATCAAAAGCTCTTAGCTCAACTTTACTCTAAGTGATTCCTATGAAATTTTTCACCACGAAAGCACTTCACACACTAGTATAAAGATTATGACACATGTATTCATAGATAAATCATGGGATTATAGTTTTCACATGTAGAAACGACGGTTTGATTTCTAGCTCAAGAATGTTGGTGTTACATTATCTCCCATTGGAATCATCCATCCTCGAATGAGACTAGTTAGACTAAGAATACTAAGGTAACTGTGATCATATACTGAACATGCATGACTTGGAACATGATTGCATAACTGATTCTGAGCATGATACATGAACTAAATTGATTTTGTGAATACATAAAATGACATGAGAATGTTTATAAGGCTGAGATAGAAACGTGAGAATCAACTTATGAGTAACCATTACCTCAGGCTGAATATGGTTTTATGAAGAAAAGTTAAGGGGTTTAGGACGTGAAAACTTGGGGTATTATGACATCTTCATCTTAGGATCATTCATCCCCCAAATGATGCTGACTTGGCTTAAATACTAAGGAAAGACTGAGATGATGCACGTGACATATACGAACTGAATCATGATTGCATATCTGAATCTAAAACATAATGCATGAATTGAGATAATTTCATAATTTACATGGATGTGATCAAGTTACCTCTTGGAATGTCCATACTCATGAAAATTCACATAGTAAGACTAGATCGAAAGATGGAAAAACCATAGGAACTTGTCTGTCTAACTGCTAAACTAAATTGCTGGCTATATAGACTGAATTATCTTAAAATCTTATACTCAACTAGAGTATCTGTTCAACACTATTTCTAAAAAGTTCTAACAACAGTATGCAACAAATAACTTGGGCATAATCTGAATAAGATATATGAGTAAGGACTCTTAATATGACTATAACTCTGTAATATGGAACACAGGCAATGCAACTGGATAATTCAAGATTACCCTCGCTCCTTAAATACTCGCATGGGTACATATAACTACTCCATCCAAAGTCTTAGTTGAACTACCTTCTCTTACCATGTTCAAACCTAACTTGAAATTACTAGGTACTACATATTACACCATAACACTAGTCTGAACCATGAATTGAATACCCCATTCATTTTTACAACTTTCATCTCATGGATAATTCTTAGTACCACTTTAACAACTACATGCAACCTCTTACTAGGAATTCACTAACGTACAATGCATTTATCCACTTATACTCCAATATGAAATTCAAGCCTATCTCTATAACCATATATGAACTTCTAAACTAATACCCATTAAAACATGAATTCATTAAATAGATCAAAACTGAGGACACACATAACATAATCTGAATTTCACTAGCCATTAAGAGTGCACCATGAGTTATGGGAACTGAGCATACTGTAAGGCATGAGTACATGAGTCATGAGATACATGACCTGAGTTTGGAGTTCATAAATCCTCGGAACATGATTCGTACTGCGGAGTGAACTGGAGCTCCTCATTCTTGGAAATGGAAGCATACATGATTCTCTATTATGTGCATGAATACGAGTTATGATCATGGAGATGACATACAAGGCATGAGTATATATCATGAGGACTGAAGTAGAAAAATTTGCACTAACATAAAAATGGGTCGAGCATCTTTCTCCCCTACTGATGTTCTGTAACATACTGTCATCACTACTAGAATCTGAGTGCCTAACTTGATTACTTGTTCTATCATCTCCCCCTTAGTTTTAAGACGTTATTCTAAGTTTGTGGACCCCTTTAAAATCTCTAAACTAAACTAAAATCACTTTACTCTAGAGTCTGAGATATAACAGTACACATAAATAATAAACTCAACCTTAAAAACTGCACCTGAAAGTGTTAAAACCCGCTGCTAGTATTTCCTTCTGGGATACAACTCTTAATTTGCTATTCCTCCAATAGTCATCATATAATATCTTGGACACTTACTAACTTAGAATCTTCATGAGTATCAGTATACCCTGAGTTCATATCATCTAGAGCTTCAACTCTTCTTTCTATTAGCTCAATCTTTAAATATTCAAACTTAGCTTATAACACTTAACATGGATATCCCCAAAGCTTCAATAAACCATACTAACTTCCTTCATAGCCTACTAACATCACATCTAAACCATAAGAATTACCATTATACCAACATAACCAATATCAACAACATATAATTTTGATTCTATAAACTTAAATCCTTGCATATACTATTTCCAGCCTATTGATTCACCCTTCATACAACTAGCTTCATGAATACATAATCTGCTAAACTCGGATAAACACTATCCCACTTTACTACTACCAAACTTTTGGGTTCATGCTTCTAACTCTAGATTATATGCTCTCATAGTATTCTGAGAAGGGATATGAGGCACATGTCACTTTGTCTTAGTGTATGATTTTCATGAACATGAATGAAATATTTCATACTTTAGAACATAAAGGCACTAGTAGGATACCTTTGATCCTGCGTGCAATCCCATAACTGTCTGTGGGGATTGCCTTAGAAAGCTCTATCTATAAGAATTTAAGCTGGCTATTTTTGTTGCCTTAAGAATAATGCAGAGATGGCACGAATGGATTAATGTAAGCATCTGCATAAGTTCCTTACAGAAAACTTCTACTGTACGATCTGAGAAATGAAAGAAGGGAAACATTTCTTAAATGCCCTGTTGCCTCTCGAAGAAAAGTACAAACGTCGCTGGACCATTCTGCAAGACTCTACTAGACACAGCTTCATAGACACCCTAGGACACTTGAACAATGTGCTTTTATACCAAGTTTTTCATGACTCGAGACTACCCCGTAGTCATAACATGGTGCTTGAAACTACAAATGATCCCAAGCTAACCCATGAATAATCCTACTATTGAGCAACTGATTTAATATGTAAAATAAAATTTAATTTGCTGAGCGGAATCATAATTATGAAAAGTCTGATTAAAGGTAATAATAATACAGTTTACATCATGATATAACTAAAGAAAGAAACTTAAATTACATGACAGATTCTGACTGACATCTATGAAACGTCTACTATACTGACTATAGATAGCTGGGACATGCCTCCATCTACTACTAATCAATACATATGAAAATTTTTAAAAATATAGTACATGATCTACAACTGTCTGGAGTTCTCAAAATAGGAGAACTTATAACCTACTGGCTGAAAGCTGCAAACTGTCTGACCCTGGTGTAAGAGCTATATATGGTACCTATATAATGAATGATGTAACCACAAATACATATATATGGTCAGTACATTGGAATGTACTGAGTATATGGAGACATGCACTAAATCATGGAAATATTTCAAACATGCTGTAAAACTAAGGATATAAGTTATTTGCTGAAAAATATATTTGAAATAAGACCATACATGAAAACTGTAAATCATAGAGAATTTATAAATCATGAGCTGAATATAATTCTATAATCTAGGAGGCAATAGAAACATAAATATTGTAAGCAATTCTCTTATAAGGTTGAATATATGGTAAAAGTTGTATTGAGGATGACGTATGAATATTGGGTCTAAACTATGTGGTGGAAACTAACTTAACTCAAGGATCTTAATATACAAATAAAATGAGCATGAATGAATAAACATATAAAATCAACATAAAATGTACCAAGTAGATCTGATTAACTGAATGACTGATGCTTGTGTGACTGAACAACTAAAATTTTAGTAAGGGATAACTAATATCGCTATACTGAGTAGAGGATACATGAATACTAATCAAGTAAAACTGAATTATACTTAGTCTAAATAACTTAATTGAAACTGTCGGATACTGTGCACATGAGAAAAGGACTAACTGAACAACATGAGATAACTGAACATGAATGCATGAAAACTGTAACATCTGTGAATGTAAGACCAAGCATATACATGTTTCTGAAATAATCTATAAACTAAAACACTAAAATCTATATAACTGAATAACTATAAATCTATATGATTTGGTAAAGTAAACCTGAACTGAATATTTATTGAATACTGTACAAAAATTGTGGGAGCTATCATGTAATCGACATAAACCATGTGAGCTATCATGGAGTCCAATGTCTGAACCACATTGAGGAGGATACTCTATCCTTGCTGTTGGAGTAGAACCTAAATTGTCGTGATCAGTAAACTGATGTCTCGAAGGACTAGGGAGTCAGTCCTAACTTGCGGGTGACCCTTTAGAGAGTGTCAGCCCTAAACTGGCGGGTGACATCTGACAATCCTATGCTGGCTACATAGTTCTGTAACTTAGGGTTTACTATACAGGACCCCATCCTAACTATCAGGTGAGCCCCCATCTCTAGGGTCGCTCGATGCTAAATCCTACTCCCAACTGAAAAACACTGAAATACTAAATAGTGCATGCATTGATAATTAATAACTGATACACTCAGGTGATGGTATTGTGAAAATAATAGTTCATATGGATTCTAAGGTAATCATAAAAATATAAATAGATAATTCTCAACATGATCATGGTTTTCATAATATGATATTAAAACCATGGTCTGACTAACTTTTTACTTGAAAAATGAAAATCATGTAAAACACATAGGTATCGGGTATTCATAATCTACCAGCACTAAATGATCATAAAACATGATGTTTAGGCTTAAAATGTAGTATTGAATTATGGTTCAACCCAAGACATGAGCATTTCATCAAATATGTGGAAAGCATGAACATGTACAAGGGGATATTCTAAGCATGAGCATTTAAAAAATCATCAAATTTACTTTAGTAAGACATGGAAAACTAAAATTCATAGCATGAGGAAATCAAATCTTGCATGGATCATATATGGGCTGAATTTAATTTAAATAATCATGAAAACATGAAATTTAATCTTTCTTGAACATATAAAATACCATAATGATAGAAAGTTCATTCTTTAATTTAAAGTAAAGGATTTTTGGGCTCCATGGATGAAGGGACCCATGAATGAATACCCTACATACCTTAAACCTTTAACGTGAAAGAGCAACACCAATCTTGATGCTTTCTTGAAGGTTCTTGAACTTGGGAACTTGAATTCTTGATTTCTTTGGGAAAAGGGATTGAATTCTTGTTCTTAGGGAAAGGGAATGGTTTTCTTGAGAGAAAAATTAGAGGAGAAGGGCAAAATTATACCCTAACTGATGCCCAAGTCGTGTTATGGATGAATGAGTTGAGGAGGCAAAAGACCCAATTTCCCCTCAATTATTTAAATCAAAAAAACTGGATGCAGCTATGTCACCACGACGTGGTCTTATCACGGTAGCTTACTGGTTCTGACGAAAATGATCATAACTTTTTGCTCGGTTATCGGATTAAGGAAAAATTGGTAACGTTGGAAAGTTAATTCAATTATATACAATTTGGGTGTCTTGAGATGGAAAATTCCACATGTATAAAAAGTTATACACGTTAAAAGTTGACCCTCATAGAATTGAATACAAAATTTTGGCTGAATCAAAGGCACTTAGCTCAACTTTGCTCTAAGTTATTCCTATGAAAATTTTCACCCCGAAAGCACTTCACACATTAGGATAAAGATCATGAAACATGTATTCAAAGATAAATCATGGGAATAGAGTTTACATACGTAGAAATGATGGTTTAATTTCTAGCTCAAAAGTTGGGGTGTTACAAAAAGTCTTCTAAAATATACTGCAATTTTGGAATATTTAGCCAATTAGACATTATAAACAAGTCACAAAATTCTATACAAGGCGTCTCGGTCTAACTAAGTGACCTTAAGTTTGGCAGCATAATAATAATTTTTGATACATTTTCCTGTTGGGTAAAGTACCTAAAGGTATTCGACCACAATGGTTACTATAGTAAAGTCCTCCATACTAGTTGTCAAGGACATAATATATATCATTTTATCATATCAAACATTGTCAGCAAATGCATAAAACAGAGAGAATACTAGTATGTTTCATGCCAAAAACATTGATGTACCAACAAATTATGGTCCAAAAAAGAGTTTTTTTACTGCATCCTTTGCATATCTTTGTAATATGACTTTTTGGACAGGGTGAGTAGAGGGTAGTAGGTAAATAGATTAGGAATATGAAAACAAAAAATAACACAAACAATGAAATCCCAATATTATGGATGAACTCCTCTTAACCTTTGGCTGCAAATGTGAGGACTTACTAAAGAAATGTCAACAACCAAGAACATTCCAATAAGTTGGCGAGTATATGCGATGATAATCTCCAAGTATGAAGTAAATTACATAGTAAAAGAGACCTTTCATTGGAATGGAATAAGTTAATTTTCAGTTTTAAAATTGAAGTAGCATTCTCCCTTTATCACCAAGAAATTCATATCCAATGCAAACAAAGAGTGAAAAACAACTAAAGAAGAGGAAAGATTAAAGGTTAACTAATCAACTATTACATGTTAGGCACTAGCAAACTAGACTACTAGTTATAATTTTTCCAGTAGTGTAGATGCTCTTTTCTTTTATTGGGTAAGTCGGGTAGTGAGTGGTCTATCTACTCATTTTCATTACTAGATTAAGATATTTGGATAAGTGAATGGTTTGAGCATATAAATATATAGTTCTCAAAAAGTGATAGACACAACTTCTTTTTATTTTTAATTGAAAAGTATAAGGAGATAAAAGGAGGATCCGAAAGCAAATCAACAAGTATCTTGGCAGTTGTCTGCTTGAAACTTGTTCTTTAATACATATCTGCTTGAAACTTGTTCACATTTCTAATAAGAATGACTTCACTATAGTGGATAAGGGAGCCTATTATCTCAATGAAATCTAAAGCGATTTGGACTGAGCGGTCAAAAAAAGGTGGTGTGAGTACTTAATTCAGTTTTCTACTTTATCTTTCTAGTTCTAGAAGTAAAAGTATACACATATAGCTGAAGTAGAGTATTTTTTCTCATGTGAGAAACTTTATTTTCCTTTTAACCTGGTATCCCCCAAATGTTGAAGCATCAATTGAAAATTTCATTGAAGCAAAAAAAGATAGGGGAGCCAATTGGTAACAACCTGCAAGGGAAAACAGTGAGTTTCACTTTTTGTTTCCCCTATTTATCTGTTATCTCATTTTAGAGTGCTAAAGATGTATTATTGCTCCCTTTTTCATCTGACACTGTTTGTTTTTCTTATATTGTAAAGATCTCTGAGAAGTACAAAATATTCATGTTTTCTCAATCTATCTACAACCACTAATATGACCTCATATACTTTAGATTCAGTAAGTCCATCAATGACATCCATTCTTATTTGTAACCCTAACCAATTATTTAAGAATGAGATGTAGTAATAATAGTGTCAAAGGCATGGTTGAGATGTAGGAGATATTCCCTCTATGAAGCTCAATGTTAGTTCACCTGCGCTAATTTTTGGTGGGTAGGTTTATCAAATGATTAGTTGGGGTGCGATCAAGCTGGTCTGAAACACTGTGGTGATTAGAAATTAAAATCAGTGGGTAGGAAATATTTTATTTATTAAATAATTATATTATTAGTTCCAACCACAATTGTTGGAAATATTTTATTTATGAAATGATTATTTATTAATTTTTTGACTACTATAGTTGAAATATTTATAACTATTAAGTGATTATTCTTAATTATTATATCAATCTTCATACTACACTGGTCAGAATATTATTTCTTATTTTGTCATACTATAATTTAAATTTTGCGATTGCCATAGTCAGAAATTTCCTAATACAGTAGTCGAAAATATTTTTTCGACAAGCAATATTCTTACTACCCTAAAACAGTTGGAATGTAATCGAAAATGCCTTATTTTTTTACTACATTCCAACTACACTAGCTTTCGGAAAAGTTCAAATTTCTATTAGTTAAAATCACCCATATCTAGGATAATCAAGAAAACCTAGGTCCCATGCCCCGTAAAGGCCAGTACGCATGATCGATACACCCGATCCACCATTAAAGTGTCTCCTACTAGGGTAGAAACACAAATAGACATAATAAGGAGATCACATGTAGTATCAAAACCAGTAGTAAAATATGTAGACACATAGAAAATTGTAGACCCAGGGTCAAATAACATGGAAGTGGAATGATGGAAAATGGGAAGATACCTTTGATAATGTCACAACCTGAGACTACCCACTAGTCGTAACACGGTGCTAGGAACCCTAAGTGATCCAAAGCTAACTAATGAACTGGCATACTACTTGAGCAACTGATTTTAAATTGTATAAAAACTAAATTTTCTAAGCAGAAACATGATCATAAGGAAATCTCAATAAGTGTAATACTGATAAAGTTTACATCATGATAAAAACTGAAGAAAAAAACTTGAATTACATGAATGACTTTGATTGACCATCTATTAAGCCGCTACTATACTGACTAAAAATAGTTGGGATATGCCTCCAACTACCACTAATCAATACATATGAATAATAATAATAAATTGCATAAACTACAATTAACTGGAGTCCTAAAAAAAAGAGAACTCATCACCTGCTGGCCGAAAGCTGAAAACTGTCAGATTATGATGTGTGGGTTATAACTGGTACCTACATTATGAGATAATCTAGCACATAGACATATATATGGATCAGTACTTATGAATGTACCAAGTAAGTAGGGGTGAATGCAATAGGTAAAACTGGATAGAGACATAATCTTAAAACATGCATGCTAAGTGGAAGTAGACTCACCAAAAGACTGAAACCAATTGAAAGATGAAGTATCTTAAAACATGAGTAACAAACATAATCTGATAAGATGGTGAATCACTACACTTACTTTCTTAAATCTTTAATTTTGTAGAATAAGTAGAACTGAAGTTGGGAAGCGGTAAAAAGGTAGATATAGTATAAAAATCTCATGTAAAGCTGGACATGCTATAAAACTGAACTGAGGATCATGTATGGATACTGAACAGGAATAATAACATGAACATGTAAACTGAGAATGCAAGACCAAGAAACGCATGTACTAAAACGATCAGAATAACTAAATACCTGAACAAATAAAATTATTTGTAAAATTAATTGAAAAATACTAAAATATTACTACTTGGTTAAGCAAACCTAAACTGAGATACACTGAATACTGGCTGAAACTGTAGGAGCTATTATTTAACCACCATAAACCATGGATATTACCACGGTGTCCAACATCTGACCCATGTTAAGGAGGGTTCTTCCATCCTTGCCATCGGAGGGGAACCTAAACTGGGGCAAGGGAAAATGCTCTTTGGCGAGTTCCTAAATCCTATGGAGGCACGTAGTTTTTGGGAAGTAGGATGCTCTGATCCCACACTTCCCTCTTAATGCTAAATCCTACTTCCAACTAAATAACACTGGTGTTATTCATGGTTTAACATAACATGGTACTATACGGACAAGAATTAATTTAAACTTGAAAATGGTAATGAAATCATGGTCTGACTAACTTGTAAATTGAAAAGTCTGAAATAGCAAGTAAACACATAGGTATCGGGTGTTCATAACCCGCCAGAACTGAATGATTACTAAAATACAAAATCAATACTTAAAACTGAGTATGAAAATCATGGTTCAAAGAACCAAAATATGAACATTCCACCAAACATGTGACAATCATGAACTTGAACACGGGGATGTGTTAAACACATGGAAACAACATGTTTACATGGCTAAATTCATAATTTGAAATTGTAACATGAAATTCACTTGAACATGACATGGGAAATTGTAGTTTAAAGTATGAATTAACCTAACTTTTCATGGGATCATATGTGGGCATGAAACTGAGTTCAATTACTAAGGAAAGACATGAATTTAACTCATCTTGAAAATATAAAAATCCATAATAAATAAAGAACACATATTTTAATCAAAGAGAAGGTTTTTTTGGGTTCAATGGGTGAAAAAGTCCCATTGATGAACACCCACATACCTTAATTGAACGGATTCTTAAAGAAATCTTGAAATTGAAGCTTGAATCCTTGTGTTCTTGAGAGAAGAGGCTTGGATTATTGTTCTTGGGAAAATGAAGGGTTTTTACGTGAGTTGTTTTGAGGAATATAGGCAAATAAATCCCTTTTTGGTGTAATAAATTGTGTTTTGGACAATTTGTGTCGAGGGGAAAGGACCAAATTACTCCTTGACCCTTAGGAAGTTAAAATAGTAGGGGAATAAACTTTGTGTCATGTCCCTTATTCTAAGGGAGAGACCAATACACCATGCACCTTATTCTGGGGGAGTGACCACCGCGCTGCGTGCCTATAACAGAGGCTTACTATTTCTCACAAAAATGATCATAACTTTTCACTCAGGTATCAGATTAAGGTAAAATCGGTATCATTGGAAAGATAATTCCATTATCTATAATTTGGTGTGTATTGAGATGAAAAATTCTGCATATGTAAAATGTTATACACATTCAAACTTTACCCTTGTAGAATTAAATACCAAAACTTAGCCGGATCAAAGGCTTTTTGCTCAACTTTGCTCTAAGTAATTTCTATGAATATTTTTCACCTCATATGAACTTAAAACAGTAGGATAAAGGTCATGACACATATATTCAAATATAAAAAATAGGATTAGTGTTTAGACACATTGGAACGAAAGTTCAATTTCTAGCTTAAAATTATGGGGTATTACATTATCTCTCCCTTGGAATCATTCATCCTAGAATGATGGATAGGAACTTGTTGAAGACTTATAAGTATGGACTAATGTAGGCATGATATGTCTACTAACGAAGGATATAGCTGAGATAAAACATTGTAACTTTATCATGAAACTAATTTCTCAGCTGACTTAACTCTATTGACTATAAGGACCTAATTCATGGTGAGAGTTTAGAAATCACTTGAAATGTTCATGATACGATCATACATATACAACTGCGAAGTGATAATTGATGCAACAAAATTTCAAGAGTTACTGAGGATCGAATAAAGTACCTAACTGCTCATTAGGAATTGTCAAGCAAATTATATAAGCACAAATCATGAGATAAAGGGACCAAGGTTATACAATGGGTATCACAATGTTTGAGTTGGAATAATTGGAAAAATAACATCATGCACTGAACGCTTATGTACTAAGTTATGACTAAATAGCTTAATCTGAAATTTCATGGATGGACTAAACTGAATTCACAACTTTCCTGTATGTGAACATATTACCTCATGGAGTGTAACACTTTGAGTTTGTACCCCAAACGCTACACGATGCTCATAATCCTGAAGGACCACAAGATAACCTATGACTAGTACCTACTGCAATAACTTTGTAATAAATACTGTAATGATTTACACAAATAGGAAGAAACCTATGCCATAAGGTTCAAATCTATAAATAAATCTGAATGCAATATCAAAATACCAAAACTTAATATAGTACTATAAAATAGAACAACTTTCTGAAAATACTCTAGTCTGGAAAGCCTCTAAACTGTCTGAACAGTGGAGTTGATGGAACAAGTCCCCAACTAACTCTGACTACTGAAAATAATAATGAAATACTAAAAATAACAAGCAGGTCCTCGAACTATGAGGACTCACCACTACTTTTAAAGCTTAAGATCTAAATTGCTAAGGGTGCTCTGGAGCCTGTGTATCTTAACCTATGATATAAGACATCATAGCATAAAAAATATGCGTCAGTACTTTAAATATACTGGTATGCTTAGTGAGGTAGGATAAAATCCATGGGTTCATATGCATGAACAATAATAACCAAATAACATGAGTATAACTGAATAAGAGTACATGCATGAATACATAGACTGTAACTGAGATCAGTATAATATTGAGTACTGAGTCTGAATTATAATAATTGATATCTATATTTACTGATACTGTATTACTGATTATATGAATGACTATATCTGACAGTCTCAAATTCTGTAGAACTATACTGAGTTCCATACTGAGCTGAGTGACTATATCTGATAGTCCTAAATCTGAAGAACTGAACTGAGTTCTATTCCGAGACTGAGATAGAAACTAAGATTGTGAGAGGCAATTATCTAACTGATATGCCCTTCTCTTATTTTATTGGGGTCCAACCTATAACTCTAGTTGGAAGGGTGTCAATATCGTGCCACGGGTAAGGACAATCTATAAGTCAACCCTCTCTGACAGGAAGCTCTTCTGTCAACCCTCGCTGGTAGAAAACTCAAATGAGATGTATCAACCCTTATAGTATCTAGCAGAAAGACATCTCAACCTACGCTAGCTACATAGTTCTATAATGCAGGGATTGCTACTAAGGGTCAAACCCTCTATTGAGAGGAAAGTCCCTATCCCTGGGTTCGCTCAGTGCTGAATCCTACTCCCAACTAAAGGGACACTGAACTGATTTCTAGTCTATACTAGACTGACTGAATTTTTATAGATATTACTATTTGACTGAACTAAACTGAGTTCACTGAGTTCCGTGGACTGATGGAATACTACTGAATTCTCGTAATTTCCTGAGCACAGAGTGCTATCGAGGTCTACATTGAGTCCAGTGACTGAATTATAAACACTACTGAGATTTCCTGGGTATCCATCATTGGTTGAGTTCTACTATTCAAATCACTACTAAGATCACTTTGTAACTGACACTGGCTCTAAGTAAACAACTAAATTTTTGGGTATTAAATACTCCCAGTACTCAATAGCATGAAAATAAAGCATCACATGATCTTGCTTAGAATAAGCAAGCAAATTGAATTCATAATACATCTATAGAGACATCTTATCAAACTCTTGCATGGTATTACTTGCAAATAAGCTTGCATGACATGATTTTTTTCCCTTATTAGTTCACATGAACAATTCATCAAGCACTTGGTGAGAATACATATGCACATAACACTAAACAACAAGTAGATATCATAATTCAAATCCCTTTTGACAATTTTAAGGGTTTTACATGGATCCTCATGATATTACATACATATCAGTTAACCTCACATGAAATGTATCATAAAACATGGATTAGAATCCCAATTAATCACTATAAACATGAACATAATCAAACCTAATATGGAATTCATAAAATCCATAAACATAAAGTTTAAAAATATTTTCTTGGACTCCAAGGGTGGAAGGGACCCTTGGATGAACACTTCGCATACCTTAGTTGATGAATTCAGAGAGATTAATGGTGAGTTCTTGAGTTCTTAATTTGAAATTTGAACACCTAGGGTCTTGTTCTTGAGAAATTTTGAGAATGAATGAGTATAATTTCTCTCCAAAGCATTTAATTTCATGTTTTAGAGGATGAAGGGCATGGGAAAAAGACCTAATTAACCCTGAGGACATGGCCTTTTAATGCCTGTAAACTATGTTACCAATGTGCAAGCCGATGCACTGCGTCAAGTTTGCATCGGTTCACTGGAATTTGTATTGAAGCTGGGGAAAAACTATCTTATCTACGCGATGGTGGAAGCGACGCATCGAGATCGTGTCAACCCACTATTTTAGGCACTCAAACATGGTCTAAACGAGATCCAAAAATTCCAAAACTTGTCCGGGAACATCTATTGACCTTCTTGATCATGAATTAACTCTAATATCAACATTTAAGGGACGTAAAGGTTTCGAAATAACATTTCCAACTTTCGAAGGCTAAAATGGCACTAAGTTTGAATACTTCACTAATATTCTAAGTCTAGGACCCCTTAACAAGCTTAAAGGATGGAATTAAGCTAGAAATTTTGTGGGGTCTTACGATATCTCCCCTTGGGAACATTCATCCTTAAATGAGATTGACTAAGTTGGAATACTGGTAGATTGAATTTAGATACTAGACATGCACAACTGAAACATTATTTCATGACTGAGATAACTGATATACTGGATTTCATACTGAACATGCATATCTGATGGATGGGTACATGACTGGATTGACTCATGAGCGTATGACTGAATATGCAATGGTAACTGATACCAAGCTTGTAAAGCTAATCTGAACATGAAACTGAGTAAGTTCAAGGAAAAACTATTACTTAAACTGAAATATACTGATGAGCCCAAGATCATTTTTTTGGAGTATGCATGAATGGGAACATGAGTACAGGACTAAGAATGGAACGCGGTGCATAAACTATATATCGTGAATTAAAATGAGCCCCTTGAATACTTGTCTTACGACTGAGATTGGAACTTATGGTTCAACTTATGAGTACCCACTACTCTAATCCGGATTCGTTATGTGAAGCGAATTGGGAGCTTTAGGTCATGAAAGATCAGGTTTATAGTACATCTCCCCCTTGGGACATTATGACCCCCAAAGAATACTGAATTGGCTAAGATACTGAGGAAAATAGGGGCGATGCATAAGGCACCTATGAACTGAATTGTGACTAAATATTTGGGGCCTGAAAATAGGGCATGATACATGAACTGAGCTGAACACGCAACTACTCAGTTGGTTCATCTTAGAATAGTTACATTTATGAGACTTCGGATAGTGAAACTAGATGGAAAAATGGAAAACCACACCACACAAATTTGTCCATCTAACTGCTAAACTGAATTACTGGCCTTACAGACTAACTCATACTAAAAGCTTATTCTCAACTGGAACTTTAGGGAGCAAGGATAGCTTGGCATTGTCTGAATAAGACATCACAACGTGGCTAGAATTCTGTAATATGAGGTGAGGCCTACAAATCATCATCTAAGATAGAGTGACTAAGATTTACATACTACAACTACAAATTTTCAAGCTTAGACATATCCCTTGAATACTCTCTAAACTATACTCTCCACCTTAGTACAACTTATCACTTGGGACTACTGAAAGATATTCGCCTGGGGGCTGTGCACGAATGCCTAAGAATACTAACTTATCTGATTAACTAAATGACCGATAGCTGAATATTGGGTCTGCAAGGATGAATTGTACTTAGTCTGAATAACTGAACTGAAACTGTAGAGTATCATACATATGAAGAAGGAACTCACTGAGTAACATGAGATAACTGAGCATGAATTCATGAAAACTGTATTATCTGAGAATGCAAGACCAAACATATAACATGGTTTTGAAATAGTCTGTAAATTGAGGTGCTAAAATACTAATAACTGAATAACTGATAATTGTATGCTATGGTCGAGCTAACCTAAAACTGAAATAAGTTTCTGATCTTATAATAGATTGAGACTGACACTATAACTAAGACTGTAACTGAGATTACGCTTCATATGATAACTGGGATTGAGCGCACTATAAGGTATGAGTGCAGAAGTCATGAGCTGTATGACCTGAGTTTGGAACTCCCGTGTTCATGGAACATGATTCGTACTACTAAGTAAACTAGAACTCCTCAGACTAAGAACTGGATACCCATACGATTCTATGGAAAATGTGTTAATATAAGTTGTGTTCATGGAGCTGAGACGTAAAGCATACATAGGTATCGTGATGAATGAAGTACAAAACTTTGAATTGAGGTAAATAAGGGTTGGGCATTATTCCCACCCATTACTTTTCTACATATACTAATATTACTACAGAAATTTGGAAGCCTGACTTCCTGAGATATCATAACTGGAGAGTTCCTGTATACCCATCAAGCTATGATAAACTAACCCACTGGGGTGGAGTCTTTGAATGGCTCTGCTAGAATTTTGGAACTAACTCCGAAATCAACTGCTATATATGGAATAACAAAGGACAAACAAGCTTCTGCATCTAACAAAGTGTAAACAACTAAATGGAAAACTTATAACATACCAGTGACCATATTAGGAGAACTTTCCTGATCCTATCAGGACTAAAGAGCATAGAGTCTTGTTGGGCATCACCCACTAGTGGCACTAGAAGAGGCACCCTACTGATTAGGGCAACCAAACTGAGCTGAAAGATGAATATGCTGACTTTGTAGACCAGTCTTAGGACAGTCTCAGACTCTGTGACCTGACTCGCCATATCTAAAACACACATCACTGTCGGCTCTACACATACCCTTATGATTCTTACCACATTCTTTACAATACGGATTAGTACGAGCACCGCTTGCACTACTTTGCGTTTTGGAGCCTGGTGCCCCATCATGACTGTTATTCTTGAACCTTGGTACTGGTGTAATAGCTGAAGATAGAACTGGGGCTAAAAACTTCTGACTAAACCGAGAATGGTTACCACCATCTAACCTTGGCTGGGTAAAACTAAAGCTACCTATTCTAGCTCTCTTATTTTCTTTCTCCTTCTTCATAAGTTTCTATTCCTCAATCTGCTGAGCATAGAACATAAGCCTAGATATGTCCATCTCCCTAATCAATATCGCAGTCCTACACTCCTTAACCACTCTACCCGATACCCCAGACAAAAACTTGCTCATTCTGGATCTATTGTCTGCTACTACATGGGGAGCATACCTGACTAACTGAGTAAACTTAAGGGAATACTCTTTCATACTAATACTTATTTGCCTGAGATTAATAAACTCTAACACCTTGGCTTCTTTTAGATCTAAGGGGAAGAATCTATCTAAGAAGGCAGTAGCAAACTTTTCCCATTCTGTGGGCTCAGCATCTGCACCCCTGTCTACCTTTCACTGCTTAAACCATGTATGGGCTACATCTTGTAGCTGATAGGCAGCTAACTCATCACTCTAACTGGAAGTCACTCCGATGATAGCTATGACTTTTTGAACCTTATTGAGGAACTCCTGTGGATCCTCTTCAGACTTATTACTTGAGAATAAGGGAGGATTCATACGGGTGAAGTCCCGAATCGTGGCTACAGTTGTATTGGATACTGGGTTGGCTAGACCAGCAGCTGTCCATTCATTCTGAGTTGTGATTAAATTGGCTAGACTAGTGAATGAAGCCCTGAATTCTGCATGAGAGACGTGCTCATCCAGGGGATCTGGCTGAACGGGCTGAGGTGCTGACTGATTTATGGTTCTTCTTTTGTTACTCCTTTTAGGAGGCATGTTCTGTAAGTGAAAGGAAGAAGCGGATTAGACTGAGAGTTTTATTGGAGCTCATGCTCACTCACATGACATGGATACTGAAAAAAGGGAAACTTTTCCTAAAACATCTCATAGCCTCCTGTCAATAAATATGGCGCGCAATACACCCATGCATAAGACTCAACTCGATGTGGATTTCAGACTTCCTAGGATACTATTGAACCTTTGGCTCTGATACCAAGTTTGTAACGCCCCGAGTCTGGACCCCAGATGCTACACGGTGCTCATAATCCCAAAGGACCACAAGCTAACCCATGATTGTTACCGCTGCAATAACTTTGTAATAAATACTGTAATGATTTGCGAAAATAGGTAGAAACATATGCCATAAGGTTCAAATCTGTAAACAAATATGAATGAGGTATCAAAATACCAAAACTGAATTTAAGTAATGTAAAACTAAACAACTGTCTGAAAATACTCTAGTCTGGAAAGCCTCTAAACTGTCTGAACTGTGGAGTTGATGGGATAAGTCCCCAACTAACAACATATTGAAATACTAAAAATATCAAGCATGTACTCGAACTATCAGGTCTCACCACAACTTTGAAAGCTGAAAATCTGAACTGCTAAGGGTGCTCTGGAGCCCGTGCGTCTGAACATATGATATAAGATATCGTAGCGCAAAAAGCATGCATTTCTACTTTGAATTTACTGGTATGCTTAATGAGGTAGGCTAAAATACATGGGTTCATAAGCATGAACAATACTAACTAAATAACTTGATTATGACTGAATAAGAGTACATGTATGAATACATAGACTTTAACTGAGATCATGATAATACTGAGTACTTAGAGTCTGAATACTAATAACTGATATCTGAGTTTACTGATACTATATTACTAATTATCTGAATGACTGTATTTGATAGTCCTAAATTCTGTGGAACTATACTGAGTTTCGTACTAAGCTGAGTGACTATATCTGACAATCCTGAATCTGCAGAGCTAAACTGAGTTCTATTCTAAGACTGAGACTGAAACTAAGACTGTGAGAGGTAATCATCTAACCAATATACCCCTCTTTAATCTGATTGGGGTTCAACCTAAAACCACAGTTGGAAGGGTGTTAATATCGTGCCATGGGTAAGGATAAGCTGTGAGTTAACTCTCTCTGAGAGGAAGCTCTTTCATCAACCCTTGCTGGTAGGAAACTCAAATGAGATGTATCAACCCTCATAGTATCTGGCAGAAAGATATCTCAACCTATGCTAGCTACATAGTTCTGTAATGCAGGGATTGCTACTAACAGTCAAACACTCTGTTGACAGGAATGCCCCCATCCCTGGGTTCGCTCGGTGCTGAATCCTACTCCCAGCTGAACGGACACTGAACTAATTTCTAGTCTGTACTAGATTGGATTCAATTATTACTGATATTACAATTTAACTGAACTGAACTGAGTTCACTGAGTTTTGTGGTCTGACGGAATACTACTGAATTTTGTTAACTGCCTGAGCACAGAGTGCTACTGAGGTCTACACTGAGTCTTGTGACTGAATTACAAACACTACTGAGATTTCTTGGGTTTCTGTAACTGGATGAGTTCTATTGATCGACTCACTACTGAGATTACTTCGTAACTGACACTGGCTCTAAGTAAACAGCTAAATTGTCGGGTATTAAATACCCTCCCAGGACTCGATAGCATGAAAATAAAGCATCACATGATCTTGCTTAGCATATGCATGCACATTGAATTCATAATCCAACTATAGAGACATCTTATTAAACTCTTGCATGGTATTACTTGCAAATAACCTAGCATGACATGATTTGTTTCCCTTATTAGTTGACATGAACAATTCATCAAGCACTTGGTGAGCATACAAATGCATATAACACTAAACAAAAAGTAGACATCATAATTCAAATCCCCATTGACAATTTCATGGGTTTTACTTGGATCCTCATGATATTATATACATATCAGTTAACCTTACATGAAACGTATCATAAAACATAGATTAGAATCTCAATTAATCATTATAAATATGAAAATAATCAAACCCAACATGGAATCATAAAATCCATAAACTTGAAGTTTAAAAATAGTTTCTTGGACTCCAAGGGTGGATGGGACCCTTGGATGAACACTTCACATACCTTAGTTGATGAATTCTGAGAGATTGATGATGAGTTCTTGATTTGAAATTTAAACACCTAGGGTTTTGTTCTTGACAAATTTTTAGAATGAATGAGTATAATTTCTCTCCAAAGGGTTTAATTTCATATTTTGGGAGCTGAAGGAAATATAAAAAAGACCTAATTAACCCTGAGGACGCGATCTTTTAATGTCTGTAAACTATTTTACTAATGCGCAGGCCGACACGCTGGGTCGTTGGCATCAATTCAATAGCCAACATGTCGTGTCGAGTTCACGTTGGTTCACTAGAATTTGCACTGAATCTGGGGAAAAACTATCTTATCGACGCGAAGTGGATGCGACTCATCGAGATTGCACCAACCCACTATTTTAGACACTCAAACATAGTCTAAACGAGATCTAAAAATCCCAAAACTTGTCTGGGAACATCTATTGACCTTCCTAATCATGAATTAACTCTAATATCAATATTTAAGGGACGTAAAGGTCTCAAAATAAGAGTGCCAACTTTTAAAGGCTAAAATGGCACTAAGTCTGAATACTTAGCTAATATATTCTAAGTCTGGGACCGCTTAACAAGCTTAAAGGACTTAATTAAGCTAGAAATTTTGAGGGGTCTTACAATATCTCCCCCTTGGGAACATTCGTCCTCAAATGAGACTGACTAAGCTGGGAATACTGGTAAACTGAATTTAGACACTAGACATGCATAACTGTAACATGATTTCATAACTAAGATTACTAATATACTGGATTTCATACTGAACATGCATATCAGATGCATGGGTACAAGACTAGACTGACTCAGGAATGTATGAATAAATATGCAATGGTAACTAATATCAATCTTGTAAAGGTAATCTAAACATGGAACTGATTAAGTTTAAGGAAAAACTATTACTTAAATTGAAATATACTAATGAACCCAAGATCATTTTTTTGGAGTGAATAGGAACATGAGAACAGAACTGAGAATGCAATGCGATGCATGAACTGATATGAGCCCTTTGAATATGTGGCTTACAGCTAAGATTGGAACTTTAGGTTCAACTTATGAGTACCTACTACTCCAAACTGGATTCATTACTTGAAGAGAACTGGGAGGTTTAGGTCATGAAAGCTCGGGGTTATAGTGCATCTCCCTCTTGGGACATTATGTCCCCCAAAGAATACTGACTTGGCTGAGATACTGAGGAAAACTAGGGAGATGCACAAGGCACCTATCAACTGAATCGTGACTGAATATCTGGGGCCTGAAATAAGGGAATGATACATGAACTAAGCTGAACACGCAACTACTTAGTTGGTCCATCTTAGAATAGTTACATTCATGAGACTTTGGATAGTGCAACTAGATGGAAAAATGGAAAACCACACCACATGAATTTGTTCGTCTAATTGCTAAACTGAATTACTAGCCTTAGGGACTAACTCATACTAAAAACTTATTATCAACTGGAAATTTAGGGAGCAAGAATAGCTTGGATTGTCTGAATAAGACATCACAGTGTCGCTAGAATTCTGTAATATGAGGTGAAGCCTAGGAATCATTATCTAAGATAGAGTGACTAAGACTTATACACTGCAACTACAAATTTTCAAACTTATACATATCCCTTGAATACTCTCTAAACTATACTCTCCACCTTAGTACGACACTTTACTTGGGACTACTGAAAGATATTTGCATGGGCGTTGCACACGAATGCCTAAGCATACTAACTTATCTGATTAACTAAATAACTGATAACTGAATACTGGGTCTGCAAGGATGAATTATACTAAGTTTAAATAACTGGACTGAAACTATAGAGTATCATGCATATGAGGAAGGGACTGACTCAGTAACATGAGATAACTGAGCATGAATTCGTAAAAACTGTATTATCTGAGAATGCAAGACCGAGCATATAACATGTTTTGAAATAGTCTATAAACTTAGATACTGAAACACTAATAACTAAATAACTGATAACTATACGCTATGGTCGAGCAAACCTGAAACTGAACTGAGTTTCTAATCTGATAACTGGACTGAGACTGACATATAACTAAGACTGTAACTAAGACTATGCTTCAGATGATAACTGGGACTGAGCAAACTATAAGGCATGAGTGCAGAAGTTACGAGCTGCATGACCTGAGTTTGGAACTCCCGTGTTCAAGGAACATGATTTGTACTACTGAGTTAACTGGAACTCCTCGAACTAAGAACTGGAAATGCACATAATTCTATGGAAAGTACGTGAATATAAGTTGTGTTCCTGAAGATGAGACGTAAAGCATGCGGAGGTATCGTGATGACTAAAGTACAAAACTTTGAACTAAGGTAATGAAGGGTTGGGAATCATTCCCACCCATTACTTTTCTGCACATACTAATATTATTATAGAAATCTGGAAGCCTGACTTTTTGAGATTTAATAACGAAAAGTTCCTGTATACCCATCGGGCTATGATAGACTAACCCACTGGGATGGAGGCTGAGAAAAGCTCTGCTAAAAATTTGGGACTGACTCCAAAATCAACTGCTATAGATGAAATAACAAAGGACAAAAAAGCTCCAGGATCTAGCAAAGTGTAAACATGTAAATGGAAAACTCGTAACGTACCAGTGACCATATTAGGAAAACTTTCCTGATCCTATCAGGACTGAAGAACATAGAGTCTGTTTGGGCGTTGCCCTTTGGTGGAACTTAATGAGGAACCCTGCTGATTCGGGCGACCGAACTGAGCTGAAGGACGACTGTGCTGACTTTGTAGACCAGCCTTAGGACAGTATCAGACTCTGTGACCTGACTCACCACATCTAAATCATACATCACTACCAGCTCTACACATACCCTTAAGATTCTTACCACATTCTTCGCAGAGCAGATTAGTACGAACACCGCTTGCATTACTCTAGGTTTTGGAGCCTGGTGCCCCATCATGACTATTATTCCTGAACCTTGGTATTGGTGTACTAGCTGAAGATGGAACTGGGGATGAAAACTTCTGACTAAACTGAGAACGGTTACAACCCTCTAACCTTGGCTGGGTAAAACTAAAGCTACCTATTCTGACTCTCATATTTTCTCTCTCTATCTTCTTAAATTTCTATTCCTCAATCTGTTGATCTTGGACCATAAGCCTAGATATGTCTATCTCCCTAACCAATATCGCAGTACTACACTCCTTAACCACTCTACTCGATACCCTAGACACAAACTTGCTTATTCAGGATCTATTGTCTGCTACTACATGGGGAGCATACTTAGATAACTGAGTAAACTTGAGGGAATACTCTTTCACACTCATACTTCCTTGCCTGAGATTGTTGAACTCTAACACCTTGGCTTCTTTCAGCTATAATGGGAAGAATCTATCTAAGAAGGTAATAGCAAACTCTTCACATTCTATGGGCTCTGCATCTGCACCCCTGCCTACCTTCTACTTCTTAAACAACGTAAGGGATACATCTTGTAGCTGATAGGTGGCTAACTCAGCACTCTTACTGGAAGTCACTCCCATGATATCTGTGACTTTCTGAACTTGATCGAGGAACTCTTGTGGATCCTCTTCAGACTTAGAACCTGAGAGTAAGGGAGGATTCATTCGGGTGAAATCCCGAATCATGGCTGCAACAGTATTGGCCACTGGGTTGGTCAGAACAACAGCTGGCCGCTCATTCTTAGTTGTGACTAAATTTGCAAGAGTAGTGAATGCAGCCTTGGATTTTCACGAGAGACATGCTCGTCCAGGGGATCTACCTGAACGGGCTGAGGTGTTGACTGATTTCCGGTTCTTCTTTTATTAGTCCTTTTGGGAGGCATGTTTTGTAAGAAAAACTAAGAAGCAAATTAGACTGAGAGTTTTACTGGAGCTCATGCTCACTCGCACGACATGAATACTGAAAAAAGGGAAACTTTTCCTAAACATCTCGTAACCTCCTGTCCATAAGTGTGGCGCGCAACAAACCCATGCACAAGACTCTACTCGATGCGTCTTTCAGACTTCCTAGGACACTATTGAACTTTTGGCTCTGATACCAAGTTTGTAACGCCCCGAGTCTGGATCCGGATGCTACACGGTGTTTTTAATCTCGAAGGACCACAAGCTAACACATGACTGGTACCTGCTGTAATAACTTTGTAATGATTTGCGGAGATAGGAGGAAACATATGCCATAAGGTTTAAATATGTAAATAAATTTAAATGTGGCATCAAAATACCAAAACTGAATATAAGTACTGTAAAACTGAATAACTATCTGAAAATACTCTAGTGTGGAAAGCCTCTAAACTTTCTGAACTGTGGAGTTGATGGGAATAGTCCCCAACTAACTCTGACTACTGAAAATAATACTAAAATACTAAAAATAACATGTATGTCCCTGAACTATGATGACTCACCACTACTCTAAAAGCTGAAGATCTGAACTACTAAGGGTGATCTAGAGCCCGTGCGTCTGAACCTATAATATATGACATCATAGCGCAAAAAGAATGCATCAGTACTTTGAATGTACTGGTATGCTTAGTGAGGTAGGCTGAAATGCATGGGTTCATATGCATGAACAATACTAACTAAATAACATGAGTATGACTTAATAAGAGTACATGCATGAATACATAGACTGTAATTGAGATTGTGATAATACTGAGTACTGAGTCTGAATACTAATAACTAATATCTGAGTTTACTAATACTGTATTAATGATTATCTAAATGGCTGTCTCTAATAGTCCCGAATTCTGTGGAACTATAATGTGTTCCGTACTGAATTGAGTAACTATATCTGATAGTCCTGAGTCTACATAACTAAACTGAGTTTTATTCCAAAACTGAGACTGAAACTGAGACTACATGAGGTAATCATCAAACCAATATGCCCCTTTCTAATCTTATAGGGGACCAACCTATAACCCCAGTTGGAAGGGTGTCAATACCGTGCCATGGGTAAGGACAAGATATGAGTTAACCCTCTCTGATAGGAAGCTCTTCTGTCAACCCTCACTGGTAGGAAACTCAAATGAGATGTATCAACCCTCATAGTACCTGGCAGGAAGATATCTCAACCTACGCAGGATATATATTTCTATAACACAGGGATTGCTACTAAGGGTCAAACACTCTGTTGACAGGAATGTCCCCATCCCTGGGTTCGCTCAGTGCTGAATCCTACTCCTAACTTAATGAACACTAAACTGATTTCTAGTTTGTACTAGACTGGACTGAATTATTACTGATATTGCTGTTTGACTAATCTGAACTGAGTTCACTGAGTTCCGTATACTGATGGAATACTACTGAATTCTATTAACAGTCTGAGCACAGAGTGCTACTGAGGTCTACACCGAGTTCTGTGACTGAATTACAAACACTACTGAGATTTTTTGGGTTTCTATAACTAGTTGAGTTCTATTGATCGAGTCACTACTGAGATTACTTCATAACTGACACTGTCTCTAAGTAAACAACTAAATTGTTGGGTATTAAATACCCCCAGGACTCGATAGTATGAAAATAAAGCATCACATGATCTTGCTTAGCATAAGCATGCACATTGAATTCATAATGCATCTATAAAGACATCTTATCAAACTCTTGCATGGTATTACTTGTAAATAAGCTAGCATGACATGATTTCTTTCACTTATTAGTTCACATGAACAATTCATCAAGTACTTGGTGAGCATACATATGCACATAACACTAAACAACAAGTAGACATCATAATTCAAATCCCTCTTGACAATTTCAAGGGTTTTACATGGTTCCTCATGATATTATATACATATCAGTTAACCTCACATGAAACGTATCATAAAACAAGGATTAGAATCCCAATTAATCATTATAAACATGAACATAATCAAACCCTACATGGAATTCATAAAATCCATAAACTTAAAGTTTAAAAATAGTTTCTTAGACTCAAAGGGTGGAAGGAAACCTTGGATGAACACTTCACATACATTAGTTGATGAATTCTGAGAGATTGATGGTGAGTTCTTGATTTGAAATTTGAACACCTAAGGTTTTGTGCTTGAGAAATTTTGAGAATGAATGAGTATAATTGCTCTCCAAAGGGTTTAATTTTGTATTTTGGGGGCTGAAGGGTGTGGGAAAAAGACCTAATTAGCCCTGAGGACGTGGCCTTTTAATACCTGTAAACTATGTTACAGATGCACAGGACGATGCGCCATATTGTTGGCATCGACGCAATAGCCAACACGCCTCTTTGAGTTTGCATCAGTTCAAATATCTTTTCGATGCGATGGTCGAACCAACGCATCGAGATCACGTCGACCCACTGTTTTGGGCACTTAAACATGGTCTAAACAAGATCTAAAATTTCCTTAACTTGTCCAGGAACATCTATTGACCTTCCTGATCATGAATTAACTCTAATATCAACATTTATGGGATGTAAAAGTCTCAAAATAAGATTTCCAACTTTTAAAGGCTAAAATGGCACTACGTCTGAGTACTTAGCTAATATATTCTAAGTCTGGGACCCCTTAACAAGCTTAAAGGACTGAATTAAGCTAGAAATTTTATGGGGTCTTACATGGAGTAACCATATTCATGAAACTTCGGATAGTAAAACTACATGGAGAGATGGAAAACCAAAGGAAATTGTTTGTCTTAATGCTAAATTGAATTATTGGTTGTTGGACTAACTCATACTAAAAGTTCATACTCAACTGAGTATTTCTTCAACACTCTTTGAAGTAAGTTCTAATAACATTAGGGAGTAAAGAATTCTTGGTCATGGTCTGAATAAGATAGATGAGTAAGGAATCTTAATATGGCTATAACTCTGTAACACGGAACATAGGCCTATGAAACATAAGCTAGGATAGAATACTAGGCCTTAGGCAGTGCAACTTCCAAATTCAAGCTTAGCCTTGCTCCTTAAATACTCACATGGGTACATATAACTACTCCAACCAAAGTCTGAGTTGAGATACATACTCCCATCATGCTCAAGCCTAACTCAAAATCAGAAGGTACGGCACATAACACCATAATACTAGTCTAAACCATGAATTCAACACCTCATGCGTGTTTCACAACTCTCATCTCAAGAATAATTTTTCTTACCACTTCAATAACTAAATTCACCCTCTTACTAGGAATTCACTAGCGCACGATGGACCGATCCAATAATGCATGAACTGAACTAGATTCACAATTTACATGGATGCGAAGAAACTATCTCTTGGAATGGCCATATCCATGACATTTCGGATAGTATGACTAGATGAAAAGATGGAAAATCATAGGAACTTGTCTATCTGACTTCCGGACTGAATCCCTGGTTTTATAGACTGAATTATACTGAAAGTTTATATTCAACTATACATTCCACTTCAAAACTGCACTTTACTTGAGGCTACTTAAAATATTCACATGGGTGTTGATAACTCTACCGACTGAAGTCTGAGAAGAACTAAATTCTTTTACAATGTCCAAGCATACTCTAATCTACAAAGTACACATATAACACTGTAGTACTAGTCTAAATCATGAATTCAATACACCATGCATTTTTACAACTTCTTATCTCATGAATAATTCTTACTACCACTCCAACAACAACATTCAACCCTTACTAGACATTCACTGACGGCCAATGCATTCATCCACATGTATACAAACATGACATTCAAGCCATCTTCATAACCACATATGCACTTCTAAACAAACACCCACAAAAGAATCTTTCTCATATTCTCCAAACCTCTATCACTTATAACCTCCATTTACTACCCCAAGAAAACACACACAAAATTAAACTAACCACAACATATATAAAAAACTTAGCCTCAATCATACTTTACACTTACAACCTTAGCTAAAACAAGTATACAATAATCTTTCGTCAACAAGAAACATTAACTCACTCCCATCTAAACAATTATTCATAATCTCTATCTTGACATAAGGAGAGGTCACTGAATGATTAGAACATGAGGACGTGAAGCATGAAAAAATACTATGCATAACTTGGACACTTAACTGAGGCTTGAAGAATAGAGTGTCAAAAGAGCATGAATTCATTAAAAAGACTAAAAATTAGGATATTTATGACATAATCTGAATTTCGCTAATCATTAAGAGTGTAACATGAGTACGTGGAACTGAAAATACTATAAATCATGAGTACATGAGTCATGAGCTACATGACCTGAGTTTGGAGTTCATAAGTTTCATAGAATATGATTTGTACTGTTGAGTGAACTGGAACTCTTTATACAAGGAATTGGAAGCATACATGTTTTTAGGGAAAGCGCATGAATATGAGTTGTGATCATGGATCTGATATGTAAGGCATGAGTAGATGTCGTGAAGACTGACAAACTTTGCACTGAGGTAAGAATGGTTCGGGTATCTTTCTACCTTACTGTTGCTCTACAACACACTTCATCACTACTAGAATCTGAGAGCCTGACTTGGTTCCTTATTCTATTATCTCCCCCTTTGCTTTAAGCCATTATTCCAAGTCTGTGAACCACTTAATAAATAACTCTATATTGAACTGCTACCTCTTTAATCTAGACTCTAGGGTATAATACTGCACATAAATGATAAATACACCCTGAAAGACTACACCTGATAAGGTAAGGCCCACTACTAGCACTTTCTTCTGATACTCAATTCTTAGCTTTCTATAGCCCCAACAATCATCGTATAATAACTTAAACACTGACTAACTTAGAATTTTCAAGAGTATCATCATACCCTGAGTTCACACCTTCTAGAATTTCAAACTCTTCTTTCTATTAGCTCAACTATCCAAGATTAAAATTTAAATTCAAACACATAACATGGATATTACCAAACTCTTATGAACTATACAACTTACATCACAGCCTACTAATATCATATCTAAACCATGAGAATTACCATCACACCAACATAGTCAACATCAATAACATATAATTTTAAGTCAACATACATAAATTCTTGCATACACTGCTTCAAGCGTACTGATTTAATTTTCAATAAATAGCCCTATGGATACATAATCTTCCCAATTTAGATAACACTATCCCCATCCTCCTGCTACTAAACTTTTTGTTCATGCTTCTAACTTTAGATCATTTACTATCATAGGATTATGCGGAGGGATCTACAAGAACATCTGACTTTGGCATAGTGCATAAGTTGTCATGATCATGAATAAAATCTTTAAAACTTTTGAACATAAGGGCATTGATGGGATACTTTCGAGCATGCGTGCAATCCCATAACTATCTGTGGGGACTATCTGAGAAAACTATATCTGTAGGGATCTTAGCTTTACTTTTTTTGTTACCTTAAAATAAGGCAGAGTTAACATGAATAGAGCAAGATGAGGATATGTATAAATTTCTTAGAGAACACTTCTACTGCACGAATTGAGACAGGAAAGAAGGGAAATATTTCCTAAATTCCCTGTAGCCTTTCGAATAAATGTATAGACATCTCCGTACAATTCCGCAAGACTCTACTAGATACAACTTCATAGACACCCTAGGACACTTGAACTCTGGGCTCTGATACCAAGTTTTTCATGGATCGAGACTACCCCTAGTCGTAACACAGTGCTTGAAACTACAAGTGATCCCAAACTAACCCATGAACTGGCATACTGTTGAGCAATTGATTTATAATATATTAAATAGTTGGTTTTGTTGTGCAGAAATATAAGTTTAACAAAATCTGGGAAAAATATAATACTGATACAATTTACAATCTAATAAAACTGAGGAAAGAACTAAAATTACATGACTAACTCTAATTGGTATCCATGAAGCCTCTACTATATGGACTATCGATAGTTAGGACATGCCTCCAGCTGCCACTAATCAATACATATGAGTAATAAAGTAAATTACATGAACTATATCTGACTGGAGTCCCCAAAATAAGAGAACTCATCACCTGCTGGATAAAAACTACAACTATCTAGTCATGATGTGTGGACTACAATTGGTACCTACATTATGAAACAATGTAGCCATACAAACGTATATATGGATTAGTACTTCTAGAATGTACTGAGTAAGCGAGGTGAATGCAATAAGTAAAACTGATTTTATATGAAATCTTAAAGCATGCATGCTAAGTGTAAGTAGACTCGCCAAGAGATTGAAATAGACTGAAAGCTAAAATATCTTAAAACGTGAGTACTAATATAATTTTATAAGCTGGTGAATTACTACACTTAGTTTCTTAAAATTTTACTTTTATAATATAAGAAGAATTGAAGCTGGAAGATAGTAAAACTCGGGTATTGTAGGAATACTGGGTCTGAATCTATATGGTGGAAATTAACATAACTCAAGGATCAGAATACAGAAATATACTGAGCATGAGTACATTAAAACTGTGATATTGTAGAATGCAAGAACAAACATATGCATATTTCTGAAATAATCTGTAAACTGAAATATTGAAATTTGATAACTGAATAGCTGAGAATCTGTATGCTTTGGTCAAGAAAACCTAGACTGAAACTATGTTGAATACTGTACTGAGACTGTGGGAGCTAGCTATAACCGACATGCCCTCAAATATATTATTGGGGTCCAACCTGTAACCCTAGTTTGAAGGGTGTTAGTACCGTGCCATGGGTACTAACACTAGCAGTGTGGATCCACTAATCTGATGCCTCAAAGGACTAGGGTATCATGCCTAACTAATGGGAGACCCCTTAAAGTCTATAGAGGCACCGTAGTTCTTGAACTTAGGGACTTCTACAAACATCTCATGCCTAACTAACTGGGGAGACAAGTGCCTCATGTCTAAATAATGGGGGAGATAAGTGCCTCAAGCCTAACATACAAGGGAGACGCCATCCCTACGTTCACTCAGTGCTAAGTTTTACTCCCAACTAGAAGACACTGATTACTGAACTGAACTAAGCTTAACTAAACAAACAACTAATTATAGTAACTGACTGAATGACAATGCTTATGGTTTATCTGAAATTATTCTGAAGATACTGAAATTATGTAAACAACTAGGTATCGGGTGTTCATAACCCACCAACACTGAATAGAAATAACAATGATGACATATGAAGCTTTAAAAATCATTGTAGGGGATCATTACACAGAACCCAACATTTAGACATTTCATCAAACACATAAGAGTCATGAACATGAACATGGAAATATGGTATACATGTGAAAGCAACATGAATGCATGCCTAAATTCATAAGTTGGGGATTTAACATGGAATCAATAAAATAGGACATGGAAACTTTCAGTTCAACTCATGAATAGATTAATTTACTTGAAAACACTTGTACACATGGCAAAGTTTATAATTTGATATTATAACATGAAATTCAATTGGATACGTCATGGAAATCGAAACTTAAAGCATGAGATAACCTAACTTTTCATAAAAACATCCTTGGACATGAATTTAGTCAAATTACTAAAGAAATCATGATTTAAATTCATCTTGAACACATGATAATTCATAAACAAAAGAGAAAGTCATATCTTTAATTAAATAAAAGCTTTTTGGGATCCATGGGTGAAAAGGGACCCATGGGTGAACTCCCACGTACCTTAAACCCTTAATATTGGGAAGGAAGAACCATTCTTGAAGCTTTCTTGAAGGTTCTTGAACTTGGGGAACTTGAATTCTTAGTTTCCTTAGGGTGAAAGTAAAGAAATTGATGTTCTTGCAAGATGATTAGGGTTTCTTTGAGAAGAGAATTGGAGAAGAAGGGCAAAATTATGCCCTGACTGATGCCCAAATTGTGTTATGAGCGATTAGGTTGAGGTGGGAAAAGACACAATTTCCCCTCAATTATTTAAACCAAAAATTTTTAACTGTAATTTGGATTAAAGGGTCATCGCGACGTGGTCTTATCGTGGTGGCTTACTGGTTCTGATGAAAATGATCATAACTTTTCACTCGGGTATCGAATTAAGGTGAAATTTATATCATTGGAAAGATAATTCAATTATAAACAACTTGGTTGGTCTTGAGATGAAAAATTCCACGTATATCAAAAGTTATACATGTTCAAAGTTGACACTTGTAGAATCAAATACCAAACTTTGGACAAATCAAAGACTCTTAGCTCAACTTTGTTCTAAGTGATTCCTATGAACATTATTCACCTCATAAGTACTTCACACACCAGGATAAAGATTATGACACATGCATTCAAATTATAAGTCATGAACTAGACAAAAACACCTTCACCGCAATGTGATGTACGTGCCCAAGGGAATGTCACCGCGATACAGCCCTATCGCGGTGACTTGCTGGATTCGTGATTCAAACGTGACCCAAACCTTGTCCAAAAAATTCAAAACTCCCCCGAGACATACTTCTTTTCTCCCTAAACATGAATCAACTCAAAAGCTAATATCTCAGGGTTGGGAAGACCAAAATGAATATCCTCAAAGCTAGGGGTCTTGAAAATGACTAAGTCACCAACACTTAGTGAAAATTTAAAGACTTAATCCCCTTAAGAATGCATAAAAGTTGAATTGAGCTAGGGTGAGTATGGGGTATTACAATATCTCCCCCTTAGGAACATTCATCCTCGAATGAGACTGGTTAGACTGAGAGTACTATACTAAGGTAGCTGAGATCATATACTGAATATGTATGACTTGGAACATGATTGCATAACTGAGTCTGAAACATGATACATGAACTGAATATCATAAATTGAATTGATTCCCTGAATACTTCCAATGACATGAGAATGGTTATAACGCTGAGATAGAAACGAGAGAGTCAACTTATGAGTAACCATTACCTCTAGCTGGATCTAGTTTCATGAAGAAAAGACAAGAGGTTTAGGACGTGAAAACTCAGGGTATCACCATACCTCCCTCCTTGGGATACTTTGTCCTACAAATGATACTGACTAGGCTGAAATAATAAGAAAAGCCTGAGCTAATGCATGGGACACTTAAGAACTGAATTATGACCGAATATTTGAATCTAAAACATAATGTATGAACTAAACTAGATTCACAATTTACATGGATGCGAACAAACTATCTCTTTGAATGTCCATATCAATGAGATTTCGGATAGTATGACTAGATGGAAAGATGAAAAACCATAGAAAAATGTTTGTCTGACATCCAGACTAGATCACTGGTTATACTGACTGAATTATACTGAAAGCTTATTTTCAACTATACATTCCACTTCAAAACTACACTTCACTTGAGGCTACATAAAATATTCACATGGGCACTGATAACTCTACCGACTGAAGTCTGAGCTGAACTAAATTATCTCACTATATTCAAGCCTACTCGAATCTACAAAGTGCACACATAACACTATAATACTAGTCTAAATCATGAATTCAATACACCCTACTTTTTCACAACTTCCCATCTCATGAATAATTCTTATTACCACTTCAACAACTATATTCAACCCTTACTAGACTTTCACTGAAGGGCAATGCATTCATCCACATATATACAAACATGACATTCAAGCCATCTTCATAACCATGTATGCACTTCTAAACAAACACCCATACAAGAATCTTTCTCATATCCTCCAAACCTCTATCACTAACAATTTACTACCCCAAGAAAACACACATAAAAAATTCAACTAACCATGACATATATAAAAAAACTTAGCCTCAATCTTACTTTACACTTACCGCCTTATCTAAAACAAGAATACATTAATCTTTCATCAACAAGAAACATTAACTCTCCCCCATCTAAACAATTATTCATAATTACTATCTTGACATAAGGAGAGGTCACTGAATGGTTAGAACATGAGAACCTGAAGCATGACAGAATACTATGCATAACCTGGACACTTAACTGAGGCCTAAAAAATAGAGTGTCAAGAGCAAGAATTAATTAAAGAGACCAAAAATGAGGATACAGATTACATAATCTAAATTTCACTGATTATTAAGAGTGTAGCATGAGTAGGTGGAACTAAACATACTGTAAATCATGATTACATAAGTCATGAGCTGCATGACCTGATTTTGGAGTTCATAAGTTTCATAGAATATGATTTGTACTGCTAGAGTGAAATGGAACTTATTATACTAGGAACTGGAAACGTACATGTTTTTATGAAAAGCGTATGGATATTAGTTGTGATCATAGATCTGACATGTAAGGCATGATTAGATATTGTGAAGACTGACAAACTTTAAAATGAGGTAAGAATGGTTCGTTTATCTTCCTCCCTTACTGTTGTTGTACAACATACTTGATCACTACTAGAATCTGAGAGCCTAACTTGGTTCCTTATTTTATCATCTCGCCCTTAAATTTAGGCCATCATTCCAAGTCTGTGAACCATATAATAAATAACTCTAAACTGAACTGCCACCTCTTTACTCTAGAGTCTAGGGTATAATATTGTACATAAATGATAAAATCACCCTGAAAGAATACACTTGATAAGGTAAGGCCCACTGCTAGAACTTTTTTCTGATACACAATTCTTAGTTTTCTATAGCCCCAACAATCATCACCTAATAACTTAAACACTCAGTAACTTAGAATTTTTAGGAGTATCACCATACCCTGAGTTCACACCTTCTAGAATTTTAAACTCTTCTTTCTATTAGCTTAACCATCTAAGATTCAAACTTAAATTCTAATATTTACATGGATATTCCCAAAGTCTTTATGAACTATACTACTTACATCATAGCGTACTAATATCACATCTAAACCATGAGAATTACCATCACACTAACATACCTAACATCAAAAACATATAATTTTAAGTCAGCATACATATATTCTTGAATACACCGCTTCAAGCCTACTGATTCACTTTTCAACAACTAGCCCCATGGATACATAATCTGTTCAATTCAGATAACATTAACTCTAAACTACCACTGCTAAACTTCTGGGTTCATGCTTTTAACTCTAGATCATATACTATCATAGGATTCTGAGGAGGGATCTGTAAGCACATCTGACTTTATCTTAGTGCATGAGTTTTCATGATCATGAATTAAATCTTTAAAACTTTTAAACATAAGGGTACTAATGGGATACTTTCGAGCATGCGTGCAATCCCATAATTGTCTGTGTGGACTATCTGAGAAAACTCTATCTATAGGGATCTGAGCTTCACTATTTTTGTTACCTTAAAATAAAGTAGAGTTGACATGAATAGAGCAAGATGAGGATCTGTATAAATTTTGTAGAGAACACTTCTACTACATGATCCAAGACATAAAAGAAGGGAAACATTTCCTATTGCCTTATATCCTCTTGAAGAAAAGTACAGACGTCTTTGTACCATTCAATAAGTCTCTACTTGAGACGGCTTCATAGACACCCTATGACACTTGAACTCTGGGCTCTGATACCAAGTTTGCCACGACCCAAGACTACCCCTAGTCGTAACAAAGTTCTTGGAACATTAAGTGATCCCAAACTAACACATAAACTGGTATATTATTGAGCAACTGATTTATAAAATGTTAAATAGATAGTTCTACTGTGCGGAAATAAAAGTTTAACAAAATATAGGGAAAATATAATAATGATACAATTTATAATCTGATAAAACTGAGGAAAGAACTGAAATTACATGACTAACTCTTACTAACATCTATGAAAACTCTACTATACTGACTATAGATAGCTGGGACATGCCTTTAGCAACCACTTTTCAATACATATAAGTAATAAAGTAAAGTACATGAACAACATCTGACTGAAGTCAGCAAAATAGGAGAAATCATCACTTGCTGGTTGGAAACTGCAAATGTTTGGTCATGATGTGTGGACTACAACAGGTACCTACATTACTCAACATTGTAGCCACACAGATGTATATATAGATTAGTACTTCTGGAATGTACTAAGTACGAGGGGGTGAATGCAATAAGTTAAACTAATTTTGTATGAAATCTTAAAGCATGCATGTTAAGTGTAAGTAGACTCACCAAGTGACTAAAATAGACTGAAAGCTAAAATATCTTAAAACATTAGTAGTAACATAATCTGATAAGCTGGTGAATTACTACACTTAGTTTCTTAAAACTTTACTTTTATAATATAAGTAGAACCAAAGAATGCATGTTAAGTGAAAGTAGACTCACCAAGAGACTGAAATAGATTGAAAGCTAAAATATCTTAAAACATTAGTAGTAACATAATCTGATAAGCTGGTGAATTACTACACTTAGTTTCTTAAAACTTTACTTTTATAATATAAGTAGAACCAAAGCTGGAAGACAGTAAAACATGAGTAATGTCTGAATATTGGGTCTAAAACTATCGACATAACTCAAGGATCTGAATACACAAATATACTGAGCATGAGTGCATGAAAACTGTGATATCTGAGAATTCAAGACCAAACATATACAGATTTTTAAAATAATTTCAAAACTGAAATATTGAAATCTGATAACTGAATAGCTGATAATCTGTATTCTTTAGTAAAGCAAACCAGAATTGAAACTATATTGAATATTATACTAAGACTATGGGAGCTAGCTATAAATGGCATATCACAAATCTATTCTAGGGGACCAACTTATAACCCCAGTTGGAAGGGTGTCAGTATCATGCCATAGGAACTAACGTTGGATATGTGGATCCACTAATCTAATGTCTCAAAGGAATAGTGTGTCAGGCCTAACTGATGGGGGACCCCTTAAACTCAACAGTGGCACCGTAGGTTTGGAACTTAGGGACTGCTACTAATGTATCATGTCTAACTGACGGGGGAGGCAAGTGTCTCAAGCCTAACTGACGGGGGAGATAAGTGCTTCATGCCTAACTGATGGGGAAGACGCCATCCCTACGTTCACTCAGTGCTAAGTTTTACTCTCAACTAAAAGACACTAATTACTAGACTGAACTAAGCTTAACTAAACAAACAACTGATTATAATAACTAACTGGATGACAATGCTCATAGATTATCTTAAATCATTTTGAAGATACTGAAATTATGTAAACAACTAGGTATCAGGTGTTCATATGCCACCCACACTGAAAGGAAATAACAATGATGACATATCAATCTTTAAAAATCATAGTAGGGGATCATTACTCAAAATCCAACATTTAGACATTTCATCGAACACATAAGAGTCATCAACTTGAACATGGGAATATGATGTACATGTGAAAGCATGAATTTAACATGAAATTTGTGGAATAGGGCATGGATTCTCTCAACTCAAAGCATGAATAAATTAATTCACTTGAAAACACTTGTAGACATGGAAAAGTTCATAATTCGATATTATAACATGAAATTCAATTGGATACGTCATGGGAATCGAAATTTAAAGCATGAGATAACCTATCTTTTCATGAAAACATCCTTGGACATGAACTTAGTCAAATTACTAAGGAAATCATGATTTAAATTTATCTTGAACACAGAAACTTCATAAACAAAAGGGAAAGTTCATATCTTTAATTAAAGAAAATCTTTTTGGCCTCCATGGGTGAAAGAGGACCCATGAATGAACTCCTACATACCTTAAACCCTTAATCTTGGGAAGGAAAAACCATTCTTGAAGCTTTATTGAAGGTTCTTGAAATTAGGGAACTTGAATTCTTGGTTTTCTTGGAAAGAAAGTAATGAAATTGATGTTCTTGCGAGATGATTAGGGTTTCTTTGAGAGGAGAATTGGAGAAGAAGGGCAAAATTATGCCCTAACTGATGCCCAAATTGTGTTATGAACGATTTGATTGAGGTGGGAAAATACCAAATTGCCCCTCAATCATTTAAACCAAAAATTCATAACTGGAATGCGGATTAAAGGATCATCACGATGCAGTCTTATCACGGTGGCTTATTGGTTCTGACGAAAATGATAATATCTTTTTGCTCGTGTATCGAATTAAGGAAAAATTTGTATAGTTGGAAATCTAATTCAATTATCTATAATTTGGTGGGTCTTGAGATGAAAAATTCCATGTATATAAAAAGTTATACACGTTCAATGTTGACCCTTATAGAATCGAATACCAAACTTTGGACGAATCAAAAGATATTATCTCAACTTTGTTCTGAGTGATTCCTACGAACATTATTCACCTCATAAGAAATTAACACACTAGGATAAAGATTATGAAACATGCATTCAAATTATAATCACAAACTAGACAAAAACACCTTCACCGAAATGCGATGTACATGCCAAAGAGATTGTTACCACGACGCGGCCCTATCGCGGTGACTTGCTGGATTTGTGATCCAAACGTGACCCAAAACTTGTCAGAAAAATCCAAACCTCCCCCGAGACGTACTTCTTACTTCCCTAAACATAAATTAACTCAAAAACTAACATTTTAGGGTTGGGAAGACCAAAATAAATGTCCTCGAAGTTTAAGGATCTTGAAAATGATTAAGTCCCCAACACTTAGTGAAAATTTAAATCCTTAAGCCCCTTAAGCATGCAACTAAGAGCTGAATCAAGCTAGGATTAGTATGGGGTATTACACATATGTCAAAATCTATACCTCAATATTTCTTCAAACTTATAGCCTTATACAAAATAATCATACAACAATCATTCACTGAAAGGTTAGAACATGAGAAGAAAGAATACTATCAATAATTTTGACACTTAACTGTGGCTTGAGGAATAGAGTATCCATGACATGGAATCATTAAAGAGATCTAAACTGAGGACATATATAACATAATTTGAATTTTTCATTGATCATTAGGAGTGTAGAATGAGTACCTGGAACTGAACATACTGTAAAGCATGGGTACATGAGTAATAAGTTGCATGACTTGAGTTTGGAGTTCATACACTCATGGAATATGATTCGTACTGTTGAGTGATCTGAGACTCCTCATACTAGGAGCTAGAAGCGTATATTATACTATGAAAAATGCATGAATACGAGCTATGATAATGGAGTGACATGTAAGGCATAAGTAGATATCATGATGACTAAAGTACAAAACTTTGCACTAAGATAAGAATTGGTTGGGCATCATCCTATGTTACTGCAGTTCTACAACATACTGGCATCACTACTAGAATCTGAGAGCCTAGCTTCGTTCCTTGTTCTATCATCTCCCTCTTAGCTTTAAGCCATCATTCTAAGTCTGTGAACCACTTAATAAACTCTAATATAAATACAACCACTTTACTCTAGATCATGAGATATAGCAATATACATTAAAATAAACTCACCATGAAATACCTGAAAATGTAAGGCCCGTTGGTAGTACTTCCTTCTAATATACAACTGTTAGCTTTCTATATCCCCAACAATCATCATATAATAACTTAAACACTAACTTAGAATTTTCAGGAGTATCACCATACCATGAGTTCACACCATGTAGAATTTCAACTCTTCCCTCTATTAGCTTAATCATCTAAGACTCAAACATATATTCTAACACTTAACATGGATATCCCCAAACCTTTAATGAACCATACTAACTTCCTTTATAGCCTACTAATATAACATCTCTAAACTTATATTTTTCCCTAAACCATGAGAATTACCGTTACACCTGAACACCTGACATCAACAACCATAACCCATAACTTAACCGGCAAGAATATCATTTACTACACTAATAGCCTCGATCGCACTTAATAACTCAAGGCTACTATCAAAGCACACACACTTCAAAAACTTAGAAATACTATAATACCATTTCACCTTAGGTACTTTTATTACCCGAACCAGGGCCTAGATGTAATGGGCATCCCAAGTCCAACCAGGTCCAGGGATCGCCCCCTTAACCTAACCCAACTGCCTATTACAGCCTCAGATGAGATGAATTTTGAACATATAACAAGATAGTGTTATTGTTCACATCAAGACTCTAGGATAGGATCACGACCGTGACTGGCCCAACTGATTCTAACCTTACCAAACCCAACCATCCATACCATACCAAAACAAAGAGAATATCAAAACATAATATAACAATCAATACCAAAATGTAAGATAATGGAATAGTGAGAAATTATGTCTGATGATGCCAGCCTCCCAGCTTATTCCAATGCCAAGACCGACACCAATACCAATCCCGCCCATACCAACCCCTAGAAGTACAACAAAACCTTTATCTAAAGAATACAAATATTCGGTTGGAACATGCCCCCAACCATTGCCAAGACCGATATCCAAAACAAAAGCAAAATGTCTAAGAATGTCCATATCATGAAATAAAGCCTTTTAGAAAGATGGAAGCTCACCACTTCTATAAAAATGTTATCCCCGAGTCAACCAGTATGTAGGAGAAGTCGAATGGCCGGTTCCTGCATAGTGTGGGTATACAGCCACCAGTAGATGGGTTAAGAGTGTCCGCTAGCATGTATCTCAGGATAAGGATAAAGTAATGACATTTAAACAACCAAGTAAAACCATCCATTATACATACGACCATACATATATATAAGTTACGGGAAAGGAAATTCATGTTTAGCATGTATTTAAAACCTTTTACTTGCGTTGTGTAACCTTGTCGTTTAACCACACCCATAGGATGTATGGGTTCAACTCCCCCTGCTGAAAGAGTCCCAGTGCTTGTAGCCGCATGACTAGGAAATATCCCATGGGATGACTAGTACATCCCTCTAATATAAAATGTGACACACGTGGCCATCAAAGACCCCTCATATAGGCAAATATGAGTTTCCACTTTTGGTTCCCCTGGAACCTCCACCTTCCATGGCTCAGTTACACATCCCGCCATTAATGCCCAAAATAAAACCATGTCCAAACCAATTCAATTACAATTTATTAACCAAGGCCATTTATTAGTGGTATCGTCATACAACCATACTCGCAAAATTTATCCACAGCCAAACCATTTAGGTTAAGGGCACTCTCAAGTGCCCGATCTATTTACCATATTGACCTCTTGGGAGACTTCCATGTACTCCACAATCAAAACCAATAATTCTTTAACCTTTGTAAACCATTTAACCCATTTATAGTTTCATCCATAAATTGAAAACAAGTAAGAGTTCCATTTAAAGAAGTCAATGCAATGAACATAATTTTATAAGCATTTTATCAAAAACCTTGGGGGTATAATAAAATCAAAATCAATTCCAAAGACCATTAAAACATTACCATGCAATCCAATTTCCCAAAACCACCATCAATGCATATAAAAGTACAATTAAACTATATGAAACTATAACCAAACCATTTATACCAAAACCCCCAATTATTAGTGGAAAACCATAACCCATGCAATATTAAAACCATGAAAACAGCCATAAAATTCATGCCTTTTTAGAAGTAGGGAGTAGGGAAGAGACACATGCCTTAAACCGAGAAAGATGATGGAAGAAAATCACCAAAGCAAGCCCAAGTTGAAACCCTAGCTCTCTTGCCCCAAAATTTCTTGAGAGAATTTTGGAATGTTTAGGAATAGTTTTCTATGTGTTAATGAATATAATAATAGGGTAAATAACCTCCTTAATGTATTAGAAGTCGTGGGTCATAATTAGGGTAAGTACGGAAATGTCTAGAATACCCCTACTTAAGTCCCTTAAAAGCCCATCACAAGGATACGACTGGCCCTATTACCAGTCATATCCTTCTTTACGATTGGTTCCCACTAGTCGTACCTAGTCCTAAACCTTGGATCAGACACTGTCCAATATATAACTCATCCAACAAAGTCGTAACCTCAGCATATGAATCGTACCCATGATCTGTATCCCTAGCAGAATGAATTACCTAGAGGATCAAACACTGCTCACTATATGAGTCACTGATACGACTTGAATCAAAGCCTTATGACTCATACCCTTAAGTCATGACCATTCTAGTTATCAAAACCATCCCACCAACTAACAATGGTCAACTTACGACAGGACCATACCACTCGTACCCCAGCATACGGCTTGTACCCTAGAGTAGTATTAGGTTTGGAAAATAGTTTTCAAGGAAAATTTTCTATGGCCAAAACCCAGGATGTAACATTCTCCCCCACTAGGAACATTTGTCCCCGAATGACTAATAAGGTAGGGGTAACCACACACAGATTCATTTTCATTATCAAACGTCCCTTTAATAAGTTTGAAAACAAAGAGACAAAGATATTAATCTTTCCTTTAACAAACTCTATAAAATAAAGATGTGTTCAAGAAAACATACTTTTCGTACGAATACCAGGAGAAGAAAACAAATGTGGATACTTGGACTTCATGTCCTCTTCTGCTTCCCATGTAGCTTCTTCCACCTTATGGTTCCGCCAAAGAACCTTAACCGAAGCCACATCCTTGGTTTGCAACAGACGAACTTACCTATACAATATCTGGACTGGGACCTCTTCATAAGACAAAAATCTGAGATGCCTAACCCTTCTAAAGGAACAACCAAAGAAGGATCGCCAACACACTTCCTCAAGATAGAAATATGAAAGATCGAATGAACCAAATCAAAACAAGATGGAAACTCCAATTCATAAGCAATATTACCAACTCTCTGCAAAATCCCATAAGGACCAATAAATCAAGAACTGAGCTTCTCCTTCTTGCCAAACTGCACTACTCCCTTCATGGGAGACACCTTTAGGAACAATGTGTCCCTAACCTCAAATTCCAAGTCTCTACACCTGTCATCCACATAGGACTTTTGGCAAATCTGAGCAGCCTTAAGACTATCCCAAATCATATTCACCTTCTCCATAGTTTGATAGATCAAATTAGGACCAACTATATCCGCCTCACCAAGCTCATACCATCCAATAGGAGATCTACACCTCCTACCATACAACACCTCAAACAGAGCCATACCAATACTAGAATGATAGCTATTGTTGTAAGAAAACTCCACCAAAGGTAGATGGTCAACCCAACTACCACTATAATCAATCATACATGCCCAAAGCATATCCTCTAATGTCTGAATGGTTCTCTCCGCTTGCCCATCTGACTGCGGATGTAAAACAGTACTCAGACTAACCTTAGTCCCTAATCCTTTCTAGAAAGACCGCCAGAAATGTGAGGTAAACTACATACCATGATAAAAAATAATCAAAATAGGCACCCCATGTAACTTCACAATCTCTTGAAGATACAACTTTGCATAATCATCGACCGAAAAGGTAGTCCTTATCGGTAAAAATTGAGCATACTTGGTTATCCTATAGATGATGACCCAAATCGAATCAAAATGATTTAGAGGCCGAGGAAGACCGGTAACAAAATCCATATTGATCATCTCCCACTTCCATTCAGGAAACTCTATTTCTTGATACAACCTACCAGGCCTCATGTTTTCAACCTTAACCTATTGACACACCATGCACTTAGCCATAAGGTCAACCATATCCCTCTTCATACCATTTATCTAATAGATTTCCTTGAGATCATGATAAATCTTTGTCGAACCAGGATAGACAACATAGCACGAATCATGCGCCTCAGCTAAAATCCTTTTGTCGCAACCTATCGACATTCGAAACACATAATCTCCCTTGGTACCGCAAAGTACCATCACTACTAATCTCGAACACTGCCACTTTTTGCCCACCAATATCACTATTGATTTTCATCAAGACCAGATCCAACACTTGTTTCCCCATAATATCTGCACCAAGAGATGATTAAACCACTTCTTTCACCATCACACCACCATCTTTGAAATCCAAGAGATGAACTTCAATATTGTCCAAGCGGTATATATCCTTCACCAATTCCTTCTTACCTTCCTCCACATGAGACAAACTTCTTATAGACAACCTACTAAGAGTATCGACAACCATGTTAGCCTTACCTGGGTGGTAGTGAACACTTATATCATAGTCCTTGAAAAGCTCAAGCAATCTCGTTTGGATGAGATTAAGATCCTTATGTATGAATACTTACTAAAGACTCTTATTATCAGAAAAAATTTCCACATGAACACTATACAAATAATACCACCATATTTTCAAAGAAAACACAACCGCCAACAGCTCCAAATCATGAGTAGGATAATTCCTCTCATACACCTTCAATTGTCTGGAAGCATAGACAATAACCTTCCCATGTTGCATCAAAACATAACCAAGCCCTACCCTAGATGCACCATAGTAAACCACAAACCCATCATTGCCTTCCGATAAAGTCAAAATCAGAGTCAATGTCAACCTATCCTTTAATTTCTCAAAACTCCTCTCACAAGCATCCGACCAAGAAAACTTAACCTTGTTCTGAGTTAACTTAGTCAATAAAGCAGCTATTGATGAGAAAATTTCCATGAACCGCTTTTAGTACCTGACTAAACCCAAGAAGCTCCAAACATCAAATACAGTCATGGGCCTAGGCCACCCCTTCAACGCAGAAACCTTATGAGGATCAACCATTGTCCCTTCACTAGAAATAAAGTGACCCAAGAAAGTCACATCATTCAAACAAAACTCACAGTTAGAGAATTTTGCAAACAACTTTTGTTCCTTTAAGGTCTGCAAGACCACACGGGGGTGATTAGCATGATACACCTCACTCTTTGAATGCATCAGAATGTCATCAATAAACACAATGAAAAAGAGATCTGAATACTGCCTAAATACCCTGTTCATCACATCCATAAATGTCTTCGGAGTATTTGTCAATTGAAATGACATTATCAAGAACTCAAAATGCCCATATCGAGTATAAAAAGTCATCTTTGGGATATCCATATCCCTAATCTTAAGCTGATGGTACCCAGATAGAAGATCTATCTTTGAAAAAAATTTGGCACCCTACAACTGATCAAACGGATCATTTATCCTTGGGAGAGGATACTTGTTCTTGACCATTACCTTGTTCAACTGCTTTTAGTCAATGCACATCCGAAGGAAACCATCCTTCTTGCACATAAACAATACCGGTGCACCCCACGGAGAAATACTAGGATGAATAAATCCTTTATCCAGAAGATCCTTAATTTTCTCCTTGAGTTTTCTTAACTTAGCCAGAGCCATTCTATACGAAGGAATAGATATTAAACAAGTGTCCAAAAGCAAATCAATACCAAACTCTATTTCACTATCCAGAGAAACACCAGAAAGATAATCCAAAAAGACCTCTAGAAACTTATTAACTACCGAAACTGACGGTAATGAAGGACTTTTTGAGTTTGAATCTTTAACCCGAACCAAGTGATAAAGACACCCTTTAGAGATAAACCTTCGAGATTTAAAATAAGAAATAAATCTTCCCCTAGGAGATAAAGAATGACCCTCCCATTCTATTTTTGGCTCGCCAGGGAACCTAAAGATGACCTTACGAGTCCGACAATTTAAAGATGCATAACTAGAATGCAACCAATCCATACCCAAAATTATATCAAAATCCACCATACCCAAAATTATATCAAAATCCACCATACCCAACTCAAATAGATCTACCAAGGTCTACCTATCACCAACAGATACCACACACCTTCTATAGACCCGTTCAGCAATGATTGAATCTCCTACCAAGGTAGAAACATAAAAAGGATTCAAAATAATTTTTGGATCAAAACCAAAAGACACAGCTATATAAGGAGTCACATAATAAAGAGTGGAGCCCAGATCAAGCAAACAATATATGTTATGGAAAAGAGTAGTAACGTACCAGTAACAACATCAGGTGAATCCTCAGATTCCTGCTGAGATGCCAAAGAATACAGCCTATTTCGACCAATACTAGAACCAGGAGCAGTAACAGAAGTAGATGCCACACCACCAGGTGTAGGAGCACAAGATAATGCATACTGAATTTTATTTACCCCTGTAGCAACCTTATTAGATGGATAATCCTTGAGTTGATGGCTTACCTAGACGAACTTAAACCACTTATCTCTACATTCCTTATAGAATCCCTGATGAGGATGACCACAAAACCAAAAAGGAGGACATGAAGAAATAAACTAACTTTCGCTCACCTGAGATTGGGCAACCAGACCCCAAGAATTATCATCACCTTAGTGATACCTATCACTCGAATATTGTGGGTAAGGAGCACTGGTAGCAGAGAGTGAAGCAGAACTCCCTCACTTCTTTTTCTACCACTTGTCACTATCTCTACCACCCTGAGACTATGCACCTCCCTGATCAGAAAATCTGATGCGTTTTCCCTACCTATCCCCAAATTATACCTGCTTTCTCTTCTTATCCTCAACCTACTGCATATAAACAGTCAACCTAGAGATGTCCATATCCTAAATGAGCAAAGAAGTATTACTCTCCAAAATCATATCTCTATTCATCCTAGAAACAAACTTCCTCATTCTCGACCTTATATCAGCCACCAAATCAAGAGCATACCTTGACAATTGATAAAGCTTTAAGGCATATTCCCTTACAGACATTCTTCCTTACCCGAGGTTCACAAACTTCTACATCTTATCTTCCCTCAACCCTAGAGAAAACAAATAATCCATGAAGGAATTATAAAAGGCCTTCCATAACCATTCCTCTTCCATATCACCCTTACCTCCATCCCACTTCTCATACCACTGATAAGCAATATCTTTGAGTTGATAAGCTGCAAAACTAACTCCCTCCACATCAAAAGTTTGCATAACCCAAAATATTTTCTCTAGTTCACCTAAGAAGCCCTGTGGGTCTTCCTCCACCTTTACTCTCGTATGAGTAGGAGGAACCATCTTCATAAACTGACAAACCCTTATGGCCTCAGTAGATAGAAGCATTAGCCGCACCCCATTCATCCTGAGCAGCAACGATCTAAGCAATAACATGGATAGAATGACAAAACTCCACATTCATCACATTACCCTGAGGGACCTGAGGAGTAATAGAAAGAATTAGAGAAACTCCAGCACAATCAGTAATAGGACCATGAGATCGAAGATGTACTCCAGACATAGGAGGTACCCCTTCAGCATTATCCCTTGATGAGGCAGAAGGATTCCTTTACGTTTTAGATCTAGGAGGCATGATTTGAAAGACAAATAACCAAGGATTAGAGAGGATTCCAGGACTGAGAATTTAAAGGAAGTGAAACATTTCTAAATGTCTTGTAACCTCTTTATTCTGGGTGTGGCGCGCTACATACCCTTAAAAAAGACTCTACTTGACACGACTTTGTGCACTTCCCAGTTGGCCATGAACCTAAAGCTCGGATACTAACTTGTCATGACCCAAACTAGGTCTAAGACGTAATAGGCATTCCATGTTTAAACAGGATCGGGGAACGCTCCCTTAACCCAACCCAACTTCCTACTACAGCCTCAGATGGGTTGAATTTCAAACATATAACAAAATAATATTATTGTTCACATCAAGAATCTAGGATAGAATCGCGACCGTGACTGACCCAACAAAGTCTAACCATACCAAACCCTATCATCCACACCATAACAAAACAAAGAGAATATCAAAACATAATATAACAATCAATCCTAAAATGTAGTATGATGGAACAATGAGAAATTATGTTCGATGATGCCAGCCTCCCATCTTATTCCAATACCAATGCCGATACCAAGACCTATACCCCCATACCAACCCCCGAAAGTGCCAAAAAGTCTCTATCCAAATAATACAAATATCTGGTGGGATATGCCCCCAACCATGGCTAAAACTAATATCCCAAACAAAAGCAAAATATCTAAGAATGTCCATATAATGAAATAGAGCCTTCCAGTAAGATAGAAGCTTACCACTTTAATCCAAATGTTGTCCCCGAATCAATCACTATGTAGGAGATGTCAAACGGTTGGTTCCCTTATAACGTGGGTATATAGCCGCCGGTAGATGGGTTAATGAGTGACCGCTAACATGTATCTCAGGATAAGGATAAAGTAATGCCATTTAAACAACCAAGTAAAACCATTAATTATGCATACAACCATACACATATATAAGTGTCGGGAAAGGGAATCCATGTTTATCATGTATTTAAAACCTTTTACTTGGGCTGCGTAACCTTGCCGTTTAACCACACCCATGGGCCATATGGGTTCAACTCCCCCTGCTGAAAGAGTCCCAATGCGTGTAGCCGCATGAACAGGAAATATCCCATGGGATGACTAGTACATCCCTCCAACATAAAATATGACACTCACATGTGGCAATCAAAGACCCCTCATATCGGCAAGTATGATTTTCCAGTTTTGGTTCCCCCAGAATCTCCACCTTTCACGGCTCAGTTACAAATCTCGAGATTAATTCCCAAATTAAAAACATGTCCAAACCAATCTAATTACCATTTATTAACCAAGGCCATTTATTATTGGTATCGTCATACCAACCATACTTGCAAGATTTATCCATAACCAAACCATTTAGGTTGAGGGGACTCTCAAGTGCCCTATCTGTTTACCATATTAACCTCTTGGGAGACTTCCATGTACTCTACAAGCAAAATCAATGTCTTTAACCTTTGTAAACAATTTAAACCATTTATAGTTTCATGTATAAGCTGAAAATAAGCAAGAGTTCTATTTAAAGAAGTTAATGCAATGAACATATTTTTATAAGCATTTTATCAAACACCTTAGAGGTATAATATAGCCAAAACTAATTCCAAAGACCGTTAAACCATTACCATGTAATCCAATTGCCCAAAACCACCATCAATGCATATAAAAGCATAAATAAACTATAGGAAACTTTAACCAAACCATTTATACAAAAACCCCCAATTATTCATGGAAAACCATAACCCATGCAATATTAAAACCATGAAAACAACCATAAAATTCATGCCTTTTTAGATGTAAGAAGTAGGAAAGAGACACATACCTTAAACCAAGAAAGATGATGGAAGAAAATCACCAAAGTAAGCCCCAAATCAATCTCCAAGTTGAAACCCTAGCTCTCTTGCCTCAAAAGCTCTTATGAGAATTGTTGAATATTTACGAATAGTTTTTTTATGTGTTAATGAATGGAATAATAGGGTAAATAACCTCTTAAGTGTATTAGAAGTCCTGTTTCATAATTAGGGTAAGTGGGGAATGTCCAAAATACCCCCACTTAAGTCTCTTAAGAACCCGTCATAGGGATACGACTGACCCTATTACGAGTCATACCCTTCCTTACTATTGGTTCCCACCAGTCATACCCAGGCCTTAACCTTGGATCAGATACTATTCAGTATATGACTCAGCCAACCAAGTCGCAACCTTGGCATATGATATTTACCCATGATCCGTATCCCTAGAAGAATGAATTACCAAGAGGATCAAACACTGCCCACCATACGAGTCACTGATACGACTCGTATCCAAGCCTTATAACTCACACTCTTAAGTCATGAACATTCCATTGATCAAAACAATCCCACTAACTAACACTGGTCAACTTATGACAGGATCATACCGCTCGTACCCCAGTATACGGCTCGTACCCTAGAGTCGTATTAGGTTCGGAGATTAGTTTTCAAGAAAAATTTTCTAAGGCCAAAACCCAGGATGTAACAGATACACCACTAGATCATACCCACATCATCATACCCAACTTCAAATAAAAAAACTTAATTTTTTGCATACACTATTTCAAACCTACTAATTCACCTTCATATATCTAGCCCTATGGATATATAATCTACTAAATTTAGATAACACTATGTCCACTTTACTGTTGTTAAAACTTCTGGGCTCATTCTTCTAACTCTAGATCATATGTTGTCATAGGATTCTGAGAAGGGATCTTAAAGCACATCTAACTATGGCTTAGTGAATAATTTTTCATGAACATGAATAAAATCTTTTAAACTTCGAAATTTAAAAGCACTGATGGGATACTTTCAGGCCTGTGTACTATCTTATAACTATCTGTGGGGACTTTTTGAGAAAACACTATCTATAAGGATTTATGCTTGGTTATTTCTGTTGCCTCAAGAATAAGATACATTTGTCACAGAATCTATAGAAGTTCCTTAGAGAACACTTCTACTGCACGATCTAAGATATGAAAGAAGGGAAATATTTCTTAACTACCCTGCAGCCTCTCAAAGGAAAGTACAGATATCTTTGTACCATTCCAAAAGACTCTACTAGACACGACTTCATAGACACCCTAGGAACTGGAAATCTGTAATCTGATACAAAGTTTTTCATGACCGAGACTACCCCTAATTCGTAACATGGTGCTAGGAACCACAAGTGATCCCAATCTAACCCAAGAACTGGCATACTACTTGAGAACCTGATTTTAAATTGTATAAAATCTAAATTTCCTGAGTAGAAACATGATCATAAGGAAATTTTGAAAAAGTAAAATACTGATAAAGTTTACATCATGATAAAAAATGAAGAAAGAAACTTAAATTACATGAATGACTTTGATTGACCATCTATGAAGCCTCTACTATACTGACTATAGATAGCTGGGACATGCCTCCAACTACCACTAATCAATACCTATGAATAATCAAAATAAAGTACATGAACTATAACTGACTGGAGTTCTCAAAATAAGAGAACTCATCACCTGCTAGCTGGAAGCTGCAAACTGTCGGATAATGATGTGTGGGCTATAATTGGTACCTACATTATGAGACAATATAGCACATAGGTATATATGTGGATCAGTACTTTGGAATATACTAAGTAAGTGGGGGTGAATACAGTAGGTAAAATTGGATAGATACATAATCTTAAAACATGCATGCTAAGTGCAAGTAGACTCACCAAGAGATTGAAATCAACTAAAAGCTAAAGTATCTTAAAACATGAGTAACAAACATAATCTGATAAGCTGGTAAATCACTACACTTATTTTCTTAAATCTTTACTTTTGTAGAATAAGTAGAATTGGAGCTGGGAAGCGGTACAAACATGGATATTGTATAAAATCTAATGTAAAGTTGAATATGTTTTAAAAATGAACTGAGGATCATGTATGGATGCTAAACGTGAAAATAACATGAACATATAAAACTGAGAATGCAATACCAAGTAAATCATGTACCAAAATGATATGAGTAATTGAATAACTAAAATAATCTATAAAATTGATTGAATAAATAATGAAATCTATCTACTTAGTCAAGCAAACCTAACTTGATATACACTGAATACTGACTGAAATTGTGGGAGCTATCATGTAACAGACATAAACCATGGATATTACCACAAAGTCCAATATCTAGCACACATTGAGGAGGTCTTTTCCATTCTTACCATCGAAGTGGAACCTGAACTAGAGTGATCACAAAATTGAGCCCATTTGGGAAGGAGAAATTCTCATTGGCGAGTCCCTAAATCCTATGGGGGCACATAGTTTTTGGGAAGTAGGATGTGCTAAAACCACACTTTTCTCTTGGCGCTAAATCTTACTCCTTACTGAATGACACTAGTGTTATTCATAGTTTAACATAACATGGTACTGTACTGACAAAGATCAATTTAAACTTAAAAATAGTAATGAAATCATGGTTTGACTAACTTGTAATTTGAAAAGTCATAAATAGCAAGTAAACACATAGGTATAGGGTGTTCATAACCCGCCAACATAGAATGATTACTAAAATAAAAAATCAATACTTAAAATCGCAGTATGGAAATCATGGTTCAAGGACCCAAAACATAAACATTCCACCAAACATGTGAGAATCATGAACTTAAACATAAGGATGTGTTAGACATGAAGAAACAACATGATTACATGGATAAATTCATAATTTGATATTGCAATATGAGATTCACTTGAACATGACATGGGAAATTGTAGTTTAAATCATAAATTAACCTAACTTTTCATGAGATCATACATGGAATGAAACTGAGTTCAATTACTATGGAAAGACATGAATTTAACCCATCTTGAACATATAAAACTCCATAATAAAGAAATAACCCATATTTTAATCAAAGAGAAGGGGTTGTTTGGGCTCAATGGGTGAAAGAGTCTCATTGATGAACACCTACATACTTTAATTGAACGGATTCTTGAAGAATTCTTGAAATTGAAGCTTGAATCACTGTGTTCTTGAGAGAAGAAGCTTGGATTATTTTTCTTGGGAAAAAGGAGGGTTTTTATGTGAGTTGTTTTTAGGATGATGGGAAAATAATGCCCTTTTTGGTGTTATAATCATTTTTGGATGATTGGGGTCGAGAGAAAAGGAACAAATTACCCCTTGGCCCTTAGAAGCTCAAATAATGAGGGAATAACCTTTGTGTCACGTCCCTTATTCTGGGGGAGAGACCAACGTACCACACACCTTATTTTGAAGGAGAGACTAACGCGTCATGTGCCTATCACGGATGCTTACTGTTTCTCACGAAAATGGTCATAACTGTTTTCTCGGGTATAGGATTAAGGAGAAATTAGTATCATTTGAAAGCTAGTTCAATTATCTATCATTTGGTGTGTCATGATAGATATTAGAGACTCTTAGCTCAACTTTTCTCTAAGTAATTTCTATGAACATTTTTCACCTCATAAGAACTTAACACACTAGGATAAAGGTCATGACACATATTAAAATATAAATCATGATATTAGAGTTTACACACATAGGTGCGACGGTTCAATTTCTAGCTTAAAATTATGGGGTGTTATAGATAACTACATTAGAGGCCTCTGCCTTAGGTCTCCCAAGTATAACATAGCACTGTGCACACCCTCTCCAATACTGAGTAAACTCACTCTACTATAACAAGCTCCTCGAGTTCTATCTCGAGCACCTCTATTACCACCCTTGCCACTCTTGGACTACCTTTGACTGCAAGTATAGAAGCCTAGAAAAGCCGAAGCTGAGAACCTTACTAGGAAGGATCCAATGCACACTAAGGATAGTCTCTCGTACAATGACTATTATTATCATATAAGTAACACCCTATGCTACTTGATTCATGCAAAAAAGTCCCAAAAGAACCAGAACGGCCTCCCTAACTCGAAAAACCCATACTGTAACCTCTACCCATATGACCTAACCTCTAGCTACCTAAGACCCTAAAAACTAAAAACATACTATTTAAACCCCATAAGTTTCTTGTACTAGTCTACCATGATGTTCGTGAGCACCTCTATCGAAGAAATCCCTATCTCAGAACATATGTCTACTAAATTCACCTGATCGATAGATCTTCTTAGCAATGCCACCACCTTGAGTACCCTAATAAATTAACTCAGACAACTTAGAATTCTATAATATACTCTAGAAAGAAGCTCTTGACTCGACCATCTAAGTTGCACTTAATTGATATTAACCTGCCAAACCCTTGACAAACTTTTTGGTCCTCTCTAACTTAGTAGAGTTACTGGCGGTGGCATAATTAGATAGTGCATAAAAATATGCCGCATACTCTACAATAGTGATTGAGCACTACTCTAACCGATCAAACTTATCTATAATTTGATCCCTCAAACTTAAGGTATGAACCTCTCCAGAAAAGCCTCTAAAACTAGGTCTACGTCATAGCAGGCAAACACAATGGTCTATAACTAGTAAGAGACCACCACTATCTGTCGATATCAATCAACTGATAAGTAATGTAAGCAACACCATGCGAATCAAGGGATCCGAGACTATGCAACCTCTTCTGACAGTCAAGTAAAGACTCATAGGCGTCCACTTCAATGCACCATTAAACTTGGGAGAATCCAAGCGATTGAACCTCTCAAACATATTTTAATCATTATAAGAAATAGCATGACCTAAAGTAATACGAGAAATGGTGAGTCTAATAGTAAAAGAATCATCATATAGAGAAAGAGGTGTACCACAATAGATATTTGTACCCTTGGAGTCAAAAAACCATAAGTAAGATCCTGCCCTAGCGGTTGAAGACCTCTTGGAGTCTGTGAAATACTTTGACAATTTAGTGGAACACCTGTTTAGGGAACACCATCAAAATGACCCAACGAATAAATTAACAAATCCTATAACACTGGGTAGCAACTGAACTCTATGGGATATGAGTTGGTCCCACATTCTCTGTCTAATACTCCTCGTTATCATAATAAATCTCTATATTAATAGAGGATACCCTAGTATCCTCTGTCTAGAGCATCCCCTCATGCTTGACCGCAACCTCTTACTCTACTACAAACCCTGCATTGTCCCCTAACTGAGGACTCAACAATGGGTGTTAGCTTATCATACTTAACATCTCTAGATCTAGTCCATATGATTTGTGTAGAAAATAATGGAATAAATGTTTAGAATGATAGGTATGAACCACCCACATGATAAGAAATTAAATTAGAGAAGTTTTTTCCTATAGATATCTTATAGCCTCTCAAAGATTGATATAAGAATGATGAACCTGACACTCTAATACTAATTTTTCATGAACAAAAAGTCAAATTCATGATAGTACATACCATGAACCAGCCTAGGTAGGTATGCTAAAACTCAAAAAGAGAGGAAAATTAATATATGAAGAAAAATCAAGTATATACGAGACTCAATGGAAGTCAGCCAATAATATGTAAATAATATAAGTATCCAAACAAACTACATAAATCCCTAAGACTAAATGTCATAGGTGTGAAGAGAATCTAATAAAATTTTAAAAATTTAATGACACATAAGTCCGTCTTTGAAAGTAAATAAAGATAAGATAAAAAGGGAGGATTTCAAAATTCGCCTCATACTTTGGAGCTCATCAGTACCTCAACTATCAATCTCTTACAACACGAAATCAGCCATTGTATGTCTTTCTCATTCTGGGATGTGCACTGAAAGGGCACAAAAGTAGGAGTGAGAATGGTCCACTTATACTTAGTAGATATCATAGGCTGATTTTGCAAAGAAGAAAACTAAATAAGTAAAAGGTACTATGAGCATATTCCACCTACAAACATAATATTTTCCAAACTGTAGCTCACACCATCTCCACTAATAGCTCTACAATATTATATCAAATAAGAGAAGCTACATTCGATATAGAGGAACAAAGTATACGACAATAATTACTAGAGAAATACAAATGATGCATTGCAATTCAATGCAATGATGGTGGGATGATAATGATAACCCATCGCATGACTCTTTGTATACACCTTTTGAGCCTCAGCTCTTCAAGATACAACCCATGAGTGGTTCACAACCCATATACATTTCACAATCTCAATCCCATATCTCAATTAACCTTGTCAGTTAGTGATCACAACTAAGAGTTTTAAAGGGAATCGTTTTCTCTCAAAATTAGTGTTTCTCAGTGGTACCAATATCCCATGAATATATATATATATATATATATATATTAAATAAGGATGTTTGCTAATAATAAATCAATATGAAGATGATAATCAATTCAATATCGGTATATATAATCTCAGAATAAACTCCACATATCAATAATTCAAATTATAAGCCCTCGCTCGGCACCACTAGAATAAATATTCATATAAGAAGACATCAATAATATCATTTCAAAACCCCTCATTTGGATATTACTATCATGATAGGGGAAAGTAATGCTCAAATAGGACTATGATGTCTTTTCAATCCCTCACATGGGCATCACAATAATGATAATAGCAATAATGCACACATAAAACCTATGGTATCAAATAAATCCCCCACTCAGGCATCATAAAAATTATATACTCTCAAGCTAACTATGTAAATAAGCACCCACGCAGGTGTAATACCCCGTATTTCCCTAGCCTAGGTTAACACTCAGTGCATGGGTTATCCTAGATAAAATTTTTGAAATACTCAGTAATTTTCAGATTTGATCCTGCCATTGTGTAGGAAATTTAGTTAGCTTTCCAATGATATAAAATTCTCCTAAATTTGATAACCGGGTAAGAAGTTATGGTGATTTTAAGTTTCAGGCGTTAAACACCGTCATTCAGGCAAGTAGCGCGTTGTGGAGTGTGTTAAAATAGAAATTGTCAGTTTCTAGTGTTGCTCCATGATGTTGGCGCATCACTCCATAGACCTAGTTCACAATTATCAATTTCCAGTGAGCCAACACGATCCTACCGCGTCACTGTGCACTTACAGTTTGCAACTAAAGTGGCAACGCAATACCACCGCATCGCGCGACCATGCACTTTCCCAGTCATTATTTTCCAGTGGCTTGGCGTGATAGTGGCACATCTTGCTAGGGGTCCAAATCAGGAAAATTTCTTGAAAAATTAAAGTTGCGCCCAGGGTTAAAACAGTCTTTTTCCATGATTTTATTCTGCCCAGATGTGGGATTTAAGCCCTAAAAATGTAAAAACTCCTTCATTATTCACTTTTCCCCAAAATCAAAAGGTAGTTCTCTCTCAAGAAAACAAAATCTAGCTCTCAAGAATCAAGGTCCATCCCTAGAATTTCTCCAAGAACTCATCAAATTAAGGTATGTTAGATGTTCATCCATGGATCCTTACCTTCCATGGAGCTCAAGAATCCTTTTTCAATATACAAAATTTATGATTTATGATTTCCATGTTTGAATTAGATTGAATTCAAGTTCATGATGTTGTTTGATCTTTAATCCATGAGGGTTTACTCGTGGCACGGTACTGACACCCTTCCAATTGGGGTTACATATTGGACCCCAACTCAGTTATCAATTCAGGTTTGAGGCATGTTGGTTAGATGATTATCTCTCACAGTTTCAGTTTTGATCTCAGTCTTCAGAATAGAACTCAATTTAGTTCTACAAAATCAGGACTGTCAGATACAATCACTTAGTTAATAGTAATTCAGAGTATCAGTGATCGTAGATTATCAGTATATTCAGTTATCAGTTATCAAATTTAGTTCCAGTATATTCAGTCCCAATATGCACTGTTTGTTCAGTAGTTATAGATCCTCCATGTATACTAATCCAGTTCTTGCATATCATTCAGTTAGTTATTGTTCATGCATATGAACCCATGCATTCAGCCTTACCTCATTTAGTATACCATTACATTCCCACGTACTGACCGCATACCCGTTTCTTGCTCTATGATGTTTCATATGATATATTCGGACACTCAGGTTCCTAACCGCTCTTAGCCAGATTCAGCCAACAGTAGCAGATTAAGCAATGAGTCCTCATCTATCGATGATATGCTTTTATTTTAGTACTTCAGCTTCAAAGTATTTTAGTAGATGGAGTTAGTTAAGGGATTGTCCTATCAACTCCACTCTCAGATAGATTCGGTTAGAGGCTTTTCAGACTAGATTTTCAGACAGTATTCAGATTCATATGTTATTATATTTTATTAGTATTTTAGATGTTTTGAACCTTATGGCATTTCAGCCTATTATTTCATATTTATCTCAGTATTATTGTTCAGTGCTCACAACAGATATCATTCATGGGTTAGCTTGTGGTCCTTTGGGTTTGCAAGCACCTTGTAGCATCCAGGGTGCAAACTTGGGGCGTTACAACGAGAAACATAATAAAAATAATAATCTCAAAATACTAATTTCTATTTAATTCCCTAACTCATAGCATGCTTTACAATAATGGTTAACTACCCATCCCAATTGAAGAAAGTTCAGCCATAACCTATCTTGAAGAGCCAAAATCCAAGCCTAGACTCTTCACTGTGGAGCCTTTCCTTAATGAGTAGTAATAGAGCAAAGTAAAACTATCAAAAAAAAGTCAAAGGCAACTAATGATACCCATATTAGCTATATTTAAATTGGGTCCAAAAGTAGTTCAAGAAATAAAAATGGAAAGAGGAAAATATGAAATTTTATTTTAGAAGTATGCTCCCCATACATAAGTGAGTTTAAATCTAAAATCCCAACTATAAATAAGGTGAAATCAACCATAAAATAAAAGAAAATCCAATAAAATCCAAAGTATAAATAAGGTGAAATTGACCTTCAAATCAAAGAAAAACTAATAAAGCTTATTGGGTAAAAACCCCAAAACCCAATTTCAAATCATGTTTTTAAAGCTATTTTTAAGATAGAATCAATACAAAATTAATACAAATAGGATTAGAGGTTACCCAAGAAAGAATGGTGAAGAAACCCCTTTGAAATCTCCTTTCCTAAAGCTCCCAAGTCCAAAAATGGAGGAAATCACCAAAATAAAAAATTTATGTTATTCAAAATAGATTTGCTAGTGACAATGGCTATCACAGCCATTGGTCTTGGAGGTTGGACCAACTATTATTGGTAGTATAAGTATAGGACATATAGGAATGGAATCATATGTGTATGTCCTTATTACAGATAATGTGTCTAACCCAAACCACGAGCCTTCACTCTTAAACAAATTACATACTTGTATGGTGAACTAAGAATAATCTGGGAATGATAATCAATGAGGATTTATAATAGGAAGTTGTTGGTAAGTTCTCATATGGATGGCCAGAGATTCAAGAATTGAGAAGACTTACAACAAAGAATTGTGGATTAAAGGGAGAAGTCAACATTAGTCCACTAAGAAATATATATATATATATATATATATACATATATTGATAAGGGCTTCAAAGCTAGAGGACTATATAAATTTACTCAAAGCCGCAATTTTACATCACCTAAAATTATTAGTCATACCCCATGCGTACACTAAAATTGGACCAGTTATTTGATCCATGGTAATAGACATAGATAGAAATAGCCTAGATATCCTTTTTGTCATTACCACCCAATTTATTTGGCAATAAGGTAGTTTTTTCTTTGGCTGTGGTAGTGGGTAAGACAGTACGAGTTGATATGGTGGCCCAAAACAAAACTAGACCTAGTTGTGCCAGGGTCAAGGTGGAGGTGGATTTACTGGGGAGTTTCCCAAAAGGATTAACATTGGAATAAGAAAAATATAGTAGAGATAATGGAAAAGTGGATTAACATTAAATATGATTACATGCCAAAGTATTGCAAGACATGCAAGCTTCAGGGTCATAATGAGAAAGAATGTTTTGTAATTCATCTAGAGTTATATCCAGAATATTTGGTAATTCATCTAGAGTTATATCCAGAGAAGGACAAGGTAGATGAAGAGCAATGAAAGAAAAGAGTAATAAAGCAGCAAACATCAACAAGGGTAAGAGAGAATGAGGATAAAACTCTAAACATCACTAAAAAATATAAAAGGATAGTAAGGGGAAAGGAAAGTTGGAAGAAGCCGGGTTTCAAAAGCAGAAAAAAAAATTAGAGTAGAAGAGGCAGACAAAATTTTAGGGAAAGGTAGGTATGGAATCAAAGGTCTTAAGGGAAGATCAGAATTTGAATACCAAAAATAAGTTTGGAGCACTAAATGATGAGGCATAAAATGATAAGGAGGAAAATCAACAATAAGACAATACAGAAGGAAGATAGTAACACTCCACAAAAGAATATGGATGAAAAGAAAGATGATAATCAACAGGGTGAGATAGAGAAGGAAAATATTCCAAGTCACAAACATTCCGAAAATAATGAAAGAAAAACTCTAGGTAGTTTAAGTTCCAACAATAAGAAGGTTGAAGAAAAGAGTGAAAAGGCAAGTAGTATTGAAGTCAATGTGATATTAAGGGAGACTAAACATGACTTAACTGAGAGCTCAAACAATCTAGTTCAAGAGACTAGTACAAATAATCAAGGAGAACACAGAGAAGTGGAGAATGAGAATCAACAAGAGGGGGAAAGAGAGTGAACAGTGTCAAATCTGAAGATGATTGAAGAAATAAAATACTAATGGAGAGAGTAGTATTGATAGAGAAAGCTCCAAGGATCAATAATTTATCAAATTTATAAATGCAGGAAAATAAGGAATATGAAGGAAGGTGAGGGATTGAAAGGAAATATTAAAGAAGTGAGTGCACAAGTATATTTATCTCCTAGAAAAATAAGCTAGAAGAGAGGAAAAATAAAAATAAAACAAAAACTATGATCTAGGCATCGAACATGGAAACAAGGAGGACGAAGGGAATCAACACCAATTCTGAATGATGATCTGCAGAATTATGTTCTGGAATATCAAATTACATAAACTCAAAATTCTTTTAAGAGACTAATTGATCTTCATAAGAGGAATCACTATTCATTCATAGATTTAATGGAACCTTTTCAAAGCCCTAGTGAGTTGGACATGTGCAGGAAAAAGTTAGAAATGGATAAAGCCAGAGAAAATTATTCTGCCAAGAAATGGATTTTGTGGAATGATATATTGGAAGAACAAGATTCATTAGATACTTTTAAACAAATAACTATACATTTTAGAATAAGGGGTTCTAGAGATATTTTTTTAAATAACATCAGTATATGCTAGAGGTAGTGTAATTAAAAGACTCGAGTTGTGGGAAGATATGGAGGAGCTAGCAGACAACACTCAATGTCCTTAGATAGTAAAAGGTTATTTCAATGCTATTCTAAATGAATTATAAATAATGGGGGAGCTACTAGTCTCACGAGCTGAAACAATAGACTTTACTAATTGTATGAGTTCATGTGCGTAAAATGAATTATTTTTCAAAGGAAGTTTTTACGTTTGTTGAAATGGTAGAATTTAAGAGGACTATATTTTCAAGAGTCTAGATAGGGTGTTTGGTAAAAGTGAGTTCATTTCATTGATGCCTAACAACGAAATTCATCACTTGGTCAGGTTAGGCTCAGACCATGCACCTTTGAGTATGATGTGTAATTAAACTTAGGAGCCAGTCATCTGATGTTTTAAGTTCCCAAAATTTTGGATAAAGCATCATGAAATTAAGGAGGTGGTGAAAGAATTTGATTTTGAGTCAACTATAAATCACTCCATTCTAATAGTCAAGAAAGGCTTAAAAAGGTAAAAAGGAATTTGGCATAATAGAATAAAATTACTTTTGGAAATGTGTTTCAACAAATGGATACTTTGGAAAATGTGATAAAGACCATGGAGATACAATTGGAGATTGCCCCAACAGAAGAAGAGAAATTCACATATTGAGAAGGAATATTGGAGGCAAAAGGAAGGAATGAAGTGGTTCAAAGTAGGAGATAAAAACACAATGTTATTTTATTCATATGTGAAAGGAAAGAGAAGAAAGCTCCATGGTAGTGAAATTTAAACAATAAAAAGGGATGTCATCTCTTCAAGTGAGAATATAAAAGGAAGAAGCAGTGGTGGATAACAAGGAGCAATTCACAAAAAGAAGAGAGTACACAGATGAACATTGTTGGAAGAAATCCCAAAATTAATCATAGAGACCTAGAGAAGTAGGTTGGAAATGGTCTTGATAAAGAAAAGGCTAAACAAGTGGCTTTTTCATCTAAATGGGATCAGTGCAATTAGGCCGGATGGATTTTGGGGTCTTTTTTCAGAGTTATTGGGACATTATTGGAGGTGATATTACTAATATGGTAAAAGGCTTTTTAGTGGACATGAGCTTAAGATATATTACCCGTACTAACTTAGTTCTTATTCCTAAAAAAGAGTTTGTAAGTAGTTTTGGAGATCTAAGACCGATTAGCCTGAGCATTTTTACTAATAAAATCATCTTAAGGATGATTCATGGATGAATTGCAGAAACACTTCCAAGTGTGATATCCAGTAATCAGATAGGATTTGTTAAAGGGAGAACCATTACAAAAAATGAGTTGTTAGATCAAGAGACAGTGAAAGATATTAACAGATGTAATAAATGGCATAATGAGATGGTAAAGCTAGATATGTCTAAGGCTTATGATAAGGTCTCATGGAAGTTTTAATTAAAATTCTTAGGAGATTTGACTACTCAAAAGGATCATTGAAATTATACTGAGACTCATAAGTAACAACTAGTAAACTATCCTAATGAATGGGCAGCCTATTGGCTTCTTCTGATCCTCTAGAGAATTAATATAGGGAGACCCTCTATCTCCTACATTATTCATAATTATTGTTGAACTATAGGCCAAAAACTTCAATAAGCTCTTTGAAGACCCAAAATTCAAGGGATATGGTATGTTTAAATGGAGTACAAATATTAATCATTTTTCGTATGATGATGATACTATTTTTTTCTATTCAGGAAAACCATAACCAGTGATGATAATGATGAAGGTTTTAAGTGAGTATGAAAAATTGTCAGGGTAGATGGTGACCTTAGATAGGAGAGTTTTATTTACATGAGAAAGTACCAGCTATTATAGCTGGTCGAATCAGAAAGATCACATGCATTAGACAAGGGGGTTTCCCATTTCCGTACTTAGGACACCCGGTATTTATGGAAGAAAGAGAAAATCACATTTTGAGGAATTATTAAAAAAGGTGATGAAAAGGCTGGCTTTCTGGCAGAATAAGTTTTTATCATTTGGAGGTAGGTATATACTAATATCTTATGTTCTTTAGATGATGCTACTCTACCTTTTGTCTGCAATAAATCCCCTAGTTGGAGTAATCATCCAGTTGCATTTGCAAATTTTTATTAGGGAAACACCACAGGAGCTAAAAACAAACATTGGGTATTATGGGAAAATGTGTTACCTAAATGAGAAAGGTGGATTAGGGTTCAGATCTTTGCATGATATATCCAAAGCTCTCTATTCATCTTAGGTGGATTTTTAGAACTTCCACTTCGTCCTTGTAGAGTTCTTTTATATGGAATAAATATTTTAAGAAGAATCATCCTAGAGTGGCTTAAGGATATGGTACGTCGCATATTTGGATAAAAATGATAGCTATTAGTGAAGAGGTGGAGCATAACATATAGTAGCAAACAAAATGAGTCAACTCCAGTTTTTTGGTTTGATAATTCGAAAAAGCAGGGTGTTTTATACTATATGGAATGAAAGAATGTTATGAAGGAGAAGGTGGAGGTTATTTCTTTTATTAAGGATGGACAATGGGATAAACCAAAACTACAACAAAATATTTCTAAAAAAATGGTAGACTATATCCTGGAATGCATTAAACCTCTAAGAGAAGGTCATAATGATATCCCATGGTGGGTGGGAAATGCACATGGTAGATTCATATCCAATAAGCCTAAATTTTAATTAGGAAGAAGTAGGAAAAAGGAGAGACTATATGTATATTTGGACAAAGGGACTACCATGGAAGATTAGTTTCTTCCTGTGGAGAGTTTTGGTAAGAAGGATTGCTACTGATGATAATCTTAAATGGATGAACATTAACGTAGTATCAAGATATTGGTGTTTTGATGTAAAGAATTAAGAGAGTATGTCCCACCTTTTCTAAGCAGTTTGCTATTTTTGCAGGGATAAGCATGGTGAATATGCACCTACCGAAATTAATTATTGCCTAGTGGAAGCAAAAAACCCCTCATAAAATCCTGTTGATCTACAGGAGAATACCTGAATTCATAATGTTGACTTTGTGGAAAATAAGAAGGAATAGGAAGTATGGAGGAAATACTACTTTTGCAAGAATAGTGCAACAAATTCAAGAGTTGGTCAAGAAATTAATAAAGACACTATACCCATGGATCAAGTTAGAGTCCTGGATCTGGCCTGAGGTGGTGGAGAAGCTAAAATTATACTCCACAGTTACATTATCATAAAGTAATTTGGAAAATTCCAAGGGACAATAAGATAAAATGTAACACTGATAGAGCATGCAGGGGCAATCTGAGGTGGAGTTCCATAAGCTGCTACATCAGAAATGATAAGGGGGATCTAGTCTATGCTAGATCAATAGGGATAGGTTGGTCTACTAACATGAGGCAGAAGCCAAAACAATAGAAGGGGTCCTAAATTATAGTGAGGATAATGAGCTAATGGAGATCACATTGGAAATAAACTCTGATAGATTAACTAAAATGATTTCAAGACAATGGAGAGTCCAATGGGAGCTGGTTGAAACAGTAGAGAACATATGTCAAATCATCCAACAGTTAAGAGAAAACATTGTTCACACATTCAGGGAAAGGAATATAGTGGCATATCACTTAGCTAATGAGACTATTGATAATCAACAACTTTATGAATATAACAACTTCTCACAGCTATCAAGCAATTCTATGGGGATAATAAACATGCATAAGCCACAAATCCCAAAAATTAGAATCAGAAGAAAAACAATCAAATTTAATGGAAACCAACAATATGTATAACAGTCATAGATCAATCAATAGCCAGGTAGAAAGGAAGCTAAAATATTTACAATCTAGTAATGCAGAAAGAAAATTAAACACATAACCAACAAATTTACAGCATATACCCAGAAGAAGACATCAGGTTATAAATTTACAAGCTAAGAGAACATGCTCCAGCAATCAAAAATTACACGACCCAAACCAGGGCCTTGTCATAATAGGCATATAAATTCTAACCATGAACGGGGACCACCCTCGTTACCCAACCCAACCTCCAAATACACATACCCTGAGTCAGACGTATTTTGAATGTATAACAAGATAGAATTTATTATAATTCTAGACTCTGGGATAGGTCTATTACTATGACCAACCCAAACAAGTCCAACTATACATTACCAACCAATAACCATAACCAAACCAAACCATAATCCAAAACCATAAACATATGAGTTCCGATATAATTATATAATCTTAAAATAAAAAAAATGGAACAACCAACAATACAGTCAACCGGTGTTAGCCCCAATACCCATGATAATACCAAGGATGACACCAATAGAGATCCTACCTATATCAACCCATAGTAGTTCCACAAAAGCCTCTAACTAAAAGAAAACCAATATCTGATTGGGACATGCCCCAAACCATAGCCAAAACCAATATCCATAAACAAACCAAAGTGTGTAAAAACATCCATAAATATGAAATGAAGCCTTCCAAAATATGGAAGCTCACCACTTCACTCTAGTAGCTGATCCCGAATCCAAGCACTAAGTAGGAGGAGTAGAATGGTCGGTCCCTGCATCACGTGGGGATACAGTCGCCCGAGGATGGGTTAGTGGGTGAACTCTAGCAAGTACTCAGGATATGGATAAAATAATTCCATCTAGTAGAACTAAGTAAACTAACCATATGCTTACAAACCATACATATAAATATATATATATAACCATACCAAGAAAGGGAATCGGGTTTAGCATGCCTTTAAAACCATTAACCTGGGTATGTGTAGCTTAACCATCCTAGTACCACCCACAGGCTATATGGATCCAGTGTAACCCCCTCAATGGACCTCAATGCATGTAACCGCATGATGCAAGAGATACCATAAGAGTAGGGAATTCCTTAGTAACCTTTCCTCTCCTTGATACATATGTATAATGTACTTAGAGGATTTCCATGTACCTCATAGTATCATATATGGTCAGTATAACTAACCCCTCATGTTGGAAAATATGAGTTTCTAGTGTCCATCCATTGAACTCGCACCTTCACGATCAGCTATCACACCCCACCATTATTACCCAATTAAAACCATTTCCAACCAACCAAACCATTATTTCATTATTATTAACCAAGGCTATAAGAAGTGGTATTGTCATACCGACTATAGCTTGCAAGAAATGTCCTTAGCCAATCTTTTTGTGTGAAGGGATTCCCATGTACCCATGGATTACATTATCAAGTTAACTTGGGGTAATCCCAAGTACCCCACAAGTGTTCCACTATTATGTTTGCTTGGGGAATCCTAAGTACCCCACAAGTTGTTCATTAGCATGTTTACTTGGGGAATTCCCTTATACCCTACAAGGAAGTTTAGTTAACTATAACCATGACCACCAAACCTTACCATTTAGACATTATAAGCTATTTAAACCATTTATGGATCCATTACCAAACCATACCATGCAATAGTTCCATTAAAAATCCAATAATATAGTAAAAGCATTAGCATAGGCATTTTATCAAACAGGTTGGGAACATAGTGTTTCCAAAACCAAATCCAATTGCCAATTAACCATTCCCATGCAACAAATTTTCTAAACCACCATTAAAGCATGTAAAAACATAATCAAAACATGGTAAAACATTAACCAAGAATTTAATACCAAAACCCCAACATATATTTAAAAACCCCAAAATCATACAATAATTATGACATGAAAACATTGTATAAAACATACCTTCAGTTAGAACTAACAATAAGGGAGAAGTATCTTGCCTTAGATGGTGAAGATGATGGAGAAAAATCACCCAATCAAGCATCAAATTGCTCCTCTAGATGAAACCCTAGCCTTTCCTTACCCAAGAGATGCAGAGAGAATTAAAGATTGTTTCTAAGTGTTTAAGATTTGAATAATAGGGTAAATAACCTCCCAAGTGTGATATAATTCATGGGGTCATAATAGATTAAGTGGGGAAATATCCAGATTACCCTCACTTAAATTGCATAAAAGTCCTATCATAGGGTACGACTACCCATATAAGTCGAGTCCTCCAATACGAGTGGTACCCACTACTCGTATCTTAGGCCTGGCCCTTGGATACAACACTTTCCAATATATAACTCACCCAAACCAAGTCATACCCAAAGCATACGACCCTTACCCTTGATCCATACCCCTAGCAGAATAGAATCCAAAGAGGTTTAAACATTGTCCCTCCATATGAGCCCATGGTATGAATCATACCCTAGATTATGGCTAATGGTGAGCCATTCATACTCAGATCCAAGTTAAGTTACCAATTATAAGATAAGTGAAGGAAAAACTCAAGTTAAATAACCCATCACCAACCATACGACTCGTACCCACCAAGTCGTACCCATTCCAAAAACCAATCCATCCCACCAACCAACTCTGGTTATCATACGACCTAGAGCATACCAATCATACCCCATTATACGACTGGTGCCCATAAGTCGTCTGATATCCAAAATCCAAAAATCTAGAAAATTTTCTAAAGGTCCAAACCTAGGGTGTTTCAAACTATCTTCACCAAAAACAAAGGTAGGAGGATCCTATAATTAAAAGAGAGTACAACAACCAGATCTATGATCTTAAAGAGGGAGCAAACTCAATATTAGCTGAAAGAAAGAGAAAAAGATGTGAAGAGAAATGGACATAGGTACCAACTAAAGGGAGAGAGCCTGACCAGATTAAGGAATGCATTCCTAGATGTAGTATTGCATCGGTCACTTTTCGGCAAAGCCCCAATCACCTGAGAACTAAAATAGGCAAGTTAAGATTAAGGAGTATGAAAATATGAATATGGAAATAAAGGCAGTGGAAGAAGACTTACCAACTGACAAGAGTGAAGTAGATAGACAGAGCAACAAAAGGCACTTCTATGGAACACGGAGGAAATAACCCAAAGGAGCAGACTGACCAGCTGGGATTTTTATCGATAATAATCTTACAATATACTTGAGATGTGGTGAGTTCTTAGGAAATGTAAGGGAGAATCCTTTTCAATTAGTAGATGTTTATACATAGTACGGTATTTTCGAACCTAGGCCATTTATTGGGCTTAGGTTCTTTTTATTTCTGATTTTGTTGTTACATTGGGCTTCACTTTGGAATAAAATGGTCTTCGAACCTAAAATTTAATTAGAAAAAGTAGTATCTTATGGTCATGGTCATCACCTCATAATCACGAGGGTCAAAGTTGAATGATATTAAATTGGTCATCATGATCGTACAGTTGGGTCTAGCAATCACGATAAATTAACTCAACCTAGTCTATCAAATATCTCCTCGCAATTGGTATTACCCACCTTCTGATCATGGTGAGTAGTTTGATAAAGTATTTTTATAATAAAATATGGCCGCGCGATCATAATGAGACCCCTAATGCTGCATCAAAAATTGCAAACCAACAGTAAGGATTTGGAAAAATAGTCCCAATCGAACCCTCGGGATTCATTTGGGAACCCACAGAAATAAACCAAATATGCTACTATCTTATTTTCAATTTTCTAAACTAAATGGCACCAAAGGATTTATGAAAAGAGGTCAATTACAACAATTTCTCCCTTAAGACCCCTTTAAGCATATTATAACTAGTTATCATTAAAAGGGTCAAAATGTAAAATAAAGTCTTTAGCCCCAAACTAACTACACTACTAATTCAAAATTAGCATTTCATATCTAATCTATGTGTCCAAATCACCATCCAATACTCGAAATATGAAATTTTGACAAAGTCAAATTCATGGCTTTAAAAGCCTCTAAAGGTCTCAAACTCACCCGAATCATCTCAAATGCATTGGGGATCGTGCAAACCAACCCGAAAACTCATAAGTAGCATATAACAACTATAGAAAAGTAGAAAATGGTCAAAACACATTAAAAAGTAAAATTCAAAGCTATGGTTAATGTGACATATAGGAGAGATATAATTTAAATGAAGTATCATATTGGTTTAGTTTTAATTTGATATTTAACTTCTTAAAAAAACTTAAATTCAGGACATAGTCCTTTTATTAAAGAGAAAATTTATTAAACAGAAAACATGAGCACATATAAGTCTTCCATAGAAACATTTTTCTAATTATATCCCATCGCAACTCGCACCTCTACTTTATATTTTTCTTCCTTATTTTTTCCCCTTTTTCTCTCTTCTATCTTTGGCTAATTAAGTCTAATTTGTAATAATTTTTTTGTAGCTTTCATAAATATAATTTTTATTTCAAAAAAATTATAATATCCTAATTCAAGGTCAAAGTTTAAAATCCCTAATCTCAAAATATCAAATATGCCACATAAATTATGACAGTGAAAATAATTGTTACCCGTTCCTACATCCCAAATAATACAAAAAATAAAGAGAATGAATTTATGTGTTTATTTATGTATACAAAGAAAGAGAGTAAAGCACCCTTCATGTAAAAGTCACAGCTAACCTAGAGTCCAAGCCTCAGGCCCATAATCTCGTAATATAAGGAAATACAAGAATAAATGCAATATAAAGGATATCTAAAAAAATATAACCCATTTTACCACAAAATCTATAGCGACCCTTTCTATTTTTATGGTATATCTTAGTGTACAAAAATTTGGGTTATGATTCTCCCTAGATAAAGAGTTGAAAATTTTAGGCTAGGCTTGTCTTGGATGAAGTTTCGGTGTGGTGTGGCCTAGGTAAAACTAGTAATGGATAGTATAGTGACTCAATGATTTAATATCATGATGTATTAGATAAGGAGTTAACGAGATATACAGAATGGAATTTGAGTTTGTAGAACTCCTGATATAGTATTTGGTGTAATGAGGTTGGTATGTAAGGTCAAAATCTCAAAATATGTTGAGAAATTAGAAAATTACCTTCCTAAAGTTACTGCCTCGCCTACCCTGCTATAGTGGTTGGTAATCCACTATCGTGGTTGTGCTATAGTAGGAGCCAACTTTGGACAGTTATGCTATAATGGGAAGATCCCATTATAGCAATGATATTATAGCATGATTCAAGCCACTATAGAATGTTGAATTTAACAAATAATAGTTTTTGAATTCAACATTATTTTTCTTCCAAATATGTTCAAAGGTTAATGAGGGCAATTAAAGGCATTTCTTCTCAATTTCTTCTTAAATTCCACCATGAGCTAAGTCATTGCACCAATATAATCTATACTTAATCCTTATATCCTCAGAATCTTCTTAGGTTGATTGTGGTGGAGGTGATGGGTTTAACCCTAGGTTGGAAGATTTCATATGATATGCTTGATATGGTATTATAATTTCCTATTAATAGTTTAGAATTGGTAAATTAAGTATTCTAGGCTAGAATTTGGCCTTGTAGTCAGAATGTATGATGAATTTGAGTGCAATAAAGGGGAGAAAATCCTAGAGCAGTGGATTGTTCATGAACTTTGCCTTAGGGTTATGAATTTATGTTCTAATACCTAGAATTATTAAAATAATGGTTGAATTATGTTCAACGCGTTATTTTTAAACTAGGATCAACCTGAAGCAATAAGGCATAGTTCATTCAAGACATTATAAAGCTTGGATCGAGGTTGGTAATGGTTTAATTGGAGTTAAAACTAAAGTTGATTCTATGTGTGCATGTTAACTGATTATGTGAGTTAATGAATATAGAACTTGCCAATTGCTGAATAAAAGTTAGAAATTGATAAGCTTTAATGAGATTAGTAAATAACCTTTTTTAATGTGCAAAGTGGTTGATTTACTTATTATGTGTTGTATTTATTTATTGGTATTGCTGTTGTGAGATAAATCGATAAAGGTTAACTATGATTGAATTGGTAGATTTTAGGATGGATAAAGGTGGGATGTTGGAATAATAGTGGTATAACACTTGATTTGGTATAAGGGTGGCAAGTACTTTTTATGTGCGTCATTTTATGCATGGATTAAACCTATCCCGTGTATTTCATAGATAGTGGTCAGTTATAAGACCCATACCATGTGCATACATAATGATTTGGAGAGCTTGAGGATTACTTGAGTGAACTAAGTTATATTGTGTTGATAATAATATTTGGATCATTGTTTTGTCTAGTTAATTGATATTGTACTTGAAATGAGTTAATACTTGTTGGTAGATAATAAAGAGGTATTTCCTGAGAAAGTAATGAGGCTATTTTTTATGAGTTCGATTGTACTTGACTTGAATTCAGTATTATTTACTTGAAGGTTATTTATTTATATACAAGATTTGATTGGCTTAAGGGGAATTATGCTGAAAAGTTTAACTGAATGCATAATTTCTAAGATGGCATATTTTTCTACTTATTTACAAATTGTTAGCTAAGTGTTCACATTGACTAAGTTGAGTTGGCCTACGTCCCTACCAGGATATAGTGGTTTTGTACTAATACTACCTTGTGATCTTCTTTCTATTGAGTGGAGACCATATTTCTCTAGCTTCGACGTAACCTCATCTATAGACCATAGGTGCGACTTCAGATCTAAGGGTGAGTTATTTATATTTCGGGAAACCACTAATCTATTCTATTTACATCTTGCCAATTTATTTTTTAACAAAGATAGTTTTCTTTATTTGTTAGTTATCTGGTAGATATGTTTAGTTAGATATTTTTGCACAATAACCTTCAGTTTCTGAGGGTGTTTTAGAATTTATGATGTTATTCTACATTGAATTTTAAACTATTAGAGATATTGGTTATTAAATCAATTATCTTTTCTCTTTAAAACTATTTTAGAATATTAGTGCTAGCTAATTGGGTTTGATGGTTCTCCCATCAGAGGTTTAGTGTGGGTGCTACTCATAATGGATTTGGATCATGATAAAGTTGGTTACATAGTCCTAAGTACGTTGATCGCATCATAACAGGATCAGTCTAATAGAGTCTTGTAGAAAAAGAGACATATGCATTTTTCATCGAGAGGCTGGGGACTTTAGAAAACCTTTACTTTCTTTTTTCTTCTGTACTATGTCTTGATTCTAATTGATATCTAGTTATCTAAATAGGTATCTAAACTCTTCATTCTATTATTTTTGTACATAGTGAATACAAGGACAAACGAAGCTAGAGTAGAGGTTCCCACTCTAGCTGCTCTGATCATAGTACCTGTAGTTAGAGATAGAGGATGGGTGAGGGGTAGAGGAAGGGGAAGAGGTATTGATCCAAAGCTATAGCTAATCCACCTAGGAAGAGATCTAACTCAGCTTTTCCGCATGAGGATTATCATGATGAGCTAATGAATGAAGAGTTCTAGAATAGAAGAAGGCCACACCAATTTAAAGAGGTGCAACTACTTTACAAATGTCTTTCAAAGCTATTTTGTAAGTCTTTGATTTGCTGAGAAGGTTGGATTGTACTAGGGCCATGCCTACAATGCATGTTCAGAAATACTTGAGGGTGAAACATGTTGTTTTATCCCCTAGGATGGATGATTATTTTAGGATAGAAGTTTTTCCTTATCTGGTATTAGGTCTTGTTATGAATGAGAATAAGCACGAATTGTTGTTTAAGTTTTTGACGATGAAACCCCCAATATTATTTGTCTTAGAAATGAGGATGCCTTTGAAATTAGTGTAATATGGAGTTGATAACAGAAGGGAGATGATAGCAGTCATGAAAGATATATATAGAATGTCGGTCTTCTACATTACCTCCATTAACATGGACTTAGTTCCACACTTTATTTTTAGAGAAATATGTGCCACGCATATTGCATGACAAGATAAAAGATGAGTTTTTCACCCTTGAGAAGTGTAATATGGTTGTTCCAGCTTATGAGGCTAAGTTGGATGCCTTGTGCAGGTTTTCCATCCAACTGCCTTTGAGAATGAGTGGATTCAACGCTTTGTGAAGGATTTGAATACTAATTTTCATGTATCAACATTATAGATAAATTTCTCAAGAAATACATTTAATGAGGTAGTGGAGTTTGTGAAGAAAGTAAAGGGAGTTAGGAAGGATGGGTATGCTAAAATAGTGGGGAAGAAGTCCTGAAATATAGGTAATTTTAGTTGATCCTATTCTAGAGACCATGCTTCTCAAGCCTACCCTACACGTCAGATATAGTCAACATTACCTATTTCTATAGGGGTTTGCTAAGGACTACTCAATTTCCTTCGAATGTGGGTAGCCAAAGGGATTCATATTCTTCTGCTAATCAACCTTTATTAGATCGAGCATGTTTTACGTATGGTGTAATTAGGAATTAAAAGAGGAACTAACCTAATAGTAGATAGTCAGGTTTTAAGGGTCATCAATAATCTAAAGCTTTGGTTCAGCCAATAGAGAGGGGGAGAAAATGGTAGGGGTCATCCACAAAGTAGTCTTGATGGTTATTAGGTGGGCCATAGTGGTAATTGGGTGGTGGTAACTTGTCATGACCCGAGAATACCCCCTAGTCATAGCACGGTGCTTAGAGTCACAAGTGACCCTAAGATAACCCATGGTTTGCTGTCCACTATGAACACTAGAGAAAATAACAAAATATTGGGAGGAAGCTAAACTAGAAAACCTGATAATAAGTAATAGGGAAAATAATATCAATCTTGCCTGATTATCTGATAAAACTGAAAACAAGTCTGACTGTCTGAAAGCCTCTAAAACATGGGGAGTTGATGGGAAAAACCCCCAACTAACTCCAACTGACTAAAATAAAATAAAATATTAAGGGAAAAAATTGATAATCTATCCTCAAAGAAAGAGGACTCACCGCAACTGCTGTTGAGTGGCACAGAAACTGATTAGGCACGATTTAGGAACTAAGCATCTGAACCTATATTATAAGACAATATAGCATAAAAGAAAGTATGCAATCAGTACTTTGAATGTAGTTAATATGCAGGATGGGAAGGCTAACTAGTATAAATAAGCATGAGTGCATGAATATGTCAACTGAATGCAAAACCAAGAATAGGCATGTACTGAATAAGCTGGATAACTGGATAACTCAATACAAGGTCATACATATCTGAGATAAAATAATAAACTAAACATAAACTTAGGACTGTGGGAGCTCTCAATAATCGACATGCCCTAATCTGATCTAATTAGGGTTGAACTGGTAACCCCAGTTGGAAGGGTTCTAGTAGCTTGCCAAGGGTACCAACACTAGCTGGCATGGATCCACTAGTTTGATGTCCTGAAGGACTAAGGTGTCATTTCTCTACTAAGAGGAACCCCTTATAACCTATGATAGCATCGTAGTTATAGAACCTAGGGATTGTTACTTACGATCTTATGCCTAACTGATGAGTGAGCCATAATCCCTATGTTCACTCGGTGCTAAGTATTACTCCCAACTAAATACAACTGGAGTATAAACTGAAACATGAAATGATAATTAATATGCTCAAGTTATGGTATTTTGAAATTAACAATACATGTACAATATGAATTGCTTAATAACATGTAAGCTAATATATGCATGAGTTACTAGGTACTTGGTGTTCATAACCCACCAGCACAGACTAATAAAATCAAACATGATAAGGATAAAACTAACCATTATATATAGAATCACGAATAGTACTCAATGTTTTAATAAATGATCTTGTTATGGAAGAGTGAAATTATCAAACATATGGAAACACAATTCTCATAGGGAAGCATATTTTCGTGGTACATAACCACAGCAACTAAGATAAAGTTAATAAATCTCATATTTGACTTGGAACCCAATTAAAAGGAGAAAAGGGTTTGTACTTGTAAATTAAGGAAGTTTTTGGGACTTAATGGGTAGAAGGGACCCACTGATGAAATCCCACAAACCTAAAGGCAAACTCCTTGGGTGAATTTCTTTGGATTGAACTTAAACTTGAAGAACCCTAGCTGCCTTTGTACAGAAGAGAAAATTCACTCTCTTAATAACTCTGGGTGGAAATACAATTAAACCATGGATTTGGAGGATTTTGGTCCTTTATACCACTCTTTGGAAATCCCAAATGATGTGGGTTTGACTTTTAAAACAGTGGGAAAAGACTTAAAAATCCTTGAAAAATTATGCAGGAAATTTCACTCCCAGTCATTACAACTCACCCCATGACTCGTTACAAATGGACAGGAGTCTTGGTCTGAGTCATAACCTAAAATCCTGAGGTCTTGGGTCCTTTTTGTTATGATTATGACTCCCCTCCTAACAATTTGTCGTGACTGATCATGAGTCATTTGGTGAAGTTGTAGTCTAATATTGTGTTTTTGGCTATACACTATTGTGATAACGAGTCCCTTCTAATGGCTCGTTCTCACTGGTGACGGTCATAGGGTGGGGTTGTTATCACTGGGCTTAGAACTAAGGATCCTTACTGTTGTGATGATGACTCCCCATAGTGACTCATTCCATTTGGAAATAGGTTATCACGTGAGTCGTAGCCACTGGCAGCTGACTGATACTTAAGGAAAATATTTCATAACTTTTTGCCACGATATCATATTAAGGTGAGACTTGCAGCATTGGATAACTAAATTACTGGACTATATTTTGAGGGGTATAGATTTTGAAAACTTGGGGGAATTATAATATCTCCCCCTTGGGATCACTCATCCCCGAATGAAACTGGCTAAGCTAAAACATGAGCTAATATATGGATCTGAGACTGATGCATGGACGAAACTAAAAGCATGAAGGCATACTATTACATGAGGATAAAGTTAGATGGACTGGGATAAAAATGAAAGAATTTATTAAATAATTAAGGAAACTATTACTTCAAGCTGAAACTGGGTTCTAATAGAAAAGATAGAGGTACTTCACTTACATATCAACCTCTGCTTCCCAAGTAGCTCCCTCGACGGACTGATTCCTCTACAAGACCTTTTCTAAGGAGTCCTCTTTATTTCTCAACCTACAAGTCTGATGGTCAAGGATCTCTAATGGATTTCCTCGTAAGAAAGGCTATCTTCCATGCCCATACTTTCTAAGAGAACTACTAATGTTAGATCACCAATGCATTTCTTCAATAAGGAGACATGAAAAATCAGATGCACTAATGATTAATATATAGGAAACTCAAACTCATATGCTACCTTACCAAATTGGCTCAAAATCCTATATAGGCCAACATAGCAGAGACTAAGTTTTCCCTTTTTACCAAACCTCTTCACCCCCTTCAAGGGTAAAAATTTTAAGAAAATAAAATCCCCAATGTTAAACTCAAGATCTATCCTCCTCACATCAGCATAGGATTTCTGATGACTTTGGCTATTTTCAATGTGTCCCTAATCAGCTGAACCTCCTCCATCGCCTCCTGCACCAAATTTGTCTCTATCAAGGTAGCCTAACCAATAGGAGATCTACATCCTTTACCATAGAGAGCTTCAAATGAAGCCATCCAAATATTGGAGTGGTAACTATTATTATAAGAAAACTCAATCAAAATCAAGTGGTCATCCCAACTACCCTTGAAATCAAGCGCACATGCCCTCAATATATCGTCTAAAGTATGAATGGTCCTCTCTACCTGACCATCTGTCTACAGGTGGAAGGTTGTACTGAGATGAACTTGAGTACCAAGACCTTTCTTGTAACACCCCGAGTCTACACCCCAGACATCACACGGTGCTCATAATCCCGAAGGACCACAAGCTAACCCATGACTGGTACCTGCTACAATCATTGAATAATAATAACTCTATAATAATGCAAAAATTACATTAAATCTACCATAAGGTTCATAACTAAAATAAAACACTGAATACTAATAAATAAATACTAAAACTGAACAACTATTTGAAATAATCTAGTCAGAAAATCCTCTAACTAAACTGTCTGTATGTGGAGTTGATGGGACAAGCCCCCAACTAACTCAGACTACTGAAGTACTGATAACTAAAATAATACTCTTTTCTCAAACTATGAGAACTAACCACTAAATCTACTGCTGATAATCTGGGTTGCTAGGTAGGGTCAGGAGCCCGTGCATCTGAACCTATGATATAAGACATCATAGTGCAAACGAAAGGTATGCGTTAGTACTTTGAATGTACTGGTATGCTAGGTGAGGTAAGGTTGAATGCAGAGGTTTATATGCATGAATAGTAACTAGCTGAGAAATCATGAATATAACTGAGTGTGAGTACATGTATATCTGAAATTGCTATAAAATATTGATTATACAATGCCTATGCACATAACTACGTATATTGTAACTGAGATCACATTTAATACTGTATAATGAGTTCTAAAAACTGAATGACTGATATCTGATTTTACTGATACTGTATTACTATTAGCTGAGTGACTATTTCTTATAGTGCTGATTCTGTAGAACTGAACTAAGTTCTAAACTGAGTTGGGTGACTGTATTTGAAAGTACTGATTCTGATACTAAGTCTGAAACTGAAACTAAAACTGTGGGAGTGTTCATCTAACCGAGATACCCCAATTATGAACTGAATTGGGGTCCAACCTGTGACCCTATGTAACGCCCCGAAATTCCATTCTTAGACGCCACACGGTGCTTAAGGCTACACGTAGCCCCAAGCTAACCCTCAGAGCTAGACACTACCTCAAGGAATTCAATTTAACAATAGTCATGCACAATAAAGAGATATACCACATTGGGTTTAAGAGAAATACTAGAGAATACTAGACTTTACAACCAAAATATATTGAATGTCTGTACACACCAACCCTCTAGTCTGACAAAGCCTCTATACATCAAAATCAAGGAGCCATTGGAAAAAAAACCCAACTGACTCAAATAGTACTGAAATCCATAACAATAAAATGATATCACCAAAATATAGACACGGTCCTCGAACCATGAGGACTCACCACTGAGGGATCGTAGCTGAGGCAATTGAATATTGCTAACGTGGCTACGACTGAGTACTTCAACCTACATTATGAGAAAATGTAGCCCATAGGATAATATGTGGGTCAGCACTTTGGAATGTACTAAGTATGTGGGGGTGCATGCAACAATGTAAATATCATCATCAATTTCATAAAAATATGCATATGTGCAATGATGGCTCACTTGGCTTAAGTTAGATTGAAACATACTTTTCATGATGTCATAGTAAATAAATAATATGATAAAAAACTCATAAATCATCATAAACAACTCAACTCTTCAACTCAAGACTCGGAGTGACTCGGTAACTCAAGAAACTCAACTCTTATGGACATGGGAGGTTCTTATAACCGACATAAACCATGTGAGCTACATGGAGTCCAACATTTTGCCCTCCTAAGGAGAGAACCCATATTGGCGGGACCATAGTACTCTTGCCAGGGAGTACAACCTAAATTTAGTGATCACAATCTCATACTCGGCCTCTGGCCCACAATTATCAATATCAATCCTATGGTGGCATGTAGTTTTGGGGAAATACCATATTTCCCGCTCGATGATAAATACTACTCCCAGACACAAGCTCAGAACGCGTTAGGAAATCCACCACAAACATCACAAGGGTCTATCATAAAGACCAAATCAAATCTCTTTTTCATTTATCAAATCATAATCAATTTGTGGATTCCTAACTCAACTCAAATCAAATCAATCTTTCTCAATATCAAAATGTATAAATTCATTAAATCATGACAACATCAACAACTTTGAGGAAATATCAAGACTCATTGTAACAACTCAATCTCATGAATCAATATACTCAATAATCTAATTTTTCATAAGGAAGCTTAAAGCTTGACACATATCCTGAAAGAACTTGAAATATCAACTCATGGTAGAAATATGAAATTCACAATATTAAATATCAAGTCATAACTTGGGAATTGTAAAATAATCATGTATAACAAAGCTTGAACAATTTATATTCTTATAGTCTCATGATGAAGTAATTTGGGTATAAACTCACTTGCAAAATCATGGAAATTCATAATAGAAATCAAAGCTTTGGGCACAAGAACGAAAGGATTTCTCTTGTTCAAAATCTCACATACCATAATCATTGAAATTGGATGAATTCTAGTGCTTGAGACTCTATCCGCACTTGTAATAAATGATTCTTGAAGCCCACATTATGAGGAACTTGATTCTTGAAGAAATCTTGAAGATTTATGGATGATTTTGGTAAGATTAAAGTCCTTAAATAAAAACCCTAGATATATTTCTTAAGAGAATTGGAAGAGAGAATGAAGAAATTAGGGTTTAGATGGGAATTCTCATATATATAGGGGCATCAAAAAGATGAAAAAGGACCAAAATACCCTTGAAAAAATGTCCTTTAATTGCTCAAAAAAAAAGCTGACGACATTCGTAACAAGTCGTCATACTTATGACAAGTTGTCACGAAATGTCGTCACAAAAGGGTGGATTTTATGATTTTCAGCTTAAGGTTGACGACATTTTGTGACAAGTCGTCAAACTTGTGACAATTCATCACAAAATGTCCTTACAAAATGTTAGATTTTTTGACTTTTTCCTTATGGTGACGACATTTTGTGACAAACCGTCAGGCTTGTGACAAGTCATCACAAAATTTCTAGGCTGATATGCTGGAGTAAAATGGGCATAACTCTTTGCTCCGATACCGTATTTTCGCAAAATTGATATCGTTGGAAAGATAATTCAATTATATATATTTTGGAATATCATGATCTCAATAATTCATAGTATTATGAGATATATACTCATTTGAAATTGAATATGGCAATATCCTTCCCAAGAATTCAATCGGTAAGGAATATTTTGATTCACCTAATCGCTAGGACATCTTTGAGGCCTTAATACACATCACCCTTGATCAGAAAACAACCAAATCACTATAATTTATTTCTCATGATCTTGAATCATGGTTTCACTATTGGTTAGAGTCTCGGGGTATTACACCCCAGTTGGAAGGGTGTTAACACCTTGCCAAAGGATACTAACAATGGCTATGAGTTAACCATCTCTGACAGGAAGACCTTTCATCAACCACCACTGGTAGGAAAACTCGTACGTGATGTATCAACCCTAGACTAGTATGAAGATATCTCAACCTACGCTAGCTATGTAGTTTTGTAACGTAGGGACTGCTACTAAGAGTCAAACCCTTTTTAATGATAGGAATGGTCCCATCCCTGGGTTTGTTCGGTGCTGATTCCTACTCCCAACTGAATAGACACTGAACTAATTTCTAGATAGTACTAGGCTTGACTGAACTGTTACTGATCGTGTGATCTAACTGAACTAGACTGAGTTCACTAAGTTTTATTAACTGACTAAATATACTGAGTTCTATTACTGACTGAGTACTACTGTACATGACATCACTGAGACTATCCTGAAACTACACTAAATCTAGGTAGCAGCTAGATTGTCGGGTATTAGATACCCCCAGGACTCGATAGCATAGATAGTAAAAACATAGCATAATTTTAAAAATATGATAACTAGTCACTTTGTCACAATTTATTCATTGAGGCATTTTAGCAAACACTTGCATGGCATGAACTTATACACATACTATTATGTCATGATTTACTATTCAACTCTCATGAACATTATATCAAACATTTGGGGGCATAGTTTATCCACATAATACTAGTCAACATGCAAGCATCATGATCACAATTCCAAACTCACAAATTCAAGGGTTTCCAACATGAAACTACATAAAACAACACACATGCTATTTAATTCACATAAATTTTGTGATTAACCATGGATTAGAACCCAAATAAAATCATAATCATGAATACAATTTAACTCAATATGGAATTCATGAAAGTAATCATCTTAAAATTTTAAAAGAGGTTCTTGAACTCCAAGGGTGGAAGGAAAACCTTGGATGAACACCTAACATACTTTGGTAAGTAAATTCGTGAAGATTGATGGTGTGTTCTTGAGGATTGGTCTTGAAATTTGAATATCCTAGGGTTTGTTCTTGAGTAAATTTGAGAGAGAATAAGAGATTTTGCCTTTAGAGTAGGTTAATATCATGTTTTAGGGGCTGATTAAGGTGGGAAAATAACCCAAATACCCCTCTAGACGTGAAGTTTAAATGACTGAAAACGTGCCCAGTGATGCAGTGAGAGACGCGCTACATCGATGGCGTCAATGTGATGACCAATGCATCACATCGAGTTCGTGTTGGTTCACTGGAATTGCATTCAAAGTTGGGGAAAAATTATTTGTTGACGCGATGGGCGACCCGACGCGTTGAGATTACGTCGACCCATTATTTTGTACACTTGAATATGATTCAAACGAGGACCAAAAAATCACCCGAAGTAACCTATTGACATACCTGATCGTGATTCAATCCAAGGATTGACATTTTTATGTCATAAGGATCATAAAATAAGATCGCCAAATTATGAAGGCTAAAATAATTCTAGGTGTAAACACTTAGCTGAAATTTCTAAATTTGGGACCTTTTTTCAAGCTTTAATGGACTGAGTTAAGCTTAGAATTTTGCGGGGTCTTACAATATCTCCCCCTAGGGAATATTCATCCTCGAATGAGACTGACTAAGCTGAGAGTACTGATAGACTAAATTTACATACTGATCATGTACAACTAAAGCATAATTTCATAACTGAATCTACTGATATACTGAACTATCATACTGACATGCATAACTGAAGCATGATTGAGTTCTAAAGACATGAAACATGATTGAGCTGTTTTATGAAGGTATGCATGATATGAGAATGCTATGCAACTAAACCGATACAGAGTTGTAATGGTAATCTGAGCATGGAACTGAGTAAATTCAAGGAAAGCTGTTGCCTTGAGCTGATTCTGAGTTTGCAAAGAAGAGGTGAGGATACTTAGTACGCATATCTTATTCTACTTCCCAAGAAGCTCCCTCAATGAACTGATTCCTCCAAAGAACTTTGACTAGAGGAACCTCTTTGTTCCTTAGTCTGCGAACCTAAAAATCAAGAATTTTGATTGGGATTTCCTCATAAGAGAGGTTGTTCTGGACATTAATTCTCTCTATAAGACTATAACTGATGGGTCACCTATCCACTTCTTTAGCAAGGAGACATGAAACACTGGATGCACTGAAGCTAAATCTGAAGACAACTCAAGCTCGTAAGCTACCTTTCCAAAATGGCTAAGAATTCGGTAAGGACTGACATATCAGGGACTGAGTTTTCCCTTCTTTCAAAGCCTCTTCACTCCCTTCATAGGAAAGATTTTCAAATACATAAAGTTATCAATATCAAACTTGAGATCCTTTCTTCGCACATTGGCATACGATTTCTGTCAGCTTTGAGCTGTCTTGAGCCTTTCCCTGATCAACTAAATTTTTTCTAAGGCATCAAATACCAAGTTAGGACCTATCACTGCGGCCTCACCCACTTCAAACCAACCAATGAGGTATCTATATCTCCTCCCATAGAGCGCCTCAAATGGAACCATCAAAGTGCTGGAATGATAACTGTTATTATATGCAAACTCAATCAAAGGCTAGTGGCCATCCCAACTACCCTTAAATTTAATGGTGCACGCTCTTAACATATCTTTTAACGTCTAGATGGTTCTTTCTGCTTGACCACCTATCTTAGGGTGAAAGTCTGTACTGAGGTAAACTTGGGTACCAAGACTCTTTTTAAAGGCTTTCCAAAAATGAGAGGTGAACTGCGTACCTCTATCTGAAATGATGGACAATGGAACTCCATGTAATCTGACCAACTCTCTAACATAGATCTTGTCATAATCCTTGGCTAAATAAGAGGTATGAACTGGTAAGAAATGATCTTATTTGGTCATCCTATCTACTATAACCAAAATTTAATCACGTTGGCGGCGAGTACGGGGCAAACCCATCACAAAATCTATGTTCACCTCCTCCTACTTCTAAGTGGGAATACTTAAATCCTGTATAGACCCACTAGGCTTCTGATGCTTGATCTTAACCTGCGGATACATTGAAAACTTAGCTATAAACTCTACAATATCTCTCTTCATCCCACTCCACCAATAGACTTCGCACAAGTTGCAGTACATCTTGGTGGCCCTTGGGTGAATTGAGTAACATGTTCCATGCACCTCTGCAAGAATATTTTGTCTCACTCCATATGCATATGGCACACATAGTCTACCCTGGCAGCGTAACACACCCCAAACCAACTCTAGAAGTATCACAATACACAACAAATTTATCTAAACCATCTGGTAAAGTTAAAACTGGGGTTGTAGTGAGTCAAATCTTTAACTCCTAAAAACCCTTCTCACAAGAATCTGACCACTGAAACTTGACTTTCTTCTAAGTCAATTTAGACATGGGGGATGCAATGTATGAAAATCCTTCAACAAACCATCGGTAATTGCCTGCCAAACCTAAGAAACTCTTGATATCTGACGGAGAGATGGGTCTAGTCTAGTTTCTCACTTCTTTAATCTTTTGAGAATCAACTCTAATGCCATTATCGAAAACTATATAACCAAGGAAAGCTACTGACCTTAGCCAAAATTCACAATTACTAAATTTGGAGAGCAACTGATGGGCTCTGAGAGTTTTTAATACTATTCTGAGATGGTCTGCATGATCATGTTTACTACGGGAGTAGACAAGAATGTCATCAATGAAGACTATGAAAAATATATCCAAGTACTGCTTGAAAATACAGTTTATCAAGTCCATGAAGGCTGTTGGAGCATTGGTAAGACCAAATGACATGACTAGGAATTGGAAGTTACCATACCAAGTTCTGAAGCTATTTTCAAAATGTCACAGTCTCTAACTCTGAGCTGGTGATAGCCTGATCTAGGGTCTATCTTAGAAAAGTAGTTGGCACCCTGAAGTTGGTTAAATAAGTCATCGATTCTGGGAAGTGGATACTTGTTCTTGATCGTGACTTTATTTAGCTGACAGTAGTCTATACATATTCTAACAGAACCATCTTTCTTACACATGAATCGAACTGGTGCATCCCAACGGGATATGTTGGGTCTGATGAATCCCTTATCTAGGAAATCCTTCAAATTTTCCTTTAACTCTTTGAGTTTTGTTGGGACCATTCTATAAGGTGGGATAAATAGGCTGAGTATTGGGAAGAAGGTCTATTCTAAAGTCAATTTCCCTCTCGAGAGGGACCTAGAAAGATCTTCAGAAAATATATCTAGGAATTCACATGCTACTGGAACTGACTTAGGATTAGGGGTCTCTGATCTAGAGTCTTTAACTCAAACAAGATGATAGAAACATCCCTTAGATATCATTTTTCTCGCCCTTAGGTAGGAAATAAGTTGACCTCTAAGTGCTAAAGTACTACCCCTCCACTCAAGGATAGGTTCATTCAGAAACTAAAAATGGACAACTTTATTTCTACAGTTAACTGAAGCATAGCATGAATGAAACCAGTCTATGCCGAGAATGACATCAAAATCTGTCATCTCTAATTCTACTAAGTCTGTTGATGTGACTTTTTGAAATACCATAACTGAACAGTTCCTGTACACCTATCAGGCTATGATAGATTTACCTACTAGGGTAGAGACTAAGAATGGCTTTTCTAGGTTTTTGAGACTAACTCCAAAGTCAACATATATATAAGGAGTTACAAAGGACAAAGAAGCTCCTGGATCTAGCAAAGCATAAACGTGCAAATGATAAACTTGTAACGTACCAGTGACCATATCAGGAGAACTTTTCTGATCCTATTGGGACTAAAGTGCAGAAAGCCTGTTTGGGCGTTGCCCACTAGGAACACTGGAAGTGGCACCCTGCTGATTCAAGTGACTGGACTAAGCTGAAGGACGATTATACTGACTCTACAAACCCACCTGGGGACACTCTCTGACCTTGTGTCCTATCTTTCCATATCTGAAACATACATCACTGCTAGCCCTGCAGACACCCTGATAGTTTCTGCCACACTTCTAGAAAAGAGGATTTATTCGGGCACTGCTAACACTACCTTGAGGTTTAGGGCCTAGTTCCCTATCTTTATTATTATCTCTGAATTTTGGTACTGGAGCACTGGATGAGGACAAAACTAGAACTGAAGATTTTGAGTAGAACTAAATGATTTCCACCCTCTGACTTAGGCTGAGTGAAGTTGAAGCTACCTGTTATAGATCTTTTATTTTCCCTCTCCTTATCCTTATGCTTAGCCTCCTCTATCTATTAAGCATGGACAATGAGACTGAATATGTCCTTCTCTTTAATCAGCATTGCAGTCCTACACTCCTCGACCACATTGTTAGAAATCCCAGGCACAAACTTACTCATCTTAGATCTTCTATATGCTACCACATAAAGGGCATATCTGGCTAACTGAGTAAACTTGAGAGAATAGTTTTTCACTGTTATGTTTCCCTACTTCAAATTAATGAACTCCAAAACCTTTGCTTCCTTCAACTACAGCGAGAAGAAACTATCTAGAAAATTAGTGGCAAACTCTTCCTATTCTACAGGCCCTACATCTGCGTCCCTCTCTGCCTTCCACTGCTTGAACCATGAGTGAGACATATCCTGCAACTGATATCGGACAACTCAGAACTCTCACTCACAATCACATCAATAATATTTGTGACTTTCTGTACCTGATCAAGGAATTCCTGTGGGTCTTTATCTGACTTAGACCCAGTAAAGGATGGAGGGTTCATTCGGGTGAAGTCCTAAATTCGAGCTGCAGCAATATTAGCCACTAGGTTGGCTAAAATGGTAGTTTGGCATTCATTCTGAGCTGCCACAGAATGAGCTAGAGTGGTGAAAGATGCTCTAAATTTTGTGTGGGAGACATGCTAGTCTAACAGATCTACCTGAACGGGCGGAGGTGCTGACTGGTTTTATGTTCTCCTTTAGTTGTTCCTTTTGGGAGGCATATTTTGTAAAAGGAAGGGAAAAAGAATTAGATTGGAAGTTTAACTTGAGCTCATGCTCACTCACACGATATGAATACTGAAAAAGGGAAACTTTTCCTAAAATGCCTCATAGCCACTTGTTCATAAGTGTGGCGTGCTATACACCCATGTACAAGACTCTACTTAACACAACGATCAGACTTCATAGGACTCTGTTGAACCTTAGGCTCTGATACCAATTTTGGAACGCCCCAAGTCTGCACCCCAGACATCACACAGTACTCATAATCCCAAAGGACCATAAGTTAACCCATGACTGGTACCTGCTACTATCACTGAATAATAATAACTCTGTAATAATGCAAAAAAAAGGATAAATCTACCATAAGGTTCATAACTAAAATCAAACAATGAATACTAATAAATAAATACTAAAAACGAAACAACTGTTTGCAATAAACTAGTCTGAAGAGCCTCTAACTAAACTATAATGTGGAGTTGATGGGATAAGCCCCCAACTAACTCAGACTACTAATGTACTAATAATTGAAATAATACTCTGTCCTCGAACTATAAGGACTAACCACTAAATCATCTGCTGATAATCTAGGCTGCTAGATACGGTTAGGAGCCCGCGCGTCTAAACCTATGATATAAGACATCATAGCGCAAAAGAAAGGTATGTGTCAGTACTTTGAATGTACTGGTATACTAGGTGACGTAAGGCTGAATACAGAGGTTCATATACATGAACAGTAACTGGCTGAGAAATTATGAATATAACTGAGTGCGAGTACATGTATATCTGAAACTTCTGTAAAATGCTGATTATGCAATGCTATGCACATAACTACATATACTATAATTGAGATCACATTTAACACTAGATAATAAGTTCTAAAAATTGAATGACTGATATCTGAGTTTACTGATACTGTATTACCGTTAATTGATTGACTGTTTCTGACAGTCCTTATTCTGTAGAACTGAATTATGTTCTAAACTGAGTTGGGTGACTGTATCTGACAGTCCTAATTCTGATATTGAACTGAGGATTTATACTGAGTCTGAAATTAAAACTGAAATTGTGGGAGTGTTAATCTAACCGACATACCTCTATTATGAACTGAGTTGGGGTCCAACCTATGACCCTAGTTGGAAGGATGTTAGCACCTTACCAAGGGATACTAACAATGGTTGTATGTTAGCCTCTCTAGCAGGAAGCCTTTTCGTCAACCCTCACTGGCAGGAAAACTCATATGAGATGTATCAACCCTAGACTAGTAGGAAGATATCTTAACCTACATTGGCTACGTAGTTTTGTAATGCAGGGATAACTACTAAGAGTCAAACCCTTTTTACTGACAGGAATGCCCCCATCCCTGGGTTCGCTCGGTGTTGATTCCTACTCCCAACTGAATAGATACTGAACTAATTTCTAGACTGTACTAGGATTGATTGAACTATTACTGATCATGCTGTCTAACTAAACTGGACTGAGTTCACTGATTTCTGTTAACTGACTAAATATACTGAGTTCTGTTAACTGACTGAATATACTGACTGAAGATTAGTCTTGAAATTTGAATGCCCTTGGGTTTGTTCTTGAGTAAATTTGAGAGAGAATGAGAGATTTTTCCTTTAAAGTAGCTTAATTTCGTGTTTTTAGGGTTGATTAAAGATGGAAAAATAACCCAAATACCCCTCTGGACGTAGAGTTTCAATGAATGAAAACGTTCCCAGTGACGCTGTGAGAGATTCATTGCATCGATGGCATCAACGCGATGACCAACGCACCACATAGAGTTCACGTTGGTTCACTGGAATTGCACTGAAAGCTGGGGAAAAATTATTCGTCGATGCAATGGGCGACGCGACGCATCGAGATTGCGTCAACTAACTATTTTGGCCACTTAAATATGATTCAAACAAGGTCTAAAAAATCTGAAACTTACCCAAAGTAACCTTTGACACACCTGATCATGATTCAATTCAAGGATCGATATTTTAATGTCATAAGGGTCGTAAAATTAAATCTTTAAATTATGAAGGCTAAAACAATTCTAGGTGTAAACACTTATCTGAAATTTCTAAGTCTGGGACCTCTTTTCAAGCTTTAACGGACTAAGTTAAGCTTAGGATTTTGTGGGGTCTTACATTTCTGAAAAAGCCTTCCAAAAATGAGAAGTGAACTAGGTATCCCTATATGATATGATGATCAATGGGACTCTATGTAACTTCACCAACTCCATGAGATAGATCCTAACATAATACTCGACTAAATATAAAGTATTAACAAGTAAGAAATAGGCTGACTTAGTCATTCAGTATACAACAACCCAAATGGAATTATGCTGATTACGTGTATCGGGAAACCCTGTAATGAAGTCCATATTCACCACTTCCCTCTTTCAAATAGGGATACTAAATTCTTGAAGTGTACCACTAGGTCTATGGTTCTCAACCTTAACCTTCTGACAATTAGAACACTTAGCCACAAATTTTGCAATATCCTTCTTCGTACCATTCCACCAATAGATTTCCTGCAAGTCGTGGTACATATTAGTGGCTCCTGGGTGAATAGAGTATTGAGAACTGTGAGCCTCTGATAGCATCCATTATCTCAAATAATCTATATTTGGAATGCATAACTTTCTTTATAATGAAGAACACTATCTCCCCCTTGGGAGAAAACCTCAACTTTCTAATTTTTAATCGTCTCCTTCAACTTAAGAAAAATACAATCTCTATCTTGCTTTTCCTTCACTTCAGAAACCAACAAAGATTTTGAACCATTATGAACCCATATACTACTTTTGGACGAATCGACCGACCAAAACCCCAATCTAGCAAGCTCATGAACCTCATAAACTAATTTTTTCTTATCATCCTCAACATGGGCAACACTTTGCATAGATAACTATGTTTTCCTTTCTTGGGTGATACAAGACATTCAAATCATAATCTTTCAACAGTTCTAACCACCTCTTCAAATAAAGATTTTGGTTTTTTTTGAGTGAAAACATACTGAAGGCTCTTGTGATTAGTAAACACATCAATGTGAATCCCATAAAGGTAATGCCTCATAATCTTTAGGGAAAAAACAACTGCTGCCAACTCAAGATCATGAGTCAAGTAGTTCTTTTTATATGGTTTGAGTTGTCTAGAGCATAGGCTATAACCTTACCTCTCTGCATCAACACATAACCAAGACCTACTCTAGAAGCATCACAATAAACCACGAAACCATTTGAACCCTCTAGTAGAGTCAAAACTAGGGCAGAAGATAGTCGAGTCTTCAACTCTTGGAAACTCTTCTTTCAACAATTGGACCATAGAAATTTGACATTGTTCTAAGTCAGACTAGACATGGGAGAGGAAATAGAGGAAAATCCTTCAACAAAACATCTATAATAACCATATAAATCCAAAAAACTCTTGATATCTGATGGAGATATGCATCTAGGCCAGTTCCTTACTACTTTAGTCTTCTAAGGATCAACCTGGATGCCATCACCAAAAACGTTATGACCAAGGAAATTTACTGATTTTAAATTGAATTCACACTTGCTAAACTAAGAAAATAAATGATGGTTCTTAAGGGTCTACTGAACAACCCTCTAATGGTTTGCATGCTCACCTTTGCTACATAATAGACGAGGATATTATTATGAAGACTATGACAAACATGTCCATGTATTATTTGAACACTTTGTTCATCAAGTCTATAAAAAGTGTAGGAGCATTCGTTAGTACAAAAGGCATAACTACTAACTCAAAATGACCATACCAAGTTCTAAAGGTCATCTTCAAAATGTCACTTTCTCTGACTCTGAGCTAATGATAGCCGGATATGGGTCTATATTAGAGAAATAATTTGCACCCTATAGTTAGTTGAACAAGTTGTCAATCCTGGGGATGGGATACTTATTCTTGATTATGACTTTGTTTAATTGATAATAGTCGATGCACATTCTGAGAGAACCATCTTTCTTATGCATGAATAAAACTGGATCATCCTATGGAGAGATGCTAGGTTTTATAAAACCCTTATCTAAGAGATCCTTCCATTATTCTTTCAATTACTTAAGATCGAATAGAACTATTCTGTAAGGTGGTATTAAAATAGGTTGGGTATTTAAAAAGAGATCTATTCCAAAGTTGATTTCCCGCTCGAGAGGAACTCCAGGAAGATCCTCAAGAAATACCTCTAAAAGTTCATTCACTACATAGACTGACTCAAGACTCAGGATTTCAAAACTTGAGTCTTTGAATCAAACAAGATGATAGACACATCCTTTGGAAATTATTTTCCTCTCCTTAAGGAAAGAGACAAACTAACCCATAGGTACTGAGGTACTACCCTTCCAATCTATGACTGGCTTATTTGGAAACTAAAATTGAACTATTTTATTTCTAAATTCAACTGATGCATAGCAGGAGTGGAGCCAATCCATACCAAGAATGACATTGAAACCGGTCATCTCTAATTCTACAAGATCAACTGAGATGACTCTTTGGATATTGTGACTGGACAATTTTTGAATACCCATCTAGCTATAATGGAACTACCGATTAGAGTGGACACTAAGAAAGGTTCTGCAAGAATTTTAGGACTAACACCAAAATCCACTACCATATTGGGAGTCACAAAGGAAAGTATGGATCCGTGATCTAATAATGCATACACATAAAGGTAGAAGACTTGTAACGTACTAGTAACAATATTAGGAGAACCCTCCTAATTCTAATTAGTCTAAAGGGCATACAGTCAATGTTGATATTGTCCATTTGTGGCACTATAGATGGTGTCTTACTGAGTTAGTTGACTTACTGGAGCTGAAGAGGAGTTAGTCTGGCCTTATTGACCATCATTCCTGCCACTCCACATACATGTTGGCAGTCCCTTATCATGTGTCCTAAATTACCATACTTGAAACATACATGACTATTGGCCATGCACTCACCCTTGTGGTTCTTACCACACCTTTTGCAAACTGGGTTTGTGTGACAACTGTTCACACTACCCTGGGACTTAGAGACTAGTGCTCTATCACGAACATTATTTCGGAACATAGGCACTAGGTCACTAGTAGAAAATGGGACTGGGGATAAAGATTTCTATTGGAACTGAGAACGATTCCCATAATCTAACCTTAGTTGAGAGAAATTAAAGCTACTAATCTTGGATATATTATTCTCCCTTTCTCTTTTTCTGATCTGCTCTTACTCAATTTTCTGAGTATGAACCATCAACCTGGAGAGGTCCATATCCTTAATCATCTAGGAAGCTTAACTACAACCTTCAACATATTATATACAAACTTTCTCATTCGAGCCCTAGAATTAGCCACCATATTAGGATCATACTTCGCCAACTGAGTAAACTTGAGTAAGTATTCCTTACACTCATACTACCTTCCTTTAGGTTAATACGCTCTGCACCTCGGCTTTACTTGTCTAAAGTGGGAAAAAACTATCCAAAAAAGTAGCAGCAAAATTATCCCACCCTGTAAGCTCTGCATTGGTACCTCTATACTATATCCACTATTTAACCCAGGTGTGATCTACCCATTACGATTGGTAAGCAACTAAGTTAGCACTCTTATACAGGGTAACACCCATAATATCAGTCACCTTCTGCACACAATCTAGAAACTCTTATAAATTCTCCTTAGACTTGGATTATTAGAATATTAGGGGATTCATCCAAGTGAAGTATCGAATCCTAGTTACTGCTATATTTACTATTGGGTAGGCTAGCCAAATAGTCTTATGGTTATTTTAGGAAGCATGGATTGGCCTAGCACTATAAAGGCAATCTTGAACTCAACATGGGAGACCTGCCCATTAAAAGGGTCTTCGAAGATAGGTGGCGATGTTTGATGGTACCCATTTGTCATTCTGTTATCCCTTCTGGTAGACATTCTCTATAAATGGGTAGAGGATGAGTTAGAAGAGGAAACACAAGGGAGCTCATGCTTCATCATATGATATGAATAATGAAAGAAGTGAAACTTCCCTAAAATATTTCATAGCCTCTCACTCATAAGTGTGGCACGCTTTACACCCATGAATAAGACTCTACTTAGAAAGGCTTTCATAAACCCTAGGACACTTTAAACCTTTTGATCTGATACTAATTTTTTCATGACCCAAGACTACCCCTAGTCATAACACGATTCATAGAATCACAAGTGACCTAAGTTAACCTATGGTCTAGTACCCTCTATGAACACTGGAGCTATTAACAAAATACTAGGTGGAAGCTAAATAGGAAAACCCAATAATAAGTAGTAATGGAAATAATATCAATCATGCCTAATTATCTAATGAAATGGAAAATAAATTTGACTATCCAAAAACCTCTAAAATATGGGGAGTTGAAGGGACAAACCCCAACTAACTCTAACTAACTAAAAAAATAAAATATTGAAGGTGACAACTGATAACCCATCCTCGAAGAATGGGGACTCACCACAACTCCTGCTGAACCCATATAGCTCGTAGCTGGATTTAGGATGGCAGATCTATACAACCCAGGTTAAAGGTTTTAAATGAATGCTAAACTCGGTCTCCTTTCCTGGCATGGTATATATAAGTATATATGTGATTGCATATGGTTATGTACTTTGTTTTTGAAAAATGTCAATATTTTATCCTTATTCTTGAGTATATGTTAGCGTTTACTCTACTAACCATCTTCGAGTACTATATCCCTACACGATGCAAGAATTGGCCATACTATCACACCTCTTACTCAATGACATGGTGATATAGGGATAGCTTAAGTCCTACTAAAGTGGTGAGCTTCCATTCTTCGAAAGGCCCAATTCATGTTATTATTTATCTTATGTCTTTACTATTCCTTTGAAATTAGTTTTTGGCTATGGTCAGGGGCATGTACCGACTAGATATTCTTTAACACTATTTAGAGGCTTTGTATAGACAACTGTGGACTTGGGCATATTATAGTTTATTTGGTTTGATTTGGATGATATGACTTGGTTGGGTTGGTTTTTGTTTTATACTTATCCCAAAGTCATTGAATTCTAAATATTTTATCTTGTTGTATGTTCAAAATTCATCTGACACAAGTTGTATATTGGTTGGTTGGATTGGGTATAGGGGCGGTTTGGTCTTTGTTGGACTTGAGATGCCCGACATGACTATGCCCTAGTTTGGGTCGTGTCAGATTAGTATCAAAGCCAAGTTCATGGTTAGTTAGGTATCCATAAAGTCATGTCAAGTAGAGTCTCTTTTATGGGTGTGTAGCATGCCACACTTATAAGGGAGAGGCTTTGAAACATTTAAGAATGTTTCTCTTTCTTATGTTCTATTTTTGAGCTATAGAGTATAAGGTCCTAAATCCTTCTCTAAATTCCTATTTGTTTGCTTTTCAAATCATGCCTCATCGAAGATCTAAAACTCACAGAAAATCCTTTTCCATACCTAAGGACAATGTTAATGGATCACGTCCTACTTATAGGGTCCAGACCCGATCTAAGGGTCTAGTTCCTAGTTACCCTTTTGGAATTCCACCAGTTCCCTCCAGTCCTTCTCGAGCTCCTCAGGATAACATAAAAAATGATGGTTTTTTCATTCTATTCATATGTTGGCTCAGTAGGTAGCTTCTCAATCCAAGCATAGTACTCCATCTTCTGAGGCCACAAGAATTGGCCAGTCCATAAAGTTGGGCCCTCCAAATTTCACTAGTGTTAAGGTTGGGAAGAATCCTCAAGGTTTTAGTGGTAGAGATGGTGGGAAGTAGCCTAAGATGAAGTAAGGGAGTTTTGTTTCCTCCTCTACGGCTAATGCTCCTTACCCAAAGCCATCAAGTGATCATCACCCTTGGCATGATAGGGGATGTAGGGAATAGGGTGCTTAATCATAGATTACTGGGGCTCAGTCGGCTCCATCCTATCTATTTTGTAGATTTTGTGGTTAGCTGCACCATGGGCAGTGTGAGAAAAGGAGACACTGATGTTTTATTTATGATCATATTGGTCATATACAGTGTGAATGTCCTTCTAGAGTTGTTTCTAGGGATAATAAGGTTCCTATTGCCACTTTATCAGTCCCAACACTAGAGGGTGTTGTTTCTGCTTCTGTTCCTTTTTTTGTACCGACTGGAATTGCTTACATACTCACTTTTCTCTCCAGGACTCTAATTCATCTTCCGATGATATTATTAGTATATTTAAACTCTTTACCCATGATGTGTACTATTTACTTGATCCGGGGTCCACTCTCTTTTATGTGACTCCATTTGTGGTTGTGCATCTTGGTTTTGGTCCCGAGTCTATTTTGGACCCTTTTTTCTATTTCTACCCTGGTGGGTTACTCTGTGGTGGCTAAAAGAGTCTATAGGGGTTGTGTGGTATCTTTGGGTGGTCGAGAAACTTTAGCGGGTCTGTTTTAATTAGACATGTTGATTTTGACATCATGTTGGGGATGGATTAGTTGTGCTTGTGTTATACGTCTCTAGACTGTCGGAATCATAAGGTTATCTTTAAACTCCCTAATGAGCCAGTTATTGAGTAGTAGAGTGGTTCCCTAGCTCCTAAGGGGAGGCTCATATCATATTTTAGAGCTTGAAGACTAATCTCTAAAAGGTGTCTCTACTATCTAATATGGGTTAAAAATTCCAACTCGAAGGGTCCTTCTTTGTATTATGTCCTGATGGTGAATTGATTTCTCGAGGCCTTCCCCTATGACCTTTCTTGTGTCCCGATAGGGAGATTAAGTTTAGGATTGATCCTATTCTGGACACTCATCATATTTCTATTCCCTCTTTATAGAATGACTCCAGTTGAGTTGTATGTGCTTAAGGAACAACCGAAGTATCCTTTTAATAAGGGTTTTTCCTCTCTGGTATTTCTTCATAGTGTGCTTCCGTTCTTTCATGCATATAGGGGATGGTTTCCTCTGGGTATGTATAGGTTGTCGATGGGTGAATAAGGAATTTAGGGTGACCTCATTATGGGGTGGACCATATATATGCATTTTACATGGGGTACTCTGTTAGTAGAGCATGATGGTTGATAGACACTAAGTTTGAACCTTAGATATTGATTTTGGTGAAAGGAGTATGCTAGCTCGAGGAAAGTAATGTGAGATTTATGATGGTAGATTGGTAGGCTTGGTGGGGTATGCAAAAGAGGTGAGGTTGATGACTTAGGGGATACAAGAGTGGGGAAGGTCGTGATAGATAGGCTGGAGGTCTAGGTTTAACTGATGGATTTGGGATAAGTCATTGAATAGGTTAGATCATGGAGTTTGTAAAACTATGATAAACTATAGGTAGCAACTAGATAGATGATGTTTTAAGTATAAGAAAGACAAGTGTACCTAGCACATGTCCATGGTGATACCCCTTAGAGAAAAGTGTTGCGCTTATAGGTGTATTAAGATAGAGATCGAGGGCTAATCTTAAATTTTCTCCTAGCAGTGGACTTCAATGGAAATTTGGGGTGAATTTACTCCTATTCTAGCAATTCCCTCCTATTTTGATTAAGAGGGGACTCTAGTAGTGTTGCATGCATTCTAATAACTTGTGCCTAAGGTTCGCATTCTGGGTATCGCATATATCCATCCTCTAGCCCCTAAACCAAAAATAGTTATGGTTCTCAAAAAATTTGAGCTTCCAAGTGTTCAAACTCTATGTCATAACACTCATGATCCATATATTCATGTCTTCCGTTATGACTAGTTCCAAAAAACATTGGTTTCAAGCAAAAATCTTCACCTTGTCCCCCTAAAGATGAATCTTGGGTTTACTTTATATTACCCATGATATATGCAGTCATGTTTCTCTCGGTGCCCAGTCCTAAGGACCTGAAATCAGGCCTTGTCATATGGGCATCACAAACCCGACAAGGACTGGAGATCGCCCCGTTAACCTAACCTAATAATCATAACTTAAGAAAGTCTAGCGATTCATTAATATCAATATTCAACATCCAACCTACCCAAGTCCACAGTCATCCATAACCTCTATAAATCCAAAGTCAATAATATATCAGGACAAGCCCTAGACAATAGCCAAAACTGAATCCAAAATAAGTCTATGACATAAGCTAAGAAGACCATTAAATGTGTGCCTTTCGAAAGATGGAAGCTCACTATTTCAATGTCAATACTCGAACTTCCCAAACACCTGATCACTGCATAGGAGGAGAAAAAATTTCTCTGGCTCCTGTGTCGCATAGAGACACAGCAACTAAAGATGGTTAGCGGTTGGAGCGCTAGCATGTAACTCAAGGGTAAGGAAAAAATAGTGTTATTATTCAATACCAATTCAAACCATTAAAAGCCACAACATTTATACACATAGACAAGTAAATACATGTGGATACATCAAGTGTCAAAATATAACAAGGCCTTAGCATGTATTTCAAAGCACTCAAACATAAACCATGAAGCCATCTTATTAAGAAAATGGACTCTAACCACAAGACTTTTCATTAGTCAAGTGAACTCTAACCACAAGCCATTTCATTAGACAAGTGGACTCTAACCACAAGCCTTTTTTATTATTCAAGTGGACCCTAACCACAAGCCATTTGGTTACGCAAGTGGACTCTAACCACAAGACCTTTTCATTACGCAAGTGGACTCTAACCATAAGTCATTTTATTACACAAAGGAACTCTAACCATAAGCCAACGCTCTTATTACTAGTCAATATTGGGACTCTAATCCATTGTCCATACATTCACATCAGACCATTCATAGTTGGGGACTCTAACCAATTTAACCATTTTAAGCCATCAAGGCCATAATTTAGCATCATACATGACCACAAGGTCTCCATGAATCATATATCAATCAATTACTTTAATAAGCTACTACATTAGTTTCAAATATCGTTTAAGTCAAATTGTGGTCACTAATACCTTTATAAAATTACTCATTAGCACTCTTACACCAAGTTTTAGTTCAAATATAATTTGATTTCATGTTAGGGACTCTAACCTCTTTGTAACCAATCAAACCACCAAGGGCACCATTTAACTTATTACATGGCCAAAAAGGCCTTTAAAAGATCATTTACTAATCACTCTTACTGATTAAGCCATTGCATTAAGTAAAATCACCATCAACATGTAACTAGTTATTTCTTGTAGGCATTTTCACAAACACCTTGAAGGCACACTCTTAACATGACCAAAACCTAAGTGAAAACCATAAATATTAGGGTTAATCTTGACCCATTTGGTAAATCACAATCAACAATCACCCACATGTGCAAACCATCACCAAAAACATGTATACTTATAAGTTTAAACAAGAGAAAACATCACCCATCACTATATATAAAAACCCTCAACAATTGTTTCAAAAACCATCAATAATGATTCATAAATAATTTTTAAATAACATGATATTTGAGAAATAATTATAGGGTAAGAGTCATATGCCTTTTACAAGATAACTCACAGAAGGATTCCTGACCCCTTGTCTTTAGATGAACACTCTTGAATCCCTAGCCTTCAATCTTGATGAAGAAGTTTTGAGAGTGTTTTGGGATATTTTTGATCTTGTATATATGAAGAATGAAGGTCCAATTAAGTATATAAGTCATGGGTTATAAGTGTTTAGGTGTGGAAAATATCCAAAATGTCCTTAACTAAAAATCATAAAAAAACTCCCAGAAGGGTACAACTCCATGTCTAAACCGTACCCTAGGGTACGAGTGGTACCCTAACTCAGACCTTAGGCCTCACCATGGACCTCTAATCTTCCCAACATATGACCATACATACATGAATCATACCCAAAGGTATTATTAGTACCAAGAAACCCGTATCCAAGTCAGTAACCACTAGAATAAAAACAAGACTTCATACGACTAGGTAGTATATGACCCGTACCCAAACATACGACTTGGGAAAGACTAAACCATATCTTGGAAAGTGTGTTACCAACCTAAAATTATCTCTATACGATAGGGGAGGGTACTAGTCATACCCTAGTATACAATTAGTATGCTCAATCTGTACCTAACCCAGAACCTCAAATCTTTGGGAAATTTTCTAAGGGTCCAAAGCCTAGGTGTTTCACCTGTGATATGGTCTATTTATTTTAGAACGATCCTTCATTTATAATATATGTGGTTTCTATGAAGTACCTCGTGCCTATTGTACCATGTCTCATTTTGTGGGTCTCACCTTGAGTAGCATAAGTAGTTCTGAAACACCTTGGGTTTGGGACCCTTAGAAAAAAAATTTGTATTTCTGGTTTTTGGTCAAGGTACAACTAGGGGTTACAGGTCATATATTGGGGTACGGTTGGTAAGGTTGGTCGTACACTAATAAGTGATAGTTGGTAGGTTGGATTGGTTTTTGAAATAGGTATGACTTGGGTTGGTATAGTCGTATTGTTGGATATGGGTCATATGGTTGAATTTTCCTTCACTTAATATAACACTTATTAAAGTGACTTTGATTTGAGTACGAGTGGCTCACCATGGGTTGTGAGATATGATAAGAGTCATATTATCCCAATCGTATGTTGGACAGTCTTAACTCCTCTTGGTTCTGTTATGGGTACGGGTTAAGGGTACTAGTCGTATCCTCTGCTATGGTTTGGCATGCATGGTCGTATGTTAACCTGTGTGGAGTTCTAAGGGAGTTCTAGGATACAAGTGGAGGGTACCACTTGTATTGGATGGTACGACTAGTATGGTGGAGTCGTACCCACCTACGGGGATTTTATGCAGTTAAGTTGAGGGTAATCTGCACATTTCCCTCTTAATTCATTATGATCCCATGACATATATAATACTTGGGAGGTTATTTTCCCTATTATTCTATTCATTAACACTTACAAAACACTCTTTAATCCTCTCTAAGATTTTTGGGTAAAGGAAGGCCCGGGTTTTACTAAGGTGCTCAAATTGGGGATTATGTTTGTGATTTCTCTCCACCATCTTCTCAATCGAAAGAATGATACTACTCCCTCATTGTTATTTCCAATTTAATTCATATTTTATACAATGTTTTCATGGCATGATTATTGTATGATTTTGGGGTTTTCAAATATATATTGGGGTTTTGGTATTAAATGCTTGGTTATGGTTTTCCCATGTTCTAATTATGATCTTACGCGATTTAATGGTGGTTTGTACAATTTTTTGCATGGGAATGGTTAATTGGTAATTGGATTTGGTTTTGGAAATACTATTCCCCAACATGTTTGATAAATGCCTTTGATAATGCTTTTACTATATTATTGGACTTTTAATGGAACTATTGCATGGTATGGTTTAGTAATGGAACCCTAAATGGTATAAATGATTTAAATAATTTGGAATAGTTATATGGAATTATTTAGTGGCCGTGGTTATGGTTAATTGAACTCCTTCTAGGGTACAATGGAATCCCCCAAGTAAACATGGTAATGAACAACTAATAGAGTATATGGTATTCCCTAAGCAATTATAATAATATAATACTTGTGGGGTACATGGGATTTCTCCAAGTTAACTTGATAATTTAATCTATGGGTACAAGGGAACCCCTTTACATTAAAAGGTTGGCTAAGGACATTGCTTCCAAGCTATAGTTAGTATGACAATACCACTACTCATAGCCTTGGTTTATAATAATGGTACGATGGTTTGGTTGGCTGGAAATAATTTTATTTGCGTAATAATGGCGGGGTGTGATAGCAAACTGTAAAGGTATAAGTCTAATAGACGGACACTGGAAACTTATGTTTACCAACATGAGGGGTTGTTCATAGAGACCATATATGATACTATGAGGTACATGGGTATCCTCTAAGTACACTTTTGTACATATATATCATGGAGATCAAAGGGTACTTGAAATCCCCTACTCTTGTGGTATCTCCAGTTCGTGCGCCTACATGTATCGGGGCTCGTTCAGGGGGTTATACTATATCCATATAGCTAGTGGGTGGTTTAAGAATGGTTAAGCTTCACATACCTAGGTTAATGGTTTTAATGCATGTTAAACCCGAATACCTTTCCTGATATGGTTATATATATAAATATATATATATATATGTATATTTTGCATGCATGTGGTTGTTTTACTTGGTTTTACTAGAGTACTTACTATTGTTCACTCACTAACCTGTCCTCGAAAGGCTGTATCCCCACGCGATGTAGGGACCGACCATTCTACTCCTCCTGCTTAGTGCTCAAATTTGGGATCAGCTACTAGATTGAAGTGGTGATCTTCCATATTCTGGAAGGCTTTATTTCATGTTCATGGATATTTTTACACACTTTGGTGTATTTATGGATATTGGTTTTGTCTATGGTTGGAGGCATGTCCCAACCGGATATTGGTTTTCTTTTAGTTAAAGGCTTTTATGGAATTACTATGGATTGGTATAGGCAATATCCGTAGAGGTGTCAGCCTTAGTATTGGTATTGGCATTTAGTATTGGCATTGGCATTTGGGATGATATCATTGGACTAAATTTCTCACTGTTCCATCTTTTTATATTATGCTATGAACTTGGTTTGGTTTGGAATTGGTTATCAGTTAGGTATCGAATGATTGGACTTGTTTGGGTGGTCATGGTCATAGACCTATCACAGAGTCTTGGGTAACACAATAACACTATCGTGTTATACGTTCAGAATTTATCTGACTCAAGATATGTGGAGGTTGGTTTGATTAGGTAACAGGGTGGTCTCTTATCCTGTTTGTACATAGGATGCCCATTACGACAAGGCTCTGGTTTGGGTCATGCCAAATTGGTATCAAAGCTTTAGGTTCATGGTCAATTGAGAGTCTATAAAATCATGTCAAGTAGAGTATATTTTAGGGTGTATAGTGCACCACACTCATAAGGGAGAGGCTACAACTCATTTAGAAATGTTTCAATTTCTTGGTATTCTATTTTCAAGCTACAAGGTCTAAGGTTCTCTCTAGTCCTAGTTTGTTCACTTTTCAGATCATGCCTCGACGATCTGAGATGCATGGTAACTTTTGTCCTAACTGGGGACAATGTTGAAGGGAAGCGTACTACTCAAGGGATCCATACTCGGTCTAGGGGTCCAGTCCTTGATATTTTTGGAGTTCCACCGATTGCTACTATTCCTCCTTAGGGTGAGGTGACTAATGCTGAATTTTGCTAGTCGATTCATGTTATTACTTAGTTAGTTGCTACTCAGGATAAGTGGGATGCATTTGGTGTTCCATCTGCTGAGGCCACAAGGGTTGGCCAGTTTATAAAGATGAATCCTCCTAATTTTACTAGTGTAAAGGTGGAGGAGGATCCTCGAGGTTTTTTGGATGAAATAGAGACAATACTCAGGGTAATGCAGGACACAAATATGAAAGGGTTAAATTTTGTAGCTTATCAGCTTAAGGATGTTGTGTACCAGTGGTACAAGGAGTAGGGTAGGTATAGAGGTGATGTTGAAGAGTTGTCCTTATGGGAGACTTTCTCAAATAATTTTATTGATCACTTGTTTCCTCAGGAGCTGAGGGAAGCAAGGATGGAGGAATTTGTGAATCTTAAGTAAGAAAAAATGCCAGTCAAGGAATATGCCTTGAAATTTCATCAGTAGTCAAGGTATGCTTCAGACATGGTGTCTGATATGAGGGCGAGGATAAGAAAGTTCATTTCTGGGCTATCTCGGGATTTGATCCTTGAAAGAAAGATTGTATTGGTAATTAAGGATATGGATATTTTGAGGTTGATGGTTCATATGCAGCAGGTGGAGGAGAAAAAAAGAAAATAGGCAGAGTTTGGGGAAAGGCAGGGTAAGAGGAGTAGATTTTCTGAGTAGGGCTGGCAAAAGAAAAAGTGGGGCAGTTCTAGTTCCTTCTCTACTGCTAGTTCTCCTTACCCAAAATAGTCGGGTGATAGGCGTCCGTAGGGTAGTAATAATTTTTAGGCACAAGGTGTCAAATCTCATGAGAGTGGGCCTCAGTTGACTTTTTCATGCCCACTTTACCAGTTATGTGGTCATCTTTATTAGGGATTTTGTGATGAAGGGAGGGACAAATATTTTAAATATGATTAGCCAAGCCATATGCTCAGGAATTATCCGATTGGTAAGGGTGATTTGGGAGAAAGTAAGGCTTCAGTTGCTCTATCTTCTACTCCTACACCAAAGGGTATTGCTTCAGCATCAGTTTCTATTTCTGGTACTGGCGCAGGTCAAAATAGGTTATATGTTTTTTATATTCGGCAGGAATCTGAGGCATCACCTGATGTCGTGACTGGTACATTACAATTTTTTTCTCATGACGTGTATTGTTTTCTTGATCTGGGGTCCACTCTCTCTTATGTAACCCTATTTGTGGCTGTGTATTTTGGTTTTAATTATGTGGTTATTTCGGATCTTTTTTCCATTTCTACCTTGATAGGTGACTCTTTGGTTGCTAAAAGAGTCTATAAGGGGTGTGTGGTAGTTGTTGGTAGTAGGCTAACTTTGGTGGATTTTTTTAAACTAGATATGGTAGATTTTGATGATATTTTGGGGATGGATTGGGCACTCTTGTTATGTGTCCTTAGATTGTCAGGCCCATAAGGTTGTTTTTAGGTTTCCTGGTGAACCAATTATAGAGAGGGAGGGTGGCTCCCTAGCTTCTAGGGGAAGGTATATTTCTTATCTTAGAGATCAAAAGATTAATATCCAAAGGGTGTCTCTATCACTTGGTCTGGGTTAAAGATTCTAACTCAGAAGGTCCTTCCTTATATTTATTTCCATTGGTAAATGAGTTTCCTGAGGTCTTTTCGGATGATCTTTATAGTGTTCCTCCTGATAGGGTGATTGAGTTGGGTATTGATTTGGTTTTGGACACTCGTCCAATATCTATTCCTCCTTGTAGAATGGCCCTGGATGAGTTGAGAAAACTCAAAGAGCAATATAAGAATCTTTTGGATAAGGGTTTCATCTATCCTAGTGTATCCCCTTGGGGTGCACTGGTATTATTCGTGTGCAAGAAGGATGGCTCCCTTCAAATGTGCATTGACTATTGATAGTTGAATAAGGTAATGGTTAAGAACAAGTATCCTCTTCTAAGTATTGATGACTTATTTGATCAGTTGCAAGGTGCCAAATTCTTTTCAAAGATAGATCTTTTGTTTGGGTATCATCAGCTTAAGATAAGGGAGAAGGATATCCCTAAGATGACTTTTCGTACTCGGTATGGGAACTTTGAGTTTGTGGTAATGTCATTTGGTTTGAATAATGCCCTGATGACATTTATAGATTTGATAAATAGGGTTTTCAGGCAGTTTCTGGATCTTTTTGTCATTGTGTTAATTGATGACATTCTAGTTTATTCTAGGAGTGAGATAGATCATGTTGATCACCTCCATGTGGTGTTATAGACCTTGAAACAGTAGCAGTTGTATGCCAAATTCTCCAAATTATGAGTTTTGGCTAAATACTATAACCTTTTTGGGTCATATTATTTTTGGTGAGGGGATCATGGTAGATCCAAAAAAGGTGGTTGTGGTTAAAAGGTCTCCTAGACCCATGATTCCAACCGATATTCAGAGCTTCTTGGGTTTGGCTGGGTATTATAGGCGGTTTGTGAAAAGCTTTTCAACGATAGTTGCCCCTTTGACTAAGTTGACTCAGAAGAAGGTGAAGTTTTCTTGGTTGGATGCTTTTGAGGGGAGTTTTGAGAAGCTTAAGGGTAAGCTAACTTCGACTCTAATTTTGACATTACCTAAAGATAATGAGGGGTTTGTGGTTTATTGTGATACGTCTCAGGTGGGACTTGGTTGTGTATTGATTCAACATGGGAATGTGATTGCCTATGCTTCTAGTCAATTGAAGGTGCATGAGAAGAATTATCCTACTCATGATTTGGATCTTTTAGCGGTGGTCTTTGCTTTGAAAATTTGGCGGCATTATTTATATGGAGTGCACGTGGATATCTTTTTTGATCATAAGAGTCTACATTAGGTGCTCACTCAGAAGGACCTAAATCTCAGGTAGGGGAGATAGTTGGAGCTTCTCAAGGACTATTATATGAGTCTTCACTACCACCCAGGTAAAGCTAACATGGTTGCAAATACTCTTAACAGGTTATCCATGGAAAATTTAACTCATGTGGAAAAGGGGATGCAGAATTTAGTGAAGGATATTCACTGTTTAGCTAATCTTTGGGTCCACATTCTAGACTCTAAGGATGGTGGTGTGATGGTACAAGAAGTGGTTTGGTCATCTTAGTGAAGAGATTAAGGAGAAGTAAATATTTGATCCTATCTTGATGAAAATCAAGAACGATGTTGGTGGGAAAAGGGTAATGGTGTTTGAGATCAGTGGTGATGGTACCTTGAGGTACCAAGGGCGGTTATGTGTTCCTCATATTGATGGGCTGCGATAAAGGGTTTTGGCTGAGGCGCATGAATCACTTTATGTTCTTCATCCCAGTTCGACAAAAATGTATCATGATCTTAAAGAGATGTATTGATGAAATGACATGAAAAGGGATGTGGCAGATTTTGTAGCTAAGTTTTTAGTGTGTCAACAAGTGAATGTTGATCACATGAGTCCTTATGGGTTGTATTAGGAAATGGAATTGCGAGAATAAAAATGGGAGGTAATCAATATGGATTTCTTACCAGTTTTCCTTGGTCTCAGAATTAATTTGATTCAATTTGGGTCATCGTGGATAGGATAATAAAGTTTGCTCACTTCTTGTTGGTGCAGACTAATTTTTTGGCTGAGGACTATGTGAGGTTGTACTTTTAGGGGATTGTAAAGCTACATGGGGTACCTATTTTGATTATTTCTGATAGTGGTACATAGTTTTTATCTCACTGCTAGTTGTCTTTCCAGAAGGGTTGGGTATTAAGGTTAGGCTGAGTACTATTTTTCATTTACTAATGGATGGAAAAGTAGAGAGAACTATTCAGACATTAAAGGATACGCTTCAGGCGTACGTGATTGATTATGGTAGCATTTGGGTTGAGCATCTACCTTTGGTCAAGTTTGCTTACAATAATAGCTATCATTCTAGTATTGGAATAGCCCCTTTTGAGGCATTGTATGGTAGGAGGTTTAGATCTCCTATTGGGTAGTTTGAACTTGGTAAGGCGGATATGTTCGGTACGGATTTGGTTTATCAGGCTATAGAAAAGGTTAAGGTAATTCAGGATAGGCTTAAGGTTGCCCAAAGTTGCCAAAAGTCCTATATGGATGTAAGGCGTAGAGACTTAGAGTTTGAGGTTGGGGATAAGGTATTCCTAAAGGTATCACCCATGAAGGGAGTGATGCATTTTGGTAAACAAGGAAAGCTCAGTCCCCGATATGTTGATCCTTATGCAGTTTTGTAGAGGGTCAGTAATGTGGCTTATGAATTGGAGTTGCCTTCTAGTTTGAGCTCCATTCATCTGGTATTTTATGTCTCTATGTTGAAGAAATGTATTTGTGGTCCTTCTTCAGTGGTTCCTTTGGAAGAATTAGATATCTCAGATTCTCTGTCTTATGAAGAGATCCCAATTGAGATCTTGGATTGGTACGTTCATCGGTTACGGACCAAGGATGTGGCCTCGGCATAATTATTGTATGAAATTGGGGTTTTCAAATATATGTTGGGGTTTTGGTATTAAATGCTTTTTTATGGTTTTCCCATGTTTGAATTATGTTTTTGCATGCTTTAATGGTGGTTTGGACAATTGGTTGCATGGGAATAGTTAATTGGTAATTGGATTTGGTTTTGAAAACACTATGTCCCCAACATGTTTGATAAAATTCCATTGATAATGCTTTTACTATATTATTGGACTTTTAATGGAACTATTGCACGGTATGGTTCGGTAATGGAACCCTAAATGGTTTAAATGGTTTGGAATGATTTGGTGGTCATGATAATTATTAATTGAACTCTTTGCAGGGTATAATAGAATTCCCTAAGTAAACATGATAATGACCAACTTGCGGGGTACATGTGGGGTACACGACATTTCCCAAGTTAACTTGATAATGTAATCCATGGGTACATGGGAATCCCTTTACTTTAAAAGGTTGGCTAAGGACATTGCTTCTAAGCTACAGTTGGTATGACGATACCACTATTCATAGCATTAGTTAATAATAATGGTATGATGGTTTGGTTGATTGGAAATAGTTTTAATTGGGCAATAATGGCGGGGCGTGATAGCTAACCGTGAAGGTGCGAGTCCAATGGATGGACACTGGAATCTCATGTTTGCCGACATAAGGGATTGGTCATAGAGACCATATATGATACTATGAGGTACATAGGAATCCTCTAAGTACACTGTACATATTTATCATGGAGATCGAAGGGTACTTGGGAATCCCTTATACTTGTGGTATCTCCAATTCGTGCTGCTACACGCATCAGGTCCCGTTCAGGGGGTTACACTGGACTCAAATAGCCCGTAGGTGGTTTAAGTATGGTTAAGCTTCACATACCCAGTTTAATAGTTTTTAATATATGCTAAACCCGGTTCCCTTTATCGACATGGTTATATGTGTGGGTGTGGGTGTGATTTTTATGTATGTGGTTAGTTTAGTTGGTTTTACTGGATGACATTAATTTATCTTTATCCCAAGTATTTGCTAGCATTCACCCACTAACCCATCCTCGGGCAGCTGTTCCCTATGCAATGCAGGGACCGACCATTCTAATCCTCCTTCTTAGTGCTCAGATTTGAGATTAGCTATTGTATTGAAGTTGTGAGTTTTCATATTGGGTAAGGCTCCATTTCATGTTCATGGATATTTTTATACACTTTGGTTTATTTGTGGATATTGGGTTTGGCTATGGTTGGGGGTATGTCCCAATCGAATATTGATTTTTATTTAGTTAGAGGCTTTTGTGGAATGACTATAGGTTTGTATAGGCGGGATCATTAGTGGTGTCAGCCTTAGTATTGGCATTGGCATTGGGGTTGATATCGTTGAACTAAATTTTTCACTGTTTCATCCTTTTTAATTATGTTATAGAACTTGGTTTGGTTATTGTTATGGTTTGATTTAGTATTGGTTATCAATTGGGTATCCGACGATTGAACTTGTTTGGGTGGTCATGGTCATAGACCTATCCAAGAGTCTTGGGTTACACAATAATGCTATCTTGTTATATGTTTGAAATTCATCTGACTAAGGATATGCGGAGGTTGGTTGGACTGGGTAATAGAGATGGTTTCCAGTCCTGGTTGGACTTGAGATGCCCGTTACGACAAAGACCTAGTTCGAGTCGTGTCAAGTTCTCTTACTTTAGTTCCTCAATGAATCGTCTTTTGTTAGGGTAGTAGTCATAGTGGAAGCGTAGTAATGTTTTGGACGAGGGAGTAGATGTCCTTGGTGGTGAAATATTTGGGGTAACTGCTAGAGCTAAGGTTATAAGAGAAGATAGAAGAATAAGATGAACTCTATCCTATAAAATAGTTAAGGAGGGGAAGTGTGGTAAAAAACTTTGTGATAGAGATTGAAGTTTCTAGCTTTTAGGTGAGTGATCCGTAAAGCGGGGGTAGAGAGGCAGGCTTGAATCTTGGGGGTTGATAGATACCCAACCTTGGTGTTAAGCAGCTATAGCTCCTTGATTAATACTTGTTTCTTGATTATAGTGATAGATGAGCTGGTAGTATCGGAGTGGTGTAAAGTATAGAGTCCCATGGCTTCTACTGGCACCTTTAACTCTTAGTTAGTCTTTAACATGGTATGGACGAGCGGTTATACTCAGTCTCTTTAGTTATGTGTTCGTGGGGGAAGTTGGGAGGTTGAGATAGAGGAGTGTTTTCTTCATGTTGAAAGCTTGGTGGAGAGTGTGACCTTATTTAAGAGATATTAGATGCATTGGTTGTGGAGGAAGAAGCTCTGTATGTAGGAAGCTGAAGGGGACATAGAGTCTGACTTCTCATTCTTACTCTTCATTTTGGATAATCTAGCTTAAAGTACGTATGTATTCTTAACGTTTTTGTTTTTTGACTTTGTTAAAGGTAAGTTGGGGGTAGTAATGTGTTAAATCATGCTTGTGCTTCCATTAAACCCCTCATTCGAAAATAATTATCTTAGTGAGGGATATTGTAATGCCCCAAACCTTGACCCTTGAAAATTTCCTTGGTTTGAACTCTCTAATCAACATATGACTCACACCATGAGTCGTATGGTGTGGTGACGGGTATAGGGACCCAAGTTGTATATTGTTCATTGTATTGCTGGCCAAGTTCTGTCCTGGTTATGAGAGACTTCATACGAGTCGTATCTTAATGTGACGAGAGGATTGAGTTCAATCATATGATGTCTATTGTCTAGCCCTTGATGTTCTTCCTTAGATATGACTAGACCATACCAGTTGTATGGTCTAGTGATGAGTGAGGCAAGGGAGTCGTAAGTTAGACAGAGTCCGGTGTCCAACCTTCTGTCTTGGTGACGACTTGATGGTACTAGTTGTAGGTTGTGGTGACGATTTGGAAGGGCAACTTGTACCCTCATGCGAGTTTGTTGCAGCTTTAAGTTGGGTGTACTTTGGACATTTCCCACCCTAAGCCCTAAAGACCCCACATCTTCTAACCCTAGTTGGTCATCATTTATACACTTTAAAAGATTAAAAACCCTCTCTAAACTCTCTCTAAATACCTCTCAAGAATATTGGGCTAGGGTTTCTTCAAGGTGGTTATCTAAAGGCCTAAGGATTAAAATCTCTTCATGAATCTTTGTAACTCAGGCACGTTACTCCTCTCTCGTTGTTATTTTACAAAGAATATGTATTTTAATGCTTGAATTTCATGATACTGTTGTGTTTTGAAATAATGGTTGGGGGTTTCGGATGATTACGGTTGAATAATATTTCTCATGGTTTAATGATGTCTCTTTCATGCTTTTAATATGATTTTGACTTTGTGGAATGCATGGTTGTGGTAAATGGATTTTGTGGTACTTTGGATTCCCCCAAATTACTTGGGTTATGGTTTTGAATTATATATGCCCTCAACCTGTTTATTAAAATGCCAATGAGAATAATTTTGTCACATAGTGTGGCTATTCTTGAAATCTTTGCATTACATAAAGGTAATGGAACTTAAATTGGTTTGGATGGTTTTAAACGGTTTGGATAGGCCTTGGTGGCCATGGTTTTGGTTTAATTGGAAACTTTGGAGTGAACTTGGTTTAATGGCTTTGGTATGGCATAAATGGATAGACTTGCAAGCTCTGATTTTTGTATGACGATACCAATGGTAATGCCTAATTAAAAAGACTCTGTGGTAAATGGTTGGTTATGTGTGAATAGTTTTAATATAGGCTTAAAGGGGGTTGTGTTAGCAAAGCCGTGGAAGGTGGAGGTCCTGGGGAGACCAAAATTGGAAACTCGTGTTTGTTGATTTAAAGTTTGGTCTTGGTGACTATGTGTATGATGTCACACTTATATTTTGGGAGATGTACTAGTCATCTCAGGGTTTTTTCACTGGTTCATGCGGCCAACACGCGTCGGGGCCCTTTCAGTAGGGAAGCTGAAAACATATAGATCATGGGTGGATTTAGGACGGTAGAGCTACATATCCCAGGTTAAAAGTTTTAAATGCATGCTAAACCCGGTCTCCTTTCCCAGCATAGTGTGTGTATATATATGTATATGTGTGACTGACTATGGTTATTTACTTTGCTTTTGAAGAATGGAATTATTTTGTCCTTATTCCTAAGTACATGCTAGCATTCACTCCGCTAACCGTCTTCGGGCGTTGTATCCCTACGCGATGTAGGAACAAGTCATGCTATCATAGCTCTTTCTCAGTGACATGGTGATTTGGGGATAGATTGAGTCTGACTGAAGTGGTGAGCTTACATTCTTCGAAAGGGCCAATCCATTTTATGGTTTATCTTATGTCTTTACTATTCCTTTGACATTGGTTTGTGGCTATGGTCGGGGGAAAGTCCCGACTAGATATTCTTTGACATTGTTTAGAGGTTTTGTATGGACAACAGTGAACTTGGGCATATTATAGTTTGATTCGTTTGGTTTGGACGGTATGACTTGGTTGGGTTAGTCTCGATTTTAGACTTATCCCAAAGTCATTGAATTCTAAATACTCCATCTTGTTATATGTTTGGAATTTATCCAACGCAGGTTGTATATTGGTTGGTTGGATTGGGTGTATGGATCTTCTTTGGTCCATGTTGGACTTGAGATGCCTGACACGACTAGGCCCTAGTTTGGGTCATGTCAAAAGTACACCCTTTTTCCATCAGTTTTAAGGATAAAATACCATTCTCTTCCTCTTTAACACTTAAACGAAGAAACTCCAAGGGATTCACAAGGGATTCACCATTCAAGCTTTGAACTCTGAATTGCTTAAAATTCCTTGTGTATTTCAGGCATGTTTCTCTTTCCCTATCTTTAATTTTTCATTGTGGCATTAATTGAATGGGATTTCATGTGATTTAGTTGTGGGTTTTGAAATTGAGTTGTCACACAACGTGCCCTGGGGCCTTTTCGTAATAGGCGTCTCAAGTCCGACCAGGACCGGAGATGACCCCCGTTACCCAACCCAACCTCCAGTCGCCTGCCCTGAGTTGGCTGAATTTCAAGCATGTAACAAGATAGTACAACAACCCACATAAAGACTCTGGGATAAGATCACAACCGTGACCAACCCAACCTATTCCAACCATCCCATACCAATAATCCAACCATGCCAAACCATACTAAAATAAGGGTCATAAACTAGGCCATAACCAAGGATGTTCCAAGAAATAATATAGTTAATCCCAAAATGAAATAGGATGGAACAGTGAGAAATTATGTTTGATGATGCCAGTCTCCCAGCTTATTCCAATGCCAAGGCCAACACCAATACCGATACTGCCCATTCCAACCAATAGAATTACCACAAAGCCTCTAACTAAAAGAGTAATGAAATTTGGTTGGGACATGCCCCCAACTTGTAACACCCCGATTTGCTGAACCGGAATGCTACACGGTGCTCATGACCCCGAGGGACCACAAGCTAACCCATGACTAATATTTGTACCTGTATACTGGAAATCATAATATAATAATGCGGAATACATGGAACTGTAAGGCCATAAGGTTCAACTGAATACAATCATGTGGGCGAAAATACCCAAAACAACTAAATCTGAACGTAAATCTGAAAGTAAATCTAGAAGCCTCTAAACTGTCTGAATAAGGAGTTGAAGGAACATGTCTCCAACTAACTCCATAAAACTGAACTGAAGAAATAGATAAATGAATCAAATCATTGTCCTCGAATCAATGAGGACTCACTGTGTCTCCGCGACTGGAATGCTGCCACTACTGCTGGGCTGGAGCTCGTGTCACGGAACCTATGGTGTAACATGAAAAGAAAGCACCATAGCGCAAATGCGTCAGTACAACTGGAGTACTGAGTATACGAGGAAGGTAGGCTGAACATAAAAGGTTTCATGCATGAACAACACTGACTGACTAATATGAACGTGGGAGTGTAAACACACATATATAGAAACTGGGACCGTGAGTACGTGATAGCATAACTTGTAAGCTAATACATGGTTTACTGATAACTTTCATGACTAATACTAAAACTGATAACATGGGCAACTGTATCTGACAGTCCTGTATATACTGAAATCTGAAGAACGCCCTGAGTTCTTTTACTGAGACTGATACTGAAACTGTTAACATGGATGATTGTATCTGACAGTCCTGTATATACTGAAATCTGAAGAACTATCTGAGTTCTTTTACTGAGACTGTTACTGAAATTGTGGGAGGTAGTGTTTAATCGATATGCCCTGTGTATGTCGTTATGGCTAAGCTGGGGTCCAATCTCTGCCCCGACTGGAGGGGTGTCAATACTGCGCCACTGGTAAGGACAGCTGTGAGTGACCCTTATCTGCTGGGTACTCAATGAGAAAAGTGGGAACCCTAAACTGACGGGTTAAGACACCTCATCAACCCTAAGCTGACGGGTTAAGATGTCTCAACCTACGCTGGCTACGTAGTTCTGGAACACAAGGATTGCTACTAAGAATCACACCCTGAACTGGCGGGTGAGTTCCCATCCTTGGGTTCGCTCGGTGCTAACCTCTACTCCCATCTGGAGGGACTGGACATGAATAACTGACTGTACATGACTTGATCTTACTGAATTCCATTGACTGGCGGAATGTTACTGATATCTGACAACTGACTAAGATCATGAGGTTTTCCTGAGTCACATGACTGACTGAAGTCTATGGAATCATAGCTTGAGTTCGGATATCGTGAAACATGACATGGATCTAGGCACACAACTATAGTTTTCGGGTACAAGTACCCCCAGGACTCGATGGAAGGAAACTGACACACACGACTGACGTGATCATAAGAGTAGAGTCCATAATATATAATATCATAAGTAGGGATCTCATACTACGCATGGAAGTTCATGTGGATTGCATGGTTATCATACATCTTTTTCATAAGTAGTATTTGTAATTAAACATAGCATAATCTCATAAGAATAGTTCATGAGTATTCCAACAACATTTACAAGGAACATTATCAATCATGGAAGTCATTGGAACGTAAGGACATATCATGAATCCTTCACTTAGTCACAATTTAGATATATTGCATGATTTCTAGTTCCTTAGGCATTTTATCAAACACCTTACATGCACATCTTAAGCATAGGTGGATTCATCAAATTATACATCATGAACAACCAAATTTACATGTTTCCAACTCATATGATATCATGAATTCACAAAAACATATAAAGATTCCATCTTGGGAATCACCCAATATCAACAACATGATCATCAACACCCAACAATATAGAAATCATACTTTATAATGAAAAAGAGGAAAACAATCAAGCGTCAACATGGGTATGATCATATCACCACAATCAACCAAGCTTTTATATTTTAAAGATTGATTCTTGAACTCTATGAACGAATTGAATCCATAGATGAACACTACGCATACTTTAGAAGGAAGATTCTTGATGATTGACAGAGGAATTTCCTTGAAATTGGATCTTCAAGCTTAATTATGCAACCCTAGTTGTTTTTATCCTTTAGTGCTCTTGGATGATGAGCTTTGAGATAAAAATAGGGTTGCAATAGGTTTAGAAGCTATATATTTCGTAGGGTTAAGTTTAAGGACGTGTAAGGAGTATTTAAAGACTTAATTGCCTTTAAAATAACTCAAAACGGAGTGTTTTTGACACCTGGAATTGACTTAGGCGGCGCCCAAGTGATCGCCTATGCCTAGATTGGGCGGCGCCTAACCAATCGCCTATGCTTGGGTTAGGCGGCGCCTAACCAATCGCCTATGCTTATTGTCTCTCACGAAAATGGGCATAACTTTTCGCTCGGGTATTGGATTAAGGCGAAATTGGTATCGTTGGAAAGATAATTCGATTCTATACAATTTGGTGGGTCTAAATCAGCCAAAATACCACAATAACATTGAGTTATACTCATTCAAAGACGACCCTTGCAAAATCGAACACTAAAACTTGATGGATTCAAAAACTCTTAGCTTGCATTACCTTAAGTGACTCATATGAACATGATTAATGCATCATAAGCTATCTATCACTAGGATATTCATTGTAAGTCATGTACTCAAGTATGAATCATAGGATTAGAAACATGTGGGGTATTACACAACCATAGCCAAAACCAATATCCAAAATAAAATCAAAGTATCTAGAAATATCCATAACATCAAATGGATCCTTCTGAAAGGATGGAAGCTCACCACTTTAGTCCAAATATAGATCTCGAGTCAATCACTATATAGAAGGATTAGAACGGCTAGTTCCTACATAGCATGGGTATACAGCCACCAGTAAACGGGGTTAGCAAGTGACTTCTAGCATGATCTCAGGATAAGGAGAAAATAATGCCATTTATAAAACCAACTAAAATCATCCATATGAACACAACCATACATATATATAACCATGCCGGGAATAGGGATCAGGTTTAGCATGCCTTTAAAACCTTTACCTGGGATGTGTAGCTTTGTCGTCCTAAACCACCCATGGGCTATATGGGTTTAGCTCCCCCGGCTGAAATGGTCCCAGTGCATGTAGCCGCATGACCAGGGAAGAAATTCTTGGGATGACTAGTACATCCCCTAAATATAGTGTGACATCATGCACACGGCCACCAAGACCAACCTCATATCGGCAAATATAAGTTTCCAGTTTTGGTCCACCCCAGGACCTCCACCTTCCACAGGTTTGCTACACATCCCGCCATTATTGGCCAATTAAAAACAATTTCCAAATAACCAAACCATTATACATTTATTTACCAAGGCCATTGATATTATTATCGTCATACCAATCCTTACTTGCAAGTATCATCCATAGCTAACCATTCATAGGTTTAAGGAGACTTTCAAGTGCCCTTCCATTTACCATATTAAACCATTTGGGGGAATTCCATGTATCCCTCAAGAATAATCATTAGCCATTTACCATTCCAAGCCATTTAAATCATGCATAATTCCTTTACCATGTTTTAAAACATGCAAGAGTTCCATAAAAAGTAGTCAATGCTATGAACATATCTTTATAAGCATTTTGTCAAACACATTGGGGGCATAATATGACCAAAACCAATTCCAATTACCACTAAACCATTCTCATGAAATCCAATTATCCAATACCACCATTAATGCATGTAAAAGCATAATTAAAGCCTAGGAAACCTTAACCAACCATTTAATATCAAAACCCCCAAATCATATTTGCAAACCAAAATCATACAATCAATGAAGTAATGAAAACATTCATAAAAAACATCCCCTTATTTAGAATTAACAATGAGGGAAAAGAACATGTCCTTAACCAAGAAGATAAGCCCCAAATTGATCCTTTAGTTGAAACCCTAGCTTTCCTTGCCCTAAAGCTCTTGAGAGAATTATGGAGTGTTTAAAAGAGTTTCTAGTCTTAATGAATGGAATAATAGGGTGAATAACCTCCCAAGTAGGTTAGAAGTCGTGGGGCCTTATTAGGATAAGTAGAGAAATATCATGAATACCCCCACTTAAGTTGTACCAAAATCCCGTCACAAGGATACGACTGAGCCACACAAGTCGTACCCTCTAATACGATTGGTATCCTCTACTCTTATCTTGGCCTCAACCCTTGAATCCAACACTATCTAGCATACGAATCATCCAACCAAGTCGTATTGAAAGCATACGATCCGTACCTTTTATTTGTACCCCTAGCAGATTTATACCCAAGGAAGATTTAGACACAGTCCACCATATGAGTCCTGGGTACGAATCGTACCCTAGATTACGGCTCATGGTGATCCACTTGTACAAAGATCCCACCTAAGTAATCAATTCTAAGATTAAGTTAAGGATCAAAACGATCCATAACCACCAATACGACTCGTACCTATAAGATGTACCTATTCCAGTAACCAAAATCCATCCTACCAACCAACACTAGTCAGTATAAGACTAGACCATACCATCTGTACCCTAACATACGGCTCGTACCCATGAGTTGTATTGGGTCCAGAGATTACAATTCCAAGAAATTTTCTAACGTCCAAAAACCAAGGTGTTTTAGTCTCCCCCACTAGGAACATTCATTTTTGAATGACAAATAAGGTAGGGGTAACCAGACACACGAGTCATTTACATTATCAAATATATTCCCAATCTTTAACAAATTTTGAGAAACAAAGAGGCAAAGATATTAATCTTTCCTTTAACAAACTCTGAAAGTAAAGATGTGTTAAAGACAAATACTTTCCACACGAATCCCAGTAGCAGAAAACAAATGCGTATATTTGGACTTCATGTCCTCTTCTGCTTCCCATGTAAATTCTTCCACCTTATGGTTCTTATAAAGAACCTTAACCGAAGCCACACCCTTGTTCTGCAACCGACGAACCTGCCTATCTAAGATCTTAATCTGGACTTCTTCATAAGACAAAAAATCAGTGATACTCAGTCCTTCCAAAGGAATAATTGAAGAAGGATCACCAATGCACTTCCTCAACATTATAGATCAGATGAACCAAGCTCAATATAGAAGGCAACTCCAGCTCATAAGTAACATTACCAACTTTCCACAAAATCTCATAAGGACCCACATACCAGGGACTGAGCTTTCCCTTATTGTCAAACCGCACTACTCCCTTCATGGGAGATACCTTGAGGAAAACCATATCCCCAACCTCAAATTCCAAGTCTATATTCCTAACATCCACATAGGACTTTTGGAAACTTTGGACAGCCTTAATCCTATCCTGAATCACCATCACCTTCTCCATATCTTGGTAAACCAATTTGGGACCAAACATGTCCACCTCACCAAGCTCAAACCAACCAATAGGAGATCTACACCTTCTACCATACAATGCCTCAAAAGAGGCCATGTCAATACTAGAATGATAGCTATTGTTGTAAGAAAACTCTATCAAAGGTAGATGCTCAACCTAATTGCCACCATAATCAATCACACAGGCTCGAAGCATATCCTCCAGTGTCTGAATAGTTCTCTCCACTTACCCATCAGTCTGTGGATGGAAAGCAGTACTCAAGCTCACCTTAGTCCCCAACCCTCTCTGAAAAGATTGCTAGAAATAAGATGTAAAATGCGTGCCATGATAAAAAATAATCAAAATAGGCACCCCGTGTAGTTTCACAATATCTTGAATATACAGCTTAGCATAATCCTCCACTGAGAAGGTAGTCTACACTGGAAAAAAGTGGCAGACTTAGTCATCCTATCCACAATGACTCAAATCAAATCATATTGATTTCGAGATTGAGGAAGACCGGTAACAAAATCTAAATTGATCACTTTCCACTTCTATTCAAGTAAATCAATCTCTTTATACAACCCTTCTGGCCTCATGTGCTCAACTTTAACCTATTGACACACCATGCACTTGGCCACAAAATTAGCCACATCCCCCTTCATACCATTCTATAAATAGATCTCCTTGAGATCATGATACATCTTAGTCAGTCCGGGTGAACAACATAGCGCGAATTATGTACCTCAGCCAAAATCCTTTGTCGTAACCCATCGATATCAAGAATACACAACCTGCCTTGGTATCGTAAAGTACCATCACCACTGATCTCAAACCCCACTACCTTTTGCCCACTAATATTACTCTTGATTTTCATCAAGATAGGATCTAGCACTTATTTCTCCTTAATCTCCATACCAAGAAATGATCGAACCATTTTTTTCACCACCACACCACCATCTTTGGAGTCCAAGAGGTGAACTCCAAAATTAGCCAAGCACTGAATATCCTTCACCAATTCTCACTTTCCTTCATCCACATGAGCCAAACTCCCCATGCTTAACCTTTTAAAAGCATTAGCAACCATATTAGCCTTACCTAGGTGATAGTAAAGACTCATATCATAATCTCTGAGAAGCTCAAGCCATCTTCTCTGCCTGAGATTAAGATCTTTTTGGGAGAACACATACTATAGACTCTTATGATCAGAAAAGAAATCCACGTGAACACCATACAAATAATATCTCCATATTTTCAAAGCCAACACAATCGCCAACAACTCAAAATCATGAGTAGGATAATTTATCCCATGCACCGTCAACTGTTGAGAAGCATAGGCAATCACCTTCTCATGCTGCATCAATACAGAACCAAGCCCTACCCGAGATGCATCACAATAAATTAGGAACCCATTATTGCCTTCTGGTAAGGTTAGAATTGGAGCCAAATTTAACTTATCCTTTAACTTCTTGAAACTCCATTCATAAGCATATAACCAAGAAAACTTGACCTTCTTCAGAGTTAACTTAGTCAAAGGAGCATCTATCAACGAAAAGCTTTCCAAAAACAACCTATAATACCCGACTAAACCCAAGAAGCTCTGAATGTCGAATGAAGTCGTGGGTCTAGGCCACCTCTTCACCACAACAACCTTTTGCAAATCCACCATGATCCCTTTACTAGAAATAATATGACCCAAGAAAGTTATAGCATTCAACCAAAATTCACACTTGGAGAACTTGGCATACAACTGTTGTTCCTTTAAGGTCTGCAACACCATATGAAGGTGATTAGAATGATCCACCTCGCTCTTTGAATAAACATAATATCATGAATAAACATAGGAAGAGGTCCAAATACTGATGAAAAACTATGTTCATCAAATCCATAAATGTTGTTGGAGCATTAGTCAACCCAACTGACATTACCAAAAAACTCAGAGTGCCCATATCGAGTATAAAAAGCCATCTTAGGGGTATCCAACTCCCTAATCTTTAGTTAAATGTACCCAAACTGAAGATCTATCTTAGAAAAGAACTTGGCACCTTGTAACTGGTTGAACAGATCATTTATCCTTAGAAAACGATACTTATTCTTGACTGTCACCTTGTTCAACTGTCTATAGTCAATGCACATCCTTAGGGAACCATTCTTCTTGCGCAGAAATAACACTGGTGCAACCCAAGGAGATATACTAGGATGAATAAACCCCTTATATAGAAGATCCTTAAGTTGCTCCTTTAGTTCTCGTAACTCATCCGAAGCTATTCTATAAGGAGGAATAGAAATTAGACGAGTGTTCGAAATTAGATCAATACCAAACTCTATTTCCCAATCCAGAGAAACACCAGGAAGATCATCCAGAAAGATCTATGGAAACTCATTAACCACTGGAACTGACTGGAAAGATGGACCTTTTAAGTTAGAATATTTAACCTGAACCATGTTATAAAGACACCCTTTATAGATTAACCTCTGAGCTCTAAGATAAGAAATAAACCTCCCCCTAGGAGATAAAGAAACACCCTCCCACTCTATAACTAGTTCACCAGGGAACCTAAAGATAATCTTACGGGTCTGACAATCCTAGGACGTGTAACAGGAGTGCAACCAATCCATACCCAGAATGAATCAAAATCCACCATATCCAACTCAAATAGATCCACCAAGGTCTACTTGCCACCAACAGCTATGAAATACCCCCTATAGACTCTCGTAGTAATAATCTAGTCTCTTACTAGGTAGAAATAGAAAAAGGATCCAAAATAACTTGTGGATCTGTAACACCCCGTGCTTTTTCTTAGCTTAAAATGTGTCCCTAGAATGTTAAAGACTTGCTTTAAAGATGAATACACTTTTATAAATGTGGAATTTTTAAGATTTTGACTTTTCATTTCATGAGAAATTGAATAAGCTTTCCATTGATACAAAATTCGCCCAAATACAACACCCGGACGAAGAGTTAGAGCCATTTTAGTAAGACAGTGTACCACCTGGTACTCCAGTGCTTCGTGGAGGCAATCCAAATGGCATTCTTTATTTTTCACTGAGACAACGCGATACCACCGCATTGCGCCACTAGCCTTTTTTCCTAATTGTCACTTTCCAGTGTGACTCCGCGATCATGGAGCATCGTGCCAAAGAGAATTTGCAACCAGTGAGGCACCGCGATGGCATCGTGTCACACCATCAGCCCAGTTCCCAATCATCAGTTTCCAGTGACACGGCACGATAGCGTCGCGTCGCGCCAGTGTACAAAATAGGGATTTTCAGTCTGTTTTGAGTTTTAATTTTGAGGGCACTAAGTTCTTTTTCCCTCACCCCCAGTCAGCCTAAACACGCAATCAAACCCTAAAAGAGCACAAATTGCTTATTAATTCATTATTTTCTCAAGAAGCAAGTCATTCTCTCTCAAAGGGCAAAACCCTAGTTCAAGAAATCAAGGTCAAGCCCAAGAAATCCTTCAAGAACTTCATGAATCTCACAAATTAAGGTATGTTAGGTGTTCATCTATGGGTTCCTTTCACCCATAGAGTATAATAAGCCCTTTTTAAATATACAAGATCTCAGATTTATGATTTCTATGTTTGAATTAGATTGAATTCATGTTTATAATATTAGTTGGGTTTCAATCCATGATTTAAATGCAAGTTTCATGAAATTAAATAGCATGTATAAGAAATATGTGATTATCTTGATAGACCCTTAAATTTATAAACTGATTAATGCATCTATGATGTTGATTTGGTTTTCAATCCATGATTATGATAAAATTCATAAAAAAATAGAATAGTATTTAGGGGGAATTATATGAATTACATGATAAACCCTTGAATTTACAAATAAGTATTGTATTCATGATGTTTATGTGATGACCATTATCATGTGAAATACTCATGCTCCCCAAGCATGTGCTAAAATGCCTATGTGAAGTAGATAGAGGAATCATGAGATGTTATTATGAGATCTTAATCATGTACAGGCTTATGCCCTACCAGTGTTTGATAAAATGCTTATGTGAATTGACTAGTGAAAGCATGACATGTTATGATGTGATCCCATTCATGTACAAGTTAATGCATTACAAGTGTTTGATGAAATATCTCTATGAATGAATTATGACCAAGTGAACATTGTTATATTATTCAAGATTATATTTTGCTTTACTTTTCATGCTATTGAGTCCTGGGGGTATTTAATACCTAACAATTTAGCTGTTTACCTAGAGCCAGTGTCAGTTACAAAATAGTATCAGCCATGCCACGATCAATACTCTCAATTTATTATAGAGCTCAGTAGAACTTAGTCAATTACAAAACTTATGAAAACTCAGTAAACTCAGTCTAGTCCAGTCTAGTATACTCAGTTCGGTGTCTTTCAGTTGGGAGTAGGATTCAGCACCGAGTGAGAGCAGGGATGATGGTTTTCCTGTTAGATAGGCAGAGTCGTTAGTAGCAATCCATGTACTCCAGAACTGTATAGCCAGCGCAGGATGAGGAGTCACCTATCAGACTAGGCTTGACTACCTCCTAGGGGTCACCCGTCAGATTAGGCTTGGCTCCGCCCAGGTGTCACCTGTCAGTTAAGCTTGGCATCCTGGTTTTCTACTGTTAGTACCCGTGGCATGGTATTATCACCCTTCCAACTGGGGTTACAGGTTGGATCTCTATCAATTTAGATTTGGGGCATGTCGGTTAGATAATTACCTCCCACAGTTTCAGTCTTAGTTTCAGTATTTAGTTCAAAACTCAGCTCAATTTTATAGAATCAGGACTGTCAGATATAGTCAATCAGTTATTAGAACTCAATACTTAGCATAAGAAAAGCTCAGTTATAGTTTATATATATATATATATATGTATATGTACAGATTATATTCTCAGTATTTACAGTATTCTCAAATTCTCCACGTACTCTCATATTCAGTTATTCTCATTCAGTCAGTTATATCCTCATGCATATGAACCTTTGAATTTAGCCTTACCTCATCTAGCATACCAGTACATTCCCACGTACTAACGCATACTTTTTTATGCTATGATGTTTCATATCATAGGTTCGGACGCTCAGGTTCCCAATCACACATATAAATTTAGGTTCAGCCAGCAACAGTAGATTTAGCAGCGAGTCCTCATCATTCGAGGATATTATACTATTTCATATTTTCAGTAGATATATTAGTTCAGTAGATAGAGTTAGTTGGGGGATTGTCCCATCAACTCCCCTTTTAGACAGATTCAGTTAGAGACTTTTCAGACTAGTTCTCAAAAAGTTTTCAGTTTTTATCAAATGTTGTTATTTATATGTACTTCATATATTTAGAACCTCATGGCATTTCAGCCTATTTTCTGCATTAATTACAGTATTATTATTCAGTGCTCACAATAGATATCATTCATGGGTTAGCTTGTGGTCCTTCGGGGTCGTAAGCATCGTGTGATGACTAGAGGGTAGTCTCGGGTCTTTACAGGATCAAAACCAAAAAATACAGCCACATATAGAGTCATATAGGAGAGAGTGGACCCCAGATCAAGCAAAAAATATACGTCAAGAGAGAAAAGTTGTAACGTACCAGTAATGACATTAGGTGATCCCTCAAATTCCTGTCGAGACTTTAATGCATACAACCGATTCCGACCAACACTAGAACCAAGAGCAGTAACAGAAGTAGATGTAACACCACCAGGTTTAGGAGAAGAATATGAAGCAACATGAATCTTATTCGCCCCCGTAGTAACCTTATTAACTGGGCAATCCCTGAGCTGGTGGCCTGCCTTACCACACTTGAAGCATTTTTCCTTTTCATTATCGTAATAACCCCAATGAGGATGCCTACAGAACCAAATAGGAGATCATGAAGAAACTGACTAACCTCTGCTTGCCTGAGATTGGGAACCTTGCCCTTAGAAATTATTACCACCTTGTTGATGCCTGTTGCCCAACTGGTAAGAAGCATTAGCAGAAGAGTAGGAACCAGAACTCCCCCACTTCTTTTTCTGTTATTTTCCACCATCTCGACCACCCTGAGACAGAGCACCTCCCTAGTCAGAAAATCTGCTACTCTTACCCTGCCTATCCCCAAACTCTGCTTGTTTCCTCTTCTCATCCTCTACCTGCTGCATATGAACAGTCAACCTAGAGATGTCTATAACCTTAATAGAAAGGCAGTCTTTCTCTTTAAAATCAAATCCCGATTCAACCTAGAAGCAAACTTACTCATCCTTGCTCGCATGTCAACCACCAAATCAGGAGCGTACCTTGACAATTGATGAAACCTCAAGGCATATTCCTTGAAAGACATTCCTCCCTACTTGAGATTCATAAAATCCTCCATCTTTGCTTTCCTCAACTTTTGGGGAAAGAAACGATCCAGAAAAGCACCAGAGAAGGTATCCCATAAGGATGAATCCTCTACATCTCCTATATCCCTATCCCACTCTGCATACCACTGATATACAACCTTTTTAAGCTAATAAGCTATAAAGTTTACCCCCTCCACATTGGTAGCCTGCACCACCCGAAATATCTTTTCCATTTTATCTAAGAAGCCCTGTGGATCCTCATCCACCTTCACTCCCGAAAAAGTGGGAGGACTCATCTTCATAAATTGGCCAACCCTTGTGGCCTCAGCAAACAAAACACCAGACACACTCCATTCAGCCTCAGCAGCAACTAATTTACCAATAGCATGAATAGACTGGCAAAATTCTGCATTAGTTACCTCACCTTAAGAAGGACTAGTAGCAACCAGTGGAACTCCAAAACTACCAGGGATAGGACTATGAGATCGAAGATGAACCCCAAAAGTAGGATGCACCCCTTCAGCATTACCCCCAAATAGGATAGAATTTTTTTTTTATGTTTCAGATTTATGAGGCATGATCTGAAAGACGAACAAACAAGGATAAGAAAAGATTCTAGGACTGAGACTCCAAGATTGAAAATAGAATACCAAGAATATGAAACATTACTAAATGCCTTGTAGCCTCTCTCTTATCAGTGTGGCACGCTACACATCCCTAAAAAAGACTCTACTCGACATGGCTTTGTGGACTTCTAATTGACTATGAACCTAGGCTCTGATACTAACTTGACATAACCACCCTGGGGCCTTGTTGTAATGGGCACCCAAGTTCGACCAGGATCGGAGACTACCCCCATTACCCAACCCAACCTCCAACCGCCTACCCTGAGTTGGCTGAATTTCAAGCATGTAAGAAGATAGTGCAATAGCTCACACTAAGAATCTAGGATAAGATCACAACTGTGACCAACCAAACTGAGTCCAACCATCCCATACCAATAATCCAACCATAACAAACCATACCAAAACAAGGGCCATAAACCAAGATATAACCAAGGATGTTCCAAAACATAATATAGTTAATCCTAAAATAAAATAGGATGGAACAGTGAGAAATCATGTCTAGTGATGTCAGCCTCCCAGCTTATTCCAATGTCAAGGCCGACACCAATACCAATCCCTACCCATTCCAACCTATAGAAGTACCACAATGCCTCTAACCGAAAGAGTAATGAAATTCGATTGGGATATTCCCCAACCATAGCCAAAACTAATATCCAAAATAAAATCAAAGTATATAGAAATATTCATAACATGAAACGGAGCCTTCCAAAATGATGAAAGCTCACCACTTCAGTCCAAATACTGATCCCAAGTCAATCACTATATAGGAGGAGTAGAACAGTCGATTCCTACATAGCATGGGTATATAGCCGCCAGTAGACGGGATTAGCGAGTGACCGCTAGCATCATCTTAGGGTAAGGATAAAATAATAACATTTATAAAATCAAGTAAAATAATCCATATACACATAACCATACATATATATATAACCATACATATATATATAACCATGCTGGGAACAGGGACCGAGTTTAGCATGCCTTTAAAACATTTACCTAGGTTGTGTAGCTTTATTGTCCTAAACCATCCATGGGTTATATGGGTTCAGCTCCTCCTGTTGAAAAGGCCCTAGTGTGTGTAGTCGCATGACCAGGGAAGAAACCCTTGGGATGACTAGTATATCCTCTAAATATAGTGTGACATCATGCACACGATCACCAAGACCAACCCCAAATTGATCCTTTAATTAAAACCCTAGCTTTTCTTGCCCAAAAGCTCTTGAGAGAATTATGGAGTGTTTAGGAGAGTCTCTAAGTGTTAATGAATGGAATAATATGGTAAATAACCTCCCAAGTAGGTTTGAAGTCGTGAGGACTTATTAATATAAGTGGGGAAATGTCCAGAATACCCCCACTTAAGTTGCACCAAAATCTTATCACAGGGATACAACTGACCCACAAAAGTTGTACCCTCTAATACGATTGGTGTACTCCACTCGTATCCTAGACTTAACCCTTGAATCCAATATTGTATAGCATACAACTCATCCAACCAAGTCGTATTAACAAAATATGATTTGTACCTTTCATCCGTGCGCATGGTAGATTTACACTCAAGGAAGATTTAGACACAGTCCATCATATGAGTCCTGGGTACAACTTGTACCCTGGCTTACGTCTCATGGTGATCCACTCATATTCAGATCCCACCTAAGTAACCAAGTCTAAGATTAATTTAAGGAACCAAACAATTTATAACCACCAATACGACTCGTACCCCTAAGTCGTACCCAATCCAGTAATCAAAATCCATCCCACCAACAAACACTAGTTAGTATAAGACTTGACCATACCATTTGTACCTCAGTATACGACTCGTACCTATGAGTCGTATTGGGTCCAGAGATCAGAATTCCAAAAAACTTTCTAAGGTCCAAAAACTAAGGTGTTTCAGCTTGTGGGGTTTTGGTTGTTACTGAATGAGTTACTTATCCCATGTTCTAAATTGATTATTTATGTTTTAAATTAATATTTTTGGGATGAAATTAGTGCATGGTATAAATTCTTGGAATGGGGGACATGGATTTCTCCAAGTTGATGAAATTTTGGCTTGATAATTGCATAAACCTCAACCCACCTTGTAAACTTGATTTTGAATATGGAAAATTTCATGGCTTAACTTGTTTTTGAACCCAATGCATTGAATTAAAGGATAAATTAATGAAAATAATTTTAGATAGCCTTGGTGGCCTTGGTTTTGGATTTTAAATAGAATTTAGAAGTCCAATTTGGTTATGTGGATTGGTTTGGCATAAATATATTAGCTTGCAAGCATATTGGTATAATGATACCAAGTGGTAAATTCCTTAATGAGTGACTCGTGGCTTAATAGTTTGTTTTATGTGAAAATTATTTTAATTTGGGCTTAAAGAAAATTGTACAGCTCACCATGAAGGTGTAAGTCCCAGAGAAACAATCACTAAAAACCATGTTTGCCAACATTGGGATCTATATGATCGTGTGCTTGGTGCACACTTGATATATACATATTTTTGAATTGATATTGCCTTGGTGGCTTTAGTTTTACCTCTATCGTGCGGCTAACATGCATTGGGCCCTTCCAGCAGGGGGAGCTGGACCCATATAGATCATGAGTGACTTTAGGACGGATCAAGCTACATAATTTAGGTTAAATATTTAAAATCTCATGTTCCTAACCCTTGTCTCTATCCCGACATCCTATATATTTATGTGTGTGTATATATATATATATATATATATATAATGTGGTGCTATAGTTTATGACTGAATTTTTGTAATTGCACTATTTTATCCTTATTTCCTGAGTTACATATCAATGTTTATCCCACTGAACATCCCTAGATTCTAAATCATTCCATGATGTAGGGTCCAAAGGATTTTCTGTTGTTCCTATGCAGTGGTAGGTAGTTGAGTATGTCTGTTGAGTTCCTGTGAAGTGGTGAGCCTCTATTTTTTGGAAGGCCTTGTCATTTCATTATTCTTTCTTTATTGTCATAGTACTTTTGGATTCTTTTTTGTCATAGTCAGGGATATGTCCCGACTTAGTTGTTATTCTGGTTTTAGAGGCTATTTTGGACAAGTGTGGGTGGATTGTTATTTGAATTATTTGAACTATCATTTGGTCATCTATTCCTATTACTATTATCATTGGTTTTATTAGCTTCTGCTTTTTTTATGATTATTGTGCTCTTCAGGTTAGGATAAGGAGGTGGTCTCTGATCCATGGTAGGCTTGAGATACCCGTCACGACTAGGTTTTGATTTGGGTTATGACAGTGAGGTATTAGCTACTACCAGGATTATTTATTCCACTAATTATATCAAAATGATGGGATAAATTATCCCATATACATGGTGGGATAATAAATTCTTGAGTAACTAATCCCGGAATTAATTATCCTAGAATAACCCTTTTCCTACCAAACGACCTTAGATTCCACTTCAAATAAAATTAGGAGGGTAAATTAGTATGCATAAAATATTAGTGTGTTAAAGTAATCGTGACGAAAAAGTTTTGAAAAGATTTTATATATTTTTTCTTTTTTTATATTATTAATGTTTATTTCAATAGGTACATAAAGGATTTTATAAAAATATAGATATTAGCACCCCCAACGGGTTTGGAAAGAAAACAGATGTTGACAAGTTTGACTTGTTCATATTCTCACAACCATTTAGTTTGACCTTCAAAATAATATCTTCTTGGTTTATTTTTACGTATCACATTTACATTTATCACATTTATTAAAAAAACAATAATTGACATAATCATTTATCATATTGCACTTGTTAATTAATATTTAATATTTAGAAAATAATTTGAAAAATAAGTAATATTGGCTAAGATTAAACATAAAATAATAACTATCTTTCATTGATATGTTATAAGTGACAAATAAAAGTGAAAATTGTTATGAAATATAAAGCAAAGAAGAAGAATAGATAGAGAAGAAAGAGACTTCTTTATTTCTCTTAAGAAATTATTGAGGGATGAGAGGTCATAAGATTGAGAATACAATGAACAAAATCCCTCTATTTATAGGGGAAAATACTCCTAGTTTCTGACTAAAAGACAGATACTTCAAATCCTGATAGATATCAACTAGATCTAGATAGATCTTATTAGATATTGATAGATTTTATCTATATTCTTGATAGACATTCACTATAATGTAAATACATTTATAACACTCCCCCGTGAATGTCTAATTGATAGATAATGTGCCTCGTTAAAACCTTACTAGAAAAAACCCAGTGGGAAAAAATTTAGTGAAGGAAAAAGAGTACACATCTCTAATAATACGCATTTTGGCTGCCTCATTAAAAACCTTACAAGGAAAACCAGTGGAACAAAACCTTGAAAGGGAAAAAGGGTACAACACATATTTTCTCCCCCTGACGAGAACATCAATGAACTTTTGCATCCCGATCTTGTGCTCTATCTTCTTGAAAGTTGTAATTGGAGGAGACTTGGTGAATAAATCAGCCACATTATCACTTGAACGAATCTTTTGCGCATTAATTTCACCATTCTTTTGGAGCTCATGTATATAGAAAAGCTTTGATGGATTGTGCTTCGTTCTTTCTCCCTTTATGAATCCTCCCTTAAGATGTGCTATGTATGCTGCATTATCTCTGTATAAAATTATGGGTAGATTGTCATATTTCACACCATATTTTTCTCAAATGAGATGTATCATCGACCTCAACCATATATAGTCTCAACTTTCTTCATGAATATCTATTATCTCAGCATAATTCGATGAAGTGGCTACGATAGACTGCTTTGTATATCTCCAAGCTATGGCAGTACCACCACATATGAACACATAGTCTATTTGAAACTGAGCTTTATGCGGGTCAAATAAGTACCCAACATCAGCATGACCAATAAGATCGGGACTGCAATCCTTAAAATAAAATAAAATCATGTGTTTGATCTCATTTTGATGTCTCCTAATAGGAGTAGAACTATATCTTGCTTACAAATTAACTGAAAAGGCTATATCAGGACTTGTAGTATTTGCAAGATACATTAGTAACCAATTGGACTAAGATATGTCACTTTAGGAACAATCCAATTCGGTATGTTTCGCATTTCAGCAAATAATCTTATTTCTTTTGAAAACTCTCCAAGAGTTTTAATGATTTTCAAACCATCAATTTGTCAATAATAAGGATAATAAACAAGTTTCCCTAAAACTTTATATGCTTCAGGCATTTTGAATCCTTTAGGGATTTTCATATGGATTTTTGTCAAGTGACAATATAAATATGTGTGACATATTCAAGTGTCTAGAATGCAAATCAAATAAGTATTATGCTTACCAAGATGCATCCTTTCATTTCACTTAATAAATGTTTCTACGTCAGCATGCTTAAATAAACGTAGAATTTGGATCCTCGTAATCTTTCACATTATTGCACCAATATTGTATCAAAGATATTGATGATATATCATTTCGTATCGGTTCACAGTTTGACATAATATTTTGAGATCTCATCACTTCATTATTTTCAGGTACCTGAACCTCTCATAAGGTTTCACGAAGTGTTATGTCGTAAGCTTTTCAAGAGCACATTGCCTTCTTATTATGATTATTTGCTCCTTATTTTTCAAGGATTATTTCATTTGGAACTGATTAGTCTACCACATTTCATGCATGCAAAGACTTCGTCCTTAAAGAACGCAAAATAGGAGCACTTATATCTTAAATATGATACTAAATTTAAGTCAAAAGATGCTTCCGCCATTTGACTTGAATCATCTTTTGAATGAGGATCTGAAGATAATTTCTAACATATTTCATAGCTACTTATAATCTCCCCCTTATGTTAGGAAAACTAACATTCATCCTCCATATTTTTTAGGAATCCATCTTTGTGCATCGTGGTATATTCATTAATCGTATACCGCACATCAAAATTATTAGATGAAATAGTTGGTTCTTGACCTTGAACCAATTGAGAGGGAAGAAACAATCATAATTTATTAGTCTAATGCATACAAGTGCTATTGTATGCAACGTATCATATTTCAGACCAACACATGAAGCTTTGCTCTCATTAGTAATGGTTCAGCTATTTAGGAAGGCATTCAATGTTAAACCATCATCATCAAGATGAATTATTTTGATTACACAATCTGAAAATTATGCTCAATTTATATTGTGCAAGTAACTTTATGAATGTCAAACGTAGGTTGACAATGAATGTACATATGATCATCTTATTGATGCATGTTTTCAACATATCACATGATAGGTGAACGGGTCCTTATTCACCTTTTATACTTTTCAAATTTTAAGGGATCAAATCCCAATATTAGTTGGTCCAACCAACTTGTCATAATAACAAGCGACATAAACAATTCTTGAAGAATCTTTTATTTCTTCAACAAATGTCAAATACTCAATATACATATTTTCAAAATATAGCAATCGTTCATATCAGTTTATGAACTTTTATACTAGTAAACTCCAAGTTTACCATGACAAGTGCCTTTTTTCTTTAGTAAATTTCAGATTTACTATCACATGAATAAATTTCAGATTTACTACTTTAGAAGTAGATTTCAAAATAACTCTTCTCAGTTATTTTGCCTCTTTCGAAGGTGAGTTGTGATACCATCACAATCCATTGCATGTTTGCATTTATAAGCTTCTCATTCCCCAGGAATAGAATATAATCGTGCCTTAAGCCTATCAAATTTTGATAGCTTATAACCTCTTTCATGATATTGCTACTTCAGGAGAAAATCGAGGCATATATATAATATAGAGAACTTTTCTCCAACATATCTTTAATTATAATCACAATAAGTGTGTGAAAAATATTATCACTTGTCTTTTTTCAGACATATATTCAATAATAACTTTTCCTATATTAAACTATACTATAGTTTTATTTCTGGGGTGAACAAATTATAAAGATGAACATAAAGATGAACATAGGAATTCATGAAAAAATACAAAATATCACATGGCCTTATGTTGCCTAGTGACATACTGTAACGCCCCGAGTCTATACCTCAGACACTACACGGTGCTCATAATCCCGAAGGACCACAAGCTAACCCAAAACTGATACCTGCTGTAATAACTGAGTAATAATATGTTATAACGCGGAATAATAGACTGAAATACCATAAGGTTCAAATAACTGAAATAAAACTGAGATAAGGTATCTCAATGCCAAAATTGAACAACTATCTGAACATCTAGTCTGAAAAACCTCTAGATGAACTATCTGAACTATAGAGTTGATGGGACAATCCCCCAACTAACTCCATCTACTGAAATACTAAATGTAATGAGATAATGAAATAAAAAAATATCCACGAATAATAAGGACTCACTGCTAGTCTACTGCTGTTGGTTGAATCTGAATTTACCTACGCGTGATCGAGAACCTGAGCGTCCGAACCTATGGTATAAAACACCATAGCGCAAGAGAAAAGTATGTGTCAGTATGTGTGAATATACTGGTATGCAAAGTGAGGTAAGCTTAATGCAAGCGTTCACATGCATAAACTATAACTGACTAAATAACATGAACATGACTGAGTGAGAAATACATGTATGAATACAGGAGCTGTAACTGAAGCCATAATAATATTGAATATTGAGTTTACTGGTAACATGGATTACTGATAACTGATATACTATTACTGAGTGACTGTTTCTGACAGTCCTGACTCTGATGGAACTAGCTAAGTTCCGTACTTAGCTGAATGACTGTATCTGACAGTACTGTAATCTGTAGAACTATCTGAGTTCTTTACTGATGACTAAGACTGAGACTGTGGAAAGTAATTATCTAACCAACATTCCCCTTTTTAACTAATTTGGGGTCTAACCTATAACCCCAGTTATAAGGGTGTCAACACCATGCCACGGGTAAGGATAAGCTGAGAGTTACCCTCATCTGTCAGGTACTCTAATGAGAATGGTGGGAGACCCTCAACTGACAGTTTAATCCACCTCATCAACCCTCATTTGGCAGGTTTAATATCTCAACCTATGCTGGCTACGTAGTTCTAGAAGACAAGGACTGCTTCTAAGGATCACACCCTCTACTGGCAGTTCACTCGGTGCTGAATCCTACTCCCAACTGAATAGACACAGAACTGAGTTTACTGAGTTTTGTTGACTGATGGAATACTTCTAAATTTTGTTGACTGACTGAGTTTGCTGAGGCCTGAACTAAATACTATTGAGATTTTCCTAAATTCTGAGACTGGCTGAGAGTAATACTGATCGTGACATGATTGAGATAGATTCTTTAACTGACACTGGCTGAGAGTAATACTGATCGTGACATAATTGAGATAGATTCTTGAACTGACACTAGCTCTATGCACACAGCTAATTTATCAGGTATTAAATACCCCCAAGACTCGATAGCATGAAGATAATAATACATAATAATTCTTGAATACTTGACAATAGTCAACAACTCACAATACAATTTATAAGGTATTTCATCAAGCACTTGAAAGTAGTTAACTTGCACATAAATAGGAATGCATGCTAACATGTCAGAATTTCATTAAGCTAATCTCATGAACATTCCATCAAACACTTACAAGGAATAGCTTTATACTTGGACATGAACAACAATGCTAATACATCATGAATACCATATTAATTCATAATTCAGGGGTTTCTACCTAAGAGAATCAAAATTCAACTTACATGCCACCATAATATCAAGAAATACATTAAAGATTACAACTTGAAATCCATACCACAACATCAACATGATTACATTCAAACCCACAACATGGATATCACAAATTATGTTTTTAAAAGAAGTTTCTTAAACGCCAAGGGTGGAAGGGACCCTTGGATGAACACTTTACATACATTATTGCTTGAATTTGGAAAGATTGATGGTGAAATCTCTTGAATTTGATTCTTGGATTGATAGCCCTAGGGTTTTGTTCTTGAGGATTTTATGAATAATGATTGTATTATGTCTCTAAAGGGTCTAAACTTAGTGTTATGAGGGTTGAAGAGAATGGGAAGAAGACCCAATTACCCCTTGAGATGCGGCTTTTAAATGACTGAAAAACTGGGTTACCAACGCGCAGGTCGATGCGATATCCAACGCGTCGCGCCAAGTTAGCATCGACTCACTGGAATTTGACGTTGGTAGCTGGGACAAATATTAACCAATGCGATAGTTGACGCGACGCGCCAAGATCACATTGGTTCACTATTTTGGGATTCCAAAGGAGCTTTAAATAAAGTTCGAAAAATCTAAAACGTGTCCGGGTTCATGTATTGACCTTCATGATCATGAATTAACTCAAATATAGACATTTAAAGGATATTAAGTTCGTGAAGTAAAAGCGCCAACTTCCGAAGGCTAAAAATATAACTAAGTCGGAATACTTAGTTAAATATTCTAAGTCTGGGGCCCCTTGACAAGCTTAAAGGACTGAATTAAGCTAGAAATTTTGCGGGTTCTTACACATACAAATTACTTCAATTCTCCATAGTCGAGTGACTGATTCCCACAAAATTTGGCATATAATCAATAAATTAAAATCCCAATGTTACCTGATTTATCATCAAATAATTCCAACGTTACCTGATTTATCAGTAAATGACTAATAGCCCATCTAGTCAGCAAGTTAGAGCATTGTGCTAATAACGTGTTATGAAATATAAAGCAAAGAAGAAGAATAGATAGAGAAGAGAGAGACTTCTTTATTTCTCTTGAGGGATTATTGAGAGATAAGAGGTCATAAGATTAAGAATACAATGAACAAAACCCCTTTATTTATAGAAAAAAATACTCCTAGTTTCTGACTAAAAGACAGATACTTCAAATCCTGATAGATATCAACTAAATCTTAATAGATCTTATCTATATTGTTGATAGACATTCACTATAATGTAAATACATTTATAAGAAAAATCTACTTTTAAAATAGTGGATAAGTAAAGCACATGGAGGAAGTACTTACTACACCATCTCTTTAATTTTACTTATCCTTCTTATTAAAAAGGTTGTTTCAATTTACTTATCCAATTTATAAAATCAATAAAGTTCATCATTCTCTTCCAATACTATTTCCATCATTAAATGAACATGCTCCATCTGTTTCATTTACTTGACTCATGATGACTTTCTCCCCTTAATAAAATATTTATTAGAGAATTATTTACTAAACTAACCATATTAATCATCATTTGAAAATCTAAATTTGATTACTACTTGATAGGATATGGAGTTTAAGAAATATGAAAAGACTTTTGAAACTTGTGGCATAAAATAAGTCTTATGAGTTTGTAAGATTATAAATCATATCATTAAGAGTGAAATTGATATTTTTCATTTTAATTGTCATTAAATATAGAAATATGTCATCTTTTAGGACTAACTAAAAAGAAAAATGTGTCATATAAATTAAGACACGGGTAGTAATACTTTATGTATTCATTTTAGGATAGTGTTAATATTGAAAAAAAAATGATACACTTCTCTTAGTTTCATAAATTGGATTTTGACTTGAAGACATCCTTTAATAAAATACTAATTCCTACAAAATTAAAGAAATTTTACCAAGTTATGTCTAATTAAATTTATTACTTTTTAAGTTGACATTAATTACTATATTTAAACTCAAGGGCATATTAGAAAGATTATAATAAAAGTATTTTTGAAGACTTAAACATACACTTATTTGGAAACAAATTACAACCCAAAAGGAGAGTTTATAAAGGAATGAAGGGAGTACCATTTTTTGTCGATTTTACACTTGCTATAAAATATTATTTATTTTTTAATATATTTCTCAAGACATAATTTGTTAAATTTAAATGGTATATATCAAAATTATTCTATTATTTAATAAGGTATGTTCTAAGTCAATAATGAATAAGTAAAGATGTACGAATGTAGTAATATTCATTTCGGCAAGCATTTATTTTATTTCATATAATTTTCTTAATTTTTCTATTGACAAATAGTTTTCGGCTAAGGATATATAAGTAGGGAATGAGCAGTTGGCCGTACAAAGTTGATAAGTAGTAGCTGATTAAGAGAGAAGTATCAATTACCACCCTGAAGTTGTCTCATTTTATTCATGATACACCTGAATTTTGAGTCGTCTTAAATACCCTCCTCCCCCCAAACTTGTTGTCTTAGTACGTCGTGTGACCCTTTTTGGATCACAAACCACAACGTGTACAACACACGCGCACATGTGGAAAAAACTGCTTATGTGTCCGTCCACGTGGATAAATATCATCCACTTCCCTCATATTTATCCTATATCCAAAATAACTCACTTCTACCATTAATTATCCGATTTCTCTCCAAAAAAAATTATACTTTTGAGTTTTCCTCTGCTCAGAAATGGTGAAAGGTTGAATTTTCGCCGATCAAGTAAGCTATTTTCTAAAAAAAAAATATGTGTGTGTTAAAAATATGTGATTATTTTTTCTGGTTAGTGTTTCATAGTAGTTTCCGATTACTATTTTGATTAGGATTTTGAGAAAACTCACATACACAATACGTTTTCTATTATAATTAATGGAGTAAGAAATTGTAATTTAATTTAGGGGTGTATAAAAATCAAACCAATAAAAATGTTATTGATTTATCGTTATTGGGTTAAAAAAAATTTAATGATTTTATAAAAAAAAATTATTGGGTTATTGATTCAGTTTTGATATTTTTATTGGGTTATTGAATAATTAAACCAATAACCCAATAAGATTATACTAAAGGAAAAAAAACGTAAATAACATTCCTTAGATAGAAAATTGCAAGTTATAGCAATACTTTCAACTTTGCAAGTTATAGAAAAAAATCATTTATAAAAGAAAAAAATTAATGATTAAAAATAAGAAAAAAAACAATTTTAATATATGGAAAATATATTACATACCCATAAAAGGAGGATTACAGTTATGGAAAATATCAATCATCCCTTAATCTTCTCTGAAACGGTTTTGTTCCAAATTGATTAACATAAAAATGGTTCTATAAATAAATTACCTTGTCTTCCTGATTAAATGAAGTAAATAAACAAATTCACATTCTCTAATCTCTCCTCTAATCACTCGTCTTCTTCTTCTCTACATCTTCTTCTCTGTTTCTCTGTTTTCTGTATTAATGTTCATCAAGTACACATAGAATTCACAGATTATACAATTAGCTAACAAATTTTGGTATATCAACTTTTGTAATTATGAATATTGAATGTGAGCAATTTAAAAGATTCAGTTTCCAATTAGGAGTGCATAATATTGTAATACACATACTGCAAATCATTAGCAAGACATTGGATTTGATTGACTGATTTGAGGGCTCTAGGATTGAAAAAAAAAGAAAATTTTTACTTAGAGATGCAAAATTAGGGCCTTAATTATTCGATTCAAAGAAATAATAAAACTAACAATAGTGTTTTAACAAAACATACATAAACACAGTAAACACACCAGTCATATACACAAAACATACAATTACCTTGTCACTTATATACAATAACAAAAATAAGAATGATATTTACAGCACATATAATTATGTGGTTACATGGATTTTGCATGTGTATGTTATTGTATATCTAGTGATACATTGAATATACAAATAACATACATTCGACATACAATTATTCCACCACCGCCAATGAAAGACACGAATGTTTGTTTGATGTATGTTAAGTGTATATCTTATGTATCACTGTACATACACTTACATACATACAATATACAAGTACATACGACATTCAATTGTGCATATCACTATATGTTTGTGTATATGTCTTGTACATATTAATATATGTGAGAAATATTTCAAATAGGTATGAAGGTAGGAATATGTGTGTATGACATGCAATATATGTATGCATATATTTAGAATATAATTTGAAAGAATCAAAGTGTTACTAATTGTAGAATCAAAAAACAATATTCTTGTCAAATGTTACTAATTGCATAATCAAAAAATGTATAATTTGAAGTAGTTGATATCAAATTTAATACCATCTGATGCAACTTAGTTCATATCAATTTCATTCAATGATGTAAAATGCGAAACAAATGTTAAAGTAGCATAACATTATATAAATACTACTTAAATATAAAAACTAAACTTCGTTCATACCAACAATCTTAGAAAAACATACAGTAATAACCAAATAATTAAACATCAAAATACAATATCTATGTCTATATATGTCTCCACACTTGGATTTTTTGGTTTGAGTAATGGAATCTCATCCTCAAAATTGGAGTCCAACACTTGTTCACTAACCATATTATTTCTCTTATAATTCATCTTATCTTGAGGAATAACAACATTTTTGTTGAGATTTTTTCCAATATGCATGTTCAAATTGAGCTTCTTCGATGGTTCATCAACAAACGGAACTTCAATTTTATCGGGCAAGCACTGATTTTGCTTCTTGTTGTAATACTCACTTTTAACAATCTTTTTTTTACACTTAGATAGAAAAAATGGAGTGAAACAACCTAAATCAAATGAACGCTAGTATTCTCGATTATTCTAGGACTTCTATGCGGAGTAGAATCAAATTTGGGTTTAGACATGACAAATTTGGGGTTATGACTTATGAATATCTATCACAATGGAGAATGAAAATCCCAAATTGATCAATTTTGGGTTTTTACGCGAAGAAGATGAATATCGGAGCCCTAATTTTTTTTCAAGAAAAATATTGAGTACGTTAATGGAGAACCGAGTTTTAATAAAATTTTGAAGGTTGAGTATGTGAATAGAGAAAGAGAAAAGTTCTTCTAAATTTTTTTTGGAGAATTAAAAAGCTTTTTATGTCATAATACATTCAATAAAGTTATCTGATAAAAGTGTGCAATCTTTTAAATAAAATATAATATATATTTACCATAATTATCAATAAACTATTTAAGGGGAATACTGATTACAGTCCTATAAATATGGAATTGATTTTAAATTATATAATTAAAAAATGAATTTTGAAAATACAATAAAATAATATATATTTTAATAAGTTGTTATAACTTGCAATGAAATTGCTATTAATGCAATTATCTAAAAGTTGCTAAAATTTATAATTTTGAATCTAATAATACTATATGGGATAATTTTCTCCTATACTAAATTATTATTTTACCCCCAATATAATATATATATATATATATATATATATATAAATATATAAGTAGAATTTTAGTTGCAACTAAAATTCTGTTTTTCATGTTAGTTACTACTTTTTCTATTTTATGAGTATTTTCTTATCTGTTCAATCGAAAACCGAATCGTCAAGGACTAATAATCGATAAACCGAAAATTGATAAGAAAATATCTTATTGTTTTGATTATTGATTTAGCGTATTTAAAAATCAAAAAATGATAAACTGAATTGATAATATAAAAGTTGAACAGAATCAAACCGATTGATGCACACCCCTAATTTGAGTAGGTAAAAAAAATATTTTTTTTTACACATTTTGAAAGTGATAGAGGAAGAGGGTAATAAATAGGAAGAGAAGAGAGAGGAGGCTTTGAAGTTCTTGAAAAAAAATTAAAGGGGGGGGGTCCATTGAAAGGTACTGATTTGGCAAAAAAATAACTCCATCATGCGCGTGATGGAGCTTGAAATCACAAATTTTTCCACGTAGGCCAAAAAGGGTCACACAACGTACTAAAACAACCAGTTTGAGGGGGTGGGGGGGTACTTAAGACGACTCAAAGTTCAGGTGTACCATGAATAAAATATGACAACTTCAGGGGGTAGTTGATACTTCTCTCAGCTGATTAATGATATCTTAATATTAGGGGTCGTTTGGTATAAGTTACTAAATCACATAGTCTCAGGACAAATTTTTTGGTGTTATGTTTGATTGTCAAATTCGGGATAACTTATTACGGGATTAGCAAATAGTACCGTGATAAGTTATCCCACTAAAGGGGTGGTATAAATAATTCCACCATAATTTACCTTGGGATAAAGTCATAAAATGACAACATTACCCTCCAAACCCTTTAATTACTACTTTTCATATATATATATATATATATATATATATATGGGACAAAATTGTTGAGTTCGAAACATACCAATTTCCAGCTACTCCAGAAACTTGGACTATGGCATGTAAATTCTTAGAACATGGACATCTCAAAAGAAGTGATGGCGATAGCTCAACAATGTCCGAAGAAATGTAATTTACAGCTGTGAAGAGAAGACAACAATGGAAGAAAAGACGTAAAGAAAAAGCAATTACGTCAACATAATTGTTGGCACCTGATGACAAAATGATAAAGAAGACTGGACCCCACGGTCCAAAAGCAGCCAATCTACCAATAGTATGGATCATCATCACTATCCACATATGAATCGTCATGAATAGACCATTGTTCTTGAACAAGATGATCTATAATTTTTTCAAGAATTTTTTTTTGTAAATCTTTATTTAATTTTATCACCTTTAAAATAGTGATTACAGTTTTTTCATCTAAGAAAATTGTATAATAACTCATTAAGCAGTATAAAGAACAAATTTGTTTATCAAAACCTTGTAACTTTGACACTGCAAAACCCGTATTTCTTTTAGGTTATAAGCTTTGTCCAGAGCGTCAAATAATTTTATTTTTAATCTGTTAATTTCAGAAATATTTGAAGTATTTTTTAAATGATAGACTTTTTGATTGTATTTTCTTAACTTTGTTATATCTCGGTTAAGAGTTCCTATAATTGTTTTAGATTCCCAAAACCTTCGTCTAAGTCTTTTTAATTATGGTTGTGTCACTCTCATGCTGATAAGTATAAACAATTTATGATTTATTATTCCCTATAGGTACTTAGTAACATGTAATATGTATGAGTGCATAAGGTAGATATGAAGATAAATTTTTCTTATGCTAATATGTTCATGAATGATAGAGTTTATGTATATACCTTCTGATTTTCTTTTAATATTGGTTGCATCAACACTGCAGTGTTTCTCCTTTCGTCTATGAAGAACTTTTTAGCCTATTGCGACTCACTGTCCGAGGCTACTGTTCCATTCTTCCTCCGTCGAGGCTGAAGATTTCAACCTTCTTTTTTCACCGATATATAAGATTATCAAAGGGTATACAAACAAACTTATTTTATTTCATGAATATATTACAACATAGGAAAAATCTTTAGTCAGATCTTCCTTATACTCACATACAAACTATTTTTTACTTTTCCCTCACGGGAGAAGTGTTTTTCACTCACTCATATAGAAGATACCTAACATTTTTAAGAAAGAAATTTTCACAGAAAAATGTAGTCTACCTTTCATGAAATTATATCTCTACTTTTATAGACATAAGGAGGGTAGAATTACAATATTTGTTTTTCTCAAGGTCATCCCTTTAAAAGTCTCTATTTCTCATCTAGTCCTTTATCAGGATAAGAGATAAGATTTTTCTTCTTTCTGATTAGCTTCTTTTGGACCGTGGGGTCAAGTCTTCTTTATCATTTTGTCGTCTGGTGCCGACAATTATGTTGACGTAATTGCTTTTGCTTTACACCTTTTCTTCCATTGTTGGCTTCTCTTTACAGCTGCAAATTACATTTCTTCGAACATTGATGAGCTATCGCCGTCACTTCTTTTGAGATGTCCATGTTCTAAGAATTTACATGCGATAGTTCAGGTTTATAGAGTAGCTGGAAATTGGTGTGTTTCGAACTCAGCAATTTTGTCCCTTAAGACTACTGATTTTGATTTTTCTTTGGTTATTAAAATCCAGTTTGTATCCCCGTTGAGGACTTTATAATTTTCTTCGTATTTGTTTTTAAGGATGTTATATATTGCCTTCATCCCTAAAGCTCGTCTGGTTTGGATCCATTTTTTATTAAAATAGGAGATCTTTCTATCAACTCCTGTTGTGTTGATATTAAAGTTTCTTAATTTTTCCACTATTATATAGTTAAATGTGGGAAAATATAATTGATCATCTTGAGATTCCATTGCTATTCTATAGAATCTGCAATAGACTGCTTCCTCTTCGGCATAATTTCAAATTGAACTGGTTAAATGTATCGGCGGTCCTTTTAATTCAGATAAATCTGATTTAGAATAAACTCAGTCTAAGAAACCGAATTCAAATAAGTTGACTGTGAAACCAACTGATCCGCCTGGAAAGATAAAAATCCTTGGATATAGACTTTTTGTCTCAATGACTTGGAAAGTTTCTCCACAGACTTCTGGCAGATTGTAAATTTGTTTTGTAAAAATCAGATATTCTTCTTCTTTGGGATGGATTTTTCCTACCTGAAAAGAAGCAAATTGTTTTCCTAAAAAGAAGTTAGTTCTTTTTTCTGATTTCTCAGAGGTAAAGAAATTTTTCTGTACTCGACTTTTAGCTTTGTCTGAAGACTCCGCCATCGACATATCTAGATTTACCGTCGAGATATTTTTGGCACTAGGTGGTAGTGGGACATCTCTTGTCACTTTGTTAGGGAATTTTCCCTGTGCTCGGAGTTTTACTTGTTCGAAGACTCTGCCATCGGTATATTCGGCTTTACCATCGAGATATTTTTGGCACTAGGTGCTAGTGGGACATCTCTTGCCACTTTGTTAGGGAATTCTCGTCCCTTGGGTCTGATTTTCAGATGCTCACAGAAAAGTTGGAACTCTACCATAATTTCATCTTGATCAGTGTTAAGCCGACTTAATTCTAATTGTAATTTCTTTGCCTTTTCAGACAAGGATACAAATTCATCTCGAATGCTAAACAACATGTTGCTCTTTTCATTTATGGCTTCATCAATGTCATTCATTTTTTTTCCATATTCTGTTGACCAATACCTGAGTTCTAGTGTCCATATTGGACGTTTCTTGAAAGAAATCTTCAAAAACATTGTCAGATTCTTTAATATTTTTAATTTTGAAAGTATAAAATGACAATAATACCTGCCATCTATGTAGCCTTTTGTATTGAGGTTCTGAAGGTAGTTTATTAAATATCAATCATGATATTTGTGTATTATCTGTTTTAACAATAATCGGTTTTGGCAATAGAAATGTGGAAAATTTTCGTATTCCTTTTATTACCACAAACAATTCTTTTTCATTCGTGGAGTAATTAACTTTTTCTTTGTTAAATGCTCCACTGGTGTACCTATAGATTTTATTTAAATCTGTTTGTAGCAATGCTCACCAATGATAGTCGGAGGCATCAGTTTGTAGAACCAAATTATCTTCTGTTCTGGTAATCTAAGCTTTGGTAACTTAGCACATTCTTTTTTAAAATTTTGAACACAAAGAGTATGTTCATTAGTCCATCCAAGTCGATTTGACTTTCGAATGAGTTTTTGCAAAGGATTTCTCTCTTTTGCAAGATCCGGGATGAATTCGCCTGCATAATTCAAACAACCAATAAACTTTTGTATTTCTTATTTTGTTGTTAGTTTATCAGGAAATTCGGTTATTTTCTTTGAAATATGATCTTGTAACTCTATTCCATTTTTTGAAATTATCATTCCTAAAAATTCTATTTCATTTTTGCTTATTTCAGCCTTCTTTGGCTTAAAATAATTCCATTTTTAACACAAATATTTGAAAATTCTTTCAGATGTGTTAAGTATTCTTGGTAGTTTTCTGAACATACCAAAATATCATCTATGTACACAATTGGGAAATTTTTCTCAGAAAATATTTTATCTAATTTTCATTGGAAAATTTGCGGTGCTTTTTTAATCCAAATGGAATTACTAACCATTCATAATGTCCATTAGGAGTGCTAAATACTGCTAGAGGGATTGATTCCTCTGAAAGTTTAATTTTCCAAAAGCCTCTTTTTCAATCAAATTTTGAAAAGTAGTTTTTTCCTTTAGCAAGGTTAATTAAATTATTTTTATTTGGGATAAAATATACGTCAAAAATATAATTTTTATTTAGCTCTTTATAGTGTATAACCATTCAAGATTTTTCTCTTTTTTTTCTGCATGATTTCTTACCATAAATGCAGGACTACTGTGTGGACTCCTGCTTTCTCTTATTAATTTAAGATTGAGGAGTTCTTGTATTTGAATTTTAAATTCGGTTTTATCTTCTTTGTTATAAAGCATTAGCTTAACTCTTATTATGATACTAGGATCTTTAAGAATTAAGACTGCTTTTTCATGCTTATTATTCCATTTTTCTAATGGATTTTCTCCATAAGAAACTTGTAAATCTTGTTTTATTTTCTCAAGATTGAGACATTTACAAGAGTAGTTTTTAGGGGCATCTAAAGATTTCTTTTTAAAGATTCCCTTTTCTTTTATCAAGATATAAGGATTGTGTTTCCTTGGGATTTTTATAAATTGATTACATGGGGTTTTGAAACTAACCATGTATATCGTTTGATGATAATTTTGAAACTGTTGTATAAAGTCATTTCCTAGTAATAAATCAGTTTCAAATTTTTCATATGCAAAAACATGTTTTATAGAAACAATTTTAGATCCTAAAATTATTTCTACATTTTCTTTTTCGTGTGTTAAGTTTTCTTTATCTCCTATAATACTGATAGCAGAGGTATTAGTCTTATTAATATCATAAAATTTTATTTTAAAGGATTTTGCTAAACTGGCTTCAGAGTCGTTATCTATTTGACAACATGAAGTCAGTTTAATTTTGTAGGTTGTAAATTTTACGAATACTGATACTCTAAAGGAGGTTTCTTTAGGTATTAGATTTTAGGAATAAAACAAGTTTTATCTCCTAAGGTTATTTGGATTCCTTGTTTTTGGATATTATATTGATCCAAGCTATTAAGAAATGTTCCTCCTAAAATTATGTTGTAATCATTTTCATGATTACTAATATATCAAGGAACTCTTATTCTAATTGTTCCAAGTTGTATTGGTAATTCGACTATTTTGGAACATTCGTAAATATTTCCTTCAAATGTTTTGTAAATATAAGGCTTACCTTCAAAGCTAATTAATCCGTCTAGGATACTTTCCTTGACATGATTTGTTGTTGATCCCGACTGTATTAGCATTGTTTGCTTGTTCCAGTCGTTTTCGTTAAAGAATCTTCCTAAAACTTTTGTAACATTGTTAGAGCTTTCATTGTTAAATCTCATGGAGTTACCTTTTCGTATGGAGTTTCTCCCGTATTCTATAGAGAGTCTTGAGCTTGAAGCAATGGAGCTTCCTATTTCTATAACTTTTCCCATATGAATTTCATATTCAGTAGGAATATTTGGTTGTTGAATCTCTGCTTCAACTATTCTGGCTATTCTTGTGCATTCTTGGTCAATTTCGACTAGGCTTTTATTTTTATAGAATTTCCATAATTTGAATTGGTAACCGTATATAGAGCTTGATAATAGATGCTCATAATATGATTACCTGGTTTAAATAAATCTTTTTTTTACCTGAAAGTGCAAACTTAAAGCTTTGTTAAAATTTGCATCTTTTAATGATATACAAAATCTGGGATAATAGGTGAATAATAATTTGGTATAAGCCAAATTTCCTTCAACAATACCTAAGTTCCCTTCTCTGGTATTAATAAATCTTTCATCTGAAAGGTTAATTACTATTGGATAGTCTATTCCTTCTTTAAAAGTGGAATTAACCATTATTTGGATTCCTCCGAGATGAACATAATTCATCTTTTTCCTATTCCTTTCTGGAATTTTTCTTAAAATTTGGTCGATCATAGATTTTGTTAATAAGTTAAGCTTATGTCTTTCGGTAGTTTGAGTGATTTCAATTGCTTTTTCAATATCTTGATATTCATGATAAGAGATTTTATTTCTTGAAAAAGTTCTTTGTAGTCTATTGAACATACTATCTTCTGCTCGAAGATTGAATTTTAATCCTTGGTTTTTTCTTAGCAATTCTCTATCGAATGTTGCTTTTAATGCATTTCCTCGCTGATCTTTTTCAGCTTCTATAACCTGAGTGGTTTTTTCTATGTTCTCAATTTCTTGATTCATTCTTCTGAATCAGTACTTGATTCTGAGAATTCTTCATAGAGTTCTATATTAAAGTCTTCACTTTTAATAGATGAAACTGACTCTAGGTCTGACTCAATTTCTTTTCTATCTATTTTAGATATTTTGATTCTTTTCTTGTTACATTCATAACTTTTGTGGCTTTCTTCTCCACAATTATAGCATTTGCATTTATCCGTAGATTTCTTTTAAAAAAAATCATTTTTTAAAGTACCTTTTTCTCAGTACGTAATTTTTCTTGGAAATATTTTTCCTTTTTAATAATCCCTTGGTTTTTATTTTTATTTTTAAAGGATTTCTTTCATGATATCCCCACTGAGATGCTGCTTCTGTGTCTTCACAGTAAATCTGGGTATCAATTCTTTTAGCTATTCTTTGCATATTATGTAGTATACAAAGCTGGCTAAGTCTTGATTAAGAAAGGCAATTCTTCTTCCTAGAGAGTCATACGTTTGATCTTCCTTAACATATTCTTCTCTAAAATAGCTAGCCCAATATCCTGGTAGCTTTTGGTAGTATTTGTCTATGTATGGAGTCATGTTCACACTACTATCAAATAAATTGTAGTAGTATGTTTCAAACTCGCAAGTATATTCTTGAATATACTTTATTTTATAAATTTGAAGTTTTTCTAGCCATTCTGCGGCTAACAGCCTTTGCTTTTCCTTTCCTTTAGAAATATCTCCTTGGCTTCCTAGGAATTCAACTCCTAAATATTTTACTATGTGATCTATTCCTGCTCGAGTTGATTTGTTAAATTGCTCTACAACTTCTAATCTGAATATTTTTTCAGTTTCTTCTGATATTCCTTTAAACCAATTGTCTACCTTTCGAATGAAGGTGTTTGTGTCTATTAAGTACTTTTCATCACTGCTGTAGTTGGTTCCTTTCCCCAAGATGAAGAATAGTTATAGATTTTTGGCCCATAATTCTAGAAATTCTCCTGGTTCTCTTTTACAGTCTAAATCTAGAAACTGGGTAGATCTAGTGTCTCCTACTGGGAGTCTATTTGGCATGAATTTAGCTTTAAAATTTATATGATATTGACCATTATAGTCTTTCCATTTTTTAGATTTAGGTAGGAAACTACTTTTTGGTACTGGCTCATTGAACGAGCTTCCTTCTTCTTTCGGGTTACTAAAATTTTCTTGGGGCCCTTCCGTATCTCCATGGTTCGTATGAACACGATAGTTTTGATCATTAAGATCAAGCTCTTCTAGGGCATAGACTAGTTCGTCTAGTTCATTCATTTTCTTTTGTTTCTTTAAAATCTTCTATTTTGTTTTTAGAAGTAGAAGCTTCTTCTAATTCTTTATTTTTAGAGATTTTTGAAGTTTCTTCTAATTTTTCTAATTCTTCTCTTTGTCTTTTTTTTTTTTAGAAAGTTAGATATAATTTTTTCATCAAGACCTCCTTTCTGATAGATTCCTTTGTTGGAAATTCTTGGAGTAAAGATTTCATTTCTAACTCTTTTACCTAATTCTTTATCAAAATTATCTGCTTTTTCGATGAATTGTTTAATTTAGCTAGTGGGTTATCTTTAAGGATTTTGATTTCCTCTTCTATTAGATTTACTTTAAGGATTATATTCCTTTGCATATCTAAAAAGTCATTTAGTTTTTCTAGGATTTCTTTATTACTCATTTAAACAAATTGTGTTCTAGTTTATACTCTAGATGCCAGATTTCTTGTTCTAGATCAAATATAATTTTCTTTTGAAAGAATAATGACTTTTTCCAGACTCTTGCAAATGAGTTGTAGGCATAACGTTCCTTTCGAAGTTAAGCTCTTGCTTTAATTCTGGTAATAGTTTTAAAGTTTTTTCTTATACATTAGATAGGTTATAACTAGGTGGTTTAAACCTAATCTTATTATAATTAGATGGTATAACCCTAATTCTTCTGGACTTTAAATGTCCTATTACTTTTGCTTCTAAGTTAGATATCACAGTGATTAGATGATCTAACTTATGAGGATCTTCTTGCGTTTCATTTAATCTTTTATATTCTAAATAATTACTATTTAGAGCTTTTTTTGACTTCTCTGAAAGCCTGTATATTTTTATATGGTCTCCTCATATTGAGATTTTATCTATTAGTTTAATAACTAGGTTAATTTAGTTACTTGGCTCTGATACCAATAATAAAGGGTTGTTTGTCAATCTTAATATGGGGAGACCATATAAAAATATAGAGGCTTTTAGAGAAGTCAAAAGAGCTCTAAATAGTAACTATTTAGAATATAAAAGATTAAATGAAATACAAGAAGATCCTCATAAGTTAAATCATCTAATCACTGTGATATCTAACTTAGAAGCAAAACTAATAGGATATTTAAACTCCAGAAGAATTAGGGTTATACCATCTAATTGTAATAAGATTAGGTTTAAACCACCTAGTTATAACCTATCTAATAGATAAAGAAAAAACTTTAAAACTATTACCAGAATTAAAGCAAGAGCTTAACTTCCGAAAGGAACGTTATGCCTACAACTTATTTGTAGGAGTCTGCAGAAAGTCATTATTCTTTCAAAAGAAAATTATATTTGAGCTAGAACAAGAAATCTGGCATCTAGAGTATAAAATAGAACACAATTTGTTTAAATGAGTAATAAAGAAATCCAAGAAAAATTAAATGACCTTTTAGATATGCAAAGGCATATAATTCTTAAAGTAAATCTAATGGAAGAGGAAATCAAAATCCTTAAAGATAGCTCACTAGCTAAAATAAATAATTTTATCGAAAAAGCAGATAATTTTGATAAAGAATTAGGTAAAAGAGTTAGGAATGAAATCTTTACTCCGAGAATTTCCAACAAAGGAATCTATCAAAAAAGAAGTCTTGATGAAAAAATTATATCTAACTTTCTCGAAAAAAGACAAAGAGAAAAATTAGAAGAAACTTCAAAAATCTCTAAAAATAAAGAATTAGAAGAAGCTTCTACTTCTAAAAACAAAATAGAAGGTTTTAAAGAAAAAAAAAGAAAATGAATGAACTAGACGAACTACATATATATATGTGTGTGTATGTGTGTGTGTGTGTGTATGTATATATTACTTCACTACTATATATAAGAGAGAACGTGATTTTGATAGTCCTTACATCAAAAAATTTTTGTTAATTTTTTTCATAATTAAAATTTTAATTACTCTACAAATTTTCATCCATTTTGATAAATTTAAACAATTATATGGGCTTATTAAATGCTACAAAAGTGACGAGTCATGAAAAAATTACACTGACACCCTAAAAACTATTTATACAATCAAATTCAAAATTGATCCAAGAATTTATTGTTTTTCTATCTTGTAGTTATTAATGTTACTTCATATTTTTATTTTTCCTAACAAATTTGTCATGGACAAGTAATTAAAGTATCTTGACATTCCCTTTCTAACTTAGTACATGCTTAATTATTAAATAAAATATTATTTTTTATATATAGTTAAAAATATTTGAATTTTTTTTTTTTTTTTTTTTAAATACAATTCAACTTTCCAAATATTAATGATACTAAATAATGTAAAATGAGAGTAATTCTTTTTTCACATTTTTTGATGATGAATTCTTTTTAAAAAATGAGATTATCAACATTATATAGAATTTAGGATAAAATAAATAATTTAACATGAAATATTAAGTTAAATAAGGTAAAGGGTATTTTTGTAAATAAAATATCTATTCTTAGAAAGAAAGCAATGTATATTATTTTTAGTACCACAAATCAAACAATTACTAAAAAATAATATCAAAATAACTAATCTCAAGATAATTAATTTCAATATAACTAATCCCATCATAACTTATTTTCCAACCAAACGACCCCTTAGAGTTTAAACAACTTTAATTCAAATGTGAATTATTAAGCACCAGGCCAAATTATTCATTGTTGGTCACAAAGTTGTGCTAAAGGAGATGCATAATGGGAGATATGGCTCATCGTTTTGATAATAGTTACAATCATATTTTATTCATATTCAGAAATTGCTAGCTTGACAATTGTGTGGTTGGTTGAATAACTAATATACTTATCTAGAAAACTTAATGCTAATGCTTCTTATTGTTAAGAGATCAGAGATGTACGAAAACTGTACCACTCAATGCTTCATGTTTATAATTTTCTTTTAGTCTCAATTTATGTGTATTTTATTAAATTTTCAGATTCAATAAATTTATTTTTGACTGTAATTTTTTCGTATATTTTTAAAATAATTTAAATTTTTATAATTATGAATTATAATACTTTTTACGTAGTTTTCAAATGAATAAATTGTATTTCAGAAAACTTGAAAATTTCTAATCCAAATTTACGGTCAAACATAAACTGACTCTCAAAAAATAAAAAGACACACATATATTGGAACAAAGGGAGTAATTGAATAAAGAGTTGCGAAATTTGTGCTCCCTATGTTAGAAATTTGTGCTCCCTATATTATTATTACTAGTTTAGGTGTACGCGCCTCGCGCGTGTATCTCACTTTATTGAGTTTAAACGTTACACTAAATTGGATATTTGTTTAAATAATAAAGATGAATACAATAACTAAATTCAACATCTTTTAGAGAATTTATTTGATTAAACATAACCTTTACAAAAAATATTTCTCAAAGCCGATCGACATTCATCTATCACCTGTAAACTGCAACAAAATAATACGATGATAGAGACATCAAAATAATATAATTAAATCTAACCTTTACACAAAAAATTTCTCAAAGTCATCCGACACACATCTACCATTTGTAAACTATAACAAAATAATACGAAAATAGAGATATCAAAATAATACAACTAAACTTTTTCTTTACACAATTTTTTTTTATCAAAACAGAGATATAAAAATAATACAATCAAACCTAACCTTTATCTAAAAAACCTCAAAGTCGATCGACATTTATCTATCACATATAAATTTATCTACGACCTATAAACTACAATAAAATAATAAAATAGTGATCACAAAGATTTAGTTTTGATGAAAATAATTCTTGTCTGAGCAAAAATTTTGACACTAAAGAATGACTTGAATGAAAATAAAGAGGATATATACACACGTTGAATTCTATTATGTTGACAAAAATAGTGAAGAAGTTGAGGGTCAGAAAATTAAGCATCCACCAATTTAGACATGCAACCGAATCAAGTTAGGTGAGCACCAATCATATTTTCCCAATAAGTAAATCAAAATCTTCTCTAGTGTAACGTGCGTCTCAATATTTATAGAAGTATATCCTTAATAGAATCCTATTTTAAGAGTATTTTTCTATCCTATTTTAGGAGTATTTTGAAAATATTACTATTGATTCTCCTTCCATATATTTTAGGAGTCTAGTTAATATAATAAAAATAATTAAATAATAAATTAAAGAAAATAGTAAAAAAATAGTTTTGTCTAAAGGAGGATCTTTTAATGAAGGACAAAAAGTTCAAATCATTTTTCTAAGGTCTTCACACTTTTAATATATTGTAGATGTAGATGATACATGCGTCTTAATTATTGTTTTTTTAATTATTTTTAAAAAATCACAGATAAAAGATTTAATAGTACAAGATTCAAGATATAAAAATCCTTCTGTTCCAATTTATATTACTTTCTTCTTTAGTCAATTTCAAAAACAATGACACATTTCTATATTTAGTAATAATGTTAACTTTAAAATGCCTATTTTGCTCTTAATGAAATGATTTACATCCATACAGAATTCTTTAACTTATTTTAGATCACAAAATTCAAAAGTCTTTGTTTCTTTCTTTCTTAAACTATGTCAAGTCAAACTACCTCACATAAATTGGGACGGAAGGAGTAGTAAATATTATACAACAACAACAACCCAGTATATTCCCACACAGTGAGGTCTGAGGAGGGTGAAATGTACGCAGTCCATACCGCTACCTCCAAAAAAGTAGAGAGGTTGTTTCGATAGACCCCCGGCTCAAGAGAGAGAATAGTATAGCAAGGTCGTAATGCAACTCGAAACAAGATGTATAACACAACAGAAATAAGCGATAAAATAATAAAAGTAAATATCAAGGAAATACAAAATAAGTAAAGTACAAACAATACGAAATAAGAAATAGGAAAATGGATACTCTCTTAGTATTAAACAATACACTCACAGACCTAAGAGGACTACCACCCCTACACTCTCCTAACACCTAGCCACAACCCACACACTCACACTAGCCTTCAACCCTAATCTGCGACCTCCACACCTTCTTGTCTAGGGTCATGTCCTCAGTAAGCTGCAGTTGCTCCATGTCATGCCTAATCACCTCCCTCCAGTATTTCTTTGGCCTACCTCTACCCCTCTTGAAGCCATCCAAAGTTAGTCTCTCACACCTCCGAACAGGGACATCATGCTCCTCCTCATCACATGCCCAAATGATACGGGAAAAATAACAGAAACACAAAATAACTCCAAAATAGTCCACTAATCTTATGGATTTGAGGACTAAGATGGAGACCACTCTCGAATTCACTACAACAACAACAATACGAGATAACAGTGGTGCATTTGACACCAAAAACAGCAGCAACACAATGATAACAAGATGAACATAATGAGAACAAATTTTGGATTCAAGAAGGACACAAAACAGTCCACTATGAATCTATAAATTGCAATAAGATAAAGATAGATAAATAGACCAAATGAGCGAATAATATTAACAACCCAAGAATTGTTACACCCTTGGACCTTTAATACTACACACAACACTAACCTATCTCCTACGTAGGCACAAGAGGGATCTCGATCTCCCAAGGACCAACGTTTCTAAGCTTGAATCCAACACGAGTGATTCCACACTCAAGTTGATTTCCCTAGTTACAATTTCAGATTTGTGCCTCAAGGAGAGAGGACTTGTCTTTCAATGTTATACAACATTCATTATCATGAAAATCTAATGAATGAATCCCTAGAAGGTTGTATTTATAGTGTATTACAAGAATAGTGTGAAATATCCAAAATGACCCCTTAGTCAAACTCTTCAAGTGGGCTCCCTTGGAGTGCATTGTATGGACTGATTTTGGAGCCTGGTTAGGACTTCCTTTGCACTTCACATGTATACTCCAAGTCTCGGGTTCATTCACTCTCGCACTCACCCACCTCCATGGTCGTACCCGTATCATCCTTTCCTTCTTGAAAAGGATTCGACCTCAAATCCGTACCTTGCAAGATCAAGAGAAGACAAACAAGCACACATCCTCATGACATGAAGGGTTAGGGTTAGCAAAAATAACACATCACATACCATGCCAAGGTGGGAAAAACTTTGAGTATACCCACAAGTCCTTTGTGTTGAACATGAAAATCTTAGTATAAATGACACAAAGAAAGAGGTCATCATCAATAAAAAAAGAAAAGGAAGAATTAACCTTGCCTTCCTTTATTAGCACCCACAATGGAACATTACTTGTCGTCTTGTCCAAGCATCAAGTAGAAAGTGTAGAAATTCCCTCATTTTCGGAGGGTGTTGGGGTCAAATGGGAGAAGTAGCCAATGGTCTAAGCCGAGGTTAGCCCTTCCTTCCTCTAGAATATCACTCGCACAACCACGTATGAAATTTTTCTTTAAGAGAAGACTAACGTTCAACAATACAGAGAGACGGCCTAGAAGTCCTACCTCAAAAAGACATATGCCATCATTTACAACATTTCTATACACACGATCTCTATGAACAAAACTTCTAGCAATGATTTTACCACACAAGATGTTCAAAGAGTCACGTGCACCATCAAGATCAACTCTATAAACACCATCACTAACTTGAGATTTTTTAAGCACGCCACATATATGCTCAATTAGTGGAATACATTCATGAGTAAGTTGATCTTCATTCACATCCTCACTAGTTGTTGGCAACTCACATACCAACGTAGACTCACCTTGGTTTGCACAAGGGTCAACTAGTGTGTGAGTACTCTTGTCAATTGGTAATAGAACCTTGTTCAAGTTATAAGGGCTAGCACTAGATGGGACATAAATCATTCTTACAAGAAGAATCAATTTCGTCATCTAAAGGATCAACTAGTACTTGCGTACTTACAACAAGAGTTTGTTCCTCATGTAACCTAACATCACCAAGAGTATCACCATAGGGAGACTAAAATACCTCTACTCTAGGTAAATCCGCAACTACATCCAATTGGCCACTACTAGCCACAACACAACATTCTAAGTTCATAGGAGTGTAGGGAATAGTGTTTTTACCTCATAGCTCACATGAGCTGCGGCCTTCCTCTTAACGTGTGTCAGGGCAGCCCACTTACTCCCTTTGACCTATCATACGATCCAACCTTTCATTTTCCATAATTAGGTCTCGGGATATAGTGTCAAGGTAGGCTAAAATAACATTGGTGGCATTGTTGTCCATGGGTTGAGAGGTGGAAACTGCGGATTTCCTTGTAATTGTACCTAAAAAAAAGAAAGAAAAGAACACCTACAAAAAAACACAAGTTAGTTCGAAACAACCTCACCACACTCTCGCACACTTGATCGTCTCACACTTGGTTTCACAAGTGTTGAAAGCCGGCTTGTACTTCGCGAGTGATTGATGGTCGAGTCTACTCTTGCCCAGAATAGATTTTCATTTGAGTTAACTCAAGCAAAATTTGTTACGAACTTGAACCAACAAGATACAATGATTTCACAAAAGAGAAAAGAACACAACAAATACATAACACGAATGAACGAACACAAAAACTAACTAACAATCTAGTAGATAAGTACTAGTTTGCCAATTAGTATTGGAACCAACAAAGTTGAAACTAAGAAACAACAAACGGAAACTAAAAAATCTAAAATTTGAGCTTAAATATGTTGCGTGAATAGTAAAACTTGATGATGTGGCAGCCACATATTGGTCTCGGTTGCACACAACTTTTGTTGTCCAATTTCAAGTTTTGGTCAATTTTTCTATTTGGACTTTGGTGGAACTTGTTCAATGGAGGGAAACACAAAGTAGTGTTTAGAGCTTCTTTTTCAATTAAAATTTCAAGATTCAAAGTCTTGGACTAGACTTGTACTCCTTCTTAAAATATGGATCCTTGTTTTATGGGAAAGTGGTTGAGATGTGATTGACTTGTTGGTGAGTGATGGTAAGTCTTTCAAGACTAACAAAGTTGTCACACTTTTTCTTTCACCTTTTTGGATCTAACTTTCACTTTATTTTAACAAGGTATGAAGGTTTGGAAGAACATCAAGAACACTTTAACAATCACCAAGAAAATCAACAACAATCTCCCAAGAACAATAACAAGGTCAACTATAAACTTCCAACAAACGGCCAAGTCCTTTACTGTGGTTTTTTGGTCTTAACAAGGGGTGAAGATTGTGTTGAACAATAAGAATACAACAAACAAGTCCACAAGAAAGGTAACCACATGGCCAAGAACAACAACATCAATACACGACCATTAACATGTCACAACAACAATCTCAACAATTCAAGCTCAACTCAAGATATAGACTCAATGTGTTAGTGATGGAAAAAAACTAAAACTTAGAGACAACAAAGACAAGTAAAAATCTCAGCCAAGACACAACAAAAACACAATTTTTGGCCAAGAACACAAAATACATAGATTGCTCTCTTTTCTGGAATTTTCAGTTTTCAACTTTTTTATTTTTGTAGTTTTCAAGTCTCAAGCCCAAGATTGATCTTGTTAGAACAAAATCAACGATGGATTTGATACCAAATGATACGAAAAAAAAAAACGAAAACACGAAACAACTCCAAAATAGTCCACTAATTTTAAGGATTTGAGGACTAAGATGGACACCACTCTCGGATTCACTACAACAACAACAATACGAGATAACAATGGTGTATTTGACACCAAAAACAGCAGCAAAACAATGATAACAAGATGAACACAATGAGAAAAAAAATTAGATTCAAGAAGGACACAAAATAGTCCACTATGAATCTACAAAGTGCAATAAGATAAAGATAGATAGATAGACCAAATGAGGGAATAATATTAACAACCCAAGAATTGTTACATCCTTGGACCTTTAATACTATACACAACACTAACCTATCTCCTACGTAGGTACAGGAGGGATTTAGATCTCCCAAGGACCAACGTTTCCAAGCTTGAATCCAACACAAGTGATTCCACACTCAAGTTGATTTCCCTATTTACAATTTCAGATTTGTGCCTCAAGGAGAGAGGACTTGTCTTTCAATGTTATACAATATTCATCAGCATCAAAATCTAATGAATGAATCCCTAGAAGGTTATATTTATAGTGTATTATAAGAATAGTGTGAAATGTCCAAAATGACCCCTTAGTCAAAGTCTTTAAGTGGGCTCGCTTGGAGTGCATTATATGGACTGATTTTGGAGCCTAGTTAGGCCTTCCTTTGCACTTCACATGTACACTCCAAGTCTTGGGTTCATTCACTCTCGCACTCACCCACCTCCGTGGTTGTACCCGTATAACCAAACCATCTCAACCTTCCTTCTGTCATCTTGTCCTTTACCGAAGCCACTCCTACCTTCTTTCGAATAATCTCATTCCTGACTCTATACCCTATAGTGAGACCACACATCTAATGCAACATCCTCATTTCCACCACCTTCAATCTTTGGATATGGGAGTTCTTGACTGGCCAACATTCAGCTCCATACAACATGGCCGGACGGATTGCCACTCTGTAGAATTTGCCTTTAAGCTTAAGGGGCACCTTTCTATCGCATAAAATTCTTGAGGTGAGCCTCCACTTCATCCAACCTGCTCCAATACGCATAGAGACATCCTCCTCAATCTCGCCATCCCCCTGAATTATAGAACCAAGATACTTAAAACTATCCTTCTTACAAACATCCTGAGAGTCCAACCTCACCACCATACCGTCCTCCTGACTCGAGTCACCAAACTTGTATTCCAAATACTCCGTCTTGGACCTACTCAACCTGAACCCCTTAGATTCTAGGGTTTGCCTCCAAACCTCTAATTTCTCATTTACACCCCCTCTCCCTCCCCTTCCACGTCTTATCAATCAGCACTACATCATCCGCAAATAACATACACCACGGTACCTCACCTTAAATACTGCATCAACATGTCCATCACCAATGCAAAAAGGAAAGGGCCGAGAGTCGATCCCTGGTGCAAACCTCTCTCTACCAGAAAATACCCTGAGTCTCCTCCCGTCGTCCTCACCTAAGTTTTCCCTCCATCATACATGTCCTTAATAACTCTGATGTACGCCACCTGCACTCTTCTCACCTTCAAGCATCTCCAAAGAACCTCCCTAGGGACTCTGTTATACGCCTTCTCCAGATCGATGAACACCATGTGCAAATCCCTCTTCCTTTCTCTATACTGCTCCACCAATCTTCTCACCAGGAGAATTGCCTCTATCGTTGAGCGACCAAGAATAAAACCAAACTGATTCTCTGAAATGGACACGACCCTTCTCAATCTCCACTCAACCACCCTCTCCCAAATCTTCATTGTGTGACTCAACAACTTAATTCCCCTATAGTTATTGCAACTCTGAATGTCACCCTTGTTTTTATACAAAGGAATCATCGTACTCTATCTCCAAGCCTCAGGAATTCTCGCAGTCGTGAAAATGGCATTGAACAAATCAGTCAGCCACCTTAAGCCTGCCCCACTAGCATATTTCCAAAAATCCACCGGAATCTCATCAGGCCCCATCACCCTACTCCTCCGCATTCTACGAATAGCCTCTCTGACCTCCTCAACCATAAAACGTCTACAGTAACTGAAATTGCGACTCTCCTCCGAGCGCTCCAACATAGTAAATATAATACACATTTTAAATTTTCATGAAATTTAAAATTCTTATTACTTGAACTTTTTATCAGTCAAATTAAAATACTTAAACTTAGGGATATCTTCTGGGTTGGACACAACATATATTTCTACCACATAATCTACTCTCTCTAGGAATGTCGATTCCTATCGTCTATAGCTAAAATAGCAAGAAAGACAAAAGCTAGAGGAAAGGGGGCATTAACTAAGGGTGGAAATAAAGGTAATGATTGTGATGATGAAAGACATCCCATAGACATGGGATGCTCATAAGACCAAAAATGTTAACGTGTTGCACGTGATTATCACCTTCAACCTCTCGAGGAAATGTGTAATGGCTTTATAGTTGACAACCCCAATTAGATCAACTAGCTAACTGGTATGTTCCTGATAAACATGGGTAGATTAAGTAAAGGAGGAAATGACAATAAAATCAGGTACTACTACATTTGAATCATCGATAATGTAAATCTGATCCCTTTATGGCATAGTGTTGCGGGTTCAGCACCAATTGCTGAGGGCTTTGACCTTAATGGTGATACTGAATGCAATTCATATGTTAAAATCACCATGAAAGATGTTAAGGAGGAGATGGAATTCTAAAGTAGTGAAATTATATGTTATATATTAGGTCTAAAACCACCACAATCAGTTATGGAAAGGTATTTTAATCGGATCAGAAAAGGAATGGGAACTGATAAGGTAGCTTAAGTCAATTAAGGGGTTTTCTTAATATGATTTCATTGTGCTGAGGATCGAGTGAAAGCAGCAGAAGAGGGGTCTGTATGTTTGATCACAAGGACATAGTGGTTAAACTTTTGAGTCCAGACATTGATATACAAAAGAGATAATTGATAAAATTCCAATTTGGATCCGTATTTTAGGCTGGATATTAAGTATTGTGGAAAAAATGTGTCGAGTAAAATTGCAGGGATGGTTGGGACTCCTTTGAAGGCAGATAAAATAGCTAATACAAAGAGAGACTAACTTTTTCCAGAATATTGGAGGAAATGAAACTAAACCATGTGTATTCAGCTGAAGTCATGTTTGAGACTGGACTTGGGAAGATAGTTAAGAAAAGAATTAAGTATGAATGAAAGCCTCTTATGCATAGTAAATACAAAATCTTTGGACATGAAGTGAATGCAAAAGGCATCAGAGAGATGATGCTTGGCTGGAAAGGATGAAAAAATGAAAGCAGGTATCAACACAAGCATAAAGGAAAGTAAATATTCCCCTAACTGTTGATCAATCGAAGAAACAAAAGGCACTAGTGAACAAAATGATGGGTCATTGTATAAAAAAAATTCTAAATAGAACAATGTAGAAACACAAAGGAATGTGGGGAATACAAGTACTGAAAACTCTTTCAAGACATTAGACATTAATATGCAAAGGACATTAGACACCTTAGATCCCTCTATTAGGACTAAAAGGCTAAGTACTAATACTGGAAATATTAGGAATGGGTGACAAACCCCAACCTCTAATAAATAGAATATGTCTTTTAAATATGCTAGGGGACTGGATAGAGTAAAAATGCAGAGTGAGATATATAAACATTGGTTAATACATAACCCTAAGTAGGTCCGTCTGATCTCCTACAGATGAGATTAAGAGATTCAAAGCTCCAAGAGATTCTCTTAATCTTTATAATGATAGTCCTTTATTATTAATTTAACGTGTCATTCTGGGGGGTAGGATTTGGTTATTATGAAAACTACACTTATATACGAAAAATATCACAAAGGTTACAACTCAAATGATACATGGTGAGGCAACAAAAATGGATAGAAAACATATTACTATGGTAAATGCATTCAATAATCAAGGTCTAAAAAAGTCTAGGGTAGAATCTAGAAAACCTTGAAGGCCAAGTAAATGGTGGATGATTATCATAGGTGACTTTAACTGTGTCCTAAACTTAGATGAAATAAATGAGACCTAGTGAATGACTGAAATGTCATGATCCAAATAATTGTGAGTGGCACCCACACTAATTCTATGGAAGGAGAATCATCTAACACAACTCTTAACTCAAACATACAGACAGAATTATCTAACACAACTCTTAACCCAAACACATAGCCATTCTTAAGACATAATAATTAATAAATTAATGCTAATCATAAATATCTCAAAAAACAAATAAATTGAAGTGTGGAATTAATTCAAACTAACTATTACAACTCCCCAAGAATAAAAAAAATCATACGAGAACTTCTAAAATACAATTATGTCAAAAAGAATTATCCAAAACTACTAAATGATAAAACATGTCTCATTGCCCGAAAGATGGGCATGAACTACTGTGATAGTCCACGGTAGCCTAAAAATGAAGTTCTCATTCTTGGACTAGAATCAACTATCAATGCTATAGGCGAGGTTGCGTCTGATCCTCTGGAACACAGATTGCACTCACCAAAAGAAGATCACAAGATAGTATCAGTACAAATCACTATGTACTAGTAAGTATCATAGGCGATCTAATTCAGACTCAAAATTATGCATAAATCAAATATTAAGTAGACAGTACATTCAACATATAGTAACTAATCAACCAAAGTTAACAACTGTGTTCGTATCATGCCAACCGGTGTATACACAACAAGTCAGACAGTACATTCAACGTATAATAACTAATCAACTTAAGTTAACAACTGTGTTCATACCAGGTGAACTAGTATATACATAACATGTCAGACAATGCCCACAACTAGACCAATAATCATCGAGCTATCAATTTGTATTACAACTATCACGGGTACAATATTCAAAATGAGATTAGGATCTATGTCCACTCAAGTTCCAAAAGTGTAATATCAACACATTATTATCAACAACCTATCAATCTCACAAAAGTGGTATAAATACTACCTCGATCATCGCCACCAACTATGCATATCACTCAAATCACTAGTCTCACATTTGTACACACACATTAAGGAGACTTATTTAATCCCAATAGTTATGACTTACAGGGAATCAGATTCGCCCATGTATCATATTGCATAGTACCCGACCCTTAAAATATGATAATAATAGGTAATTTAGTTTACTATCACTCAGGATATACCACAGTCCACCAATTCACAAGTACACAAACTATCATGATATACAAATTAATTTAATTATTCATTAGCTTATTAATTCAAGCATTTACAAATCAGTCAACAACTACAATAATTTCCCAAGACCAATTCACAAACACTCAAATTTAGGAGCAATCATGAAATCTAAGTCAAGTCTAAAAATCCAATTAAAACATTTGTTTGCAGTTTCTCGAAGCTTTGGATCACTCACAGTCTAAAACAAATAATAAAAAAGTAATCATCAGTTACTATTAAATTCTACATCAATTTTACTCTTCTTCATGGGCTATACCATAGATTTTGGGGTTTTAAACAATTAAATCTCCCCCAATCCCCATAATTCACATAAAAGAGACTAATTCTGCACTAGGAACTATAATCTAACAACCTAGAATCATTATTAGGAAAATTTAAGACGATCTATAGGTATTTCTCACAAACTCATTAACTTAGGGCCTAAAGCCAATATTTCACCATAAACTCCCATTCTAACGATTTTATAAATTAAATAGATTAAATGATGTTAGAATGGAGTAATGCTCTTATATTAAAGATGAAAGTTGCCCAAGAAAGTGGAAAACCACATCTCTCAATCCTAAGAATGAACTTTGGATTCTTGGGGGGAAATAAGGTAGTCACGACCCGATTTATGAGCCATGATCACACCTACTAAACCTCGCAAATAGGTAAGTGATGAGTGGTGAATTTACCACTAATTCACACTCATCATTCGTGCGCATTATCATATTTTGAATGAATAAGTGAGACATATTTGTGATTAATTGTACTAATATCCACATTTTGCAGGCACATAGGTAATGAGATAAAAATATGTGCACACGAGCTGAGAAAGATCAAAAAAAGAAAGAAGTGCAGTTTTAAGACCTGGAGCAGAACATAGCCTTAGTTACCGCGATCGCGGACCTCAGTCAAGATTGGTCATCTAACGCGGTTTCGTGAATTCTATTGCAGTCGCCTAGCCGCAATCACGGCAAAACTAATGCGATTGTGGCAAATTTTGCCCAAGGACAGAATTGTAATTTCAATAATCGGTTCCCAAATCCTTAAAAGAAGACTCAAACTCTTTCTCTTGGATATCATTCCATTACTCCTAATTATTGTAACTTTGTCTAGTTCTTAGTTTCCATTCTTGGAGAACAAAATATTGTATTAATTTTAGGTGAAGAATTCATTGGAGTAGCTTCCAAGTGAAAAACTAGCTAACTCCCATTGAAGATTTGTGAATGTTCAAAGTTTGAAGTAACATTCACTTAGTATTTTATAAATCTAATCAATGGAGGTTGTTGGGTATATCTTGCTTACTATTTTTATGTGTAGCTAGTTCTTCCTCTTGGGATTATGCTAGATTAGGGTGAAATTATGTGTGGGATGTGATTTACTTGTGCATTTACTAGTTTGTGATGTTGAGTTCTATTATTGTTTGATTAAAGTGGTTGGGATTTATGGGTGAAATTCTCAAATACCACAAAATGGGTTTGTGGATGAAAATCCCAAATCATGAAAGCCTAAATCATCTTTGATAGAGGGGTTTGGGTGAACATTTGGAACCCACACCATCCTTGAAAGAGGGATGTGGGAACCAAAGGAATAATAGAAAATTATTGGGTTTAGTTTACTAATTTTCACTATCTTAGACATAAAGGTGATTATTAGTTGACTATACTTAGGGCACCATCCTAGAAATAGGGGTGCCTAATTGAGGTATTAGGTGGTTTTAATTGGCACACTCGTTAGGTACTCAAAAGGGTTAATGAGTGGCACCCTTGAGGTTTTGTTGACAAACTAACCTCAAGGACTTTCAATCTATCCTACCACATCACCAGCGTTTAGAATTTGCATCAATTCATCACACTCTCATGCATAAGTTGCCCCTAGGTAGGCATAATCCCAAGATTCGCTCTTAGTTGATTAAACTCTAATTATTCATAACCACTAATTAATACTAGAAAATCCCAAAAAGAAATAATTAGTTGTGACACATTTCAAACCCCCCATTTTTATATTCTTGTACTCTAGGTTTGAATTTTAGCGAGTATCCATTATTTCGAGCTAATTTGATCACACTTCACATTGTTCCTCGTAGATTCGACCCTGACTCAAAGTTGGGTTAATATATTGATGACGACCACCTTGCACTTAAATTTACGTGTAAGTTGAGCATTATCAAAAAATAGAGTTGTTACCGGGGAACAATTTGGCGTATTAAGTTAGTTCAGAATTTTAGCTTACTTTCTTGAATTCAAACTTGTAATTAATTGTTTGTGATTTTATTTTGTTTCTTGTGTTAGGTAAATTTTTTTTTTTTACTTTACTCCATTGCATCTTGGTATAAATATGATTTTGGTAGTTGAAAATCCTATCTTGACAATCCATGTCCATATTATGATGGACCCTACTTTATGAAAGATTAAAGATATGCTCCTCGGAGAGAGATGGAAGTACCATCCCGATCCTATTGGGAGTATGATTGTTCTTTATGTGGTGTCGAGATAAACACTAGAGTGATTGTCCAAATGCTCCCTCCCCTAATTATACTAACCCAATTGCTAGTTCTTCTTATGAGTTTGATAGGTATCATGATACGATAGGGAAGAACATCATGCCGGATATAATAGATTTGAAGTAATGCTTCAAACTATTTTAGATTAGGTAACTACAATAGGGGAGAATATGCAAGACATACATCAATCTAATAAGGAATTTAGAAGGAAGATTTCCATGATAGAGGAAATGGGTAAGGAAATAAATCTTGTAAATACCATCACCTTGCCCACTTCCTAAGAAGAGGTTAATCAAGAAGAAAAACCAAGCTATGTATTCAATGATGATCTTGGTAGTGAAGAGTCATTAGTGATTTCCCAACCAGCCGAACCCAATGTTGTTGAAGATGTTGAAGTCATGAAAATAGTACTAGAGGCAAAATAAGAAGCAAAGACAATCTCTTATGACGACTCTAGTCTATTTCGGGGCAAAGATGCTAACAAGGATGCAACCCCAAAACTAAGAAATAAACCTCATTCAAACTATTTTTCAACATTATGCTTAGAGGATATGATAAAAGTCCATCCACCTAAGCAAATAAAGGATCATGGGGATAAGGAGCAACACCCCTACATTTTGGAGTTCATTATTCCAAAGGAGAATATGGGAGCCCCACACTTAAAGGACAAGGAGTTCAACTTATGATGTGCAACTAATGGCCTATCGAGGTTCTAACTATTACCCATGGAGCCAAATTGAAAATTTGATGTGAAGTTAGGTGAAATATTCTAGTCTTTAAAGTGGCGAGATAAAAGCTTTATTGCCATGTCCTCATCCATATCACATCTTCAAAGTGCTGAGATAGAAGCTTTATCATCATGTCCTTATCCATATCATATTTTCTCGTAGAAGATCTGAATCTTCTGTCTCTCTGCTACTCAAATCATAGAGAGCAAAATTTGGGACGGAGATTTAAATCTTCTAATTGAAAACATAAGTGATAGTTTGGAAGGTGTCTGGTCACTAAAGATGGGAAACAACCCATCATGCCACAAAAGTGGCACGTATCCTTTTATTTATGCATGATAGAGTAGATTTTATTTTTATTTATGCATAATCCATGAAGTTGTGGTGCTATGAGAAGTGTTGATTGAAATTAAAAAAAGGGAAGGTGTGAAATTATTGTGTTTTAAACTGAGTAGGGTAGTGTAGAGGACTTAAAAATTGGTCTTAGTTACCGCGATCATGGCCCATGTAACCACAATTCGCGGTAGTTGAGTGTACGCAATCGTAGAAATTGAACCGCGATCGCGGCCAATGCATCTTAAAAGACCATCCGACTGTCATTTCTCCCCCATACCCTTTTTCAAAATTCTCTCAAATTTCTTTCAAATTTTACCTGTGTGTTGAGTGTCCAAGTATGCATTCCAATCCATTTGCATCATCTAACTCGGTATGTGGTCTCAACTCTCTTATTTTTATGTGTGTTATAAGCTTGAAACTTGTTTTTAGGAGTAGGCCTGAAATAGTGTTTTTGATGCTAAATCCATGCATATTTGAAGTTATTATTGTGGTTAGTTGCTGTAGTTGGTGTACAATCAATGAGGAAGTATTGAGTACCCAAAATTTAGTGATTAAAAGGTCGAATTTAGTATGTACACCACGTGTTTGATTAAATGCCCTAATAAATTCCATATTAATTTCTTATTGTTTTGAGGGCACGATCAAACATATGGGGGGTTAAGTTCCATTATCATAATGATTGTTTGATTGGTGAGACTCAAATTTGGGTTAAAATTTGGTATTTGGTACTGTTGCAGAACCTGTCAAAAATGGTCTCAGTTACCGCGATCGCAGTCTGGGGTCTGCGATTGTCATAACTAAGAGCAGCTCCAGTTCTGACCAAAATTTTTGCAATTCCATTTCTTACCCTAGATCCCACTATGGCATCACTCAATAAGCTTATCTGGACAAATGGACATGATTTAGTATGAAAATGCTAATGATGGTCATTGTTGTGTTGATCACAAGTATTAGGTCGCAAAAATGGGAGACTTTGACCATACTAGATTCATGGATGCGGAATGCCACAACCTCTACTACAGTGACCACCCAAGGACCAAACTACTACCGAAAAGGGGTATTTTCTTAGACAAAGTGGAGGAGAAATTCTCGAGATTCTATGCCAGACTGACTGCTAACGGGTGGATGTGCTTTGCCCCAGACCTCTACTATACTAATAAGCAATGGGTGCGCGAGTTCTACGTAAACCTTAGCATAGTCTTTTTTACAAATCCAGCAATGATAATTCAGGGAAAGGAAGTGCATTTCTGAGCAGAGCGGATTAATGAAGTATATGGGCTCCCAGATGCAGACATGGATCAGTTCTAGGAAAAAGGGCGTGAGCCAGGGACCTAGATAGAAAACATATTATGCCCTGGCAAAGAAGTTCCCTGGGCTACCATGAAAATGGGTGTCTCTAGGAACGATTTCACTGCAGAGTGAAGGCTTTAGTTGACTATCATTTGCAGTAGGGTATCATCGTGCACATGCATGACTGCCGTCAAATAATTGCGAGCAAGGATGGTGGCTTGTATACTATCTGACATTACTCTGGACTTGGACAAATTGTATTTTCAGAGTGGAGGAACTACAAGAATCAGGGGGTACGCTTCTTCTTTTTCTGTAACGACCCAAAATCGCCTCCCGGGGCATCACATGGTGCCTAGGGCTATAAGTAGCCCCAAGCTAACCCATAGAGCCGGTTCCTGCTGATAACCCTTAATTCAAGGAGAAAATTTGAATTCGAACACTAGCACATCAATATTCATAAAAGGGAATAAAGGAAAAAAGGGGTGCTCGGTCCAAAGGGTCATGATAAAGAAATCCCAACAAAACCACAATCTACCAAATAGTCTGACAAAGACTCTACAAATCCATAATCTAGAGAGCTGATGGGACAGCCCCCCAACTGACTCGGGAAAAACTACAGGTAACAATATAGTCGTTCAATCCCTGGAATATCTGAAGATCGGTCCTCGAAACAAGAGGACTCACCACTTTAGAAAAGGTACGTGAGGTACTCGGAGATCACAGGCAAGGCTGGGACTGAGCACCTGAACCTATATTATGAGACAATGTAGCACATAGACATATATATGGATCAATACTTGGGAATGTACTGAGTATGCGGGGGTGAATTCATGTATATAAAACAGTATCAATTTTCTTCATTCAAATCATAAATCCAATATGATATGACTCACATGGCTTGAATAAGTATGAAATATAAAGTTCATAAATCATATAAGATGAGGAATATTACACAAATCTCGTGAGTCATCGTTCTTCAACCTCAAAATCGGAAATCTTCTCTTATTCTCAATACTCAAGGCAAAAAGGGCTTTAGAAAGTACCAACAACTCATACATATGGGATGGTGGGTAAAACAACTTTTAATGTTCAAGATTTTATATCTCTTCAAACTTAAATACTAGAAATACGACCTCATGAGACTTTAGAACATACGTAGAGGCATATCATGTAAGATAGGAAAATATCTCATTTCAAGCTTTAGGATAAATCATCTATCTTAAGTAAAAATGCTTTAGTTTAGTGAAAATGATTCATAGGAGGGAAAAAATACCTTAGTTTGAAAAGGAGTAGCTGATTTCAAGTTTAAAAGGGCAAGGGAGGTTCTCGTAACTGACATAAACCATGCGAGCGACATGGAGTCCAATGTTTTATCCTCCTAAGGAAGAGACCCCACATTAGGGAGGAGCGTCATACTCTTTCCAGAGAGTATAACCTAGGTCTAGTGATCACTAAATAAAACTCGGCCTCGAGCCCAATCATAATCATCATAAACTCGACCTCAGGCCCAACCTACGGTGGCACGTAGTTTTGGGATAAGAAACCATAGTAACTTACCCTCTCGGTGCTAAATACTACTCCCTTAAGATTATCTTCGCTCATCTCATAAAAATCCACTTTTAGAATAATCTCATGGTTCACCACGAACCCAATAATCAAATCGATAATCTCATATAGTGAAGTGGATTTCAAAGCTCAAGGACCCTTAGGTCAATTCATTTCTCAATCATTTTGAAATACTTAAATCATGGGTTCTTATAGTACAAGAGTTCATAAATTCACAAATCTCAAATAAGGCTTACTAATCCATAGTTCAATATCAAGTTAAAGCTCATCAAAAGCATAATATATAGCATATAGATTCATAAATCATATGGAAACCTGGGAATTTCAGCAATTTATCTCAAAGTCTTAATTTAGTCATATGCTTCAATATCTCAAACATTGCAAATATTTTAACTTCTCATGGAGTAAAATCATGGGGTTTATACCCAGCTGTAATTTCTCAAGGAAACATGCAAAAATCGGGCCATTTGACTCTTAATTCATGGGGAGTATCAAGATAATGCATTCAATAATAATGGGTGAAAACCCCCAATTCAAATTCATGTATAACCTCATCGATTTCAGGAATATCATGATGTAAATAAGCCTTTTAGGAACAAGGGTGAAAGGGTTACCCTTGTTCAAAACCCCACATACCTTAGATTAGGAGATTGGATGAATAAGTTTCCTCTAACCTTCCTTGTCTTACTCTTGGGAGAGGGTTCTTGAAGTCTTTGAACTTGGGAGATTCAATTTTCAACTCACTAGCACAATCTTTGGTGAGTTCTTAGATTTCTTGGGGAAGAATTCTTGCTTTGATATGATTTAGAGAGAAAACCCTAGCCCTTAAGTGTTAGAGATGTGCAAATAAGGCCAGCTGGTTCATCTAGAATATATATAAGGGTTTAAAGGAGTATAAAGGACCGAAATACCCTTTTTAAAAATGAGTTAAAAATTGTTGATCGGGGTCTGCGATGGTCGAAATGACAGTCTGTCGGAAGTTTGATGATCCGCCAGATCGTTCGTTGCTCAAGGGCCAAAAATTGAACACACTACCTCGATGCGATGGTCGGAACGATAGTCCATCAAAATTTTGATGATCCACCAGATCGTCCGTCGCATGAGGTCCAGGATGAGGCCATACTGCCTCCGCTTGACGATCACTACGACGGTCCATCAAATTTTTGGCGGTTTACCATTTTGGCCATCGCACGATGGTTAGAAAAAGGAGTCACTACCTTGGTTTGATGAGATGATCAACGGTCTGTTGAAGACTTGACGGTTCGTTGGATCGATCGTCAAACCTGGACGATTCCGACAACGCTTAAGAAAATGGCCATAACATCTCACCCCGATACCGGATTTTGATGAAATTGGTATCGTTGGAAAGCTAACTCAATTTCCCACACCATAGGAAATCATTTTTATTAAAATTCCACAAGGTTAAACTACTAATCAAATAGGTAGTCCTTTCTTAATCTCTTAGGACTGGAATTACACTTCATTCCACACACATCCAAGGTTCAAACTTCGAGGAAACTTTACGGGGTATTACAATATCTCCCCCTTAGGAAGATTTTTCCTCTAATGTTGCTAGTTAGGCTAGGGGTACAGGAAAAATAGAGTACGCATAGCTGAAACAATTACTAAACGGTTCCAGATCTTTCTAAACTTCATGACCACTCCGGATATTGCAAGAACTCATAGAAGGTTAGATGCATAGCTAAACTTTAGATAAGAAGGGCTGAATTAAGGAAGAATAGTACCTTCGGATTGATTTGAACTTGCAAAAAAGAGGTGCGGGTATTTGGCTCGCATGTCTGCTTCCGCCTCCCAAGTAGCACCCATAACACATTGGTTCCGCCACAAAACCTTGACCAAGGAAACTTCTTTGTTCCTGATTCTACGAATCTGAAAATCTAGGATCTCCATGGGAATCTCATCGAAGAAAAGACTATCCTAAATATTGACACTCTCTGAAGGATCAACCATAATAGAATCACCAATATGCTTCTTGAGCATGGAGACATGAAAGATAGGGTGAACGGATGACAACTCTGAGGGAAACTCAACCTCATATGATACCTTGCCAACACGGCTCAAGAATCTATACGGGCCAACATAACGAGGACTCAGTTTCCCCTTTTTACCAAATCTTTTTACCCTTTTCATGGGTGAAATCTTCAAGTACACCAAATCGCCCACCTCAAACTTAAGATCTCTCCTCCTCACATCGGCATAAGTCTTTTGACAACTTTGAGTCATCTTTAACCTTTGTCTAATCAACTTAAATTTCTCCATAGCTTCAAACACTGCATCGGGTCCAATCACGGCCGCCTCACCCACTTCAAACTAACCTACGGGCGATCTACATCTCCTACCATACAAGGACTCAAACGGTGCCATCTCAATGCTAGAATGGAAACTATTATTATAGGCAAACTTAATCAATGGAAAATGCTCATCCCAACTACCTTTGAAATCAAGAGCACACGTACTCAATATATCCTCCAGGGTCTAAATGGTCCTTTTATCCTGACCATCTGTCTGTGGGTGAAATACGGAACTCAAGAGAACTTGGGTACCAAGACCCTGCTGAAACGCCTTCCAAAACTGAGAAGTAAACTGAGTACCCCTATCCGAAATGATAGACAAGGGGACTCCATGCAGCCTAACCAACTCTCGAATATACAATCTAGCATAATCCTCAGCCGTATAAGAAGTATGCACAGGCAAAAAATGTGCGGACTTTGTCATCCTATCCACAACAACCCAAATAGAGTCATGATGACGACGCGAAAGAGGCAATCCGGTCACGAAGTCCATATTCACTGCTTTCCACTTCTAAGTGGGTCTACTAAACTCTTTCATTATGCCACTAGGTCTTTGGTGATCTACCTTAACCTGTTGACACATTGCACACCTTTCTACAAACTCAGCTATGTCCTTCTTCATAACGTTCCAACAATAGATTTCTTGCAAGTTGCGGTACATCTTGGTAGTGCCGAGATGAATGGAATAATGCGCGCCATGCACTTCAACCAAAACCGTCTTTCTTAAATCATCAACACACGGGACACACAACCTACCATGCAATCTCATCATACCATCTCCCCCTTGGGAGAAAACCTCGACCTTTTGGTCCTTAATTGACTCCTTCAATTTGATAAACTAGGATCCCTATCCTATTTCTCCTTCACTTTTGAGACTAAAGAGGAGTTAGAACTACTCTGCACCAACGTACGCCCCTCTACTGAATCAAGCAACCTAGAACCCAACCTGGACAAACAGTGAATATCACGAGCCAACTCTCTCTTATCTTCCCCTATATGCGCAACACTACCCATGGACAATCTGCTAAGGGCATCCGCCACTACATTGGCCTTGCCCAGGTGATACAACACACTCATATCATAATCTTTCAATAACTCCAACCACCGGCTCTGCCTAAGATTCAAATCCTTCTAGGTGAACACATATTGTAGGCTCTTATGATCAGTAAATACATCCACATGGACACCATAAAGATAGGGTCTCCAAAATTTCAAAGTAAAGACCACAGCAGCTAACTCAAGGTCATGGGTCGGGTAATTCTTTTCATGTGGTTTCAACTATCTAGAGGTATAGGCTATAACCTTACCTCTCTGCATCAACACATATCCAAAACCAACTCCAGAGGCATCACAATACACCACAAAACCATCAGGCAAAGTCAACACAAGGGCTGAAGTGAGCCGAGTTTTCAGCTCCTGAAAACTCTTCTCACAGGATTCGGACCACCAAAATTTAACATTATTTTGGGTCAATCGGTTCATAGGAGATGCAAGGAAATAAAAACCCTCAACAAAATGACGGTAATAGCCAGTTAGACCCAAGAAAATCCTAATGTCAGATGGGGAAATAGGTCTAGGCCAATTTCTAACAGCTTCAGTCTTTTGGGGATCAACTCTAACACCCTCGGCTGAATAACATGGCCTAGAAAGGCTATAGACCTTAGCTAAAATTCATACTTACTGAATTTGGCAAACAACTGATGGTCTCTAAGAGTTTGCAAGACAATTCTAAGGTGTTGTGCATGGCCATTCTCATCACGGGAGTACACAAGGATGTCATCTATGAAGACAATGACAAACATATCAAGATATTGCTTGAACACTCGATTCATTAGGTCCATGAAAGTAGCCAGGGTATTGATTAGCCCAAATGACATAACTAGGAACTCAAAGTGACCATAGAGGGCTTGGAAGGCTGTCTTTGGAATATCACACTTTCGAACCTTAAGTTGATGATAGCCGGATCTAAGGTCTATCTTGGAAAAATAACTTGCACCTTGAAACTGATCAAACAAGTCATCAATTCTTGGAAGAGGATACCTATTTTTTATCGTGACCTTGTTCAGTTGACGGTAGTCAATACACATACGCAAGGATCCATCCTTCTTTCGCACGAATAAAATAGGTGCGCCCCAAGTAGAAATGTTGGGCCTAATGAAACCTTTATCTAGAAGATCTTTGAGTTGCTTTTATAGCTCCTTGAGCTCGGCAGGTGCCATAGGTATGGGGGGATAGAAATAGGCCGAGTGTTGGGAAGAAGATTAATTTCGAACTCTATCTCTCTATTGGGAGGTACCCCTGGAAGATATTCTAGAAATATATCTGGGAACTCATTACCAACATCGACTGACTGAATAGTTAGAGTTTTGGACTAAGTGTCTTTGACTCTAACTAGGTGATAGATACAACCATTGGATATTAGCTTTCTGGCTTTGATGTAGGAGATAAAATAACTTTTCGTAGATACCGAACTCTCGGACCACTCAAACACTGGTTTATTAGGAAACAAAAACTTGACTACATGGGTACGACAATTTATAGATGAATAGCAAGAATGAAGCTAATCATACCCAGAATAAGGCCAAAATCCACCATGTCTAACTCTATCAAGTCCGCAAGTATGACTCTATACAGCATAGTGACAGGGCAATCTCTATGCACTTATTTAGAAACACCTGACTCTCTAACTAGTGTAGAAACTAGGAGAGGCTTAGGAATCCTTTTGGGACCCTTTTTGAAATTCACAGCCATAAGTGGGGTCACATAACAGAGATTTGACCCGGGGTACAACAACACATAAACATCAAGACAAAAGACTCGAAGCATACCAGTAACAAAATTAAGGGAGTCCTCCTGCTCCCGACGAGATGGAAAAGCATAGAATCTATTCTAGCACTGAACGCCAGCAGTGCTAGAAGAAGCGCCCTAAACAGGGGTGGGACGAGGTACATGAGCTGGTGCACTAATAGTCGATGATGGAGGTCGAGCATATCCATTCCTCTGTCTGGCATGGGGGCAATCTCTAAGTTTATGGACCTACTTTCCACAACCAAAACAACCCCTCGCAGCACCAAAACACTCCTCGAGGTGATTCCTACCACATTTAGCACAAAGATGATGATGGGGCCAATTACCAACACTGTTCTGCAATCTAGACATGGAAGGCCTACCCCCTTGCTCCGGCCTACTTCTAGGCACGAGAGAGATAGCAGATGAAGGAACTGGAGTAGACGGACGTCTCTAAAATTGAGGGTGGTTCCCTTCATGGAACCTAGGCTGACTAAACTCATGCTGATCAGATCTCGCCCTTTTGCTACCCCTCATTCTTTATCTCTCCCTAAGCTTATCCACCTCTATATATTGGGCATAAATCATCAACCTATATAGATCCATATCCCTATTCAACATCATGGTCCTACACTCCTTTAGCACTATCCCAGAAATACCGATCATAAATTTACTCATACAAGCTCGAGTGATGGAGATCAAATCAGGAGCGTATTTGACCAACTGACTAAACTTCAAGAAGTACTCCTTAACAGTCGTGGAGCCCTGCCTCAAGTTCATGAACTCCTCAATCTTGGTCTCCCTTATCTCAAGCGAAAAGAATCGGTCTAAGAATGTATCTTGGAATACTTGCCAAGTCACAGGAGCGGCATCTTCATCTCTAGCTTTCCTCTATGACAAAACCCAATCATAAGCAATGTCCTTCAATCTGTAAGATGCCAACTCAACACTTACTTCTTCTGATATATGCATCACGTTAGTGATCTTTCTTACCTCTTCCATATACATCTGTGGGTCCTAATCAGTTCCCAACCCATAGAACTCAGGCGGGTTTATCTGTAGAAAGTCCTGAATTCTAGTCGTGGCTACATTACCTCCCTGCTGATTAGCAGCTGGGGCTCGGTTATTGGCCCAAATATTAGCAGTGACCACTTGGGCCAACGCCTAAAAGACTACCCTAAATTCAGCGTGGGACACCATCTCATTCAGAGGATCAACGGGTGGGGGTTGTTCATCATTGTTCCCGCGAAAATTTGCCCTTCGAAGAGTCAATTTCTGAAAATAGAGAAGCACAGATCACTAGATAATGAGGAGACAATTGGAGTCACGATAGAATATAAAAAAAAGACACAACTTTTCCTAAAATATCCTGTAGCCTCCTGCCCATAGATGTGTCATGCTACACACCGATGAGAAAGACTCTACTCAACGCGGCGTGTCAGACTCCCTAGGACTCCTTAGAAACCTGGCTCTGATACCACTTTGTAATGACCTAAAATTGCCTCCTAGGGCGTCATATGGTGCCTAAGGCTATAAGTAGCTCCAAGCTAACCCATAGAGTCAGTTCCTGCTGATAACCCTTAATTTAAGGAGAAAAATTAAATTCAAACACTAGCACATCCATGTTCATAAAAGGGAATAAAGGAAAGAAGGGGTACTCTGTCCAAAGGGTCATGATAAAAAAAATCCCAACAAAACCACAATCTACCAAATAGTTTGAAAAAACCTCTACAAATCCATAATTTAGAGACCTGATGGGACAGTCCCCCAACTGACTCGGGACGAACTACAGGTAATAACATATTCTTTCAGTCCCTGGAATATCTGAAGATTGGCCCTTGAAACAAGAGGACTCACCACTGTAGGAAAGGTACGCGATGTACTTGGAGATCACAGGCGAGGCTGGGACTGAGAACCTGAACCTACATTATGAGACAATATAGCACATAGACATATATGTAGATCAGTACTTGGGAATGTACTGAGTATGCGGGGGAGAATGCATGTATATAAAACAGTATCAATTTTCTTCATTCAAATTATGTATGCAATATGAGATGACTCACATGGTTTGAATAAGTATGAAATATAAAGTTCATAAATCATATAAGATGAGGCATATTACACAAATCTCGTGAGTCATTGTTCTTCAACGTCAAAACCAGAAATCTTCTCTTATTCTCAATACTCAAGGAAAAAAGGGCTTTAGACAGTACCATCAACTCATGCAAATAGGATGGTGGGTAAAACAACTTTTAATGTTCAAGATTCTATATCTCTTCAAACTCCAATTCTAGAAATACGACCTCATGAGACTTTAGAACATACGTAGAGGCATATCATGCAAGTTAGGAAAATATCTCATTTCAAGCTTTAGTAGAAATCATCTATCTCAAGGCAAAATGCTCTAGTTTAGTGAAAAAAATTCATAGGAGGAACAAAAATATCTTAGTTTGCAAAGGAGTACCTGATTTCAAGTTTAAAAAGGCAAGGGACGTTCTCGTAACCGACATAAACCATGCGAGCTACATGGAGTCCAACATTTTGTCCTCCTAAGGAAGAGACCCCACGTTGGGGAGGAGCGCCATACTCTTGCCAGGGAGTATAACCTAGGTCTAGTGATCACTAAATAAAAGTCGTCCTCGGGCCCAATCATAATCATTATAAACTCAGGCTCAGGCCCAACCTACGGTGGTATGTAGTTTTGGGGTAAGAAACCATAGTAACTTACCCGCTCGGTGCAAAATACTACTCCCATTAGATTATCTGCGCTCATCTCATAAAAATCCACTTTTAGAATAATCTCATGGTTCACTACGAACCCAATAATCAAATCGATAATCTTATATAGTGAAGTGGATTCAAAGCTCAAGGACCCTTAGGTTAATTCATTTCTCAATCATCTCAAAATACTCAAATCATGGGTGCTTATAGCACAAGAGTTCATAAATTCACAAGTCTCAAATAGGGCTTACTAACCCATAGTTCAATATCAAGTTAAAGCTCATCAAAAACATAATATATAGCATACGGATTCATAAATCATATGGAAATCTGGGAATTTCAGCAATTTATCTCAAAGTCTTAATTTGGTCATATGCTTCAATATCTCAAACATTGCAAATATTAACTTCTCATGGAGTAAAATCATGGGGTTTATACCCAGCTGTAATTTCTCAAGGAAACATGCAAAAATCGTGCCATTTGACTCTTAATTCATGGGGAATATCAAGATAATGCATTCAATAATAATGGGTGAAACCCCCCAATTCAAATTCATGTATAAGCTCATAGATTTCAAGAAAATCATGATGTAAATAAGCCTTTTGGGCACAAGGGTGAAGGGGTTACCCTTGTTCAAAACTCCACATACCTTAAATTAGGATATTAGATGAACAAGTTTCCTCTAACCTTCCATTTCTTACTTTTGGGAGAGGGTTCTTGAAGTATTTGAACTTGGGAGATTCAATTTTCAACTCACTAGCACAATCTTTGGTGAGTTCTTAGATTTCTTGGGGAAGAATTCTTGCTTTGATATGATTTAGAGAGAAAACCCTAGCCCTTAAGTGTTAGAGATGTGCAAATAAGGCCAGCTGGTTCATCTAGAATATATATAAGGGTTTAAAGGAGTATAAAGGACTGAAATACCCTTTTTAAAAATGAGTTAAAAATTGTTGATCGGGGTCTGTGACAGTCGAAATGATGGTCCGTCGGAAGTTTGATGGTTCGCCAAATCGTTTGTCGCTCGAGGGATAAAAATCAAACATACTTTACTAGATGTGATAGTCTTAATGAAGGTCCATCGAAAGTTTAACGGTCTTCTAGATCATCTGTCGCATGAGGGCCAGGATGAGGCCATACTGCCTCCACTTGACGGTCACCGCGATGGTCCGTTGAATTTTTGGCGGTTCACCATTTTAGCCGTCGTACGATGGTTAGAAAAAAGAGTCACTACCTTGGTTTGATGGGATGATCGACGGTCCGTCGAAGACTTGACGGTCCGTCGGATCGACCGTCAAACCTGGGCGATTCCAATAATGCTTAGGAAAACGGCCATAACTTCTCACCCTGATACCGGATTTCGATGAAATTGATATCGTTGGAAAAATAACTCAATTTCCCACACCATACGAAGTAATTTTCATGAAAATTCTACAAGGTTAAAAAACTAATCACCAGGGAGTCCTTTCTCAATCTCTTAAGGCCAGAATTACATTTCATTCAATACGCATCCAAGGTTCAAACTATGAGGTAACTTTGAGGGTCTTACATTTTCCTTATCTTATTACTGATCTTTTCAAGAGGGAAGAAGTGAAGTAATATGTTGCAAATACCTGGGTCCACCTAGACCCCTACATTTTTTCACTCAAAATATGGGTTAAAGGAGCACCTGATCAGAGCAAGAAAAGAAAAATCAACTCAAGAAAATCGACAGCTGAGGAGTCAGAGTCGTGCAGACCATCCATTACTAGACCTCTGGAGGACATTAGTGTGGACATTAGAGTCATTAGGGAGATGGTTTCAGGTTTGCCTCAGATGCCAGGATAGCCCTCCACTAGGTGTCACTCATATGTGTCCTGCTCAGACTCTAAGATGTATAAGGAGGATTAGAAGAGGTAGAAAGACAAAGTTTCTAGGCTTGAGAGTGCATACTCTTCATTGGCGGCATTTCACAGGGAGCTTCGGGACTCCTAGGAGAATAAAAAAAAGAGGGAGAAAAAATGAGATAAATTCTTCAAAAAAATTATAGAAAGAGGTCAAGAGCCTGTGGAAGGACCTAAAACCTCGTGATAATCTACCTTCTCCCAGAGTCGAGAGTGTTGATGAGGCACCTACTGAGTGGTCAGATATTGATATTGGAGGAGATGATACAGAGTATGCAGGAGAAAGAATTTCCTAAGGCTATTTCAGAGAGCACTCCAATCTCTTGTTGTGTTGTTTATTAATCATGCAGTGGGGCCACTGCTAGATTTTTAGTTGGGGGTGCCTAGCTTTGGATTTGTATTATTTTGATGGATTTTTGGATGTTTTTTATATCATTTTGATGACATTGTGGATGATTTTTATTTTATTTTTTGATTGCTATATTTGGGAACTTTGATGGTTCCCATATTTCATGGATTAGTCATTTTGTTTTTGCTTTTAGATTTTATTTTTTACTTTAGTTTTATTTTTTATTATGGTGATGTTCGATAAGATTTTCCCTATGATAGATTAATTAACAACATTTTTAAGGGAAAAGCGTCATGATTGGGTTTCAAGCCATGGATGCAGGGGTAGTCTGAGTACCCATAGCATCAAGATCACAAATGCAAGGGAAGTCTGAGTACCTGTGGCATTGTGGATTTGGGATTGCACACATGTCATTGGTAAAGTCTGAGTATCCATATGGTTGGTTTTCCCATAGTAAGCAAAAATGTGAGACAAAGTCTTGGGTTATTGCCATAGTTAGAAAATTATGAATGGTGTAAATGCAAAGCAAATACCCCCCTCCATTCAAACTTTTTTAAAAAAATCAAGGGCATAGACGTGAATAACCTTGTAAAAAAACTTCTTCTCTTGTTGTGACTCCAAATTTTTTGGCTTGTACATATTGATAGATACTCCATTTTTGTCTCTAACGTGAGGTGTAATTAAGCCTTCTTAGCGAGTCCACATGCCATGTGCGGTGAGTTTATTTGTCTGAATCTCATGTATACTTGTGTCATCTAGAACTTCCCTATTAGTCTCTCAAGACCAAGTTTTGATTGTATTTGGTTGGTGATATGATCTTATACCATCTTGGTGTCATTGAAAGCCCACTTATCCTAAAGAGCCTACTCGTGCATAGATGTTATCCCTAGCTTTGGGCCACAAAAGTGATAGTGAGTGCCTACGTGCTTAAGCATTGAAACAAATGAATAGAAAGAGAAAGGACCCAGCATAGTAAAGAATTGCATGATATTTTCAAGAAAAAGAAATGAAAGAAAATGGGTGAAACAAGAAAATAAAATGTAGGCATAGTTGTAAAAGAAACAAGTGGCCCATAGTTAAAGGTGGATTAAATAAGTGTAATGTAGACGTTCAAGGAGGGTATAAGCCATAATTTTTCCTAAATGATATCCTACCCTACCCCAAACCTACATTACAAGCTCAAAAAGTCCTTTGAGATCTCCAACCTCTTACATTAATTATAATGGCGACTGAAAATAGGGCCAAGCTTATGGTATGACACTTGTTAGCATAGAGAGTTCTTGTGAGGAGAGAGTTTTGTACTTTAATTCCTTGTAGCATATTTGGTAGCTTGGTGTATGTAATTTTTCTTCTTGTGAGGATGCGTGTGAACAAGTTGAGGCGGGTGATTTTGTCATCTTTCGAGAAAAGAGGCGAAAAAGAGTATAGTATGGTTGAGGTCAAAAAGTCAGTCACTCTTATAGTAACGGTGATTGTTACATTGTTTCTCTTTGAAGTTTTTTGCATCCTTGCTTATTGTGTTTTATGTTGAGGGGTGTCGGAAGAATAGCTTTGCCCATGTTTAAAGAGCTACTTGAGGTAGTAACTAAGCTTGATGTCAATGTGATCTCTGGGTCACCTATTTTGGGTAGTACATGTGCATTGTCTTATGGTACGAGGTAGTGTTTCTTGAGGACAAGAAAAACTTTAAGTTGGGGGTGTTGATGAGTGGTGAATTTACCACTCATTCGCACTCATCATTAGTGCACATTACCATGTTTTGAATGAATAAGTCAAGCATATTTGTGATTAAATGCATTAATATCTATATTTTATAGGCACATAGGTAATGAGATGAAAAGATGTGGATGCGAGAAAGATCAAAAGAAAGAAAGAAGTGCAGTTTGAAGACCTGGAGCAGAACATAGCTCAGTTACAGAAATTGCAATTTGAGTGTCGCGATTGCGGTCAGTCAAGATTGGTCATCTAATGCGATCGCATGAATTCTATCATGGTCACATAACTGTGATCGAGGAAAGCTGATGCGATTGCGGAAACACGAGTTTTTGCCCAAGGGCAGAATTATAATTTCAGTAATCCGTTCCCAAATCCCTAAAAGAAAACTCAAGCCCTATCTCTTGGAGATCATTGCATTACTCTTTATTATTGTAACTTTGTCTAGTTCTTAGTTTCCATTCTTGAAGAACAAAATAATGTATTAATTTTGGGTGAAGAATTAATTGGAGTAGCTTTAAAGTGAAGGATTAGCTAACTCCCATTGAAGATTTATGGATGTTCAAAGTTTGAAGTAACATTCACTTAGTCTTTCATAATTCTAATCAATGGATGTTATTGGGTATATCTTGCTTACTATTTTTATACATAGTTAGTTCTTCCTCTTGGGATCATTCTTGATTAGGGTGTAATTATGTGTAGGATGTGATTTACTTGTGCATTTACTAGTTTGTGATGTTGGGTTCTATTTTGTTTGATTAAAGTGGTTGGGATTTGTGGGTGACATCCTCAAATACCTAAAAATGGGTTTGTGGATGAAAATCCAATGTTCTTGAAAGCCTAAACCATCCTTGAGAGAGGGGTTTGGGTGAACATTTGGAACCCACACTATCCTTGAAAGAGGGATATGGGAACCAAGGCAATAATAGACAATTATTGGGTTTTGTTTGCTAATTTTCACTACCTTAGACATAAGGGTGATTATGAGGTTAACTGTACTTAGGGACCATCCTTGAAATAGGGGTTCCTAATTGAGGTATTAGGTGGTTTTAATTGACGCACTTGTTAGGTACTCGAAAGGATCAATGAGTGACACCCTTGAGATTTGTTAACAAACTAGCCTCAAGGACTTCCAACCTAGCCTACCACATCATTAGCATTTAGAATTTGCCTCAAGTCATCACAATACCATGCATATGTTGCCCCTAGGAAGGCATAATCCCAAGATCCGCTCTTAGTTAATTAAACTCTAATTATTCGTAACCCCAAATTAATAATAGAAAATCCCAAAAAGAAATAATTAGTTGTGACATCTTTCAAACCCCCTATTTTTACATTCTTGTACTCTAGGTTTGAATTTTAGCGACTATCAATTATTTTGAGCTAATTTGATCACTACTCACATTGTTCCTCGTGGATTTGACCCTGACTCAAAATTAGGTAAATATATTGGCAGCGATCGCCTTGCACTTAAATTGACATATAAGTTGAGCATTATTAGTAAGCCAATACCATAACTTGGAGCTAACACAATGGGTTAATTCGATTGGGAATTCCTAATATAGTCCAAATTCAATGAACATAAGTTATAAATAAACACAATTCTAAAATAGATAAACAAACAATAAAAATAATAATCCCACAACCTGGTAAAGCCAGTAAAAGAACATCTAATGTCGATATACAACCCAAGAGACTTTGAATATTGTTAATAAATCTATCTTAATACAAAAAGACTGAATAACAATAAGATAGAAGGAAATGGGTGACTCGAAACTCCAAAAGCTTATCCTATCTTAGAAAGATCAACTCTTCATGAACAATGGGCAACGATGACAACTAGTACTCAGATATACACCAAAAATATACAGAAGTGTAGTAAAAGTATCAAAACAATAGGTACTCAATAGGCATCATCTGTCGACTGAGCTAAATCATGATATAATGCAAGATAATCATAACTAAGTGAAGGTACAAGATAGAACCTAAATCATCTCCATCATCATTATATATAATGAGTAATTAAATCAAAATCATGGTATAACATAAGGCATCAATATATGCCAATATCACCATGCAAAATAAATACATAAAGAAATAATAACAGCATATCATAAAGCATCAACACAAGCAAACACGACTACAAAGTAGGCTCCCATACACCAATTGGTGTAGAAAAGTGAAGAACTTTTCACAGCATTCCATACTACTAGAGAGTACATCCAAGAGAAGCATAAAGGAATTTAACCAACAACATATCCAAACCTCAACATTACTCAACCGTTTTACCACAATTATCATCAATCTTCATTTTACCAAACCTTCATTAATTACCAACATTGATCATGTACCCATATTCCATATTATTACCATATTTGGCAATATTTGCATCAATATACACTAATCACACTTTACTAGCTTGTCATCTCTCATTAACTAATCTATTTACTTACTAGCCATAATAATACCTCTAGTTGTTATTTAACAGCTATTCACCACATAGACATTATCATGGGTTATCATCTAGTCATTATTCAAACACTTAACAATATCCAACACTAACCCTCATTTAGCATCAATCATCAACTATACCATTTATGAGCAATTATCACTAGTGGGCTATAATCTACATCCCTATTATCAATAACACACCCAAATTATAGATACGTAATAAATAAGCATGTGATTTGCCATACATAGGGCTAGCCAGACTCGAACCGGTAGATGTACACATAGGCACTTCAATATAATCACTCTTTGTCCTCTCCGAGTATCAATGCATCATCATAACCATCATTCATCCTTGCCGAGCATATATATCATAATCAATATCTTGCCTTGCTAGGTATCAACACCATCGCAATATCCTCCGACCTTACTAGGTACCATTATATCATCATAATATCTTCTGATCTTGCTAAGTATCGTCATATATGTATAATCATAATCTGTGGCAATATCCATTGTTATTGTAACACCATAAACTTTTGGTCCCTAAAAATTTCTTGATCTTTGACACAGGACTCACCCTGTGAGTCGTAAGGTGTCATTGCGGGTCTTGGGGACCCAATTGTAGCCTGTCTAGTATGTTGGCTGGGAGTTTCTGTCTTGACTATGACTTAGAATAAATGAGTCGTAGGGTCTCATGATGAGTCATAGGGTGTTAATTGTATGGGAACCAATGTATTATCCCCAAGCTTTTGGTGTGATTATGACTAACATATTAAGAGGTGTGTGGAATTATTATGAGTCGTATGGTGCAACTCGTAACCAGACCAGTGAGGGATGGCCTTAAACACTGTCCAATCTACGACTGGATGATAAGAGTTGTAGGGTGATCCTATGAGTCGTAAGGGCACCCATAATGACTGACGGTGATTATTTAATCTTTTAATTAAGGCATCTTAGTTATTCCCCTCCTTCCTCACTTAGACCCCATGACTTAAAACCCCCTTTGGGAATTCATTAACATATGATTCATAATCAAAACACTCTCTCCAAATCTCAAAATTCTCTCAAGCAAAATACTTAGGATTTCTAAGAATTTCATTAATTAGATATCCCAAGGGATAAATTCTCTCCATAAATCTTGATATTTCAAGTGTGTTACTCTTCCCCTATTACTTTATGAAAAACATGTATTTAAATAGTTTAATTATATGGTTTTAAATGTGGGTTTTGATGTGGTTGAGGGTTTTGACCTGGTTGATTCTTAAATTATTTTCCCACTATTTATTATGCATTGTTTATACTTTATTAATGGTTTTGAACTTGTGGGATGCATGAGAATGGTAAATAAACTAAAGGTCCATAATTTCCCCAAATTGATGTTTTGAGATTGGAATTGGTTTTAAATAATTATGTTCCCTCAACCCACTTGTGTAAATGGTTTTGAATTATGAAATTATCATTTGGTTTGGCTTACTTACCTATTTATTGCATTGCATTATGATCAAATAATGAACAAGGATTTTGAAAGCCTTGTTGGCCATGATTTGATTTAATGAACAAAATAAGGGTCAAGGCATTCCCCCAAGTTAATCTAATTGTTATGGTATATAGATAAGCTTGCAAGTGTAAGGGTATCATGATACCTATGGTGTGCCTTAACGATTGGTTCATTGGTTAACAAATGGGTTATGTGAATCTTTTTTTAAATTAGGCTTAATGAGGGTTATGTAGAGAAGCTGTGAAGTAGTGGGTCTTGGATGACTTATACTGGAAACTCATGTTTGCTGATATGAGGTTTGGTATTGATGACCTATTTGCATGGTTCACACTATTTATATATTTATATCTTGGACTGACATAGGTCGGGGAATTTCCTAGTCTTCCTTGATACCTTCAGTTCGTGTGACTAACATACATTGAGGCCTTTTTAGATTATAGCCCATGGGTTCCTATTTATAATGGTTGAGCTACATTATCTTGGTTAAAATTTTACTTCATGCTAAGCCTTGCTCCCTTTCCCTTCATGACATATTTATATGTATATATTATTATGTGCATTATCTTAAATGATTTTGAAAATATGGATCCTGACATTATTTTATCCTCTACCCCTAAGTTATATTCTAGTGTTCAGCCTACTAACCATCTTCAGACACTGTATCCCCATGCGATGTAGGCACCAAAGATACTTATAATTTTCTTACACAGTGTTAGGTGGATCATCTCGGTTTGTTGGATATTGGTGGTGAAGTGGTGAGAATACATTCTCTTAAATACTTGGTCATTTCATCAATTTTCTTCTTTAAACTAGAATTGAAGAGTTCACATTAACATTGTCATTGTCAGGGTCGGGAGCATATTCTGACTTAGATTATCCTCGGATTGTAGAGGCTTTATGGATATTACTATGGACTTAGGTGATGCTGGTTGGTTATTTTTCGTTAGCTACTGGTTATTTACTATAGACTTATCTTGAATTCTTTGAGCTTATCTTATACTATCCTGTTATATGTTTGGAATTCATCCGCCGTTGGGGCTATGGTGTTCTGTTTGTCTAGGTACAAGGGGTTTTCTCTGGTCCTTGTTGGACATGAGATACCTGTCATGGACAGGCCCTATTTTAGGACATGACAAATTGGTATTAGAGCCTAGGTTTTGTGTCATTGGGTGTCCACAAAGTCGTGTCAAAAAGAGTCTATTTTAAGGATGTGTAGTATGTCATACTTATAAGGGAGATACGAGTCATTTAGGAATGTTTCCTTTTCTTGTGATCTACTTTTGGGCTGTAGAGCTTAGGGTGTTGAAATTTTCTCTAATTGCCATTTGTTTGCTTATAAGATGATGCCTCCTAGAAGATCTGATGCTCATTAAAACTCCTCTATCATACTTATGGACAATATAGATGCAGCTCATCCTACTCAAGGATTTTAGACCCGATCTAGGTTTGTTGTTTCTGATTGCCCTAGTGGAGTTCTACTGGTCCCTACTGATCCTTTTTCTACTATTAATAGTCCTGCTCGTTCACTTTCAAGAGATATTACTAATGCTGAGTTCTTTTGTTCTATTCATCTATTAACCTATGTAGTGACATCTTAGTCATATCCATTGGGTCCTGTTGGTGCTTCCATGAGATCTTTTGAGGCCACTAGAGTTGGCCAGTTTATGAGGCTCAATCCTTCCAGCTTTATTGGGTCTAAGGTTGAGGAACATCCTCAAGGGTTTATAGATGAGATAGGGAAAATTTTCCATGTGATGTATGCTACTAATGTAGAGGAAATGGAATTTACTACCTCTCAGTTAAAAGATATGGCATATCAGTGGTATGAGGAGTAGGATCAGTCTAGGGGTAATGAGGCCGAGTCAGCTTTGTGCGATGATTTTTTGGGTGTCTTTCTTGATTCCTTCTTTCCTCGGGAGTTGACGGATGCAAAAGTTGAGGAGTTTGTGAATCTAAAATAGGGTAGGATGACCCTGAAGGAGTATGCCCTAAAATTTCATCAATTGTACCATTATGCTTCTAAGCTAGTGTCTAGCATTAGGGATAAGCTGAGGAAGTTTGCTTTAGGATTGTCTTGAAACTTGGTGTTAGAGTGCAAGGCTGCCTTCCTGAAGAGTGACATGGATATTTCGAGGCTTGTGGTATGTATGCAATAGGTTGAAAAGGAAAAAAAGAAGCTAGCAAAGATAAGTGAAAGGCAGAGTAAGAAGTTTTGGTATTCAGATTAAGGTGAAGGGCAGCAACAGAGTGGTAGGGATGGTTGGAAATGGTCTAAGAAGAAGTGGGGGAATTGGCTAGTAGTCTATATCCTAAGCCATTTGGTGATTGTCATTTTTAGGGAAATAATGGGTTTAAGGAACAAGGTGCCTAACTCCAAACCAATGAGGCTCAATCAGCTTCATCCCACTCCCCTTATATATTTTATGGACAGTTGTACCATGTCTTTTGTGATAAAGGGAGGAATAAGTGTTTTATATGTGGCCAACTTGTCCATATTCAAAGGAACTCTCTTTCGGGCGATGTTGCAACAGTGGCTAACAAGGTCTCGGTTGCCGCTTCTTCAACTCCCATGTCGAAGGTGCTACTTCTGGCTTCGACACTACTCAGAATCATCTGGATGCTCTTGTCACTCGTCAGGATTCTGAGGCATCTCCTGATGTCATTACTGGTACACTAAAGCTTTTCTCTCGTGATATATAATATCTTTTTGATCTCGGGTCTACCCTTTCTTGTGTGACCCCTGATGTGGCTATTTATTTGGGTTTTAGTTTTAAGTGTATTCTTGATCCTTCCTATGTGTCTACCCTAATGGGTGACTTTATTGTGGCTAGAAGAGTCTATAAGGGTTGTGTGGTATCTGTTTGTGGTAAGGAAATGCTAGTGGATCTAATAGAGTTAGACATGTTAGATTTTGATATGATTTTAGGGATGGATTGGTTACACTCATGCTATGCATCTCTTGATTGTCAGACTCGAAGGGTCAGTTTTTAGTTCTCAAATGTACAGGTAGTTGAGTGGGAAGGTAGTTTCTTAGTTCCTAAAGGAAGGTTCATTTCTTATCTAGAGCCCGAAAGTTGATTTCCAAGGGGTGTCTTTATTATTTGGTCCAGGTTAAAGATTCTGATTTGGGAGGTCCTTCATTGCAATTTGTCCCTGTGGTCTGTGAGTTTCCCAAAATGTTCCCCAATAATCTTCTTGGTTTCCCTCCTGATAGGGAGATTGATTTTGGGATTGATCTTCTTCCAGACACTCATCCTATCTCTATCCCTCCTTATAAAATGGCTCCACTTGAGTTGAAATAACTTAAGGAATAGTTGAAAGATCTTCTTGATAAGGGTTTTGTTCATCCTAGTGTTTTTTCGTGGGGCTCTCCTGTGATCTTCGTGCATAAGAAGGATGGGTCTCTTTGAATGTGTATATATTACTGCCAATTAAATAAGGTGACAGTGAAGAATAAGTTTCCTTTTCTGAGGATTGATCATCTATTTGACCATCTTCAAAGAGCTAAGTACTTTTCTAAGATTGATCTTCAGTCAGGTTATTATCAGTTGAAGATTTGGGAGGTGGATATTCCTAAAATCATTTTTCGAACCCGATATGGTCATTTTGAATTTTTGGTCATGTCTTTTAGTTTGACTAATACACTAACAATATTTATGGATCTTATGAACCGGGTATTCCATCAATTCTTGTATTTGTTTGTGATTGTGTTTTTTGATGATATTTTGGTGTATTCCAAGAGTGATGAGGATTATTCCAATCACCTCCATATTATGTTTCAAACCCTAAAAGAGCAACGATTGTATGCAAAGTTTTCTAATTTTGAGTTTTGGCTGAATGCTGTTACTTTTTTGGGTCATGTTGTTTCTAGTGAGAGGATCATGGTGGATCCACTAATTGTGGCGGTGGTTAAGAAGTGGCCTAGACCCATGACTGTAACCGATATTCATAGCTTCTTGGGTTTAGCTGGGTACTATAGGAGGTTTATGGAAAGTTTTTCTTTGATTGCTGCTCCATTGATGAGGTTAACCAAGAAAAAGGTGAAATTTTGATGGTCCGATGCTTGTAAGGGTAGCTTTGAGAAGTAGAACGATAAGTTAACTTTGGCTTCGATTTTGACCCTGCGTGAGGGCGCCGATGGTTTTTTTGTTTATTGTGATGCATCCCGTGTGGGACTGGGTAGTGTGTTGATACAACATGGTAAGGTGGTTGCTAATGTTTCTAGGTAGTTGATGGTGTATGAGTAGAACTATTTGATTCATAATTTAAAATTGTTAGCTGTGGTTTTCGCTCTATATATTTCGCTTCACTATTTGTATAGGGTTCATGTTGACATTTTCTCAGGCCATAAGAGCCTGCAATATGTGTTAACTCAAAAGGAACTAAATATCAGACATAAGATATGGCTTGAGTTTCTCAAAGACTACGGTATGAGTCTTCATAATCATTCAGATAAAGCTAATGTGGTTGATGATGCTCTTAGCAGGTTGTCTATGGGGAGCTTATCTCATGTGGAGGATTAGAAGCGCAAATTGGTGAAGCATATTCACCGATTGGCTAATCTTGGAGTTTGTCTCTTGGACTCTGAGACTAGTGGTGTAATTGTGGAAGAAGTGGTGAAGTCATCTCTTTGTGATGAGGCAAGAGAGAAGCAGGTTTTGGATCTTACCTTGATTCGAATTGAGGGTGATGTGGGCCAACAGAAAGTGATGGATTTCGAGATTGGTGGTGATGGTATCTTGAGGTACCATGGTAGGTTATGTGTTTCCGATATTGATGGTCTGCGAAAGAGAATCTTGGTGGAGGCTCACGAGTCAAGGTACACTGTTTATCCTGGTTCGACAATGATGTACAATAATTTGAAAGATATTTATTGGTGGAATAATATGAAGAGGGATATGACCAATTTTGTGGCTAAGTGCCTGGTTTGTCAAAAAGTGAAGATGGAGCACTTGAAACCTGGTGGGTTGTCTAAGGAGATTGAGTTGCCTAAATGGCATTGGGAAGTGATTAATATGGATTTCATTACTGGTCTTTCGCTATCTCACTATTAGTTTGACTCTATTTGGTTCATCGTTGATAGGATGACCAAGTCTGATTACTTTTTTCCAGTGAAAAGTAACTATTCGGCGAAAGATTACGCTAAGCTCTTCATTGAGGAGATCATGAAGTTTCATGTTACTCCAGTTGTCATCATATCTAATCAAGGTACTCAGTTCTTATCCCACTCTTTTCATTTCTTTCAGTGAGGTATGAGACTAAGGTGAACCTTAGAAATACCTTTCACCTACAGACAGAGACAAGCGGAGAGGATAATATAGACTTTGGAGGATATGCTAAGGTCTTGTGAGATTGATTTTGGTGGTAGTTGGGTCGACCATTTGCCTCTCATAGAATTTTCTTATAACAATAGTTATCACTCGAGTATTGCGATGGCCTCGTTTGAAGCTTTGTATGGTAGGAGATGTTGGTCTCCAATTGGGTGGTTTGAGTTTGGTGAGAACAGGTTGTATGGTCCTAACTTGGTTCACCAAGCTATAGAGAAGGTGAAGGTGATTTGGCATAGTCTTAAGACTGCCCAAAGTCGTCGAAATTCCTATACAGATATAAGAAGAAAGGACTTGGAGTTTGATGAGGGTGATTTGGTGTTCTTCACGGTGTCTCCCATGAAGGGAGTGATTCAGTTTGGAAAGAAGAGGAAATTCAATTCTCGTTATATGGGTCCATATTATATTTTGAGGTGAGTGGGCAATGTGGCTTATGAGCAAAAACTCAGTCCTCGTTATGCAGTTTTATATTGTATTTTGAGGCGAGTGGGCAATGTGGCTTATGAGTTGGAATTGCCTTCAAGTATGGGTTCCATTCATCCGTTCTTCCATGTATCAATGTTGAAGAAGTGTGTGGGTGATCCTTCCCTGGTTGTTCCCATGGAGAGCATTTGTATTTCGAATTCCTAATCATATGAGAAGGTCCTGATTGAGATTTTTGATCGATAAGTCTGTTGGTTGTGGACTAAGGATGTGTCTTCGATTAAGGTTCTGTTGAGGAGCCATAAGGTTGAAGAGGCCACTTGGGAGGCTGAAGAGGACATGAATTCCAAGTATCCATTCTTGTTCCCTCTTCTAGATGATCTTGCTTAAGGTATGTTTTATTCTTAACATCAGTGTTTTCTGATTTTGTCAAAGAAAATTGTGATTTACTTGATATTTTTTTTTTCTGTCTTTGTTAAAGGTAAGAGTAGGTGTGTTTCTGTGTTAAATCGTGATAAGGGATACCTTGTCTCATCACTCTAGTACGAATGGTCCTACTGGGAAGGAAGGAGAAGAATGTAACACCCCGAATTTTTGGTCCCTGGAAATTTCTTGATCTTTAAACTTATTGTCCTCACTACGACTCACCTTGAACGTCGTAGGGTGTCATTGCGGGTCTTAGGGACCCAATCATAGCTTGGCCATTCTGTTGTCCTGGAGTTTCTATCTTGACTACGACTTGGACCGAATGATTCGTCGGGTTTTGTAATGAGTCATGGGGTTTGAATCGTAGGGGGGCCAATGTATGGTCCCAAGCTTCCGATGTGATTAAGACTAACATATTAAGAGTTGTGTGGATTCATTATGATTCATTTGGTGCGACTCATAACCAGACCAATATGAGGTGGCCTTGGACACTGTCCAACCTATGAATGGATTAAAAGAGTCATAGGGTGACTCTATGAGTCGTAAGGGCACTCATAATGACTGGCGATGATTTTCAATCTTTTAAGTAAGGGCATCTTTGTAATTTCCCTCCTTTCCCACTTAGACCCCACGACTTAAAACCCTCTTGGGGACATCTTTAACATACGATTGACAATCAAAACACTCTCTCAAAATGTCAAAGTTCTCTCAAGCAAGATACTTAGGGTTTCCAATAAGTTCATCAATTAGAGCTCCCAAGGGAAAAATTCTCTCCATAACTCTTGATATTTCAGGCAACTCTTCCCCAATAATTACTTTATGAAAAACATGTATTTAAATAGTTTAATTAGATGGTTTTAAATGTGGGTTTTGATGTGGTTGAGGATTTTAACCTGGTTGATTTTAAATTGTTTTCCCATTATTTATGATGCACTGTTTATTCTTTATTAATGATTTTGAACTTGTGGGGTGCATGGGAATGGTGAATAAACTTTTCCCCAAACTGATGTTTTGAGATTGGGATTGGTTTTGAATAATTGTGTTCCCTCAACCCACTTGTGTAAATGGGTTTGAATTGTAAAATTGTCACTTGGTTTGACTTACTCACCTATGTTATTGCATTGCATTATGAGTAAACAATGAACATGGATTTTGAAAGCCTTGTTGGCAATGATTTGATTTAATGAACAAAAGGGGATCGAGGTATTCCCTCAAGTTAATGTGATTATTATGGCATGAATATAAGCTTGCAAGTGTTACGGTATGTGATAGAACCCAAGCGCACACGCAAGTGTACGTGGTCTACCAAGTAATATAGTGGCCTTCAAGAAAGCTGAATATCGATCCCACAACGACTTGTGTTAAACAACTATCCAATTCTAGTTTAACAAATTGAGGAGAGTAACAAATAAAGTTCTAGAATTGTACACTAAAAAAAAACTAAACTAATGCGGAAAAATAATGACTTTGGACAATCAAAGGATAGAAGCCTAGGGTTAAGGCTTAAGAACAATCATACTACGTTATTGAACTTCTTTCATTAAATCTCTTATCTTGGTTGTTGATTCGTAGAGTTAATTGCATAATTATGGTTTCCCAACCTCTAATCTTTTACTGAAGTTGAATCTTACAACTACATCATTGAGCGGGGATGTAATGGTCCACTTAAGTTCTTTAAGCTATCATCCTACGTGAGAATCAAGTAAGGCATCTAAGTACATCTCTTTCCTAGATAATAATTTGAATTCCTTATTTCATAAAGAAACACAAACCATACTTTGCTTATTCCCATGTTCTATCGCCCTATTCCCTCTCCTGAGTTCAAAAGGTTGACAATTGATGTATTCTATGGGTCGCAAATCCTTAAAATAGTTATAACAAGAATAATCAAACAACCAATAATGATAAGTAAATCAAACAAACTTAATTCAAAATAAAATTAGTCATGATCTTGGCCTTAACCCCAGAAAGGGAGTTTAGCCTCTAATGGAAATATTCATCATCCAATCTCTTGGATTGATGATACAAACCATAAAAAAAACTAAATTAAAGAATGATAAAACCAAAAAAGAAGTTGTGTTATCCTCCAATATATTCCAAGGACGTCCAAAAGTGATTAAAAACGTTTACAAAGTTGTATTTATAGCAAGAGGGTAAGCCCAAGCCGTGTTGGCCAAGGAATCAACGTGCAGTCCAGGGGTGAAATGGATTATGTGACGCATGTTGTATTTCATATTAATGGAGAATACGACACATGCATATCACATGAACACACTATTTTGTGTCCCTTATGAGTCTTTTGGTGTGTATCACGCACCAATATACCTTCCCACACGCTCTCACTCACCCAACACATTTCAGGTGTCCAAATTTGTGTCAAGTTGCGTATTGTACTTCTGTGATCCATTCCAAGCCTTTTTTAGTTGTTTTAACTTTATTTGAAGCTTGTATATAATTAATATATAATCATAATCCATTAATAAAGCATACTATGTCATTAAACACAACAATTTGTAGCTTAAAACAACACAACATCCAAGACGGAGAACTAGAAACACGAGCTAAGCATAGGCTTCATTCACTTTGATTTCTAACTTATTGTTTTGACTCTTGTCTTGATACAATTGACCCTTGAACATTACCAAAACGTTTTTTCATGTATAAATAAACAATAAAAAACTTAGTAACTCATTAAACACGTTATAATCCAATATGATAGACTAGACAAACACCTAGCTCAAGCTAGTCACACTAGTTTTCACGGTTGACTTCTAAATGATCAATTTGAATCAAAACTTGTGTGGAAATACTATTAAACAATGTAAACACATACATGGACACTTAGATTCACATTTATATCATTATAAACACATTAAGCACATGAATAATCCTCAAAATAAGGCTAAAAAGGCTAGAATAGCAATGCTAAAATGCATAAATTCACCTAACATCACCACCCCACACTTAAAGCCTTCTTCTTCTTCGAACAATTATTAAATATAAGAATCATGAGCTTAAGAGACTCCACACTTTTACTACATGTAATAAACTCAATCTAGTACTGCAATGACTACATAGAATGCAAGTTTACAACACTATACATGTTTACACAATTGAAAGCTCAAGAATCCTACTCCAAATTATCCTAACCTCAAGTTTTGACTCAATACATGGAAAACTCATGCATATTGCTCAATATAAGACATCATACAAGTCACCCACATTCATCAAACATGTTCCCTCTCAACAAGAGAGATACCCATAAACACTCACAATAATGCAATTATCATAATGGGTATACAAATCAAGTTACGCTCACTCTCACAAAGAATTCACAAATTACACATAATGAACCATAGGCTTGCCCTTAGTGCCATAAATTAGACATAATGAACCATAGGCTTTCCCTTAGTGCTATACTCCACTTAATATTAGAATGTGAAATTTAGTATCAAATAGGTCTTTTTTCGGGTTGTAATGTAGGCTAAGGGATGGGTAGGAACTATTTTGGCCAAGAATACTGACTGTCTTTCCTAAGCGCTTTAATACACTACATAATACATTTAAAACCAATTTCTAACAACCAAATTACACCATTTTCTTGACTTCCCCTTTCTTTTTGTTTTTGCCCCATCACTTTTAAGCATTTTCATAAACACGTGGTGGGCGTATTGTTTATTCCTTCAAGATTTAATTTTTTTTCTTTTTCACAACCTTGGGAATATTTCTAACACCATATACATTACTCCCAACCAACACACATCAAATGTAAACACCAATAACTTTTACCTTGGGGCATCAATTTCACCTTTTTCTTCTTTAATTTCTCAAACTCCTTACTAAATTCATTTTTCTTTAAAGCACTTAGGAGCCTTTTTAAATCAAACTAAGGTTCATAAAAGAAGGTATTAGGATACTTATGTGGCTACCAAAGAAAAGGATAAAGGCTCAATAGGGGTTAACTAGGATAATGCACAAAAGGTAGGACAAATAGAAGGTATAAAACAAGGCTATCAAAGAAATGCCTAAATCATCTCCTAAACCCACACTCTTTATTTCGCTTTACACACACACCGAGTAAGTTCTAGACATCATATGCAACAAGAAATATACAAAAATCTCACACGCACATAGAACATGTTCAACTCAATAGGATCATCATAAACTCCCAACCAAACAATGGCATGAATTTAAATTCAAGACAAATAGTAAAAGAGTCACAAAATGAGGGTAAGAGTCTCAAAAGTAGTAATTCACTTATCCACATGTTTTTACCAAACAAAATACTTGCACCATGTAATAAAAAATAGCATCAACAAGAATATCTTACACAATTTTTTTTTAAATTGAGACAAAATTTAGGAATTTCCCCACCCCACACTTAAAAATCTACTTTGTCCCCAAAGTGAATTTAAAAGTAAGAGATAAAAATACTCCCTGAGGCCTCTAGGCCTAATTAGTAGCATCTTTACATATTAAGGAGGTTTGTGGACCCCACACTCAGTCTTCTCCATGCTTCAAGATCAGGTTTATGGTACTCAGAATTTCCATTAACCTGTGACTCAACAAAAAACAAAAACTACGTGAAGTAAAAAAAACTAAAAACTGAAAAAGAAAACATACCTACTTAACTTGGGTTGCCTCCCAAGAAGCGCCTGATTTAATGTCATGATACAACCTAATCATGTTTTTTCCTCCACCTTGAGGATATGAATTTCACCCCCAACTTTGCATTCATCTTTTTGCCTCGCTCATAGGGTGGTGGTACAAAGATTAAAGAACTGAGTAATGGATGATGCATGGTAAACCACTCGTCCTTAAAGTGAGGTGTGTTTTTATGTTGATTATCTAGTGTAAAATCAAGAATATAGGATTATTGTTCCTCATCTTCACTCTTCCGCTATTTTAAATAATTCCTAAGGTAAGACATCATCTAAACATAATGTAGAAAAGTATTTTGAGTAAGGACCAACCAATCCCACTTCAAAATTTACATTATCCAAAACACCCTCACCCTTATTCACTTCGTCAATTTCAGTCTCAAAAGAAAGATAACAATCTAGTGGCTACAATTCTTGTGTTGGTGGTTGTATCTCCTTATCTATTTCAACAAATTTAGTTTTTGAGTACTCAGACTTCCTCAAATTATCAGCAACTTTGTCTACAACCAGTTGGGGAGTCAACTCTGCATCTACCTTCAGCTGATTATAAAACTGCTTTGTAGCCTCCCGATGGTTATTTATGTCTGCCAACAACTGTACTTGAGACACTAAAAGTTATTTCATCATCGCTTCCAAATTACTCATTTGAATTATGGCCTGCACGTTTGGTTGTTGCTGCTGAAACTGTTGTTGGTTATTCCATGATTGAATTTGGGGTTGATTCTGCATCGTCTGATTGTAGTTGCTTATATAATTTTTCCATTCAACATAGCCCACAAAAAATTCTGAATCGGGATTGACAGCACACATAGCTATAGTATGAACACATATAAAACACCAAGTTGTAGTCTACTCCACAGATAGAACAGTATCCACATTATATTGTGCAGGTTCCATCTATGTACTTCCATCAAAATCTGGACAATAAGCCTCATGATGTGGTTCCCCACAAAAACAACAAGAATCATCATCACTCCAAAACCATCTATCCCAGGCTGACATATCAAGAAGTGTGATAAAAAGAGAAATAAAAGAAAATAAAAAAAAACTAAACAAAAACTATTTACAACTCAATATAGAAAAACTAAAAATGAGATAGTTGCCTAGTTACAATTCCTCAGCAACGGCGCCAAAAACTGGACAGTGCCCAAGCGCACATGCAAGTGTACGTGGTCTACCAAGTAATATAGTGGCCTTCAAGAAAGCCAAATATCGATCCCACAGGGACTTGTGTTAAACAACTATCCAATTCTCATTTAACAAATTGAGGAGAGTAAAAAATAAAGTTTTAGAACTGTAAACTAAAAAGAAACTAAACTAATGCAGAAAAATAATGACTTTGGACAATCAAAGGATAGAAGCCCAGGGTTAAGGCTTAAGAACAATCATACTACGTTATTGGACTTCTTTCGTTAAATTGATTATCTTGGTTGTTGATTCATAGGGTTAATCACATGATTATGGTTTACCAATGTCTAATCCTTTACTGAAGTTGAACCTTACAACTACATCATTGAGCAGGGATGTAATGGTCCACTTAAGTTCTTTAAGCTATCATCCTACGTGTGAAACAAATAAGGCATCTAAGTACATCTCTGTCCTAGATACTAATTTTAATTCCTTATTTCATAAAAGAAACACAAACCATACTTTGCTTATTCCCATGTTCTATCACCCTATTCCCTCTCCCGAGGTCACAGGGTTGACAATTGATGTATTCTAAGGGTAGTGAATCGTTAAAATAGTTATATCAAGAATAAATAAACAACCAATAATGATATGTAAATCAAACAAACTTAATTCAAAACAAAAGTATTCATGATCTTGGCCTTAACCCTAGAAAGGGAGTTTAGACTCTAATGGAAATATTCATCATCCAATCTCTTGGATTGATGATACAAAACATAAAGAAAACTAAATTAAAGAATGATAAAACCTAAAAAGAAGTTGTGGTATCCTCCAATTTCTTCCAAGGACGTCTAAAAGTGATTAAAAATATTTAAAAATTTGTATTTATAGCAATAGGGTAAGACCAAGCCGTGTTGGCCAAGGAATAAAAGTGCAGTCCAGAGGTGAAATGGATCACCGACGCACGATGTATTCCATAGGAATGGGGCATGCAATGCACGTATATCCCATGTACACTCTATTTTGGGTCACTTTTGAGTCTTTTACTTTGTATCACGCACCAATATACTTTCCCATGCGCTCTTACTCATCCAAGACATTTCAGGTGTCCAAATTTGTGTCAACTTGCATTTTGTGCTTCCGTGATTCATTCCAAGCTTTTTTGAGTTGTTTATAATTGATTTAAAGCTTGTATTTCCTTCATATATCATCATAATCCATTAAACAAGAATCCTATAGCATTAAACACAATAATTTAGATCTCAAAACAGAACAACATCCAAGACGGAGAACTAGAAACACGAGCTAAGCATAGCCTTCATTCACTTGGATTTCTAACTTATTGTTTTGACTCTTGTCTTGATCCAATTAAACCTTAAACATTAACAACAAGTTTTTTCATATATAAATACACAATAAAAACCTTAGAAACTCATTAAACACGTTAGAACCCAATACGGTAGACTAGACAAACACCTAGCTCAAGCTAGTCACACTAGTTTTCTCGGTTGACTTCTAAATGATCAATTTGAATCAAAACTTGTGTGGACCACTATTAAACATTGTAATCACATACATGGACACTTATATTCACATTTATATCATTATCACCACATTAATCACATGAATAATCCTCAAAACAAGGCTAAAAAGGCTAGAATAGCAACGCTAAATTGCATAAATTCACCCAACATCAATATGACTGATGTTTTATAGAAATATAGCACTTTCAATGCTTAAAATAAGGAAAATATGCAATTTTCTAAGGTTATTTTGTTAGATATGATGTGCTTTGGGTGTGTTTTGTAGGAAATCATGATTTGGATGCTAAGTTCATGACAAAGGTTTTTTTGGCTACTTTTGGAGAAATTATGAATATTCGGGACACTTTATGACTTGTTCGTGATCAAAAGATGTTCATGAATTGAAGAATACATGAAAAGATGATTCCTAAACTTACTAAGTAAACCTACGAACTAAATGTAGGACCTACAGACTGTAAGTAGGCAAAGCAAGTGCCCGAAGTCCAAAATCCTGAAAGCTGAACTTGCAGGACCGCAGATACTACCTGTGCCCTATAGTTGCTCCTAGGGTAAGGACCATAGATACTACCTGCTCCCAAGAGTCAGAGCGTAGGTACAAACCATATGAGGCCACCGACCCAGTAGTCTCTTATTTCATTCGAGCTTTGGCTTTATGGTTTTCTCATGTAATATAAATACCCTTTATGTGTTTTTAGTAGTAGTTACGTACTTTTGATACTCACAAACATATTTTGATTCCAAGATCCAATTTTGATCCAAGGATTCTCTTGTATTAACGTTAGTTGATTAATTCAGTTATGGTTGTGGTTTTTTACACTTCTTATCATTTTGATTTCATCTATGCTTTCTCTTATGAATGTTATTGATTTTCTCACAAGCATAAGATGCTAAAACTCATAGCGAGGGTTGTGGAAACCCTGACGGATTGTCAAAGTAGGGGAAGTGCTATTGTTGTTCTTAACCGATACCCATGCATGTATTGCTTTGTATTCATTATAATAGTTTTCTTAATTGGTGAACACATTAGGATCCCATATACATATTGCTACTTACTCCAAAAGAGGAGTAGTGACTAGGAAAAGATAAAGACAACAGTAATTTGGAGTTTAGCTATCGATCCACGCTTCTAGTTCCTATCTTAGTAAGATGGTTAAAGTTTATCTAATAAATAAAGACTCAAAAGGTAATAGTTAACTGGGATCAAGATAAGGATTAGTAAGACAACATCCTAAGACTCAAAAGATAAAGGGTGAAATCCTTCTGCTCGTCCAAAAGACTGTAGAAGGTACATAACTTATCGATTTTGCATGCAAAGTATCGAGTTAGTTCAACAAAGAATGATAAGCCTACGGAGTTGAGAATTCAGGGGGAACACAATCCTAGTGATCACCTATACTGATTACAACCAAAGTTGATATTGTTACTTACTCGAGATTGCTACACAAAACCTCCCTCATTTACTTTTCTTGTTCTGCCCATTGACTACAACTGCTAAAATCCATGATTCCACGTGTTTCCTTTGGGATTTAACCTCAACCTTTATTGGGTCACTATATTTTGATAGAGATTGTATCATCATCTGAGAGAAGGTGTTGTTTGGAAGTCATCAAAATTTTAGTGTCGTTGCCGGAGAGCACGATGTTAATTTGTGATTTGAAGTTATTGCATTTTATTGGTTTTTCCTTTTATTTTTATTCTTAGTTGGGTATATTCCTAGCACTCAAAGTAGAGGCAATTAGTTACTCCTACTGAATATGAATTTAGAGAGAATCCTATAAATACCTAGTAAGATGTCTGAACAGAAAAGAGATGAACCTCCTGAAGGGGTTCATGATGTTGTACTTCTCCCTCCTCCCAAAAGTGTATAGCATATTGTTGATCGATAGACTGGTTAGCTATTAGGTTAAACAAAAGTCGAGAGGAGGTCAATAGAAGAAGCTCAGCGGGTAGCTAGGGAGGCAGAGCTAGCTGAGCAGACACAAGAAACAGACCACCGAGTAGTACTCAGTGGGAATCAAAATATAGCTATAGGTACTCATGTTAAAGTAATCCTAGCATATTATTATGTGAAGCCGTATCTAGATAATGAAGAAGACTTAGCATATATTGAGCCGATGGATACTGGAGTCATTATTCGTCCTGTTTTACCCCCAGGAATCAAGTTTAACCTCACGAATGCAATGATCTAACTTCTAGATCTGAAGGGTGTGTTTACAGATCTACCTACCAATGATGCAAACTTGCACCTTACCAATTTTATTGTGGTTTGTAGTTCATTTTCAAATCCAAGGGTGAATTAGGAAGCACTCAGACTGAGGATATTCCCCTTCACACTTACTAAAGAAACATATTTATGGTTAGGGGAAATTCCAAGAGGCTCTATCACTAAATAGAATGAGTTATGTATGAAATTCTTGAACATGTTATTTCCTCTATCTAGGATATTGTAGCTTAAAGAAGAGTTTTACAATTACAGGCAGGTGCAGTCAGAATTTATGTATGATGCATGCTTCAGGTTCAAGAAGCAGTTGAGTATGGTGTCCAACCATCGGTTGTCAGGGACGATCTTACTGAAGATATTTTAAAGAGCCCTGACTATCAGCTCCAGAGAAATGACAGACACCATATTTGAAGGAGATTTTATGAGACTACGCTGGGCAACTTTAAAAATGTTAGATTAGATCTCGCTCACTAACTGAGGGTAGTAGAATCAATAGGCTGAGAGAGGACTTGGCATTTATTCTATTAGTACCTCCTGCGACCACAAAGTAGATAAAGACACAGTAGTGCAAGAGATCGCATTGTTAAGAGCTGATCTTGGGGTACTAGTAAAGCAGCTTGCAGCAATGACTTTCGAGAAAGTGAATGCAGTAGCAACACGGGGGTCAACCTCCAAAGTTTATGAGTCAGAATTGGAGGAGGAAGCAAATTATCTGTAACATCAGTTGGCGGGTTTCTGTGTCAAAGGGCAAGGGAACCAAGGTCAGAACTACTATGATAGATACAGAGACCGTAGCAGAGATCGAGATAGTGACTGGAGAAAAAAGGATAACTACAGAGAGAAGGGAGATAGATATATTCCACCTGGCATATGAGATGCAGAGTCCAAAATAGAAGAGATATTGGCTAAGATGGTGAAGGGTCAAGAAAATTAAGAGATCAGCCTTAAGGAGATTAAGGCCGACATTTCAGGATTAACCCATAAGGTCGAGTCATATGCCACTGTCATCAAGAAGTCAGAGCACCAATTATGGAAGATATCATTAACTCTTAACCAGAGGCATCTAGGTACCCTTCCGAGCAACATGGTGCAAAATTTAAAAAATAATGGTCATGTACATGTTATTACCACGAGGAGTGGTATCACTAATATGTAATCCCCATGAATTGTTGCAGAAGCTGATGATGATGAGATGCCTGTTGTTGAGTTCAAAAAGGCAGCACATGATAAAGGTAAAGATATTGAAGACAAAGGTAAGGGTCCGATCATTGAACCGGAAATTAGTGAATTTTGAGACAGCCCCTACCTTTACCTCAGAGATTGAGGTAAAATAAAGAGAATGGTAAGTTCAAGCGATTCATTAAGATGTTGAAAGAATTAAGCTTGAATATACCTCTTTTTAAGTCATTAGAACAGATGCCTAGATACACCAGGTTCATAAAATAGTTGGTTATAAGGAAGAAAAGAGCGATAATTAAGGATGTAGATGGTGTGCACCATTGCAGTCCAGTCATGACTAGGTCCTAGGCATAGAAAAATGGTGATCCCAAAGCATTCACTATACCATACACTATTGGGTCATCCCAATTTTCCAGAGCCTTGTATGATTTAGGGGCTAGCATTAATTTGATGTGGTGGCCTTATTCAAGAAATTGGGCTTGAACCCTCCGAAACCAACTTTGATGCGGCTATTGATGGCTAACTGCACAGTGAAAAATCCTGTGGAAATCTTTTTCAATATGATCGTGAGGGTGGATAACTTCATCTTCCTGGCTAACTTTTCCATTCTAGACTATGCGGTTGACACTGAGATGCTCATTATATTGGGAAGGCCATTTATGCCCATAGGTAGAGCTATGGTTGACATAGAGAAAAGTGAGCTAAAATTCATGGTCAATAATAAGGAGGCTAAATTCAACATCTGAACGTCAATGAAGCAGCCAACCGACATGAGTTTAGTGTCGGTAATTAATTGTATTGATAACCCTAGAAGACACTCTTCTGGGTATCTTGATGAATTATGAGTAGTCAAGATATCCGCGTCGTGCCGCGATGTTCAATCAAGAGTTACATAAGAGGCAATCCATGGGATTATCGGTGAAGTCTAAGTAACCAACACAGCCACAGCGTTCCGCAATATTAAATCAAGCACTAAGTGGGAGGCAACCCATAATTGTTAGTTTTCATATTTTTGTTGTTTTTTCTTTTTGTAGTTTTTTTAACTCTTGGACTTTCCCGGAATATGGTAAAACTTACTACACTTAACGAGTTCCAGGTAAGGGGACTGTGGGATCAATTAATCATGGTCACAAGTCCCATATAGTAGTTGAGTAATAAGTTGTAAAGTTGAAATTTTAAGGATGAATAATAGAAAGTTATGGACTTTGACATCTAATTTTACTTTTGAGACCTCAAACTTAGGTTACGGGACAATAAGTAGCTAGAAAAAGATCAAAATGCTAAGTCCAAATTACAGGAAAATGGGCCAAAACTTTTGGCCTGACACATGCGCCCAGCACCTGCTGGACACAGGTAGTACCTGCGCCCAAAGCCTGACTGCAGGTCAAACCATAGCTAGGTCAATAATTGGGCCCACTTTTTAATTCAAATTTTGGGCCCACCAACACATATATATGACCTAAACAAAATCCCTACCTATATTTGAAAAACCTTAACCTTATTTTAACTCATTCAAATCCTCAAAACTTCACTTTTCTCTTTGAATTCAAACTTCTATCTTAAAACATAAACTAACCCCCACACTTAAGTAAAGGCTAAATTGACACTTGATTGAGATACCAACTTGTCCCCAAACACTAAAAACAAGTTTCAGGATTGATTTTGCTTGACTTCTTCATTATTCACTTCTGGCTCTTCATAAAAGAGGTAACTTTCTCAATTTCTAATGGTTATGTATTGATCTATTTATTGTTTAAACAAGTTGATATGTGTAGTCCATTGTAAAATATATAGAATCTATCATTCTTATATGTAGGAGCCTTGAAGTAGAGTAGTCTGAGAAAGGGTACTAGGATTCATCTAGGGAGGTAGAGCAGGAGAAGCCATCGGCGATGCCCGAGTTTAAAGAGGGTAATTCTATTCATAGACAATAGATAGATATGCCTGAGTATGAAGAGGGTACAAAACAGTCTTCCCATAATACATCAGTACACCTAGATCAGAGTCCCACTCCTGCATATACTTCAGATTCACCTCTCAAGGAGGGACATTAGAGGTAGTGTGTGGAAGGAATATGGTAGATATTTACCATTGACAGTCGTGTTTGGGAGGTTGGCAAGCCTAAAAGGTGCATTTATGAGGAGCACCGTATTGACCTACTAGGGCTAGATCGAGTACCATAGTTATGGGCAACATTTGATAGATATTAATTAGAGTGGATGACTATGCCACTGGATTTCTATAGTCAGGCTATGGTACGATAATTTTATGCATCATACCAAGATACCGTAGTCCTTCCTATGCATAGACATCCAGTCCTGATAAGATTTGCGAGACGGCCATAACTTGATTACATACTGGTTAGAGGGGTCAGAGTTGACATTTCAGTAGAGACTATCCGCAAAGTTATGTTCGACCCAAATTACATTACCCCTGCATCTATAGTTGAGTGTGACTACATAATGAGGGTTGCACGTTATCGATATATCATACGGAAGGCTGAGTATTGTTAAGAGAGAGTTGTGATGGCTAGGTGGATAGCCAGTTATATTTCACCTTTGGGTGTGCGACCCCATGGATTGAGGGGCATGCTGTAATCAAGAAGGGCTTATTGATATTTGAGGCCAAGTTTTTGTGGTTGTTGATTAGATACCGACTGATACCCACTGCCTCAGATAATCCATTGACATAAGAGGGAGATATACTGGTTGCTTGTCTGATGGCCTGTTATGTAGTAGATTTTACTGTCATCCTTAGGTATGAGTTACATGATAGGGAATTCGGGGTGTTAACTAATCTGCTATTACCTTATATGATTCAGTATCTTTGTAATAAGGCTGGTATGCCTAAGATACCAGGGGTATCAAGAGGGTACTTACGATAGAGACTGTGCAAACAAAGACTATGAAGGATCTGACATGTCCAGGCCCTTCTAAGAGATTAAGATAGCAGGCAGCAATACCACGATCCTAAACTGAGGGCCCAACAGTTTCCACAGAGCTTGATAAGACACATCGAGGTGATGTGGGTATTAGTATTGATATAGAGATAGAGGAGCAGAGAGAGGCTCCATACTCTAGTACACAGGGTAATGAGACACCAGCCACTTCTTTTTAAGCCCTGGATTTTATATCAGAGATGATGGGTGTACCTTTAGAGCCTACTCGCCCATCCACTACAACTCCTAATTTAAGTATGATTACTATATCTAGAGAGTTTATACAGATCTTAGCAGATAGTTAAAGGGCCACCGATGCTAGGGTGAGATTGAGACTGAGATGACTACCCTCTAAGTGTTGTACTGTCCGAGCTACGTGTTGACTTCCAAACATGGCTCAATGAGTTTGAGAGATGGGTTACAACCCAATTCACAGAGATAGATGCACTAGATTTAGACCAGATGAGGAAGGAGTTGGATATATCATGAGCAGAGGCATGCTCTCTAATAGAGAGCCATGTAGTAACCACTTCCTTAGTTATACCCCAGGTGGTCCAGATATCATATTTGCATGCACCGAGATAGTTTAACTTCTTCTCAAAGGATGTTAAAAAGGTCCCAGTAGTTGGGTCCAAGAGAGGTCACATAGATGACTTGTAGGAACCATATTTTTCATTTGACCAGGTTTTTAAAAAGGCCAGGCATTATTTAATGGAGTCTACATTTGTGGATATGCAGAGACGTGCATATATAGCAGCGGGTGTATCATCTAGTAGTGCATCGCCACCACCCCCACCTCTGTTAGCTAATATGCCCTTATTTAGGGATGCTCATGATTCCATCACCTACTGTATCCCAAGTAAGTTCCCACTTCTCTCCATTTTATTTTATTTTAGCGTATTGAGAACAATTTGTAGTTTTTAGTTGAGGATGGGCATACATGCCGTTGTGGGTTTTTGTCGTTGTCCTTCTTTTTTTGGTGGCCACGGTATAGTTATGAATCAGAAGGTCTGGGATAATTTTGTGTCGTATTGTTTTTTTTTGTAATTAGGAGATTTGTAAGTATTTAGGGAAGTAGTCATATTTTGATTGATTTTTGATACCTCTCCAAAAAATTTGTGTTTTAGAACTGTGTGAATATATATACATATGAACATTATGAATCTTGTTATAGAGTTAGGATTAGGGACATGATAATCACTTTCTAACAATTGTATGAACTGGATATGTAGTAGTTGGTAATATTGACTTTGTGCCATATATGTGTGAGATACTACCTAGTTCCTTTTGTGTATTTAATTCTAAACTTTCCGTGTTAGTCTTGCCTAGGTTGAAGGATAGTCGGTTAGGAAAGGATTATAAGCAATTTTTTTATTTTAGTCCACTTTTAGCCTAAATGACCTTCCATGTGTGAATTGTATCCCTGCATCCTTGTTTTGAGACTTGTAGCCTATTTTTCTTGTTTCACCTTCACCTTCCCATTTATAATGCAATGAACCTATTTTGGACCTGGTCCTCCTTAGACATTGTGCATCTTAACTCAGGAAAAATGCCTAACTTGAGGGTTGCTCTCATAGGGGTGCGTAGTGTAGAATAGGTATGAAGAAGGGTAAAATAAGAGGAAATGTTAGTAGGGCTAGGTGTGGTAGAAAAAGAAAAGAAAAATAAAAAAATAGAAAGAAAATTTGTGAAATAGAAAAAGAGAAATAATAAAAGATCACACCTAATCTGAATGTGCAATAAAGAATAAAAAGGGAGAAATAAGGGTGGAATAAAAAAAAATTAGCTAGTAAGTGAGACACCAAATTTAATGTAGTACCAAGGAGGTTTAGTCACTTAATATGTCCATATTTACCATACCATCCCCCAATCCTACATTACAAGCCAAGAAAAGTCCTATAATGATCCTAACTTGACTATCTGAATGTTAAGGTAAAGAAAATAAGGGCAAGCCTATGGTATTTGACATGCATTGATTGGTACTTTTATTTTGAGTTTGAGTGTCTCTTGACCATCCCTGAATTGATATGCATTATTTCATATGAGTGAGTGGGACATCCTTGTTGTAAGGTCACTTAAGTCATATTGCTAACTATTTGCTTGTTTCGGATAGTGTAACTTATATATATGAGTGCTTGTCTATAGCTAATGTAATTTCCATACCTTGATCCCATTGTGTCTCATTATTGTGCTTCATTTTCATACATAATTGGTTTTGAAAAATAATGTTGGAGTGGATGTTGTAATTTGAGTTTTAAGTGTTGACCGACTGCCTTGAATAGCTTAGATTCTCCTAGTTAAGTGTCATTTTTGTTTTAGTTGTGTTTTGTTGCCCGAGGACATGCAAACATTCTAAGTTAAGGGTTTTGATGTGCTACAAAAATATAGCACTTTTGATGCTTAAACTGAGGAAAATATGCAAGTTTCTGTGGTTATTTTGTTAGATATGATATGTTTTGGGTATGTTTTGTAGGAAATTATGTTTTGGATGCTAAGTTCGTGAAAAAGGTAAAAAGGAAAAGTGTTTTTGGCTACTTTTTGGAGCAATTATGGATGTTTGGGATAATTTCTAGCCTATTCGTGATCAAAGCATGTTTCAGAATTAAAGAAGAGCTAAAAAGATGACTCCCGACACTTACTAAGTCAACCTACAGACCACATGTAGGACCTATGGATCGCAAGTAGGCAAAGTAAGTTCCAGAAGTCCAATATCCTAATAGTTAAACTTGCAGGATGTTTTCATCCGCTACTTGCACTTTGTACCTGTGTCCAGGGTCAGGACCGTAGGTACTACATGCACCTAGGGTCAGAGTATAGGTACAGACCATATGTGGCCACCAACCTGGTTTTCTCCTATTTTATTCTAGCTTTGGTTTTAGGGTTTCTTCATGTACTATAAATATCCTTTTTGTGTGTTTTTAGTAGTAGTTACACACTTTTGATACTCACAAACATATTTTGATTCCAAGATCTGATTTTGATCTTGGGATTCTCTTATATCAACTTCAGTTGATTAATTTAGTTACGGTTGTGGGTTTTTACATTTCTTATTATTTTGATTTCATCTATGCTTTCCATTATGAATGTTATTGATTTCTTCACAAGCATGAGCGGCTAAAACCCATAGCTAGGGTTGTGTGAAATCATGGCGAATTGAAAAAGTAGGGGAAGTGTTGTTGCTGTTCCGAATCGATACCTATGCATGTATTTATTTATCTTCATTATAATAGTTTTATTAATGGGTAAAAACATTAGGATCTCGCCTAGATATTTCTACTTACTCCAAAAGAAGAGTAGTGACTAGGAAAAGATAAAAACAACAGTAACTTGGAGTTTGGTTGTCGATTCGCGCTTTTAGGTCCTATGTTAGTAAGATGGTTAGATTTCATCTAATAACTAGAGACTCAAAAGGTAATTGTTAACTGGGATCAAGAGAAGGGTTAGTAAGGAAACATCTTGAGACTCAAAGGTAAGGACTGAATCCTTCTACTCGTCCAAAAGATTGTAGAAGGTACATAACTTATCGATTCTATATGAAAAGTATTGAGTTGGTTCAACAAAGTATGATAATCCTATGTGTTTGATAAGTTATGAGGAACATAATCCTAGTGATCACCTACATTGATTACAACCGAAGTTGATATAGTTACTTCCTCAAGATTGCTAGACATCCCCCTATTTACTTTTCTTGTTCTGCCCATTGACTACAACTGCTGAGATCCATTGATTCCACGGGTTTCCTTGGGATTTGACCCTAACCTTTGTTAGGTTGCTATATTTTGGCAGTGACCATATCATCATCTGAGAGGAGGTATTGTTTGGACGTCATCATTGATGATACCTATAGTGTGCCTTAATGGCTAGTTTATTGTTTAATAAATGAGTTAAGTGAAATTTGCTTTAAATTGTGCTTAATGGAGGTTATGTAGTGAATCCATGAAGGTTTAGCTATTGAATGACTTGTACTGGAAACTCATGTTTGCCGATGTGAGGTTTGGTCTTGATGATATGTGTGCATGGTTCACACAATTGATATATTTGTGTCTTAGACTAACGTGGGGTCGAGGTATTCCCTGATCTTCCTTTATACCTCTAGTTCATGAGGATAATACGCAGTGGGGCCCTTTAAGCAGGGGGAGTTGAACACATATAGCCTGTGGGTGCCTGTTTATGATGGTCGAGCTACATAGTCCAGGATAAAGTTTTACTTTATGCTAAGACTTCTTCCCTTTCCCGGCATGACATGTTTATATGTATATATGATTATGTGCATTGGCTTGAATAATTTTGAAAAGGTGGATCCTGGAATTATTTTATCCCTTACCCTTGAGTTACATGCTAGTGCTCAACTCACTAACTGTCTTGAAATGTTGTATCCCCATGCGATGCAGGCACAAAAAATACTTCTACTTTTCTTGTATAGTATTAGGTGGATCGTCTTGGCTCATCAGTCATTGGTGGTGAAGTGGTGAGCTTACATTCTCTGGAAGATTTGGTCATTTCATCAGTTTCTTCATAAACTGGAATTGAAGAGTTCACATAAACATTATCATTGTAATTGTCATTGTAAGGGTCGGGGGCATGTCCCGACTTGTGGATATTACTTATAACGACCCGAAATCACCCCTCGGGATGCTACACAGTGCCTAGGGTCACAAGTGACCCCAAGCTAACCCTTCACTTGGCATAACACATAAATAACTAAATAAAATGCATAAATCCAGAGGAATAAAGCGGAAGGGAACTCTATTATGAAATTGCTCGATACAAAACTGAAGTCACAAGGTTACAACTCTACTTTTCATAAAACTGAAATTCAATACATCAACTTCTACTAACTATCTATGAAGCCTCTACTAGTACTGACCATGGGTAGCTGGGTCATGACTCCCAACCACCCCAACTCAATACGACTGAATAAGGAAAATACAACACTTTTCTATTATATCATCGACTCGTGGCCCTGAATTGAAAGGGGCCCATCACCTGATGAATGGAAGCTGCGAACTAATTGGACATGGTACATACGCTACAATCCTGTACCTACATTATGAGACAATGTAGCACATAGACATATATGCGAATCAGTACTTTGAGGATGTACTGAGTATGTGGGGGTGAATGTATATGTATAAAATGGTGTCAATCTTCTTCAATCAAGTCATGCATGCAATATGGGATGACTCACATGGATTGAACAAGTATAAAATGTAAAGCTCATAAATCATGTAGGATGAAGCGTGTAGCACAAATCTCGTGAGTCATCATACTTTAACTTGAAATCACAAATATCCTCTTATTCTCAACACTCAAGGGATAAAGGAACTTTACACGATACTTTTAAATCATTCATGTGTCTCATGAAGAGTAAAACCTCATCGATGCTCAAGATCTCATAACTCTTTTTGAACTCAAATACTTGGAATTTGGAATCATATAACGTTGAATCATGCTTGAAGGCATTTCATTCACTTTAGGAAAATATCTCATTTCAAGCTTTAGAAAAAAATCATTCTATCTCGAATGGAAAAAACATTCTATTTTATGGAAACAACTTATCTCAATGCTTTATGAAAATATTATAACAAGGGAAGATGCTTTCATTTAGAAAAATAACTCACATCAAGAAAATACCTTGGTTAGGGAACATTTTTTTTTGCAATTCAACCATTTAGGAAAATAGACTATAGGGAAGAAAAATATGTATTTGATCACGGAGTTCGAAAGGCAAGGAAGGTTCTCGTAATCGACATAAACCATGCGAGCTAGATTGAGTCCAACGTTTTGTCCTCCTAAGAAAGAGACCCATGTTGGGGAGCAGCGTCATACTCTTGCCAAGGAGTATAACCTAGGTCTAGTGATCACTAAACAAAAATCGGCCTTGGTCCCACATAATAAAATCGGCCTCAGGCCCACTCATAATCATAATATAATCAGCCTCAGGCTCACATCCTACGGTGGCACGTAGTTTTTGGGGTAAGAAACCGTAGTAGCTTACCCGCTTGGTGCTAAATACTACTCTCTTTTGATTACCTGCGCTCATCTCATAAAAATCCACTATTAGAACAATCTCATGGTTCACCACAAACCTATTAATCAAATCAATAATCTCGTATAGTAAAGTGGATTTCAAAGCTTTCGGACAATTAGGTAAATTCAATTTTCAACCATCTCAAAATACTCAAATCATGGGTGCTTATAGAATGAGAGTTCATAATTTCATAAGTCTCGAATAGGGCTTACTAACTCATAGTTCAATTTCAAGTTAAAGCTTATCAAAAGAATAATATATAGCATATAGATTCATAAATCATGTGAAAATCTGGGAATTTCAGCAATTTACCTTAAAATCTCAATATAGTCATATGCTTCAATATCTCAACAATGCAAATATTAGCTTATCAAAGAGTAAAATCTTGGGGTTTATACCCAGCTGTAAATACTCAAGAAAACATGTAGAAATCATGCCATTTAACTCTCAATTCATGGGAAATATCAAGATAATGCATTTGATAATAATGGGTGAAAAACCCCAATTTAAATTCATGTAAAAACCTCATATATTTCAGCAAAATCATGATGTAAACAAGCCTTTTGGGCACAAGGGTGAAAGGGTTACCCTTGTTCAAAACCCCACATACCTTGAGTTAGAAGCATTGGGTGAACTCTCACTTTTGGGACTCTATTTTTGCTCTAGAGTGAGGGCTCTTGAGGCCCTTGACTTGGGAACCTTGAATCTTGACTCAATTTAGAAAATTCATGGTGGATTCTTGAGATTCTTGGAAGAGGTTTTAGATGCTTAGGGCTTATGTTGAGAGAAAACTTGAGAAAACCCTTATAGGATGCTTGCAAATGGCTTTGATTTAGTGTTTCCACGATTTTATAGTCTTGGAAAAAGTCCAAAATGCCCTTTTTAAACATCTGTACGAAACTAAAAAATTGAATTGGAACCCGATTTCACTGGCCTCCGCGACGCGCCACTTATCGCGGTGGCTCACTGGAAAATGACAATTGGGAATTTGGGCAGCTCCGCGATGCTCCATTATCGCGGAGTCCCACTGTTTGGGACCTGGAATAACTGCACGACGCACCACTATCACGGGATTCCACTGGAAATTGACAATTGCTAAATCAACCATCTCCGCGACGCGCCACTCACTCAATTGATGCAATTTTACGACTAGGGCTTAAATTAGTCATAACTTCTTACCCGAGAGTCGTATTTGGGAAAATCTTATATTGATGAAAATCTTATCAGATTTACCACGTGATAAAAAGTAGAAATTAGGGAAATTCTATATGGTTAACCCGTTACTCATTTAGGAAGAAACTTCTCAATCTTTTAGGGCTTAAATCATGCCTCACTTGACACGCCCTATGACTCAAACTACGAGGGAACTTTGTGGGGCTTTACAATATCTCCCCCTTGGGAACATTCATCCTTGAATGTCGCTAGTTAGGCTCGGAATGCAGGAAGAACTGAATACACACAACTGAAACAATTACTAAATGGTTGAAGGTCTTCCTAATTTCATGACCACTCCGAATATTGCTAGAACTCATACAAAGATAGATGCATAGATAAAATACTTATCAAACTGAATCTATACATTTTTAAACCCGGCACACTTGAAGAATAGCTATATTCACGATGGTAATAACTAGGTAACTGAATCTCAGATTAGAGAGGAGCTGAATGAAGGAAGGGTGCTACCTTCGTCTGAATCTGGGCTAACTTGCCTTAGTCTTATAATAAAGAGTTAACTCATGCTGAATTCAGAGCATGCAATCATCGACTGACTAATTCTGGGATTAAACCTCCCTAACGAATGATCCCTAAACCTACTATCAACGATAAGAAATGATTACGTCTGAGACCAGACCTATTTAGCAAGAAATCTCTGAATCTGACAAAGAAGATAATCAACTGAACCCAAAACGGAGATCAAGCCTATCTAACGGGTGACCTCTGGAGCTAATAACAAGAATACTCAACTGCATATGAGATCAAGCCTATCTGATGGGTTATCTCAGAATCTGATAACACTGATACTGAAGCTGATTAACTAAGTCTACTCGCATGAATAGCTGAATTCCCTTGGTCCCATTTATCTGACGGAATAATACTGAAATATGAACAGAGTACTCGAATACTACTGAGGTTTACACTGAACATGGGTATACTACTGGATCTGAGAAGGGTACAGAACCGAGGCTAGAGCACTAACGATACTGAGATTACTCAAGTTCTATAACTGCCTGAGAGTCCTGAGTTCTATAACTCATGAAGTTCTGAGAATCATGGATCGAATGATATCATTGCAAAAACTGACACGGGCTCTATACATTAGCTAAATTGCCAGGTACATATACCCCTAGGACTCGATAACATAAAAGTAAAACATAACCATTCTTGACTAGTCATGACCATAGTCATTCATTCATCATCACAATCACTAAAGCATCACTTCATGTATTTAGGAATCATAGACACGTGATAATATAGGGATACATTCTCTCGGCTCACATTCCGTTCAATAAGGTCTTGCATCAAGCACTTAGCACGTATTTGGGTCTTGGCATGTATCAAAGAACACATAATTGGGGAAACTTCATTTTATCACGTCACAGCTCATCCATTAAACACTTAGCATGTATCAAAGGTGTAGCATGTATCAAAGGTGTAGCATGTATCAAAGAGCACCTAATTGGGGGATATCATACTACCTTTTCACCATTTATTCACTAAGGCTTTCCAACAACCACTTGGCATGCATGAGCTTGCACACAATTGGGGTTTCCTAGTCAACATGCCATAATGGCTCTAATTCCTTCACATAAGCATTTCATAAAATATATATATAGGGAGCATGCCTTGCTTATTCAATAATTTCTTCACTCAATTGGCATGAACACATCATCTAACAAGCAATGTGAAGAGGGTTTACCATGGACATCACATGAATATTACATACTAGGGTCAAATCTTGATAAACTTGTAAACAAACACGAGTCACGTCTCAATCATAGCATGAACATCAATTTCAACTAACATGAATCAAGGAAATTTATAAACATAAAAATCTTTGAGCTTCTGAAAAGGGCTCTAGAGTTTCTTGGATAAGAGGGACCCATGGATCAATATCTACATGTGACTATCTTCCCCAGCATGATACGTCTACTCTCTCCTATCGGCACAACTATCCATTATTTCCATCGCGACCTAAGGAAGAGGTCGCTAAAAAGTTAGAACATGTGGACCTGAAGCATGAAGGGACATTGTACTTAACTTGGCACTCAACCAAGGCTTGAGGCCTTTAACATCATGAACTTATCAAAGCATTCTAACCCAAGGACATGCATGATATAAATATGGACTTCATGAATTACTAAAAGCATTGCTCGAGTACTTAAGTTAGGAGTTGCATGACCTGAATTTGGAGTTCAAAACTCATGGGATGTGATCCCGACTGCCAAATGCACCAGAACTCCCCATTTTATGAACTAGGAGAGTAAATAACTCTCTATCATGTGCATGAACATGAATTAGGATCATGGAGCAGAAATGTAAAACATGAGCAGGTATTGGGACAACTAAAAGTACTAAAATGAGATTGGGTCAAGTATCAATCTTTCTCAAAGCTATTCTACCGCTCACTGGTACGTCTACTAAAATCTTAAGGTCTGACCCGGTCACCGACTCTATCATCTCCACTTTAGACTTAAGCCATCACTCCAAGGCGGCAAACCACCACATAAACTCTGGTCTGACTGTTATCACCTTGCTCTAGAGTCGGGGATATAACAATCCACATAAACAAAAGAACTTGGCTCAAATAACTACACTTCAAAGAATAACACATCAAAACAACAACCATAACAACAACAACAGACCCAATATATTCCCACATAAGTGGATTCTAGGGAAGGTAGATTGTACGCAGTCCATACCACTACCTTTAAAGAAGTAGAGAGTCAGTTTTTGATAGACCTCCGGCTCAAGATAGAAAGGTAGTATAAAAAGGATTCAAAAACATTGGACACCATAAAACAACATAGGTACGACATCCACAATGAATTGCACATTGTCAAACCGAGGACATTAAAGCCTACCTAATTACCGACTATGACTCATCCACACCCTTATCCCTCTATCCTAATGCTCTTTCTCTAAATCTTCCTATCCAGGGTTATGTCCTCAGTCAGATACAACTACCCCATGTCACGCTCTATCACATTACTTTCCAAAGTGTAATGCCAACTCATAAAACTACCTCCTGAGATACACATCATTCGTCTATAGCCCCAATAGTCATCATTTACTACTTAACGCTTAGAACGGGCACCTCCAAATCTCTGATGGACCACACCACTCCTACCATAGTCTATCACTACATTGCCTATAACTTATGTTTCTAGACCATAAGAATTAAATCACGCACAATACCTTCATTCATAACTCCTTAACTTAGCTATCACGGACAATATTCACTATCTCCTTAGTCCCACCTAGAAACTCAACACCTCTACTAACCAGATAACATACAATAATCCTCGAGGAGAAAGGAAACCTCAAGGAACCTTGGGTGCACTCCTACAACATACATACAACATCGAACTTGATTACGAACTAAAAAAACTTAGGCCCTTGCACACATTGTTCAAGCCTATTAGATCACTTCCCTATAACTAGTACCATAAAAAAAGTCGTCTCCTCCACTTTCATGACCACCAATCATTAAAACTTAGTGTCTAGTGCTAATCTCACTCGGATGTTATGAAATAAAACATCAACAATACTCAAAAACCGCATGCCCACTCGAACTTCATAACCAACAATAATCGATCGCAATCACATGGACCTTTTATTTCCAATTCATCAACACATCCTTCTTTTACACATCATTACTATCCACCTATTTATACATCCCCAACTTAGTTCATAGCCCTATAAGTTTCGACCAAACCCCATCTTACAATTCTCAAGGACGCCCAAATTAACAACACCCATCTACCAAGTACTTTCATCAATAACTCGTACTTTCCAATGCAACAATCATCATCAATAACTTTTTTCATACTTCAATCAGCAATATTTCCCAAACAAGTAGGGATATAGCACTTCATTCCTAGCCTAAACATGAAACAAAATTCAGCTATACATATAAATATATAAATTCAACAATCGTCCCTTACCACTTTTCTTGTCACCACCACTCTAAACCCCCTAGTTTCCACTAACACAAGAACAATAGGATGCACAATAAGTTGCTAGTGGATCGATATAGGCCTCACACGGCTCCACTAGACTTTGGTTTTGTGTTTTGAACAAGAAAATAAGATAAACAACAAAGCAACTACGCTAGTGAATCGAAAAAGCCCCACACGGCTTCACTAGACTTGATTTTCTTTTCAAAAATACAATGATAACAAGATTACATATTGGAAGAGATAGAAACTTGACACACAACATTCAATGATCTATGAATACATATCTCATTCTATCTCACTTGTAAGACCCATAAAAGTAAGGTAATAACTTTAAACATGAGGGACTCATGACACGCTAAAAGGCCATTATCAAGCCACTCTGAGAGACCTCTGCATCATATTACTCACCAATCTGAGAACGTTATCTGGGAGGGAACCAAAACTTAGAAATAATAAAATCTAAAGAATTATACATGAGTAAGGAAGCATAGCTCCACATCAAGGATTCTGAATAGGAATCTGAAAGCACCTCTGACTTGGGCTTAGTGCCTGACTTTTTATGAATCATGAATAATGCACTTCAATCATCAGAACTCGAAAGCACTGGTGAGATACTTTCTAACTCAATTACAATCCCACTACTATTTGTAAGGATTCAAGCTTGACTATTTCTAATAGCTTAAAAATAAAGCGAAGATGGCCTGAATAGAGGAAGTTGAGGATCTGTGTAAGCACATAGAGAATCACTCTATAGCATGATCTAAGACTCAAAAGAATGGCGATATTTTCTAAATGCCTTGTAGCCTCTTGAATAAAAGTAAAGACATTTCGTACCGTCCTGCAAAACTCTACTAGACACGGCTTCATAGACACCCTAGGACACTTGAACATAGTGCTCTGATACCAAGTTTGTAATGACCCAAAATCACCCCTCGGGATGCTACACGGTGCCTAGGGTCACAAGTGACCCCAAGCTAACCCTTCACTTGGCATAACACATAAATAACTGAATAAAATACATAAATCCAGAGGAATAAAGAGGACGGTAACTCAATTATGAAATTTCTCGATATAAAAATGAAGTCACAAGGTTACAACTCTACTTTTCATCAAACTGAAACTCAATACATCAACTTCTACTAACTATCTATGAAGCCTCTACTAGTATTGACCATGGGTAGCTGGGTCATGACTCCCAACCACCCCAACTCAATACGACTGAATAAGGAAAATACAACACTTTTCTTTTATATCACTGACTCGTGGCCCTGAATCGAAAGGGGCACATCACCGATGACTGGAAGTTGCAAACTGATTGGACATGGTACATGCGCTACAATCATGTACCTATATTATGAGACAATATAGCACATAGATGTATATGTAAATTAGTACTTTGAGGATATACTGAGTATGGGGGTGAATGCATATGTATAAAATAGTGTCAATCTTCTTCAATCAAGTCATACATGCAATATGGGATGACTCATATGTCTTGAACAATTATAAAATATAAAGCTCATAAATCATGTAGGATGAAGCGTGTAGCACAAATCTCGTGAGTCATCATACTTTAACTTAAAATCACAAATCTCCTCTTATTCTCAACACTCAAGGGATAAAGGAACTTTACATGATACTTTCAAATCATTCATGTTTCTTATGGAGAGTATAACCTCATCGATGCTCAAGATCTCATAACTTTTTTTGAACTCAAATACTTAGAATTCGGAATCATATAACTTTGAATCATGCTTGAAGGCATTTCATTCAGTTTAGGAAAATATCTAATTTTAAGCTTTAGAAAAAAATCATTCTATCCCGAATGGGAAAAACATTCTAGTTTATGGAAAAAAACTTATCTCAATGCTTTATGAAAATATTATAACAAAGGAAGATGCTTTCATTTAGGAAAATAACTCACATCAAGAAAATACCTTGGTTAGGGAACATTTTTTTTTTTGCAATTCAACCATTTAGGAAAATAGACTATAGGGAAGAAAAATAAGTATTTGATCTCGAAGTTCAAAAGGTAAGGGAGGTTCTCGTAACCGACATAAAACATGCGAGCTACATGAAGTCCAACGTTTTGTCCTCCTAAAAAAGAGACCCCACATTGGGGAGGAGCATCATACTCTTGCCAAGGAGTATAACCTAGGTTTATGATCACTAAACAAAAATTGGCCTTGAGCCCACATAATTAAATCGGCCTCAGACCCACTCGTAATCATAATATAATCAGCCTCAGGCTCACATCCTACGGTGGCACGTAGTTTTTGGGGTAATAAACCATAGTAGCTTACCCGCTCGGTGCTAAATACTACTCCCTTTAGATTACCTGCGCTCATCTCATAAAAATTCACTTTTAGAACAATCTCATAATTCACCACGAACCCATTAATCAAATCAATAATCTCGTATAGTAAAGTGGATTTCAAAGCTTTCGGACCATTAGGTCAATTCAATTTTCAACCAACTCAAAATATTCAAATCATGGGTTCTTATAGCACGAGAGTTCATAATTTCATAAGTCTCGAATAGGGCTTACTAACCCATAGTTCAATTTCAAATTAAAGCTTATCAAAAGCATAATATATAGCATATAGATTCATAAATCATGTGGAAATCTGGGAATTTCAGCAATTTACCTTAAAATCTCAATATAGTCATATGCTTCAATATCTCAACAATGCAAATATTAGCTTATCAAAGAGTAAAATCATGGGGTTAATACCCAACTGTAAATACTCAAAAAAACATGTAGAAATCATGCCATTTAACTCTCAATTCATGAGAAATATCAAGATAATGCATTCGATAATAATGGGTGAAAAACCCCAATTCAAATTCATGTAAAAACCACATATATTTCAGCAAAATCATGATGTAAACAAGTCTTTTGGGCACAAGGGTGAAAGGGTTACCCCTGTTCAAAACCCCACATACCTTGAGTTAGAAGCTTTAGGTTATCTCTCACTTTTGGGACTCTATTCTTGCTCTAAAGTGAGGGCTCTTGAGGCCCTTGACTTGGGAACCTTGAATCTTGACTCAATTTAGAAAATCCATGGTGGATTCTTGAGATTCTTGGAAGAGTTTTTGGATACTTAGGGCTTATGTTGAGAGAAATGTTGAGAAAATTCTTATAGGATGCTTGCAAATGGATTTGATTCAGTGTTTCCACAATTTTATAGGCTTGGAAAAAGTCTAAAATACCCTTTTTAAATATCTGTGCGAAACTGGAAAAATTGAATTGGAACCCGATTTCACTGGCCCCCGCAATGCGCCACTTATCGTGATGGCTCACTGGAAAATGACAATTGGGAATTTAGGCTTCTCTGCGATGCGCCATTATCATGAAGTCCCATTGGTTGGGACCTGGAATAACTCCACAACACGCCACTATCGTGGGGTTCCACTGGAAATTGACAATTGCTAAATCAACCATCTCCGCGACGCGCCACTCACTCAAATGATGCAATTTTTCGACTACGGCTTAAATTAGTCATAACTTCTTACCCGAGTGTCGGATTTGGGAAAATCTTATATCGATGGAAATCTTATCAGATTTCCCACGTGATAAAAAGTAAAAATTAGGGAAATTCTATATGGTTATCACATTAGTCATTTAGGAAGAAACTTCTCAATCTTTTAGGGCCAAAATCACGCCTCACTTGACTTACCCTACGACTCAAACTATGAGGGAACTTTGTGGGGCTTACATTACTGTAGACTTGAGTGATGTTCGTTGGTTGTTTTTGGTTTGTTACCGATTATCGGTTATAGACTTATCTTGAATTCTTTGAGCATATCTTATGTTATCTTGTTATATGTTCAGAAGTCATCTACCATTTGGGGTATACTATTTTGTTTGTCTAGGTGTAGGGCGTGATCTCCGAAATTTTTTGGACTTGAGATACCCATCAAGGCCAAGCCCTAGTTTGATTTATGGCACATAAGCAATCATATAATGAAGTTTCATGATTTCAAGCATAATTAGAAACATAACTTCCCATAAATTAATAAGCATGAGTTCTAATCATAATTCATGACATCATTGATACGATCATCATAAAGAGTGTTTTCAAGCATAATTTATAGCATACTTCCTTAGCATAATCAAAATCATAAGAAATATTATGATCCATGACCCAATGGCAGTATACTTAATGACCTATCATTAGCAAAAGATAGACTATCAATAACTTGAGCAATAGCTAGTCCATGGTATAATCCATAGTTTATTCATAACATAATCAATATCATAATTTAAGTCTTAGGAAATATCCTAGCCAAGGTCTCTTTCAATAGAATATTCAAAATCCCAATCAATAGAAAAACATTGGCATAATCAATGGCTCGTCACGAGCTTAGAAAATAACTCATATACATGGAACAATCGATAAAACATTATTTCTAACATCATTCATCATAACTAACATGTACTAAGAATTCCTAAATATTGCCTCATAAGGGCATTCTCTAAGCATTTAGCAACGTATAAGAGTTTCAAGGGAACTATATCAAATCTTTGCTTAAGGTGGGTCAAAAGCCCACTTCTAAATCCAAAAAATGCATTCTGCGTTCATTTCTACCCCGTACTTAGGCTAAGGTATTTAAATCAACTCTTAGATGTATAGCAAGCCACAATTTAATCCAAGGTAGAGATTCTACTCAAGTTCTATCACTAAGTCCATTAGAACTAAAGAAACTTTATTAGAGTAAGCAACTAAGGCCAATATTCCCCTAAAAATGAGTGACAAGGTCACTCCCATCAAACTATAGTAATTCTAAGCATTCTCATGCTAAAGATGAGACATTAAGTCAAACCTATTAAGGTTCAAGGCAACAAACTAAACATTTTATTCTATGGGTCTAAATTACTTAAAAGATTCAACTAATCCTAAGTAATGCATTTTATCAAACCAATACCTTATCTAATAAGATATGACAATTATACTATGACATAACTCAATCTAACAAGGGATAAACCTGACCTACCTCAATGCTGAAGAAATCTCAACAATATGCTAAACCTTAGATTTTCCTTTTTTAGAAGCCTATTTAAGATTCCATGCTATCAAAAACACATTCTACACATCAATACAACAATATTGATACCCATATTGCACCATTGTGCTTTGAGTCCCAAAATTATGCCAAAACCTTATGTGCATCTTACTCATGGAAAATTATATTTTTGAGATCAACCGAACATGATATCAAGCTCATTGAATCAAAACCCTCAAAAATGGGTGAAAACCAATCTAAGTTTGGGGCTAAATCAAGCCTTAAAAGATTTGGGGCTTTGGTCAAAAATTCAAGAAATTCAAGCATGAATTAGAAGAATTCTTACCTTAAATTTAAAGATATTGATGAAAATATATCTTAATCAAGCTATCAAATAATCCCCAAGACTCAGTTTTAATTTAGCGGAATCTTTCAGGATTTTTACCTCTCAAGAATGAGTGAGAAATAGTCAAAATGCAGCCTAAGGGGTCATTTTATATCCATGCAACGTATTTAGGTATGTCAATCAAACTACCAGGTGTTAAATAACACTACTTGGCTGTAGGAGTAGGTATGGTGATGGCTATACTCCTTGATGTGATCATAGAGTTGATGTCAGCACAACTAACAGCTGAAACTTGGAAAAATTCCTAGTTTCTGCCGATGCCTTAGGATTCATTCAAAATTTGATATACACAAATTAACTATGCAACCACACTAAATTAGATATTTTTTCATTTAAAGTCGTTTTGACCAAATATGGGTCCCACACCCAAATTTTTAATTTTTTTCCAACTTTTTGATCAATAGGTCAAAATGAGCTCGGGTGAATTGGGACCTGAACCAAAGTTCTAACCAGCCTAAAATTGATATTCTAGAGTTGTTGACATAGTAGCAATTTGCATTCGAGATTGTCTTACTAAAGTTTTTGCCCGGTGGCTATTTAGAACCAGCAAAGACTTCTAAATAGGGAATTGGCTCTAAAATCTAAATAAATTGTCTGTAATCAAACTTTCAGTTCCATCAAGTCATAAATGACTTGGGGAAGCTATGGAAAATCTCTAAGGGCGGGAATAAGCAAAAATATGGAAAATGACCTGAAGGATCATTACAAAGGTCTATAATTAGGACAGACATTAACCTGCTCGATGACCACTACAGCAGCCATTTGATTGCTATAATGATCTTGAAATTATGGACATAATGGTCCCCTTTCTAATACATAGTGCTACAATGGTTAGTTAACCACTATAAGGGCCTAGCTGCAACAGTGGCTTGGTTCCTAAATAGTAACTTAAGGGAGCAGATATGCTATAGAAATATAGTACTTTCGATGCTTAAAACGAGGAAAATATAGAAGTTTCTAAGGTTATTTTTTAGATATAGTGCGTTTTGGATATGTTTTATAGGAAACTAAGTTTTGGATTCTAAGTTCATGAAAAAGAGGAAAAAAGGTGTTGTTGGCTACTTATGAGAGTAATAATTGGTGTTCGTGATACTTTTTGGATTGTTCGTGGCCAAAATATATGCGAGTATTGAAGAAAAGATAAAAAAATAACTTCTGACACATATTAAGTCAACATACGGACCATATCCGCATGTGGGCAAAGCATGTGTCAGAAGTCCAAAATCCCGGAGCTAACCTGCAAGAAATTTTTCAACTTTTCGACCAATAGGTCAAAATGAGCTCAGGTGCATTGGGACCTGAACCAAAGGTCTACCCAGCCTACAATTAATATTTTAGAGCTTTTGACATAGTAGGAATTTGCATCCGAGATTGTCTTACTAAAGTTTTTGCCCGGTGACTATATAGAACCAGCAAAGACTTCTAAATAGAGAATTGGCTCTAAAAGACAAATAAATTGCCCGTAATCGAACTGTCAGTTCCAGCAAGTCATAAATGACTTGGGGAATCTATGGAAAATCTCTAATGGTGGAAATAAGCAAAAATATGGAAAATGACCTGAAGGATCATTACAAAGGTCTAGAATTAGTACAAGCATTAACCTACTCGATGACCACTACAGCAGCCATTTGATTGCTATAATGATCTTGCAATTATGTACATAATGGTCCCCTTTCTAATACACAATGCTACAATTGTTGGTTAACTACTATAAGGGCCTAGCTGCAACAGTGGCTTGGTTCCTAAATAGGAACTTGGGGGAGCAGATATGCTATAGAAATATAGTACTTTCGATGCTTTAAAAAAGGAAAATATAGAAGTTTCTAAGGTTATTTGGTTAGATATAGTGAGTTTTGGATATGTTTTATAGGAAACTAAGTTTTGGATTCTAAGTTCGTGAAATAAGAGGAAAAAGGTGTTGTTGGCTACTTATGAGAGAAAGAATTGGTGTTCGTGACGCTTTTTGGATTGTTCGTAGACAAAATATGTGCGGGAATTGAAGAAGAGCTGAAAATAACTTCTGACACATATTAAGTCAACATACGGACCACATGTAGAAGACTGCATGTGGGAAAAGCATGTGTCAGAAGTCCAAAATCCCGAGAGCTAACCTGCAGGAAATTTTGGTCTAGGTAAATGCAGTCACCACATGCGCCTAGCCTCAGGATACATGTACCACATGTGCCCAAGGTGTAAACACCCTTCATGTCATTGACCATGTTCTTGCTTATTTTCACCGATAGATATTCTCCATAGCTACCCAAGTCATTAGTGACTTATTGGAAATGATAATTCTATTACCTGGTGGTTCGTTTGTTTTTTAAGAACCACTTTCCTAATTTGAAGTCTTTGTTAGTTCTAATTTATCATCGGGAAACTTTAGTAAATGACCATAAAAGAAAAATCTGACTTTGCCAGTGTGTTTGAAATGTCAAAATCTATCTGGTTACATATATCATTTGCTCAAAATGAACTCCAAATACATCTCGAGGAATTGGCCGAAGTCTAAAACCAAGTTCCAAGCTTCAACTATTGCCTGTCTTAGAGAGAGATACCGTGATCGCAATGAATGAGGTGCAAACGCATGATCCGCGACCGCAGGTAAGTGGGTGTGTGACTGCGCTATTTGAGGCCTGGCTAGGTCCTATATAAATATTTTCTTGCCCAAAATTTTGGCCATTTGTGCCTCTCTCTTAAGCTCAAAAACCCTAATAGAGTGAAAAATCTTCAACTTATGTCTTGTGGGTTAATTAGGAGCTTGAATAACTTGTATAATCGAATTTTGCTACAAATCTAAGGTAAGATTCCATCAAGATTGGTATTAATTTCTTACTTTCTAGACCTAAAACCCCTAATGGTTTGAGGCTGAAGTATAGCAAAAACTGTAATTGATTTACTAAAAGTTTTAGAGGGTTATAGCTCCCTAATAATATTTAAACAATGAGTTGGTCTCGAAAACTTATTTTCTAAGAGTGGGACCCACTTGGGGGTTTAGTGTTATTTTGGACCGATGAAACAATGGTGCCATAATGGGTATTGTCATTTTTGTAATGATTCTTAGATTATGTTGTTGATAGCTTGGATCATGGAAGAAGCTTCAAGAAAAGAAAAAGGCAAAGCTCGTTGGTTCATGAGAAATTTGGACTCAAGGTAGGTTAGGCTTACTTGTATTTAGATAGAGATTAATTGTAATATAATTATGATATCTTGTGAGATCGGGTGGGGAATTAGATGATAAATAGGTGAATGATGATACTTGGGATTAGTTGATCCTCGTAGGCTATTAAACTTGTAAAATATGATGCTTGACTATAGCCTAGAACCTTGGATAGTTTTACTTGTAGTGTCATGAATAGTATGAGAATACTGTAGTTGCTCTAGTAGAGGATAATGATGTTATTGACTAACCTTAAGAGTATGTTGACCTAAATATAACTAGTTATTAATTGGTCTTAGTGTTTGGGCTGACTAAGAAAGGATACTTGAAAAAGATTTTCCCTTATAGGCCGAGTAAGGATTGATAAGACCTTACGGTGTGATTTAGATAACCTAACCTAATTTGGGTAGAAGTTAGTCTTGTAGAAGTGAACTTTGGCATTATTGGGATTTAGGAGGGGGACTTCACCCATCTTAATCTCTAACAATGTAATTCTTTAGTGACCTAGATACTTGAGGAATGTCTAAGTTATGTTATGTAGGTTATAATGGCTAAATCTGGTTGTCGGATATGCATGTGGTCGATGGTTGGATAATGTGTATACTTGATTGATTATCTTATTATCATATACGGATAGACTTAGAAAGTCTTATAAATTGAACCTATGGTTGTTATCACTTAGATTATTGATGAGTTCACCAAGTGAACCTCTAATTATGTTACCACTCTTGCTATGACCCAAGCCTAATGATTAAGATAATATTTATTTAAAGGATTTTCCTTTGGGGCTAATATTGTGAAAAGTGGGAGTAAAAGAAGCATCTATAGAGAATGCACATGACTTATAATTGACTTGCTAATAAATATGTTAACTTGGAAAAGTGGTGATTGCGTATATCATTTAGATACTCATGCGCATACATCTAGTTATATTATGTAGTGATGATTAATAGTATAGTATGATGTTATGTGTGTTGAGTATATATGAATACATAGATGTATGTGAAGTTATGACATGTGTGGCTAAACCCATTTGTGTACTTGGGACATGATGTCTTCCTTGGTAAATTGTCATCCATTCTTTGTCATTAATCACTAGATAAAAGGTGTGACCCTTGTTAACCCTAATTAGTCACTAAAAGTAGATTATGCTGAGTATTGGGTTAAGGCTAATTGATATGTGTAATCATGTGTAGAACTAAGGGCTCACTTAGTAAATCTACTTGACTTGGATAAATGGTTACGTTATGAAATTTTGCCTAGTAAAGTGTCTTATGTAATAAATAGTTGTCTCTAATAAATGACTATGACTTGTATGCTAGAAGCCTAGTGAACTAGTTGGTGGACCTTACTTAGCTAGAATATGGAAACTAGTCCTTAAGGTTGTGACATTCTCAATGATAATAGACCTACTATTGTATTATGGGTGGTTAAGTTGACATCTAGTATGTGATTCCATGGTGGCTTAATTGATGACTTATATAATTAGGAGGCTAACTAAAAGATGGCTTTGTGATGGATGAATAAATAATAGTGTTGGTAACTTATAGATTTTCCTTATTGGATGACTAGTAAACTATAAGATTTGTGAACTAGTGGCTCGTGGAAATTAAGGATAGCTAATATAGACTAGGCATAGAGTTAATAATGAGTTAGATATTAACTAACTATAACCATGTTATGGTGATATTATCTTCGCTGTGTCAAATTATTGTATTGATGATGATTGTAGACCTCGGTAAGATGCCATGGCGGGATAGTACAACCCACAGTTTTTGGTGAGTTGGTTATGTAGTTTTTCCTTGATATATTGATGAATTGATCTTAGAGTGTACTCTCCGGTGGTATAGGACACCGTGATGAGTCTTTGTTTGTTTTCCTTGAGTGTACTTTTCGGCGGTATAGGACGTCGTGGTAAGTTCTTTTGCTTTATAATCTAATGATGGTAGTTGTATTGATTATGGTAATTACATGATTGTTATTGTATATATTTGGATTTATGCTTCCAAATTGATTACTCATGTTGTATGAAAGTTATGGTATATGTGGATACATTATGTTGTACTATTGTTATAGTTTATGAGTTATTTAGAAAATGATACTGAAGAAGATTCAGGTTCGATCTGTACCATTACTTTAAGTTATTGTCTTACTCTATATCGTCCTTATATTATAATTTAGCTCAGTCAGCCAATGATGCCTACTGAGTACCCATGTTTTGGTACTCATACTACACTTCTGTACCTTTTTAGTGCAAACCTAAGTGCTAATTGTCATCGTTGAGTCAAGATTGTGTGGTGTTGATCATCAAGAGACAGGGTGAGCGATTAAAGTTCGAGTTTCCCTTTTTCCCTTTTATCCTTATTCTGTCTTTTGTATTTAAGGCAAATCTATAAGATTATTTAAGACTATTAGACTTTGAGTTGTATTTTCTATTGTCGAATATAGAGATGCTCTTGTACTAATACTTTCAGGTCATGGGATTGGTATTCAAATGTCAGTTGTTTCTTTGTGGAATGTCGTTGTTATATTGTGTTCCCATATAGGGTCCATATTTGACATTCCTACTAACGTAACCCATTGTATTAGCTCTAGGTTATGGTGTTGTCTTATCTACTGGTGGGTTATGGTAGGTGCCATCATGACTCAGAAATTAGGTCATAACAAATTGGTATCAGAGCCTAGGTTTCACCGCTATTAATAGTATAAGAGTAATTGTCTAAAAGAGTCCTGCGGATCAGAACGTTGACGTATGTTTCCTATCTTAAGGAGGCTATAAGACATTCTTAAGAGTCCTCACTTCTTTCACTCATATCATGCTAAGAGTCTGAGTTGGTTTGTTGGATATTCTCTTGACTTTACTCATTCACAGGTTCCTAGGACTTGTGCTACAGTTATACGTAAGCAGGGTCCCGAGACCCAGACTTATGATGTGTCCCTAGTTAGGGATCGGGGTGGACCTCTCCAAAAACCTATTCTTGCACCTAAGCCAGAGATTCCTCCACCTCAGCCAGCGGTGGGCCAAGTGCCAGCCCAGGCTCCACCAAGATTCATCCCTTTCTTTTTTACTTAGAGATGATTTAGTTCAGTTGTTGTGTATTGTTGATAGTTCACAAACTACTGGACAAGAGTGCAGCCTGTAGCTGCAACTCCTGAAGTTGAGGTTCCTCTTATTCTGGTAGTTTTTCAGCTGGTAGTCACTCAGCCAATTGTGACCCAACCTGCTATGTCTACTGAGGAGAAAAAGACATTGGATAGATTCTTGACGTTGGCTCCACCTAGGTTTTCTAGTACTCCTGGACAGGATGCATTTGAGTTTCTGACTGCTTGTGATGATAGGCTTCATGGGTTAGGCCTTATTGAGACCTGTGGTGTAGATTACACCATATTTCAATTGGACTTGTCTGCTCGGCACTGGTGGAAAGGTTTCATGAGTTCTAGGCCAGTTGGATCTTCCCCTCTCTCTTAGACACAGTTCTCCGAGATATTCTTGAAGAAGTATATGTTGCACAGCCTTAGAGATCGCTTAAGAGATCAATTCTCTAGATTAGAGCAAGGTTCTATGATAGTCGCTGAGTATAAGGCTCATTTCCATGAGTTGGCTAGGAATGCGATTTCTATCTTGGATACAAAGTGTGAGAGAGTTTTCTTCTTTTTTCAAGGATTAAGACTTCCGATTTGGATGGCTACTCAGAGTTTGGCTACTGTAGGCAGGACTTTTGCTGAGGTTTATGATCATGCTAGAGTGATCAAGGGCATGCAACGTGAGGGACGTGATAAGAGGACCAAGTTTTAGGGCAGATTTGGTGGGATCCGTAGTAGTTCCCGATTTAGGGGAGGTATTTCTTATGTTGGACATTCTCCAGGTCAGTCGTTTTAGCTTCAGAGTCAGACTAGTCGACCAGTTTAGGAAGCTCTTCAGACTGCTGATGGGGGTCAGTTCATTACTAGTGGTTGCCCTAGTAAGGGAAGTGATCAATCCTTGAGAGGTTCATCTTAGGCCATGTTAGGCATTGCAGCTATGCCAGATCAGCCAGATCTGTGAGTTCTGATTCTGCTCGTTATTCTTGTTTTACTTGCGAACTTCCTGATCATTTCTCTAGAGAGTGCTCAAGTCGTGGGGCGATGGTTGTTTCATCCCAGGGAGCTACTCCCATTAAGGTAGTTCATCCTTTTGGTAGAGGTTGTTCTCGAGGTCATAGGGATGGTTACCAGGGTGCTTGAGGTGGTTCTCAGGCAGGCAGGATAGGAGTTCGGTCAGTTGCCCAGTCAGGTGGCGGCGTGGTCAGTTGTATGCAGTACCTGCTAGACCTGAGGTTAATACTTTAGATGCTATAGTTACAGGTACGATCTTGGTATGCCGCAAGTTGGATCTTACTTTATTTGATCCTAGGTTCTTATATATTTTCTTATTATGCATCACGATTGAACTTGACTAGTGATTTATTATTTGTGCCTCTGTGCGTATCTACTCCTGTAGGTGATTCTTTAGTAGCGGATCGAGTATTCAAATCATGTGTTGTGATAGTTAATGATATTGATACTTTTGCTGATCTTATTATTCTTGATATGTTGGATTTCAATGTGAATCTGGGCGTAGACTAGTTATCTCACTATCATGAGGTCATGGATTATTTATCCAAGACTATTACTTTAGCCATGCCCAGCGTACCACCAGTCATATGGAAGGGAGAAATTAATTGTGAGTCGACGGGGATTGTTTCTTATGTTTATGCCATATGGCATATATCGAGGGGTTGCGAGTCTTATCTCGCCTATGTATGTGATACTCGTGTAAAGAGTCTGATGCCTGACTCTGTTCCTATTGTATGTGAGTTTTCTAATGTGTTTCCTGCTAATCTTCCTGGTATTCCCCCTGACCGAGAGATTGAGTTTGGTATTGACCTTAAGCCTGGCACCTGACCTATTTCTATGACACCTTACCGTATGGCTCCTGCTGAGCTTAAATAGCTAAACTCCCAACTCCAGGATCTTCTTGGTAAGGGTTTCATTAGACTAAGTGTGTCTATTTTATTTGTAAAGAGGAAAGATGGGCCAATACGAATGTGTATTGATTATATGCAGCTTAACAAGGTGATGGTGAATAAACGTTATCCTATGCCTCGTATTGATGATTTATTCGACTAGCTTCAGGGTGTAGCTATATTTTCTAAGATAGATTTGAGGTCCGGTTATCATCAGTTGAGGTTTCAGGCCGAGGAAATCCTGAAGACAGCCTTTAGGACCTGTTATGGTCACTATGAGTTCTTGGTGATGTCTTTTGGGTTGACTAATGCCCCAGCTGCATTTATGGAGTTGATGAACTATATATTCAGACCCTATCTAGACACTTTTTCTATTGTGTTCATTGATGATATTCTTGTGTATTCGAGGAGTAGTGAGAAACATACACAACACTTGAGGATTGTGCTCCAGGTCTTGCGAGAGCATGTGATTTTTGCCAACTGCTCCAAGTGTGAGATTTTTCTTAAGTCGGTATCACTTCTTGGACACGTGGTGTTCAAGATGGGTATTATGGTAGACCCGCTAAGATTTCGATGACTTATGATTGGGCTAGGCCCATATCTCCTACTGAGGTTTGTAGTATTATTGGTTTGGTTGGTTATTATAGGCTCTTTGTTGAGATCTTTTCTACCATATCATCCCCTATAACTAGATTGACTCGAAAGGAAGTTCCTTTTTTATGGTTTGAGAAGTGTGAGTTGAGCTTTGAAAAGCTCAAAGATTATCTCACTTCAACCCTGGTGTTAGCCCTTCCAGTTAAGGGTGAGGGATTCACAGTGTTTTATGATGCATCTGGTGTTGGTCTTGGATTTTGTTTAATGCAGCAGCGTCTGCCACAGCCTATTCTTCTAGACAGCTTAAGGTGCATGAGCACAACTACCCCACTCATGATTTGGAGTTGGTGGCGGTAGTTTTCGTGCTCAAGATTTGGAGGCATTACTTGTACGGTGTGAATTGTGAGATTTTCACCAATCATCGTAGTCTTAGCATCTTATGACCCAGCGAGAGCTTAATGCTCACCAGTATAGATGGATAGAGTTGCTAAAGGACTATTATATTTCTATCTTGTATCATTCGAGTAAGGAAAATGTGGTGGCTGATGCCTTGATCCTCAAGGCGATGAGTATGGGTAGTTTGGCATGTATATTAGTTTCTCAGAGGCCCTTGGCATGGGATATCCAGTCTTTTTCCAATTTGATGGTTCGTCTTGATAATTTGTATCTTACAAAAATTTTGGCTTGTGTGGAGGTAAGGTCCTCTCTATTTGAGAAGACTCGTGATCTTCAGTTTAAGGATAGTAAGTTTTGTCTTCTCTATGATCGGGTGATGAGTGGTTAGTCTAGGAGACATACCATAGATTCTGATGGTATCCTATGGTTTCAGGGTTGTATTTGCATTCCCCGACTTGAAGACTTCATTTAGTCGATTCTGCATGAGGCTCTCAGCTCTAGATATTCTATTCATCTCAGTGAGGCCATGATGTATGGATATTTGAGGCAGCTTTATTGGTGGGATCATATAAAGAGAGATGTGGCAGACTTTGTAGCTCGTTCCCTATGTTGTCAACAGGTTAAGGCCAAGCATCAACGTCTAGGAGATTTAACTCAGATGTTACCCACTCCCAAGTGGAAAAGGGAAAGGGTTACCATGGACTACATAGTGGTTTGCCTCGTACTTCCTGTGGTCACGATGGTATTTGAGTTATTGTGGATAGTTTGACCAAGTCAGCACATTTCATTCCTATTTAGATAACCTTCATTGTTGAGAGATTAGCCCAAATTTATGTTCAAGAGATAGTTCATTTGCATGGGGTCCCTGTGTCTATTATATTAGACTGTGGTTCTATATTTACTTCACAGTTTTGGAGAACATTTCAGGAGGAATTGGATCCTCGAGTGGATTTGAGTACAGCCTTTAATCCGCAGACGAATGGTCAATTTGAGCGGACGATTTAGGTTCTTGAGGATATGCTCCAAGACTATGTTATGGACTTTGAAGGATAGTGGGATCAACACTTAGCATTGGTAGAGTTCGCCTACAACAATAGTTACCATTCGAGTATCAAGATGGCGCCTTATGAGGCTTTGTATGGTAGGATATGCCGTTCTCCTATAGGATGGTTTGAGACTTTTGAGGTTAGACCCTATGGTATAGATTTTCTTTAGGAATCATTGGATAAAGTTGGGGTGATTTAGGGTAGTCTGAGAGCAGCTTAGAGTACGCAGAAGGCCTATGCGGACCATAGACTCCATGCCTTGAGATTTTGAGTTGGTGATCGGGTGTTAGTTTGTGTTTCACCTATGAAAGGTGTGATGAGATTTGGGAGGAAGCATAAGCTTAACCCTCGCTATATTGGTCCTTTTGAGATCCTCCGTGTAGTTGGCGAGGTGGCCTATGAGTTAGATTTACCTTCAGATTTTGCCGTTGTTTATCCAGTTTTTTATGTCTTTATGTTATGGAAGTATATTCTGGATCCTTCTCATGTGCTTAGATAGGACTCGGTCCAGTTAGATGAAAAGTTGACCTTTGTGGAGGAGCCCGTGCTTATTTTGGCTAGTGATGTGTGGCGACTACATTCTAGAGAGATTATGGTAGTCAGGGTTCAGTAGAGGCACCGCCCAGTAGAGGAGGCTACTTGGGAGATCGAGAGTGAGATGCGGGCCCAGTATCCTCATTTGTTTGAGACTTTGGATATTTTCTTCGTCTTTAACTTTCAGGGGTGAAAGTTCCTTAGTAGTGGATATTGTAATGACCTTTCAGGTCATTGTTTGCGTTCTTGCTTATTTTCACCGATAGATCTTCTCCAAGGCTGTCCCAAGTCATTAGTGACTTGCTGGAATCAATAGTTCAATTACCTAGCGGTTCATATGTTTTTTAGAACTATTTTCCCAATTTGAAGTCTTCGTTGGTTCTAATTGACCACCAGGCAAAAACTTCAGTAAAACAACCTTAAATGCAAAATCTAACTTCGCCAACGCATCTAAAACGTCAAAATCTATGTGGTTACATTTTTCATTTGCTTGAAATAGACTCTGAATGAATCTCAAGGCATTGGCCGAAGCTCAGAACCAAGTTCCAAGCTTTAGTCATTGCTTGGCTTAGAGAGAGATACCGCGCTCACAGTGGGTGAGGTACGAATGCGTGAGTCGCATCCACGGCCAAGCAGGGTGCACGACCGCTCTACCCGAGGCTTAGGCAGGGCCTATATAAATGTTGTCTCGCCCAAAATTTTAGCTATTTGTGCCTCCGTGTTGAGCTCAAAAACTCTTATGAATGAAAAATATTCAAAGTGAGTCTTGTGGGTTGATTAGGAGCTTGAATAACTGTGTAATCATATTTTCCTACAAATCTAAGGTAAGATTCCTTCAAGTTTTGTATTAATTTTTTGCTTTCCAGACCCAAAACCCCTAATGGTTTGAGGCTCAAGTGTACCCACAAATGTAATTGATTTACTCAAATTTCTTGAGGGTTATAACTCCCTAATGATATATGAACAATGGGTTGGTCTCAAAAATTCATTTTCTGAGAGTGGGACCTTCTTGGTAATTTGGTGCCATTTTGGACCCGTGACACAATGGTACCATAATGGGTATTGTCATTCTTGTAATAATGCTCAGATTATGTTGTTGATATATTGGATTATGTAAAAAGCTTCAAGAAAAAGAAAGGCAAAGCTCGTTGGTTCGTGAGCAATTTGGACTCAAGGTCCCATTCATCGATACTGATCATTGATACTGTAAAAGTTATTTTCTTTTTTTTGTGCCAGCTCATGATCTAAACGAGTCGCACATATACCCTAGTACATGTTCCTCGACGCTGAGGGCATCCCCGAAGAGCGGGGGATTTTGTGACATTTTTGATTGGCTGTTAGGCTTACTTGTAGTTAGATAGAGCTTAATTGTAGTATAATTATGATATCTTGTGAGATCGGGCGGGAAATTAGATGATAAATGGGTGAATGATGATACTTGGGATTAGTTGATCCTCGTACGCTATTAAAGTTGTAAAATGTGATGCTTGACTATAGCCTAGAACCTTGGATAGTTCTACTTGTAGTCTCATGAATAGTATGAGAATACTTTAGTTGCTCTAGTAGAGGAGAATAATGTTGTTGATTAACCTTAAAGAGTATGTTGGCAAAGATATGACTAGTTATGAATTGACCATAGTGTTTATGGTGAATTGGAAAGGATACTTGAAGAAGATTTTCCCTTATAGGGCTAGTAAGGATTGATAAGCCCTTATGGTGTGATTTAGATAACCTAGCCTAATTCCGGGTATAATTTAGTCTTGTTGAAGTGAACTTTGGAATTATTGGGATTTAGGAGTGGGACTTGACCCACCTTAAGCTTGAATACTTGAGGAACGTCTAAGTTACGTTATTAACGTTATAATGGTTAAACCTGATTGTCGGATATGCATGTGGTCGATGGCTGGATAATGTGTATACTTGATTGATTATCTTGTTGTGATATATGGATAGGCTTGGAAAGACTTGTAAATTGAATCTTTGGTTATGTTATCGCTTGGCTTATTGATGAGTTCACCAAGTGAACCTCTAATTATGTTACCTCTCTTGCTATGACCCAAGCCTAATGATTTAGCTAATGTTTATGTGAAGGATTTTTCTTTGGGGTTAGTATTGTGAAAATTGGGAGTAAAAGATTCATCTAGAGAGCATACACTTTTATAATTGACAAGCTAATAAGCTTGTTAACTTGGAAAAGTGGTGATTGTGTATATCATTTAGATACTCATGATCATGCATCTACTTATATTATGTAGTGATGATTAATATTAAAGTATAACATTATGTGTTACCTTACATCACTTATACTCTATCTTTGTGGGTTGTATATTCTTATTAATTTGACTACATATATATATGTGTATGTGTGTATCATTATCTTGGAGGATGTGTTAATGTTATGATGATGCTCGGTGAATTCGAGTGATATAATGATGTTATGATGATGCCCGGTGAATTCGAATGATATAATGATGTTATGATGATGCCCAGTGAATCCAGAGGATTTAATGATGTTGTGATAATGCCCGATGAATTCAGAGGATATAATGATATTATGATGATGCCTGGTGAATCCAAAGGATATAATGATGTTATGATGATTCCCGGTGAATCCGGAGGATATAATGATGTTATGATGATGTTCGATGAATTTGGAGGATATAATCATGTTATGATAATGCCCGGTGAATACAGAAGAGGTAATGATGATATAATGATGCCTGGTGAATTCGGAAGAGGTAAAGATGTTATGATGATGTTATGTATGGTGAGTATATACAAATACATGTATGTATGTGAGGTTATGCCATGTGTGACTAAACCCATTTGTATACTTGGGACATGATGTCTTCTTTGGTAAATTGTTATCCCTTCTTTGTCATTAATCATTAGATAAAAGGTGTGACCCTTGTTGTTAACTCTAATTAGTCACTAAAAGTGGATTATGTCGAGTATTGGGTTAAGGCTAATTGATATGTGTAATCTTGTGTAGAACCAAGGGCTCACCTGGTAAATCTACTTGACTTGGATAAATGATAAAGTTATGGAATTTCGCCTAGTAAAGTGGCTTATGTGATAACTAGTTGTCTCTAATAAATGACTATGACTTGTAAGCTAGAAGGCTGGTGAACTAGTTGGTGGACTTTTACTTAGCTAGAATATGGAAACTAGTCCTTAAGGTTGCGACATGCTCAATGATAATAGACCTAGTATTGTATGATGAGTGGTTAAGTTGACATCTAGTATGTGATGCCATGGTGGCTTATTTTATGACTTATATAATTAGGAGGCTAACTAAAAGATGGTTTTGTGATGGGTGAATAAATAATAGTGTTGGTAACTTGTAGCTTTTGCTTATTTGATGCCTAGTAAACTATAAGACTTGCAAACTAGTGGCTCGTGGAAATAGAGGATAGCTAATATAGACTAGGAATGGAGTTAATAATGAGTTAGATTAAATAACTACAACCATGCTATGGTGATATCTGCGTCGTTGTGTCAAATTGCGTTATTGATGATGAATGTAGACCTCGGTAAGAGGTCATGGAGGGAATGTACAACCCGCGGCTTTGGTGAGTTTCTTATGTAGTTGTGCCTTGATATGTTGATGAATTGATCTTTTGGTGTACTCTCTGGTGGTATGGGACGCCGTGATGAGTTCTTTGTTGTTTTCCTTAAGTGTACTTCCCGCCTGTATGGAACGTCGTGTTAAGTTCTTTTGCTTTATACTCTAGCGATGGTAGTTGTATTGATTATGGAAATCACATGATTGTTATTTTATATATCTGCCATTACGTTTCCAAAATGATTATTCATGTTGTATGAAAGTTATGGTATATATGGATACGGAATGTCATACTATTGTTCTAGTTGGTGAGTTATTTAGACGGTGATACCGAAGAAATTTAAGGTTTGATTCTATACCTTAACTGTAAGTTATTGTCTTACTTAATATCGTCCTTATGTTATAATTTAGCTCAATCGGCCGTTGATGCCTCCTGAGTACCCATGTTTTGGTACTCATACTATACTTCTTTACTTTTTTGGTGCAGACCCGAGTTCTAGTTACCGTCGTTGAGTCGAGATCGTGCGGTGTTGATCATCAGTAGACAGGGTTAGCTCTTGGAGTTTGAGTTTCCCTTTTCCCCTTCTATCTTCATTTTGTCTTTTGTATTCGAGATGAATGTATAAGACTATTAGACGTTGAGTTGTAATTTCTATTATTGAGTGTAGAGATGCTCTTGTACTAATACTATAAAGTCATGGTATTGGTATTCGAATGTCAGTTGTTTCTTTATGGAATGTCGTGTTATATTGTATTCCTATATAGGATCCATGTTGGACGTTCCTACCAAGGTAAACCATTACATTAGCTTCGGGTTACGATGTTGGCTTACCTACTGGTAGGTTATAGTAGGTGCCATCATGACTCAAAAATCAGGTCGTGACACAAGGTTAGGCTGCATGTGGTGACCACATGTAGCCACCAACCATATTTTTTTCTATTTCATTCGGGCTTTGGTTTTAGGGTTTTCTCATGTACTATAAATACCCTTTATGTTTTTTTTTTGTAGAAGTTACGCACTCTTGATACTTATAAATATATTTTTATTCCGAGATTTGGTTTTGGTCTTGGAATTCTCTTGTATTGATTTTAGTTGATTAATTCAGCTATGGTCTTGGGTTTTTACTTCTTATTATTGTGATTTTAGCTTATGCTTTCAATCATGAATATTGTTGATTACTTCACAAGCATGAGCAGCTAAAAACCCATATCTAGGGTTGTGGAAACCCTGGCGGATTGACGAAGTAGGGAAAGTGCTATTGTTATTTGGAACCGATACCCATGCATGCATTGCATTATCTTCACTTTAATAGTTATCTTAGCGGTTGCAAATGTTAGGATCCCACCTAGATTATTACTACCTACTCCAAAAGAGGAGTAGTGACTAGGAAAAGATAATGACAACGGTAATTTGGAGTTTAACTGTCTATCTACACTACTAGGTTTTATCAAAGTAAGCTGGTTAGATTTCATCTAATAACTAGAGATTCAAAAGGTAATAGTTAACTGGGATCAAGATAAGGGTTAGTAAGGCGACATCTTGAGACTCAAAAGGTAAAGGGTGAAATCCTGTTGCTCGTCCACAAGACTATAGAAGGTACATAACTTATCAATTCTCATTGCAAGGTATCGGATTGGTTCAAGAAAGCATGATAATCTAGCAAAGTTGAGAAGCCAAGGGGAACACAATCCTAGTGTTCATGTACGAATGAATACAACCAAAATTGATATTTGCTACTAGTACGACATTGATACTCAAAATCCCCTATTTACTTTTCTAGTTCCTCCCTTTGATTTCAATAACTAAGAGCCACTATTCCACGTATTCCCTTGGAACTCAAACCCAACCTTTGTTTGGTTACTATATTTGGCAGCAACTGCATCATCTTCAGAGTGGAGTTTTAGCTTGGGCGTCACTAAATTTTAGCGCCATTGTCAGGGAATATGGTATTGATTTGTGATTTGAAATTGTTGCAGTTTTCAGGTTCTTCTTTTGTTGTTGTTCTTAGTTGGGTAAACGTCAGTATATGCCTAACACACTGAGTAGAGGAAATCCCTTACTCCCAGTGAATCTGAATCTAGAGAGGGTCCTACAAACACCTAGTAGGATGATAGAACAGAAAAGAGATGATATTTCTAAAGGGGTTCGTGATTATGTGCCTCCCCCTTCTTCTGAAGGAGTACAGGATATTATTAATCGATAGACTGGTGAGCTCTAAGCTCAAGCTGAAAATGAGAGGCGGGCAATGAAAGAAACTCAGTGAATAGCTAGGGAGGCAGAGCTAGATGAGAAAAGATAAGAAGCAGACAGCCAAACAGTACTCGGTGGAAATCAAAATAGAGATAGAGGTGCCTGTTCAAGTGATGCCAGCATATCAGTATGTGCATATAGATGATAAAGAAGATTTGGGATACTTTGAACCGGCAGAGACTGAAGCCATTATTGTTCCAGTTTTACCCCCAGGCATTAAGTTCGACATCACGAGCGCAATGATCTAGCTCTTAAATCAAAACGGTATATTTGTGGGTTTGCCTGCAAATGATGAACTATGCACCTTGCAAATTTTATCGGGATCTGCAGTTCATATATCATCCCAAGGGTGAATCAGGAAAAGCTTAGACTAAGGTTGTTTCCTTTCTCATTTATAGAAGAATCATCTTTATGGTTAGGGGAACTGCCAAGATGATCTATCACTACATGGAATGAGTTACCCAGGCAATTCTTCCACCGGTTCTTTCCTTCATCCAAGATGTTGTAGCTCAAGGATAAAATCTATAATTTTAAGCAGCTACAGTCAGAATCTATGTACGAGGCATGGTTTAGGTTCAAGAAGAAGCTGAGTATGGCTCCCAACCATCGAATGTCAGGGATGAGGCTATTGGAGATATTCTACAGAGACTTGACCATCAACTCTAGAACAATGGCAAACATCATAACTAGAGGAGATTTTATGAGACTGTGATGGGAGGCAGCTTCAAAGATGCTAGATTAGATCTCACTCACTAACCAAGGGTGGCAAACTCAGGAGGCTTATAGGGGATATGGAACATATGCTATTGGGGCCTCCTACGCCCAAAAAATAGTTGATGATTCATTAGCTCAAGAGATTGCACTGCTAAGAATCGATCTAGGGCTACTATAAAAGTATTTTGTAGCAGTAAGTTCTAAGAAAGTAAATGCAGTAAGGACACAAGGTTCAACTTCTAAAGCTTACGAGTTTAAATTAGAGAAGGAAGCAAACTATCTGGATCGTCAGTTGGCTGGTTTTCGAGCCCAAGGGCAAGGGAATCAAGGTCGCAACTATTATGACCAATACCAAGACCATAGTAGAGAGCGATATGGTGACCGAAGGAAGAAGGATGAATATAGAGAGAAGGGAGATCGGTACATTCCACCTGGCAGAAGAAATACAGAATCAAGAATGGAATAGATGCGGACTAAGTTGGTAAAGGGTCAAGAAAATAAGAAGATCAGACTAAAGGAGATTAAGTCTGACATTTCAGGGTTGACCTAGAAGGTTGAATCCCATGAAAATGCTATCAAGCAGTTGGAGCATCAGATTGGGCAGATATCAACGACTCTGAACCAGAGGCAGTCAGGTACCCTTCGAGCAACGCTGTGCAAAATCCAGAAAACGATGGCCATGTTCTTGTTATTACCATAAGGAGTGGTATCGCTACTATGGATCCCCCATTACCTGTTGCATAAGTGCCAAGGTATGATGAGGTTTCTACTGATGAGACACTCATTGTAGAGTCAGAAAAAGCAACAGGTGGTCATGATGTAGTTGCTAAGGAAAGAGGTAAGGATATGATTATTGAGTAGGAAATAAGACTGATTCCAAGACCACCACTACCACCTTTTTCTCAATGATTGAAGCATAAAAGATAGGAAGGAAAATTCAAGCTATTCATTGAGATGTTGAAAGAATTAAGCTTGAATATTCCTCTTCTTGAGATATTGGAGTAAATGCCTAGATATTTCAGGTTTATGAAGTAATTGGTCACAAAGAAAAAAGGAGCTAAGATTGAGGATATTGATGGTTTGCATTATTGTAGCATAGTCACTACTAGGTCGTTCGCTCAGAAAAAGAGTGACCCCGGAGCATTCACTATACCGTGTACTATTGGGTCATCCTGATTTGCTAGATCCTTATGTGACTTTGGAGCTAGCATAAATTTGATGCCGCTGGCTGTATTCAAGAAATTAGGTTTGAATCCTTCAGAATCGCCTTTAATGTAGATGTTGATAGCTGATCGCACAGTGAAGAAACCTGTGGGCATTTCGTTTGATGTGATTGTGAGATTTGACAGCTTTATTTTTTCGGCTGACTTTGTCATTCTGAATTGTGAGGTTGATAATGAGATGCCGATCATATTGGTAAAACCATTTATGGCCCCAGGTAGAGTGATGGTTGATATAGAGAAAGAAGATTTGAAATTCAGAGTTAACGAGAAGGAGGCCACATTTAATATCCAAAAATCAATGAAGCAGCCAATTGACATGAAGGTGGTGTCGGTGATCGATTGTATGGATGACCTTGGAAGATACTCTTATGGGCACCTTGATGAATTCTGAGTAATCAATATACCGGCGTAGTGTCGCGACGTTAAATCAAGAGTTGCATGACAGGCAACCCACGGGCTTGTTGGTAAAGTCTGAGTAACCAACACACCCGCATCATGCCATGACGTTAAATCAAGAACTGAGTGGGAGGCAACCCACTATTTTAGTGCTCACTTTTTTGTTGTTTTTATTTTGTAGGTTTTTAGATCATGGACTTACCCGGAATATGGTAAAATTGCTAGATTCATCAATTTTCAGGTAAGGGGACTGTATGACCAACCCATCATGGTCGCAAGTCCTACACGGGCCAGGTAAGTTAAGTATTAAATTGAAAAGATGAATTTTTTGAGGATGAGAATGGAAAGTTATGGACTTTTGTACATATTCATACTTTTGGGACTATAAATTCACATTATGAGACCCTAAGTAGCTGGGAAAACATAAAAATTCCAAGTCAGACTGTAGGAAAGTGGGTTAAAAAATTTGGCCCTCTACACATGCTGGACGCATATGACACATGCGCCCCATGCCTGACCGCATGTGGTAGATGCATGTAGCTGTCGCGGGTATGTCACTTATGGGCCCAAATTTTAAATAAAATTTTGGGCCCACCAACACATAAATAATTCTTAAAATGCCCCACCTATATTTAAATATTCGTAGCCTTATTCTAACTCATTCAAATCCTCAAAACTTCACTTTTCTCTTTGAATTCAAACTTCCCTCTTAAATCATAAACTAACCCCCATACTTAAGTAAAGGCTAAATTGAAACTTGTTTGAGATACCAACTTATCCTAACAAACTAAAAACATGTTCCAACTTGGGTTTTGCTCGAGTTCTTCATTGTTCTCTTCCCAATTTTCATAAAAGAGGTAACTTTCTCGACTCCTAATGGTTATGTATTGATTTATTTATTAAATAAAAAAGTTGATATGTGTATTCACATACAAAATATATAGAATCTATCGTACTTGTATATAGTTTCCTAGAAGTAAACTATGATCTTGATGTAAGACCTTGTTTTGAATTAAATTCTAAGGTTAGGCCCCAACCAAAAGTTGAACTTGAACGAGTAGAGTTATACCATAAGTTGAGTATGTTTAGTTTGCTTTGAAAATCATGATTCTTATAAGTGTGTGCACATTGGACTTATTGGGATTTCAAATAGGTTATAGGGGTGTGAAAATGAGGAAAAATTTGGACTTTTTGAATTTTGAGTTTTCTTCAACTTTTGCAATCCCTCATTTTTGTTGGATACTAACAACTAGTTTTTCAGGTACTCATGGCAACAAAAGCTGCTAAGAAGAAGAGGGATGAGACATTAAGGAGATGGGATGAGTCCCCAGAGCCCAATGGTTCAGTGAAGGAGTATCCTATTGCACGACTTAAAGAAGCCGCAATATGGGCGACACACAGAGTGACCAGAGGACAGGTGCGTTAGATAGTCTAGACTATTATATTGGGGGCTATGGGACATTCGCTACCTGAGCAGTCACAGTGGGAGAGACAGCCAGATTTCACTCGGCCCAGGTCTCAGGCTGAGGTTTTCCGAATTCTCCAGGACACCCAGGCAGTTACAACCCAGTTGAGGATAAAGTCCGCATGAAGATCACCTCCATATTCTCCTCCGCCGAGTGATCATTATGATGATAAGAAGGCAGATTCAGATTCAGGTACACAAGGTGTAGCTCAGGACCCCCATTCTGAGGAGGGGTCCCAGGATTCATCTGAGCATGTAGAGCAAGAGGAGTCATCAGTGGTGCCCCAATTTGAGAAAGGTACCACCACTCATGTACAACATTCAGATGTACCCAGTCTGAAAAGGGTACAGAGTAGGCTTCCCATGAGAAACCAGTAAAGCAGAGGAAGAGTCCCCCACCCACACATGCCTTGGAGGCACCTCTTAAGGAGGAAAATTTGAGGTGGTGTGTTGAGGGGATGCGAGAGATATTTGATATAGACAGTCACATTTTGGAGATAGGTAAGCCCAAGAGGCTTATTTATGAGGAGCGTAAAATTGATCTATCTGGGCTTAGCAGAGTACCACGTTGCAGACTTTCTTTGATTGTTACCTATGAGAGTGAATGACTAGACCACTCGATTCTTAAAGATCGGCTATGGTACGTGAGTTTTATGCATCATACTGTGCTATAGTAGTTCTTCCTATGCACAGACATCCAGACCTGATAAGACATATGGAGCAACCACAGCTTGATCAGACCCTTGTGAGATCAGACCCTTGTGAGAGGGGTCAGAGTTGATCTTTCATCAGAGATTATCCACTGAGTCATTTTTGGTCTAGATTACATCACTCCCGCATCTACAGCAGAGTGAACTATAGACTAAGACTCATATGAGATCGACACATTATGCGAGAGGTTGATCATATACGAGAGAGAGTTTAGACGGTTAGGTGGATAGTCAACTATATTTCACCTTTGGTGATGAGACTGTATGGATCGAGGATCATGGCGCGATCTAGAAGGTTCTGTTGACATTTGATGCCAAGTTTTGGTGGTTTCTCATTCGATATCGACTGTTCCCCACAACTTCTAATAATGTTTTTACTTGGGAGGGAGTAGCCCTGCTTGCTGACGGCGCCCAAGCGCACACGCAAATGTACGTGGTCTACCAAGTAATATAGTGGCCTTAAAGAAAGCCAAGTATCGATCCCACATAGACTTGTTCCAACAAATATCAAATTCTAGTTCACTTATTAAGATTAACTTGATGTGAATTAACCAAAAAGAGTTAAGAGATTTGTAAAACTAGACGTAAAGTAAACAATGCATAAAATAAAAGACTAAGGACAATCAATAGAGTAAAGCCTAGGGTTAAATCACTTCGAACAATCATACTACGCTATTGAACTTTATTCGTTAAGTTGCTTATCTTAGTTGTTGATTCGTCTGGTTTATCGCATGATCATGGTCTTCCGACCACTAATCTTCTACCTAACTTGAACATTACAACTACATCGTTGAGTAGGGATGTAACAATCCAATTAAGTGCATAAAACTATCTTCCTAAATGTGAACCAAAGCAAGGATTCTACGTACATCCATGTCCTAGATGCTAATTCAAATCCCTTATTTCATAAATGAATAAGAACCATACTTTGTTTATCCCCACGTTCTATCTTCCAATTTCCCCTCCCGAGATCACAAGGTCGACAAAATGTGTATTATAAGGGCAGCTACTCCTTAAAATAACCAAAACAAGGATAAAATAATAATCAAAGATGATAAGAATATCAAACAAAATCAATTCCAAACGATAGTAGTCATGTTCTTGGCTTTAACCTCGGAAAGGAGACATTTAACCACTAATCGACATAATCATGATCCAACTAATCAAATACATAATCAAATCTATTCTAAAGCTAAATTTGAAGAATAAAAACCCTAAAATCAATGTTTAAAAGCCTCCTCAATTTCTCCAAGACGTCCATCCCCCTTTTTGCCAAAGTGTACACGTGTATTTATAGGGGAGGAAAGTTTGCCTTGGGTGGAATTAAGCGTGCGTCGTGGGCATTATTGCACCGGACTACAAAATGTGTTGTGGGAATCATTACACCAAAATGGAGGGCGTTGTGCATGCTCCATTGCACTGCAGTAGAGGGGGAGACGCGCCCATATCGCGGGCAACCATTGTTTTATGCCAATTCATCCAATATTTGGCTAAGTGTTGTTCCGCTTCTCCTCTTGCCTTGTGGTGTTGTTTTGCCTTAGTTTTCCATCTTGTATCCCATAAATATATCATCAACATTAACCCTCCAAGCATCCTATAACATCAAACACCAAGCATTAGAGTTCAACGCATGAAAACGACAAGAATGACAAACTAAAAGCTCAATCTAAGCACTAGTCTTGACTACTTTACGCTATAATGTATTGTTGACTCTTGGCTCATTTTAATTGAACGTTGCACACTTTAAACTAGTTTTTCCCCATATATTTACATATTCAAACCATAAGGATCTCATTAAACACATTAGAATCAACCGAGACTAACTAGAACGACACCTAGCTCAAGCTAGTAACACTAGTTTTCTTGTCTAGACTCTACTTGATCGATTTGAACCCAATCTTGTTTGAAAACACTTTTAAACATTGTAATCACATCCTTGAACAATTGTTTGCTTATTTATATCATCTTCAACACATAAAGCACACGAATTATCCTCAAAACAAGGCTAAATAAGCTATGATAACGATACTAAACTGCATAAATCACTACAAGAAAAATGTTTATTACCTGAGATTTTCATAGGGATAATGCGATAAAATCCCCAAGTAATTTAATTACCTGCAAAATTTCTTACCAATTAGAATCCAAAGAAAATACCTTCGTAGATAATTATTACCTACAGATTTATAAAATCCATAGATAATTTAGTTGCAGAAATAAATCTGCAGGTAAATTATTTGCGAATTTATTTGCGATTAACTATCAAAATTTTGTATGAAATATTTGGTAAAATTTCATTAAAAAGAATTTTGCTAACGTATTTCCACAAAAAAATTCACAAATTATTCCCCATGAAGATTCTCAAGTAAATTCGAAGGAAGTTTAGAGGTGAAAAATTCTAATTAACAAAAGAAAATTTCTTGCGAATATTTATAAAACTATTTCACAAGAAAATTCATATGAAATGCCCCAAGTAAATCCGCAAGAACAAATTTTCTCAATTTTCATGTACATCCCCAGGAAAATTTTCAAGTAATAATTCACACGTAAATTACTAAAAATATTTCACAATTAGTCAAAAATCTATTCAAAACCTCCAATAATTCTCAAAAACATCATTCAATACAAGTCAATTGTAAACCAATACAGCTAACAAAAAAATATAATTCATAACATCCACATCAATAACGTGTGTCTCTTAAATGGTCCAAAATAAAATATTTCAAACTTGAATCCTCAATAAAACTATCAACCATCAGGGTCGAAATCACTTTCACTCACGTCGTCAGAGTCATCATCACTTTCATCCTCGTAAGCTTAGTTGTCTTCTTGAGATGGGCGTTCATTATTTGAAGATGATTTCTTGTATACATGCTTCATCAACAAGTCCAATTCCTTTCTCATCCTCCTTCCATAATTGATGAACCTTGAGCAGCTAATATTTCTTGTTTCTTTCTTTCAAACTCATTCTGCATAATACAGGTCATAAAAAGTGCTAAAAATACATTATTAGCATAAATTATATGACATATAGTATCAAATAAAATCATAACAATCAACAAATATAAACATGTATATATTAGCATATAAAGTATCATAAACTCAGTTGATTTTTCAGATTATTGTGACTATTGTTATGACTTGTTCTATTAAGATAACATAGGATGAAATTAAAAGAATAAGAAGAGGAAGGATTCAAGTGGTGCCACGTATTTAACACTTAGTGTGAAGAAAACTCTTTTCTTATTTCTTAAAACTCCGTACACACAAGGTACACTGCAATGGATTATACATTGTCAAGGTACACTGCAATGGATTATACATTGTCAAGGTACACTGCAATGGATTATACAAGAAGATTTACTCAATGGGCAATTCTCCAAGCAGAGATCTTTTCATATAACCAAACATATTTATTTTGTAACTATACTTTATTATTTTCAAGTTATTAGTACACATTTCAAGTGACTATACTTAACCATTTTCAAGTCATAAGTTCATAATTTCATGTAACTACACTTAACCATTTTCAAGTCACAAGTTTGCAATCTCAAGTAACTACACTTAATCATTTTCAAGTCACTACACTTAATAAATTTTAAATAACTTATTCACATTTCAAGTCACTAGTACACATTTCAAGTCACTACACTCGAACTATTTTCAACTAGCTAATTGAAATTTCAAGACACTATATTTAACCATTTTCATGTAACTACACTTAACCATTTTCAAATCACTAGTACACATTTCAAGTCACTACACTTGACCATTTTCAAGTAACTAATTCACATTTCAAGTCACTACACTTAGCCATTTTCAAGTCACTAGTACACATTTCAAGTCACTATACTTGACCATATTTTCAACTAACTACACTTAACTATTTTCAAGTCACTAGTACACATTTCAAGTCACTACACTTAACCATTTTAAAGTCACTAGTATACATTTCAAGACACTACATTTAATTATTATCAAGCAACGAGTTCACAATTTCAAGTCACTAATTCACTTCTCAAGTGACCACACTTTACTAAATTCAAAACACAAGTTAACCTTTCAAGTACCTAAACTTAAATATTTTCAAGTCACTATTTCACTTCTCAAGTGACCACACTTTAGTAAATTCAAAACACAAGTTCACCTTTTAAGTACCTAAACTTAAACATTTTCAAGTCACTAATTCACATCTCAAGTGACCACACTTTAGTAAATTCAAAACAGAAGTTCACATTTCAAGTACCAAAACTTAATCGCTAATTCACTTCTCAAGTGACCACACTTTAGCAAATTCAAAACACAAGTTCACCTTTCAAGTAACTACACTTGAACATTTTCGAGTTACTAAATCACTTCTGAAGTGACCACACTTAAGTAAATTCAAAACACTAGTTCACATTTCAATTACCTACACTCAAAACATTTTTAAGTCGCTATTTCACTTCTCAGGTGACCACACTTCAGTAAATTCGAAACACAAGTTCACCTTTCAAGTACCTAAACTTAAACATTTTCAAGTCACTAATTCACTTCTCAAGTGACCACACTTTAGTAAATTCAAAACACAAGTTCACCTTTCAAGTACCTAAACTTAAACATTTTCAACTCACTAATTGACTTCTCAAGTGATCACACTTTAGTAAATTCAAAACACAAGTTCACCTTTCAAGTACCTAAACTTAATCATTTTCGAGTTACTAAATCACTTCTCAAGTTACCACACTTTAGTAAATTCAAAACACAAGTTCACATTTCAAGTAATTAAACTTATACATTTTTAAGTCACTATTTCACTTCTCAAGTGACCACACTTTAGTAAATTCGAAAAACAAGTTTACATTTCAAGTACCTACACTTGAACATTTTGAAGTCAATAATTCACTTTCAAGTGACCAAACTTTACTAAATTCAAAACACAAGTTCATATTTCAAGTACCTACACCTAAACATTTCAAATCACTAATTCACTTTACAAGTGACCAAACTTAACTATACATAGCCTTAACATTAAAAAATACAACAATAACAACATACCCAGTATATTCCCACCAAGTGGGGTTGGGGAGGGTAAGTGTACGCAGTCCATACCACTACCTCGGATGTGAGATAGAGCCCAACTCACAATAAATTAAAAACCTCAGCAGCAGACCATATTATAAACCTGAGAACCAAATAGCTTACCAAAACACTGAAGTATTGAAGTCTTTATTTAGAATATTGAAGTCTTCATTTAGAATATGTCTATGTTTGCTAATGGACTTATAATGCCAAAACACATGCTACTATTAACCTATTATGAGAGAAATACACATTATATTAAAAAATATCAATATACATAGGAAATAACCTAAAAAGTCAATCACTGATCATGTGTTACTTTGCAATCAACAAAAGGAAAAGAAGAAACAAAATTCTGCCATTTATTAATGATGTATAAATAAAATCTCAAAATCAAAAGCACAAAAGAAAAAGATTAACTTCAGCATCTTTAAGCAGACCTGCTTTCTTACTATATCAAACGTCTTTGATAGAAATTTTAGGCCTTCATCATCACCTTCTTATTCAAGGACTCTTTTAGCATCCTATGTGGTATTTTCTAACGTTTCTCCATGCTCAAACTAAATAAGATCGGGAAACATAGTATTAATTAGAGGGAAAGAAGGTCTCTATTGTCTTTATCAAAAGACTATATAATAGGAACCACGAAAAATAACGAATCCCTAAATTTATCTTGCAGTAAAAATTACGAACCTTTCCATAAGTAGTGTCCGTAAAAATAGCTTGTCTTTCTTAAATGTTTTTCCTGATACCATAGACAACTTATGCTCTTTCTTCTCCTAACATTAAAAAATATTCACGCAAAACGTCACACATATTACATTTATGGAATTATTTTAGACAGAGATGAAATTTCCACAAACTAATATGCAACACTAAACAAATTAAGGGTAAAATTGGGGCTTTCACAATTGGGTAGAGTAAAAAATATAAATATGCATAGAATTAAGTCACTCCATTTCACGAATATCATGAATTTAATATCTAAAAATCATTGGATAGGTAGAATAAGATGACAATATGAAAATTGCATTACGGAAAGAAACCTGAGTCGATTTCATAGAATCCATCATGCATTTCAACGCTTTCTGGGCTATCGACTCTGGGTACGGTGGAATGAGGAGAACGGAGCAGCGGCGCTGGTCGCTGATCAGCAGTGAGGTGGTGGCACGGTGGAGAGAGGGAGAGAAAGGAGAGGAGTACTAGCGATGAGAAAGGAGAAAAGAAGAAGAAGATGCGGCGGCGACGGCGCCATTGGCCGGCCGGCGATAGCAATAATGATGGTTAGAGAGAAGGAGAGAGAGAGAGGGGGGCGGGGGGGGTGAGGCTGATGCGGCTGTTTTGGAATAATGAATTAGGGTTTGGGTTTTAAGTTTAAAAAGGCAAGAGTATCCTGAGTGGATCTTAGCCGTTAGATTAATTTGATCAACGGCTAACATTGAGGCGTTTAATAATAGATCATAAATTGGGATTTAAATAGGACCTTAATTGATATTCAATTTTGGCTAAAATTAATATCAATTGGATTAAAAAATAGCTAGAAATTAAACACAAGGAAGGAAAATTGGATAAAAATGACTTTTAGTTTAATAAATGTAATAAATAAAATAAGATGTTCCTATTAAAATAAATTAATGTTACGTAAAATTATTATAAAAATTATTGATAATAATAATAATAATAATAGATAATATATTTATAAATTGTCAGTGTGCATATTTACAAAAAAAAAAATGATGAGATTATGTAAAATTTATAATTGAATTAATAAATTATAAAAATGATAATAAAAGTAATAAAATAATTTTAAATTATAGAAATAGTCAAATTTAAGTAATTTGAATTGGAGATTTTCAATTTGATCAAATTGAAATCGATTTAGACTAAAATTGACACAAATTGAATATCAAAATTACTAAAAGTTAAATAAAATAGGAAAAATCGAATTGAGTTTGGATTGCTATAAATGTAATAATAACATAATAATAATAACGAGAAAGATAATAAGACTCGATATAAAAGTAAATTACGCATGTAAAATTAATGTTACGTATTATAAAATAAATTATTATTAATAATAATAATTTAATAATAATAATAATAATAATTCATTTAAAAAAAACGACCACAAGTGGTCGCTTACCACCATCCGTGATTGTTTTTTGGTAGTCGTTTTTTCTATTTTTTTTAGTAATGCGAGAAAGAGAATCACAATCATAGCGGCGGCAGAAGAAGAGCAGCGATGGCCTTTTTTTAGTAGTGATTGAATTCAAAAATAGGTTAAAATTGACATTAATTAGATATAAAGTTGACTAAAATTTAAATAAAATTGAGAAGATAATTGAATCGACTTCGACTGCTATTTAAATATAATATTAATAAATAAATAAATAAATAAATAAATATTATGAAAATTATTATTCTTACAAATAAATTACAAATGTCACATAAAAAGTATTATATAAAAAGTATCGATAAACAATTTGAAATGAGTTGGGCATGAATGTAATAATAATAACAATAATTAATCAAAATGACATCTTTTGATTGTTTTCTCCATGAGATTTTGAGAAAATGATTACAACAACAAACCCGATCTAGTTCCACAAAGTGAGGTTTATGGAGGGTACTGTATACGCAGATCTTATCACTAAGGTAGATAAGTTGTTTCCAATAGACCCTCGGTTCAAGAAAAATAGCCTGAAGCAGTCCAATTTCAAGAAAAAAATAGTGAAAATTGATTTAATATTGACCGTTGATCAAATATGATGAACGATTGAGATTAAAATTGAGGAGATGAGTCAAATTAGGATTAGAAATTGGGTTAAAATTGAACTGGGAATAACAAATTAAACTCAATTGACACAAATTGAGTATAAAAGGGCTACTATGTACATCACTACACGAGAGATACGTATAAATACATATATATACTATCAACTTCGAAATATGTACTATATACATCACATACACGAGTATATTACCTCGTAATACAACGTATTTCATATATACTCTAATGAATTATCGTTTAATTTAACTTAAATTATTATATTATAACTTCAACAATATATTATTACCTTGATCAATCGATCGTATGATATCAATGTATTTAATATATAATTAAATACATTTAATTTTTTAAAATATAAAAATTATTTATTTATTTATTAGTAAATTAAAAATATCAAATATTGACGGACAGTGTCGTTTACATAAAGTTAATTATTTTTTTAACAAAAGCGACACTGCCCGTCGTTTTTTGTAAAAAAAAATTAAAAATAATTAAGAATTGCGACGGATAGCATCGTTTTTCTAGAATTAATATTTTAAAAATAAAAAATTATAGCGACGTTGTCCGTCGATTTTAATAAAAATAAATAAAAATTAAATTTAAAAATCGACGAAAAATAATAATAAATTATGAATACAAAATTTAAAATTACCGATAATAATGATGATGATGATGATAATAATAATAATAATAATAATAATAATAACAATAATAATAATAATACTAACAATAATAATAACAATAATAATAATAATAATAGACAATGTATTAGTAAATTACGAGTGTGAATACTACATAAAATATTAATAAATTACGTAAAAATATTGCATTTAAATTGATAAATTACAAAAAATGATAATAAAAGTAATAAATACTTTTATATTTTTTAAATCATGAATGTGACATGTCAATATTTGTTTGATACAAGAATAATGTGTAAAAAATATTAATATTTGAAATTAATAATTTTGACAAAACAACAGCCTAGAAAGAGTATTGAGCGGTCAAAATTGAGTGTCAACACACACAAAACCAAAACCTTTGACTTCAAAATGATCGAGTGGGGACCTTTGCAAATGAAAAAAAGCATCGAGTTTACAGTAGAAGCTAAAGAAAATAACCTCTGATTTCAAGTATCTCTCAATCAATTGAAACTTTGATTCTGGGTCTTCTCCTTGTCTTCTTCGAGAAAATTTAATTTTGGTTTTGATTTTTCAATTTTTTGGATCAGTTTTGGTTTTAAATTTTAGAAATTCAGTTAATACGGTTCGATTTTTTATTTTTTCAAAAAAAATTGGTTAAACCAAAAAACTGAAATTATATAAATAATATATATATTTTATTATATATATAAATTATATATATTTATATAAATTTTATTTTATATATTCAGTATAAATAATATTTTTCCGTTATTTCATTTCATTTCATCCATGTTGAGTTATTTATATTTGAAAATGAAAAATAGGTTTGAAAAAAATTATTTTTTTCTAAAAAACATCACCAATTTTAAATTCTCGGTCATGACAAAGAAAATCTCACTACTTTAATCTTCAAAATTGAAATAAAAATTTGAAATAACTGAACCGAATTTATAGAAATCAAATCAAATCGAATTTATTTTGGTTTGACTGCGATTGTCATTTTCGTCAATCCAAAAATTGAAAAACCGAACCAATATTAAACAAGCAAATTGAACAAAAAGAATGCCCACCCCTAATCTCATCATATATATAATTCTGAAACTACCTAATACTTTCAACTCAATGTAAAATAAAATAATTTTTTATTTTATTTCGTGATTATTATACCTTATATCTCACGCCAAATGGCTCCTAAATGTACATTATATTGATATATTATATTGTCATGCGTAGTATGATGCCTTATAATTATATTTAAATTAACCAATAGAAAAACAGGCTCTATTTGAGCAATGAGTCATTCTTCGCCCTATCTTATGCCAATGAAATTTCACCTCTTTAATTTTTTGGTGATAACATAACGAGTCAAGCTAAGGTTTATTCAGCTCGGATACATCTATGATACCATCTATGTCAACAAACTAATTTTAATTTCTTGAGTATCTTTTGCTCGATTATACGTGTTCACCGATTTAATGTCTAATTTTTTTTTATTTTATGTTTTTTATTCTTCAAGTTATCCTTTTTCTATTTAAATTTTTCAAATTAAAAAAAATCCTACGTAAATCCCCAAGAAATAATTTCAGCTAAATTTGTAGCAAAACAACTCCGAAATAATTTTTCAAGTAATAATTTCGTAGGTAAATCCCCAAGAAATAATTTCAACTAAATTTGTAGCAACACAATCCCCCAATAATTTCCCAAGTAATAATTTCGCAGGTAAATCCCCAAGAATAAATCCCCAACAAAATTCATAGAACAAAAATTCCCAAATAATTTTCCAGGTAATAAAATTCATTACATAAATTTTCATCAAAATATCTCTACATAAATTCATAGGATAAATTACCTGAGAATTTTTCATGGATTTGAAAAATATATATATTTGTCCATATACCTAAGGATTTACCTAGAGATAATATACTCTTCGATACATTTTCCCATGTAATGCGCAAGTAATAATTCCGCAGTTAAATCCCCAAGAATATATCTCCAGCAAAATTCACAACACAAAATCCCCAAATAATTTTCCAGGTAATAAAATCTATTACATAAATTTCCACCAAAACATCTCTATGTAAATCCGTAGGATAAATTACCTAAAGATTTTCCTATGGACTTAAAAAATATATATATTTGTCCATATACTTGTGAATTTATCTAGAGATAAAATACCCGCTGATATATTTCCCCAGGTAATTTCACAAGTACAAAATTTGTGCAATATGATGCCAAATTTACTTGCGGAATTTGTTGCAAATATATAGTTCGCAGGTAATATATTTTAATGTTGAGGAATTTAATATTTTTGTAGGTAAATCCACATGTATTTCCTGCGATATTATTCCCTAGGTAAAGTCCCCATGTAATTTATAGTTTTTTAGTAATGAATGCACCCAACACCAGTTGCTACTTTGATGGTCGAATATTCTATTGATTTTGAAGCTATCCTTCGGTATAATATCATTGCTAAAGAATTTGGAGAGATGATGAATTTTCCAGTCCCCTGCCTAATTCAGAGGTTATGTGATGAGGCCGGTGTACATGAGATACCGGGAGTACATGAGAGGGTACTTGTGACAGCTACCGCGCAGACAAAGAGTATGAAGGATCTGGCACATCTGGGCCTTCCCAAGAGATCTAGTGAGCCAACCGCTGCACCTCAAGACCAGACTGAGGGTCCATTAATTTCCTATGAGCTCGGTGATATGCATGGAGGCAATGTGGGAGTTAGTTTTATATTGAGATAAGGGAGTAGAGAGGCCCAAATTTGAGTACTCAGGGCGAGGGGACACCAACTACATCTTCATCATCCCCAGTTTCGACCTCAGAGTCGATTGGCGTATTTTCAGAGCCTACTCACCCATCCACTACAGATACTGCTACAAGTATGATTACTACATCTCGACAGTTCTTATAGAGCTTAGTGGACAGTCAATGGGCCACTGATGCTTGGTTGTGATTTGTTGAGACCGAGATGACTACTTTATATGAGCAGATGCATTTAGGGTTCGGTCTATATTCGAGAGGGAAGAGGTTGGATGGGAGGCCGTACAGAGAGCTGCCTTATCTGAGCTATGTGCTGACTTATATGCATATCTTGATGAGTTTGAGAGATGAGTTATAGCCCGATTTACAAAGACAGAGGCACCGGATCTAGCCCAGCTGAGGAAGAAGATAAACATATTATGAGTAGAGATACGCTCTCTCACAGAGAGCTATGTAGCAGCCACTCCTTTAGTCATACCCTCAGTGGTCCATATATCACCTCTGCATACACCCAGAGATTTAGACATCTTTATAGAGGATGATGATGAGGTCCTAGTAATTGGGGTAAGGAGAGATCACATAAAAGACTTGCAGGATCCTGATATTCCATATGATAAGGACGTTAAAATAAACAAACATGATTCAATGGTTTCTGTATTTGTTAAGAGGTAGATACGTGGCGCGATAGGAGCAGGTGCATTTTCTAGTAGTGCACAACCACCACCACCACCTTCACCAGCTGATATGCCCCCATATAGAGATGCTCATGACACAGACGTTTAGTGCATCCTAGGTATGTTCTCACTTCCCTCTATTTTATTTATTTTCATGCATTGGGGACAGTATGCAATTTTTACTTGAGGGTGGGGTATACCATATCCTCCACGGGTTTTTGTTGTCGTGCTTCTTTTCCTTTCGGCTGCGGTATGGTTGTAGAACTGGCATGTCTAGGTTAATTTGTGTCGTATTGTGTTTTGTTTTGCATTGTGTAGTGTTTTTGTGTAATTAGGAGGCTTTTAAGTATTTAGGGAAGTTGTTATGTTTTTATTGATTTTTGAGAAAAATGATTCCCCTCTAAATTTGTGTTTCAGAATGTGTGAATGTATATTGATAATGCTCAACTAACTCCCATAATTGAGGGGTGAGGCAGTCATTGTCAAGTAACCCAATTTGAATTGGGGTCGAATCTCAAGGAGCAAATTATAGACTTCAAATCCTATGGGTGCTCAAATTACTGTGAGGTTACCCAAAATGCTAACAAAAACGACATGTAAAATGGGGGATTTGTTTGGAAACTTGTTTTACAATCTTTAGCAAATGATCAAGAGATGACACTTTCATTTTAAGCAACAATGTTCGGGAAAATCTTGGGATTATGTCTACCTAAAGGTAAAAGTATGTGGGTTAATGATAGTTTATCATGAAATTTAATTGTTAACTAAAGGATAGTCTAGGTCGAAGGTCATTGTGGTTAATCTTTCGACAAAACCACAACGATTTCACCCGTTGGCTTTTTCGAGCACCTAACAAGTGTGAAATTTGTAATCACCCAAAACCTCAATCAAACATCCTTGTTTCTAGGATGATGCTATTGACATGATTTACACTCCTAATACACTTATTTCTAAGATTGCAAAAAGGATAAAACCATAGTCTTAATTGTCCACCATTGCCTTGTCCCCCTATAACCCTCTTTCAAGGATGTTATGGGTTACCTCATATTCACCTTCATCCCTCTTTCTAGGATGATAAAGGGTTTCTAGAGTTTGGTGTTTTCACCCATCAAACCCATTTGGAGATTTGGGGATTTCGACCATCAAATTCCAACTTATAAGCTCAAGCAATGGTGAAATCCTTACTCAACAACTAACAATCATGCAAACACAGCAATACCCATACACAAATTACACTCTAGTTCAACATAATTCTAGACTAAATTACTTAGTTATTCATGTAGAAAGTAAAGAGATATACCATAAGGATTATCCAAAGCATTCATTCTTCACAAAAATACTAAGAAATCAAGCCTCCAAAATTAGTTACATACTTTCCCAATTAGGTTTTCAAGATTTCAATTCAAAAATATCTTATGAGGTAAGCAATACCAAAAGAAGAAAGAGTTTTCGCTTATATATAGATTGGGATTCTTCTAAATACTCTTACAAATCTGCCCCTGGGCATATTCCTGCTGAACTGCGATCGCGTGTGACTATCCACGCGACCGCGATTGTGTGCCATGACCGCATTGTGTTGACCATTTTGACTGATTGCGATCGCAAATTGAGGACTGCAGTCGCGGTAACTGAGGATGATGTAGTCCAGGTCTTCAACTGCACTTTTCTTTGCACCTTTTTTATCATTGTTAGCCCCAATCCACATCTTTCAATCCCCTCAACTCTATGTTTTCAAATAGTGTATATTAGTGATTTTATCACCAATATGTCTCATTCATTTATTTAAAACAAAGTAATGTGCATAAATGTTTAGTGAGAATGAGTGGAAAAATCATCTCTCATCAACACCCCTGACTTAAGACCTTGCTTGTCCTCAGGCAACACTACCCCTTATTATGAGACAACTTATATGTATGGCCTCATTATATCACACAATGATTATGATGACTCAAACTTGATTATTACCACCAAAAGATTTTCACACATGAGCAAATAAGATTTCAATGACTCCTCTCATCATAAGATGAAATAACGAAGGATGCAAAAGACTTTGGGGAGCAACCATGTAACAACTACTAACACTCTAGAAATGACTCATATGCTGACTACAATCATGCAATACTTTCGGTTATCTCATTTTGCGGAAGATGACAAAATCACCCACCCCAAATAGTTCACATGCCTCCTCACAAGAAAGGAAAAATTCACACACCTAGTTACCAAGCATGCAACAAGGAATTTTAAGTGCAAACACTCACTCTCTCAAGAAATTCTCCATGTTAACAAGTACCATGCCATATGCTTGCCCCTATTTTCAATCACCACTACAATGACCACACTTGGTTGGGAATCACAAAAGGCTTTTTGTGCTTGTAATATAGGTTTAGGGTTGGGGTAGGATATCATTTGGGAATAACATGGCTACAACTCTCCTTGAACATTCACATCATACTTTTTTCAATCCTCTCTTTTTAGCTAAGGGACACTCTTCTTTAATTTCTTTCTTTTCCTCCGCCTACTAATAACTTCCTTTGTGCACCATTTTTCTTTCAACTTATGCACACTTTATTCCTTTGATGGACTCATTCATTTTCTATTTATTTATTTTCGTGGTTCAAGCTCATGAGGCATTTCACTAACAACTTTGTGGAATTACGCTTTCTTCCATCAACCTTTACTACCCCAACTTAGGATTTTAGCCTCAAGTTACATTTTCAAGTTCAAGGAGGGTTTGGTTCACAAAAGAGATAAAAAAGATGGATCACGAGTTGTAATAAGTTTTCCAAAGAAAGGTCCAAAGGCTCAAAGTGGGTACTAAGGATAATTATTCATGGGTAGGGTTTTTAGGCTAGAGTGGGCTTCCAAAATAACAAGATGGCCTTTGATCATTTTACCCACCAAGCATAATCAAAATTTATCTTTGAAAGACTAATGGGGCAAGTTCCGGATGGTACAAGTACATATGAGATGAAAATAATTAACCTCACACACATGGCATGCGAATGTTGTCAGGGGGTTCAATTGCTCTACCTGCTCGAGACAAAGATGGAGTTTTAACTATTTTTCTAAAGTCAACTTTCGGAGTCGTAGAAAGAGGAAAAAATTTTGTCACAAAGTTGCTCACGTCCATGCCTTCGAATTTTGCAAAAATTTTAGACGGAGGAGGTTGTTTGCTTTTGTATTCACACCACACATAATTTTCTAATCATGGAAACCACCCAAGATACTGTCTCACATTGCAAATCATAGTACGGGTGACCCACTATATGGTTACTCAGACTTCACCAATGGATAATAATACAATCCCTAAGTTATCAATGCTATAGGTACTCAGACTTCTCTTGCATTCTATGGCCTCGGTGCCATGGGTACTCAGACTTCCCCTGCACCCATGGTTAGAAACCCATTCATAGCAGAACTAAAATAAAGTAACAAACCCAAAACAAAATATCTAATCCATGCAAATGTGGGCACCATCAAAGTGCCCAATTATTAAAACCCAAATAAAAATAAAGATAAGAATTATCCAAAAGAGCAGAGAAGTATGTAGAAATATCAATAATACTGGCCCAAATTAAATGACTAAGAATAAGGAGACACCCTCAACTAAAAAGATACCAGTGTCCCCACTACATAAATAATCAAGGGTAAAAGAGATAAGTGTGCTCCCCGAAACCGCATCAAGGGATGTTATCACTGTTGGACTCTGCATCACCACCCTGTTCCTCAAGATCAGACCACTCGGCTGAGGCCTCATCATTACTATCCACCCAAGAAGAATGAAGACTATCTCGGGGCCTTAGAACCTTTTATAGGCCCTTCACGCCCTTCCATATCCTGATAGAGAATTCATTTCTCTTCTTCTCCCTTGTAAACATTTTTTATACGTGATCCGGAGGTCTCAATATGACTCCGCCAAAGAGGAGTAAACCCTTTTAAGCTTATTAATTATAGCTTCTTGCTTCTTTTGGTCCTCCTTGTACTTCTCATAATCGGAACATAACACATAAGAATGATGAGCGGTGAAAAGCTCTCCCGGTCCTTGGGGTAAACTAGACACAAGCTCTTTGATGGTAGTAATATTTACTCCAATCTCCTCAAGAGGTCCCATAGTGGTTGGCCTATGAGACTCAGGCACACTGCATGCCGGCTTTTCTAAGTCGATCTTTTTTTTTGCTTTTACCGAGTGTGCCCTCACCTCTAATCCTTAAGGGGTAAATGGGGGCAATAGGGCAAACCCATGTATCACTAGCATACTCTTCCGCCCCTGCTTTTTTGCAAAGCTCTATAATTAAGAAAGGGAAGAATAGATGTGTACCGCCTTGGTCCTTGAAATAATCTATCTCATTAACCACGACATGACCAACATCTTGAAGGATGCCATCTAGAATATATGCAACTATCCTAGCACATAATTCGGGGATTGCAATCATATGGGTGCAAGGATAAACTCGGATATAGATGATGTGCAACCATATCTGGGCCTTAGAAGTGAAGTCGTTCATGGAAATATTGCTTTTAGTCTTGATCTACGAGACTTACTTTCTGGGGAATAGCCGTTGTGCTAAACAACTCCCAAATTTACACCTCTTTGCTTTGAATTCACTCATGTAGTATGCTTGATCCTATAAATATTATTGATTTGTTTAGCCCCAACTTTCACCGGCTTTCCCCGAATCTTGACAGTCATATTGAGTGGGTCCAAAAAAGAGACTTCACCGATGTTTGCATAAAATTCATGGACCCATTGCTAATTTTCAATGCATGGATTCGGGGCGAAACACTGCCACCCTATGGCTTTAAGTTTGTCATGAAGTGCCGGTAGTTTCTCCGGCATATTTTCCAACCAAATTACTCTATCCCAGAGCAGTTTTGTCCTCGAAAGATCCCTATAGTAATGAGTGTGTCACTTGGGTTTCATGAATCAGATGCGATCATACTTATCCATGATGTTATTCTGAAAGCACTAAGCGCACATTATATCTTTCGATGACATTTTAATTATGCAAACTGTGCTATATTGATCACTAGAGTTTATTAGACTAGGTGATTGGTGTTTCTAGACTAAAAATTGGAAATATAGGATTATTAGCATGCCAGGAAACTGTCCTCAGTTACCGCGATCGCAAATCAGAACCACATTCGCGTTACTGTGATTGCGCTACTTAAGACTGGTTTTGTGTCAGCTCTGCATGCTCAGATTTCTTCCAAATTTAAGCTGCTAGTATGTTCTAAAATATAGATGCATATGAACATCATTGGAACAATGATAACAAGTGTGTGGATGTTCCCTTTGGAAAGAAAATATTAATATTGAAAGTTTATTTGAGCAGTTTTATCAAAAACTTGGTGTGCATATCTCATTTGTTTACCTATTTCACATATCATAGGTACTCATGATTTCCCCACTTGTGTGAACACCTTAATCAAATAGCCAATATCACACCAATACCAAGTATGACAATATGGAAAATATAACAATCAAAACTTTAGGCCCTTTCTCAATCATGCATTCTATGGCCTATTTTCAAAAGTAAAGACATGTATTCATGTCACCTACCGGAGTTTTGATGTAAAGGGATGATATTTGAGAGCTCATAAACATGGCCAGAAATTAGCCCAAATTAGAGAGTACAATTTTGAAAGGGAGTATAAGGGAAATGAGGGAAACTAGGGGTTAAATGGAAGAACTGACGGCGACTGCGATCACGGACACCCGCGTGACCGCGATTACGCTTAGGGACCACAATCACGGACACCCGCGTGACCGTGATTGCGCTTGGGACTGCGATCGCGGTAACTGAGAGCAATTCTGCTTCCCTATTTTTCCCTATTCAGTATTTTACTCAATTTTGACACATTTCTCGCCTATTCAGATTATCCAATGTACTCCATAGTGCCACAAATGAATGGTTTATTTATATGCAAAAGAAAACATCTACCCTACAAAAACATAACAAAAAAGATACGAGCCACTCTTATGGAATTTGTGGGTTGCCTCCCACCTAGAGCCTTAGTTATTATCGTGGCACGACATCTTTATTCTTTCATTCTCAATGTGGGTATTTGAACTCCTCTTCATTCATCTTTTTATTTTCATCATCCACCACAGATACTACTTGCAACTCTGCGGTTTGCTTCTTTGACTTACAAATTTTTAAAGAGACCTCATCCTCTTGCACTCTAAATTTTATCTCCCCCAGCTCTAGATCGATAATGGCTCTCCTAGTGGCCAAGAATGGAAGACCAAGAATGATAGGCACCTCTCGGTCCATTTCACAATCCAATACTACAAAATATGTCGAGAGAATGAACTTGTCCACTTTCATAAAGACATCAAACAATATACCCACCGGCCTTTTTATAGAGCGGTCCGCCATCAAGAGTCGCATAGATATCAGTGTCGGGGTATCCAAACCAAGTTTCTTGTATATGAAAAAAGGCATTAAGTTTATGCTTTCACCAAGGTCACATAGAGATTTTGAAAATTCATGTGTCCCAATTGTGCAAGGAATAGTGAATGCTCCAGGGTTATTTTTCTTTTCCGCAACCTTGCTATCCATGATAATGCTACACCCATGAGTGACCTCAATAGTGTCTCCTACAACAAGTTTCTTCTTGGACATCAACTTTTTCATCAACTTAGCATATCCCAAGATATCTTAGATTGCCTCATGCAACGGGATATTTATCGATAGGTTGCTAAGTTTTACCATGAACTTCCTCAATTTTTCATTTTCCTTTTCTTTATGCAAACGATGAGGAAACGAGGGAGGAACTTGGATGGTTGGTCTTGCTTTAACTTGTGGCCTTTCAACTTTAACCACCTCTTCATCGCTTTCATCAATGTCTTTCTCATTATTTGCCTCTTTTTTTTAGGTGTCACCTCCTTTTCTTTGGCCTTGGGCATATTCTCACTCACGTATCCTCTAAAATATTTGTCAAGTGCTTTTCCACTCCTTGTGACAATTGCTAGGACTTGAGCGTAGTTCTTTGGGTTAGCAATTCTGTCACTCAAAGTCTACCTCTAGGTCTAGCATTTAATTACGTGTATATTTTCCCCACTTAGGTCTCTAATTGCTTGATAAAGGCAGAGTGAGACACCACTATTTGAAAGCGTTAGGATAAATCACCCTTCAACTCATGGACCATCTTGTCCGTGCCTTCTACTCTATTCAAGATCCTTACTAACATATCCTCGGTCTTGAACTTTTTGGGGTCAATGGTACTAGTTTCCTTAGCTTTAGCTCGATCATGAGAAGGTACATAACGTTCATAATCACATTCACAATCTCTTTAATATCGATCCCACTTACGATCCATCCAACCTTGGTTCCCACCTTAACTTTGATAGGCGGGGAGGGACCTCCCGAGTAGTTTTCGAAGTACCATATTTCTTCATCCAACTTCTTTGCCTCTTTATCATCTTCATAAGATTTTAATGCTATGGCGTTTACCTTTTTCACGGGTGCACCCATAACATTTTTCGTCAAGAGCTCAAGTTGGGTTATTATTTTGTCCATGTTCTCCTCTTTTTTTTTCTTTTTCTTCTTCTTCTTCTTCTTCTTCTTCTTCTCATTTTCTTTGTTCATTATACACCACGGAGGTAGTAGAAGGGGTTTTGGAAGCTTCGGTATCTCGGTTATGCCAATCCCAATTTTGTTTTGATACTTTTCCTATATATCGAAAGGCCGCAGATGATGCAATCTCACTATAGGGACGCCCGCCGCATTACCCACCATTGTTTTGTAATGGAAAGCTAGCCCAATGCCCAACTCACTATAGGGATGAGAAGCATTTTTGTTGGGACCTCTTGATTTGGGCATTGGGCTAGTTTTCCACTAAACCTCTCCCAAGCTTTAAACAATGATTCTTCATTTATTTGCTGGAAGTTCACAATCTCATCCCACTTTTGAAGCATTTTTTATGCTGGGAAGTATCTATCAAGAAACACCATGGTAAGCTCTTCCCATGATGTAATTGAGCCGGGTGGAAGTGAGCGAAGCCATAAAACCGCCTCACCCATTAGTAAAAATGGGAAAAGTTGAAGCCGGATAGATTTTTGTGTAATATGTGCTATGTTAAATGGCACACAAACTTCCACAAAGTTCTTCAAATGGATATTCGGGTCCTCATATGCTTGACACCCATACAACCCTTTCATTGCAACATGTGAAGCTTAACGCTAGTCATATGAAACATTCCATTCCCGTTGGTTGGTGGGATGCGAATTGCACTTGTTAGTCCCACTTCATTTAATTGGCCTTCATCATCAAGAAGGGCATCGAAGGGCCCTATATTGCTTGCGTTATTGCACATTGCTCCATTTACACTTTGATCACCCACAAAAGATTCAAAAATAACAAATAAAGTAAATTACACCACTCCGGGTATTCCCAAGTAAGAATGACACCACACAAGCAAAATCTATAGTTTACTCCCTGGCAACAATTCCATTTTGATAATGTTCAACTCGCTCCCATAATTGAGTGGTGAGGCGGTCGTTGTCAAGTAACCCAATTTGAATTGGGGTTGAATCTCAAAGAGTGAATAATTGACTTCAAACCCTATGGGCGCTCAAATTGTTATGAGGTTACCCAAAATTCTAACAAAAATGACATGAAAAATAAAATGGGGGGATTTTTTTGGGAACTTGTTGTACAACCTCTAGCAAATGATCAAGAGATGACACTTTCGTTTTAAGAAACACTGTTGGGCGAAATCTTGGGATTATGTCTACCTAAAGGTAAACGTATGTGGGTTAATGATGATTTAACATGAAATTTAATTGGTAACTAAAGGATAGGCTAGGTCAAAATTCATTATGGTTAATCTTTCAATAAAACCATAACGATTTCACCCGTTGGCTCCTTCGAGCACCTAACAAGTGTGAAATTCATAATCACCCAAAACCTCAATCAAGCATACCTATATCTAGAATGATGCTCTTGACATGATTTACACTCCTAATACACTTATTTATAAGATTACAAAAGAGAGAAAACCATAGGCTTAATTGTCCACCATTGCCTTGTCCCTCTATAACCCTCTTTCAAGGATGTTATGGGTTAACCTCATATTTACCTTTATCCCTCTTTTGAGGATGATAAAGGGCTTCTAGAGTTTGAGGTTTTCACCCATCAAACCTATTTGGAGATTTGGGCTTCACCTATTAAATTCCAACTCATAAGCTCAAGTAATAGTGAAATTCTTACTCAACAACTAACAATCATGCAAACACAATAATTCCCACACATAAATTACACTCTAGTTCAATATAATCCCAAGACTAAATTACTTAACTACTCATGAAAAAAGTAAAGAGAGATATACCTTAAGGATTATCCAAAGCATTTATTCTACACAAAATGCTAAGAAATCAAGCCTCCAAAATTAGTTACACACTTGCGTAATTAGGGTTTTAAGTTTTCAATTCAAAAATATCTTATGAGGTAAGCAATACCCAAAGAAGAAAGGGTTTCTACTAATATATAGCTTGGGATTCTTCTAAATACTTTTACAGATTTGCCCCTAGGCATATTCCCTTTGAACCGTGATCGTGCGTAACTATCCGCAATCGTATCCACATGACCGCAATTATGTGATGCGATCACATTGTGTTGACCGTCTTGACTGAACGTGACTGCGGATTGAGGATCGCAATTGCGGTAACTGAGGCTGTTATATTCCAGGTCTTCAGCTGCACTCTTCTTTGATTTTTTTTTAATTATTTTTCATCCCCAGTCCATATCTTTCAATCTTTTCAACTCTATGCCTACAAAGAATGGATATTAGTGTATTTTATCACTAATATGTCTCATTCATTTATTTAAAATAAGGTAATGTGCATAAATGTTTAGTAAGAATGAGTGAAAAAATCATCCCTCATTATATATATGTATATAGATTGTGGATCTAGTTATGGCATTAGGATTAGGGACATGATAATCACTTGCTAACAATTGCATGAACTAGATAAGTAGTAGCTTGTAATTTTAACTTTCTGCCATATGTGTGTGAGATGCTACTTAGTTCCCTCTGTATGTTGAATTCAGAACTTGCCCAATTAATTATGCCTAGGTTGAAGGATATTCGGGTTAGGAAATGATCATAGGCCTTTTTTTATTTTAGTCCACTATTAGCCCAAGTGACCTTCCATGTGTAAATTGTATCCTTTGATCTCTATTTTGAGACTTATAACCTATTTTTCTTGTTACAACTTTCACCTTTCCATTTGTATTACAATGAACCTATTTTTTCCTTGGTCCTTCTTGGACATTGTGCATCTCAACTCAGGCAAAATACCTAAGTTGAGGGTGGCTATCATAAAGGAGCATAGTGTAAAGTGGATATGTAGAAGGGTAAAATAAGAGAAAAAGTTAGTAGGGTTGGGTGTGGTAAAAAAGAAAAATAAAAAGAAAGCAAAGCAAAAAATTATGAAAAAAGTGAAAAATAAAGAATAAAAGACCACACCCAACCTGAATATATAATAAAGAATTAAAAAAAGAGAAATAAGGGTGGAATAAAAGGAAATTAATTAAAGTGTGGATCCAAAGTTAGTGTAGTTCCAAGGAGATTTAGTCACTTGATATGTCCATATGTACCATACCAGCCCCAAGCCTATATTACAAGCTGAGAAAAGTCCTATTGTTATCCTAACTTGACTGTCTGAATGCTAAGGTAAAGAAAATAAAGGCAAGCCTATGATATTTGATGCACATTTAGTGGAAATTCTCTTTTGAGTGTGAGTGTCTCTTGACTGTCCCTGCATTGACATGCATTATTTCATATTGAGTGAGTGGGATAACTTTTTTGTGTGGGCACATGAGTGACATTGTTATCTGCTTATGTGTTTAGGAAGTGTAACTTGTACATATGCATGGTTGTCTGTTGCTAATGTAATGCCATACCTTGGTACCATTGTGTCACATTTATTGTGCTATATGTTTATACACATTTGGTTTTGAAAAGTGAGATTGGAGGGGGTGTTATGATTTGAGCTAAAGTGTTAATTGACTGCCTTGAATAGCTTTGATTCTCCTAGTTAAGCGTCATATTTTATTTTGTTTTGTTATGTTGTGTTGTGTTGCGTTTCTTGAGGACATGCACACGTTCTAAGTTGAGGGTGCTGATGTGTTATAGAAATATAGCACTTTCAATGCTTAAAATAAGAAAATATGTAAATTTCTGAGGTGGTTTTGTTAGATATGATGTGTTTTGGGTATGTTTTGTGGGTAACTAGGTTTTGGATGCTAAGTTCATGAAAAAAGAGGAAAAAAGGTATTTTTGGCTACTATGAGAGCAATAATAGGTGTTTGTGACACTTTTCGGATTGTTCATGACCGAAATATGTGCGAGAATTGAAGAAGAGCTAAAAAAATAACTTTCAGCATATGCTAAGTAAGCATGCGGACCACATGTAGTACATGTAGACCACATGTGGGCAAAGCATGTGGGTAAAGCATGTGTCAAAAGTCCAAAATACCGAGAGCGAACCTAAAGGAAATTTTGGTCCAGGAACATGCAGTCACCACATATGCCCATCCTTCGGCCACATGTACTACATGCGCCCAAGGCTATGCCGCATATGGTGACCACTTATAGCCACTGACCCTTTTCTCTCATATTTTATTTGGGCTTTGGTTTAAGGGTTTCCTTATGTACTATAAATACCCCTTATGTGTTTTTAGTAGAAGTTACACACTCTTGATACTTACAAATATATTTTGATTCTGAGATTTATTTTTGGTCTTCAAATTCTGTTGTATTGATTTCAGTTGATTAATTCAGTTACGGTTTTGGGTTTTTACTTCTTATTAGTATGATTTCATCTTATGCTTTCAATCATTAATGTTGTTGATGAGTTCACAAGCATGAGCAGCTAAAAACCCATAGCTAGGATTGTGGAAACCCTAGAGGATTGACGAAGTAGGGGAAGTACTATTGTTGTTCGGAATCGATACTTATGCGTGCATTGTATTATCTTTACTTTAATAGTTATCTCAGTGGTTACAAATGTTAGGATCCTTCCTAGATTATTGCTACTTACTACAAAAGAGGAGTAGTGACTAGGAAAAGATAATGACAACAGTAATTTGGAGTTTAACTGTCGATCCACGCTACTAGGTTTTATATAAGTAAGATGGTTAGATTTCATCTAATAACTAGAGACTTAAAAGGTAATAGTTAACTAGGATTAAGATAAAGGTTAGTAAGGCAACATTCTGAGACTCAAAAGGTAGAGGGTGAAATCCTTCTGCTCGTCCAAAAAACTATAGAAGGTATATAACTTATCGATTCTGTATGCAAGGTATCAGGTTGTTCAACAAAGAATGATACGCCTATGGAGTTGAGAAGCCAGGGGGAACACAATCCTAGTGTTCACCTACAACTGGATACAAACAAAATAGATATTTGCTACTAGTTCAACATTTTTACTCTAAACCCCTCATTTACTTTTTTCAGTTCTTCCCGTTGATTTCAATAGCTGAGAGCCACGATTCCACGTATTCCCTTGGTACTCGACGCCAACCTTTGTTGGGTTACTATATTTGGCATCGACTGCATTATCATCAGAGTGGAGGTGTAGCTTGGGCATCACCAGGAGCTTCAGTGGTTCCCCCATTTTATAGCACACACCTTCATTCTAGATAACATAAATTTATTCCATTGTAACAACTGCTCAAATTCGAGTTCTATGAATATAAATTTTATTCTAAAAGTTTTTATGGACTACTACGATCCTCGATGTTCAAAATATAAATTCAAGATCATCAAACTCTACACCACAAGACACAAATGATCTCTGCACCAATCAACGTTATATTTCCATTGAAAACCAACCTAACATAAGATCTTTATAAGTTCTCATCTTACTTATACCCTAAACAACACTTTTAAAAGGGATAGGCCATTACATAAGATACCAATTAAATACTTATTTGTCCCCGAACTACAACAATAAATAAAAGGGTAATAAAAGCCTCTTTGGCCTCACCTTACAAGACCTTCTCACAAATCTTACTCAACTTTGCATTCTTAAATTGCCTATCCTTGATATGATAAAGAATATTGTCCTTGTCGTTAAACCGTCTAGAAATCCACCTCTCTCAAACACCTCAATTTGCATGAAGCTATTAGCAAGAGACTGAACTTCTTTGGCAAATCTTCTAGAAACCTTTAAATAAGCCATGCTACCCAGGCTTTCAGTCTTCCTACTAAGAGTTTCTGCTACCGTATAAGCCTTACCTAAATGGCAGAGAATAATGACTTTATAGCCTTTGAGTAGCTCCATCCACCTGCACTACCTTAATTTTAAATCTCACACAGGAAGATATGTTGCAAGCTACAGCGGTTTGTGAACATTTCACATTGAACCCAAACAATTAATGCCTCAAAATTTCAAGTGCAAACACCACTGTAGCAAACTCCAAATCATGAGTAGGGTAATTATTTTCATGAACCTTTAAATCCCTCGAAGCATAGATAATAACATTCCTATCCTACTTCAAAGCAATACCTAAAACATAATATGAGCCATTATGATCAATAAAATTCTTACCCTCCACCAGCTGTGCAAGAATAAAAGTGATAGTCAATAAGGTATTAAGCTTTTGGAAGCTCTTATCATATTTATCAAACCAAACAAATGGTACCACTTTCTAAGTCAGATGGGTCATATGAGAAGAAATTGAGGCAACCTCCTTCAAAAACCTACGATAGTAACTAGCCAACCCCATAAGACTACAAACCTCAGTCATAGTGGTATGCCTTTTAATTTTTAATTGCTTCAATATTTTATGGGTCTACCCTAACACCTTTTTTAAAAATCAAATGATCTAAAGAGGACACCAAAGACAATAAGAATATACAATTAGAATATTTGGCATAAAATTTTTTCTCCTTAAGCAAACCCAACACAATATCCAAATGCTCTCATGCTCCTCTCTACTCTTAGAGTACACAAGAAAGTCATCAATAAATACAATCATGAAGGAATCTCTATAGAGCTTATATACTGCATTCATTAAACCCATAAAAGTAGTTGGGCATTAATCTGAAAGGCATTACTAAGAAATCATAGTGTCATACTATATCCAGAATATAGTCTTACAAGTGTGCTCATCCTGAATCTATAACTAATAATACACAGACCTTCAATAAATTTTGGAAAATACTAAATCACGTTGTAGCTGGTCAAACAAATCATCTATGCTGGGTAAAGGTACTTGTTATGAACTGTAACCTTATTCAACTGTTGGTAGTCTATATACATACATGAACTACCATACTTCTTTTTAGTAAACAACACTGGAGAACCCTATGGGGAGGCACTTAAATGAACAATCCCTTGTTAAGTACCTCCTGCAACAAAACTTTCAACTCCCTTAGCTCTTCTGGTTCCATTCTATAAGAGGAAATAGATATGGGTTGAGTCTTTGACTCTAAATCTATACAAGATAAATGCCACAATCAGGTGTCCTTCCGAGAAAGTCATAAAGAAAGACCTCCATGAATACATACACACCCCATAGTAACTAACTCATTGGTGGAATCTCTACACTAGTATATGAAAGAGGAGCTAAATATTCCCTCCCAATTAACCTCTTGGCACAAATAAAAAAGATAAGTTTCATAATAGAAGGATTATAGTCATAATTGTTGTCTTAGCATGGCAATATAAAATGGCATGGAATAGAACTAACCAACTCATATCCAAAATAAGGTCAAAGTCCTCCATATCCAATATCACAAAATCTGCCCAAGTTTGATATTCCAGAAACAAAAAAAGAGGGAATGATACACTTTAGCAACAATAATAGAGTCAGCAACATGGGTGGATATATAAATAGGAAAATTAAACATATCACACACCATGTTTAACCCATAGCGAAACTAACCGATACTTGTGAAAAGTAGAATTGGGATCAAACATTATAGTGGTCTTTTTATCACAAACAATAAGATTTCTTGTAATAATTGCATCTGATTCCTCTACATCAGGTCTGCCTTAAAAAAGCATAACAATGGACCTTATCACCCGTCTATGCATTGCCTTTGTCGAGCTGGATACTACCTCGATCTATATTTGCACCAACTCTATTGAGATGGTTTCCAACTCTATCTTCCAGGTTCCCCACCTACACCATATAAAAGACCTTTACTATTACCACCACCTCTCATTTCTAATGAATCTAGAGCGTAGGAAGTCTGTTATTGGATAGACTGACCAGACTACATGTATCTCAAACAAAATCGACAGGCCCCTGATAGACCTCTAGTAGATACCTATATCACAAATCGAATGAGGCATGCAGGATATCCTTATGAACTTTGATCCATGGAATAAGAACTACCAAAATTCCCTATCTTTTGGGCCTTCTTCTTTCTATTTTGGCATACTCTTTTTGTTTCACACCCTAAACACTCTACATGAAATTAATTACCTCCTAAAAGGACTTACCCAACTTACCTGGGGATACCATTTATAGACCTAAAATATGGAGATCTGTGTTCAACCCTTTAAAGAAATAGGAAATTCTTTCCTCCTCTGTATTTATAAACTGCAGTCAATAGCTAGCCTCATAACTTATAATTGATGAACTCCCATACTTGGTACTGGTAAACTCATCTCTCCTCCTATCCCATAATTATATGGGGCATACTTCTTAAGGAAGACTAAATAAAATTGATTCCATAATAATGGAGGATATCCAATAGTCCTACACTCTAAGCTCCCAACATCTCTTAATATCTCTTTGAAGCTAAAAAGTCACAAACTCAACCCCATATCTCTATAGTGCCTACATCTTTTGGAGTCTCTCATGGCAGTCATGATAAACCCATAAGAATCTTATGATTATATACCATATAAGACTGAAACTTTGACCAGGCATTCTACCTTTGTCAAATTAGAACCAACACCACTGCATTGCGCTCGAATAGTTGAGCAGCCGCTGGCCAACAATTTTTGGGCACAGATATAGATTCATTCCTCGTACTTGGTCCAGCCTCACAACCCTTCATGGTTCATTAAGAAGTCAGTCTTGTTTGGTAAGATGGAATTGGACAAAGAAAAGAGAGTGCTCGACCAGAACAACAGCCAACAAAGACTATAATAACATAGATAACTGCTTTCACTTTCCACATGAAGAATTCTTTGATTCATTTGAAAAAGTCTTTCAGTGGTGGCTAGAGGCTTTATCTTTAAAAATTTGTAAAATAGATCATGCTCATCATCGATCATCACCAGAAACATTACCTGTAGTGGAAAGACACCCATCTCTAATGCCTCATCTATTTTAGAAGCCACGATAACAATATTATGCACTCTCAAATGTTGAACTAAAGGGGTTATGGGTCTATCCCTAGTCCTAACTAACCCACTCAGTAAGCTCAGAACCTACTGATTTATGTGAGATAGCATCTGAATCAATTTTGCACCTCTCTAAGCTTGTTCTACCTCATTCTGAACTAGTACTTCTTCATCCTACACCGATACTATCCCATCCTCTACTATCAGAGGAATATCCTCAGGTGGCTTAGAAGATTCTGACCTCTTTTGAGACAGTCCTACATCTTGAGCCCTACCTCTGGTGGGCACTACTCTTGTTTCTCTACCTCTTCTTCCTCTCACCTGTTATCTACTATAAATTGCATCCCTAATGGACAATTTGGGCACCTTTTCTCTGAATTTATTTGCGTGTGTTCTTACCATCTTTTGGAAAATAAATGAAAGAAGTCAAATACAAATTTAGATCATTAGATACCTATTGGAATCAATTAATAGCACAAATAATAGAAGACTTTAACTTTTTCCTAGTATCCTTAAGCATTTTGAAGAAAAGTTTTTGTTTAACACGACTATACTATGTGTGTTCTTATATGACAAAATCAAACAAACCTAGGGATTTGATACCAACTTTGTCATGAACTAAATGGTTATGAATGGTACCCACATAAAACCTCTAATGGGAGAACCATCTAACTAAGACTTTACACAAACACATAGATAGTTTTACGATATAATAATCAACAAATAAATGTTAATCATAAACATCTCAAAAAACTGAGTGGTAGAAATGAGGAATTAACTCAAACTAACTATTACAACTCACCAAGACCCCAATGTCATTGTAGAAGAATTTCTAAAATAAAATCATATTTAAAAGAATTATCTACTAGTTAAGATGACTTAGAGTATGGCTTTGTGGTAGGAAAAACCATGTCTAGGTTGTGAATAGAAGTATGGAGTAATTAAGGAATTGGAAGATTTAGAAGGTACCTAAATAGTTGAAGTGATGACCCATGCTTTACACAAGGTTATGAACCCAGTGTTGGAAAAAGATATGTGTAATGAGATCATAAGGAAGAGTACTAATGTTATGAATAAGAATGTTCTTGTACGCGAGGTTAGATTGGATGTGTGGTTAATGTTGATTATCTTGTTTGATGTTTTTAGGGACTAGTGTTACTTGTTTTTTATCTTGTATCTGTGAAACTGTGTAACAGGTGTGAAAACTAATAAATGATAAACAATGTCTCATTGTCCAAAAATATGGACATAAACTACTATGAAGATCCACAATAACCTAAAAATAAAGTGCTTACCCTTGGATAGGCATTGCCAATTAATATTATATACAAGGTCACATTTGAGCCTCTGGAATATGGTTTGAACTCAACAATAGAAGATCACTAAGATAGTATTAGTACAAACCACTCTGTACTGGTAGGTATCAAAGGTTGGCTTAACCCAGACCTAAACTTACACATAAATAAAATAGTAAGTAAATATGACATTCAACATATGGAAAGTAATCCACCATAATAACAAGTATGTCTATATCAGGCCAACCAGTATATCCACCACAAGTTAAATAATGTCCAAAACTATACCACATGATCTTCTAGTAATTATTTTGTGGTTCAACCATCATAGATACAATATTTACAGTACTATTTGGATCTATGTCCACTCAAATTCCATAAGTGTAATACTAATATATTATTATCAATAAGATATCAATCTGACAAGAGAAGTATATTGTCTACCCTGATCATCACTACCTAATATGCATGTCACTCAAATCACTAGTCTCTCATTTGTACACATACATAAAGGGAACTTATATCACAATAGTCATGACCTCCAAGGGACCAACTTTATCTATATAGCATAATAGCGTGGTACCCGACCGTCTATAATATTAATAATATAAGTAGCTACATAAACATGGTACCCAATCCACTGAGTATGATAATAATAGGCAATTCAGTTCACTATCACTTAGGATGTACCACAGTACACCAATATCAAAAGCACACAATTTATCATGATATACTTAATCAATTTCATTGTTCTTTAGCTTCTTCATTCAAGCATTTAACAATCAATCCACAACTACAAGCATATCAAAGACCAATCCACAAATATTAAATTTAGGAGCAGGTATGAAAAGTCTAAGACTCCAATTAAAATCATAACATACCTCTATTGAAGAATCCAAATACAAGATAATCCGAAGGAGCCTTTCCTTTTCTTGAAGCTTTAGATCACTCAAGATCCAAAATAAATAGTAAAAGGATACTCAATCACTTAATCTTTAGTTCTAGACTAATAGGAATTGATCCTCTCTAATTTTACTCTTTTTCATAGCCTATACCATAGAATTTAGGGTTTTCACCCAATAAATCACCCTAAATCTCGATAACTCATGTTAAAGGGAAGTAATTCTATGCTAGGAAGTATAATCTAACAACCTAATATTAGGAAAATTTAAGACTAACCATAGGTATTTCTCATCAACTCATGAACTTAGGGACTTAAGACAAGAATTTTACCATAAACTCCAATTATAATAATTCTATGAATTAAACGAGTTAAATTATATTAGAAGGGAGTAATGATCTTACCTCAATGATTAAAATCTCCTAAAAAAAACAGAAAATTGCCTCTCTTAAGCCTAAGAATGAACTTTGGATTTTTGGAGGAAAAAAAGGTCTATGTTATGACCTAAGACTACCCCAAGTCGTAACACGGTGCTTGGAACCACAAGTGATCCCAAACTAACTCATTAACTATCATACTATTAAGCAACTAATTTATAATATATTAAATAGCTGGTTTTCCTATGCGGAAATATAATCGTGAAAAAATCTGGGAAAAATATAATAATAATACAATTTACGATCCAATAAAACTAAAGAGAAAGCTGAAATTACATGACTAACTCTAACTAATCTATGAAGCCTCAACTATACTGACTATAGATAGCTGGTACATGCCTCCAAACACTACTAATCAATACATATGAATAATAAAAATAAAGTACATGAACAACATCTAACTAGAGTCCCTGAAATAGGAGAACTTATCACCTGCTAGCTGGAAACAACAACCATCTAATCATGATGTGTGGGCTACAATTGGTTCCTACATTATGAAATAATGTAGCCACAAAAACGTATATGTGGATCAGTACTTCTTGAATGTACTGAGCAAACGGGGGAGAATGCAATAAGTAAAACTGATTTTATATGTGAAATCTTAAAGCATGCATGCTAAGTGTAAGTAGACTCACCAAGAGACTTTAATAGACTAAAAGCTGAAAAATCTTAAAACATGAGCACAAAAATAATCTGATAAGCTGGTGAATCACTACACTTAGTTTCTTAAAACTTTACTTTTATAATATAAGTAAAACTGAAGCTGGAAGACAGTAAACATAAATACTGTATGAACAGTGAGTTTGAAACTATGTGATGGAAATTACATAACTCGAGGATTTGAATATACAAATGTACTATGCACGAATGCATAAACATACAAAACCAAACATAACATATACTAAGCTGATCTGATTAACTAACTTACTAATAGATGAATACTGATCGTGTAAAACTGAACTGTACTTAGCCTGAATAACTGGACTGAAACTATAGGGTACTGTGCATATGAGATAAGGACCAATTGAACAACATGAGATAACTGAGCATGAATGCATGAAAATAGTAATATCTGAGAATGCAAGAATAAGTGTATTTCTGTTATGTCACTTAGATAAATCTAAAATATAAAGGACTGAAATCTGTATAACTGAGTATCTGAAAGTTTGTACACTTAGCCAAGCAAACCTGAACTGATAATACACTAAATACTATTCTGAGACAGTGGGAGGTATCATCTAACCAACATGCCCCAATCCGAGCTAATTGGGGTCCAACCTGTAACCCCAGTTAGAGGGTGTCAGTACCGTGCATCGAGTACTAACACTGGCTGTGTGGATCCACTAAACTGTGTCCCAAAAGACTAAAGAGTAACCTTTTACTGTCAGGAAACTCATGAGATATATGTCAACCCTAAGTTGAAAGAAAGACATCTTAAACCTATGCTGGCTACGTAGTTCTGTAACTCATGGATTGTAACTAAGGGTCAAACCCTAAACTGGCAAGAATACCCCTATCCCTGGGTTCACTCGGTGCTGAATCCTACTCTCAACTGAACTTACACTATTTACTGGAATGAACTAAGTTTAACTGAGAAGATAATTGATCATAATAACTGACTAAATGATAGTTCTCATGGTATATCTAAAATTATTCTGAAGATACTAAAATTATGTAAACAGCTAAGTATAGGGTATTCATAACCCTCCAACACTAAATAGAAATAACTATATAGACACATAAAAGCTTTGAAACCATAGTCGGGAATCATTGTTCAAAATCCAACACTTAGGCATTTCATCAAACACATGAGAGTCATGAACTTAAGCATGGGAATGGGTAAATCATGTAACAATAACATAATTACAATATTAAAACAATGAGCTAGAAATTTAACATGAAAATTTCATCATTTAAACGTGTAAAGCCTCATTCCATCAAAACATTTGTAAACACAATACATATATAGAAATTCATAATAGCTTCATGGAAATAATTCATCATAAACACAGAAAATTCATCATTTAAAACATAAAAAAAGGATTCTTGGACTCCATGGGTGAAAAGGGCCCATGGATGAACATCACACCTACCTTAAACCCTTAATCTTGAATGCGAATCACCAATCTTGATGTTTTCTTGAAAGTTCTTGGATTGGAAAACTTAAATTCTTGGTTTTCTTGGAGAGGTGGTAATTGAATTTGATGTTCTTGGAAGATGATTAGGGTTTGTTTTTGAGAAAATTGGAGAATATGGGCAAATAATGCCCTATTGAAGCTTTAATTTGTGTTTTTACAAATTGGGTCGATGGGAAAAGACATAACTAGCCCTCAGGAGATTAAATTCATAATTGGAATGTAGATTAAAAGGGCACCATGAAGCAATGAGTATCTCATCGTTATAAGCAGCATGCCGCGATGTTATTGTGGTGAGCTGCTGGAATCAAAATCCAAACACGACCCAATCCTCATGTATAAAATCTAAAACTTCCCTGAGACATGCTCCTTACACCCCTGAACATGAATTAACTCAAAAACCAACATCTTGAGGTCGGAAAGACCAATTTAAAATCCTCGAAGTTAAGAGGCCAAAAATAAGACTACATCCCCAACACTTAGCAAAAATTTTAGGCTTTAAGCCGTTTAAACTAAAAACTGAATCGAGCTAAGAATAGTATGGGGCATTATAATATCTCTTCCTTAGGAACATACATCCTCGAATGAGACTAGTTGGACTAAGAGTACTGTACTGAGACTGAGATCATGTACTGAACATACATGACTTGAAACATGATTGCATAACTGATTCTGAAACATGATACATGAACTGAATATCATGGACTTAACTGATTTCTTGAATACATGCAATGACATGAGAATGGTTATAAAGATGAGATAGAAATGAGAGAGTCAACTTATGAGTAACTATTAACTCTAGCTGGATCTGGTTTTGTGAAAAAAATATGAGAGGTTTAGGATGTGAAAACTTGGGGTATCACCATATCTGTCCCTTGGTATACTTCGTCCCCCTAATGATACTGACTTGGCTGAAATACTAAGGAAAGACTAAGATGATGCACGGGGCACTTACGAACTGAATCATGACTAAATATCTAAATCTGAAATGTGAAGCATAATTTGAACTGGATTCACAATTTACATGGATGCAAACAAACTATCACTTAGAATAGCCACATTCATGAAACTTCAAATAGTAAGACTAGATTGGAAGATGGAAAACCATAAGAACTTGTCTGTCTGACTACTAAACAGAACTTCTGGCTAAACAGACTGAATTATACTGAAATCTTATACACGACCATATATTTCACTTTAAAACTGCACTTCCCTTGAGGCTACTTAAAATATTCACATGGGCACTAATTACTCTGTATACTGAAGTCTGAGCTGAACTGATTTCTCTTACTATGTTCAAGCCTACTCGAATCTACAAAGTAGTCTCATCACACCATAATACTAGTCTGAATCATGAATTCAATAAACCTTGCGCTTTCACAACTTCTCATCTCATGAATAATTTCTATTACCACTTCAACAACTATATTCAACCCTTACTAGAGATTGACTGATGCGCAATGCATTTATCCACATATAAGCATGACATTCAAGCCTATCATCATCACCACATACGTACTTCTAAGCAAACACCTATAAAAGCATCTTTCTCATATCCTCCGAACCTTTATTATCAACAACTTCCATGCACTACCCCAAGAAAACACATGCAAAAATTTCAACTAATCATGACATATATCCAAAAACTTTGCCTCAATCTTACTTCACACTTACAGCCTTAGCTAAAGCAAGCATACAACAATCTTTCATCAACAAGAAATATTTACTCTCTCCCATCTAAATAATTGTTCATCATCACTAGCTTGACCTAAGGAGAGGTCACTAAAAGGTTAGAACATGAGGACCTAAAGCATGCAATAATACTATGCATAATTGGGATACTTAACTGAGGCCTGAGGAATAGAGTATCCACAACAAGAATTAATTACAAAGATCAAAACTGAGGATATACATGACATAATCTGAATTTAACTGATCATTAAGAGTGTAGCATGGGTACCTGGAACTGAACATACTGTAAATCATGAGTACATTAGTCATGAGCTATATGACTTGAGTTTGGAGTTCACAAATTTTAGGAATATGATCCGTACTGCTGAATAAACTAGAACTCCTCATACAAGGAACTGGGAGAGTACATGATTCTCTATTATATGCATGAACATGAACTATGATCATGGAGCTAACATGTAAGGCATGAGTAGATATCATGATGACTGAAGAACAAAACTTTGCACTAAGATAAGAATAGGTCGGGCATCTTCCTCCCCTACTGATGTTCTACAATACTCTGGCATCACTGCTACAATCCAAAAACCTGACTTGGTTACTTATTTTATAATCTCCCTCTTACCTTTAAGTCATCATTATAGGTCTATGGACCCATTTAATAAACTATAAACTAAACTGCAACCACTTTACTCTAGATCCCGAGATATACAATACAGATAAATACTAAACTCAACCTAGAAGACTGTATCTGAAAGTGTAAAACCCACTGCTAATACTTTATTTTGAGATACAACTCTTAGCTTTCTATTACCCCAACAATCATCACACAATAGCTTAAACACAAACTAATTTAAAATTTTTAAGAGTAACACCAAACACTGAGCTCACAGTATCAAGAGTTTCAACTCTTCTTTCGATTAGCTCAATCTTCAAAGATTCAAAACATAGATTCTAACACTTAACATAGATATCCCCAAATATTTAATGAACCATAATAAATTCCTTCATGGCTTACTAAAATAACATCTTTAAACTTATATTTTCAAGTCAATATACATAAATTCTTGCATACACCGCTTCAATCCTACTGATTCACTTTTCATACAACTAGCCCCATGGATACATGATCTGCTCAATCCAGATAACACTATCCCCATCTTACTACTGCTAAACTTTTGGGTTCATGCTTCTAACGCTAAATCATATACTATCATAGAATTCTAAGGAGGGATCTAAAAGCACATCTGATTTTGGCTTAGTGCACAATTTTCATGAACATGAATAAGACTTTCAAACTTTAGAACTTAAAAGCACTGCTGGGATACTTTCTAGCCTACGTGTAATCCCATAACTGTCTGTGGACTATCTGAAAAAGTTCTGTCTCTAGAAATTTAAGCTTCACTATTTCTATTACCTTAAAATAAGGCAGAGTTGACATGAATGGAGAAAGATAAGGATCTATATAAATTTCATAGAGAACACTTCTACTACAAGATCTAAGAAATAAAAGAAGGAAAATATTTCCTAAATGCCTTGTAGTATCTCGTAGAAAAGTACAGAAGTCTTCGTACCGTTCTGCAAGACTCTACTAGATACAGCTTCATAGAGACCCTAGGAAACTTGAACTTTAGGCTCTGATACTAAGTTTTTCATGACCCGAGACTACCCTCTAGTCGTAACACGGTGCTTGGAACAACAAGTGATCTCAAACTAACCCATGAATTGGCATACTATTAAGGAACTAATTTATAATATATTAAATAGCTGGTTCTGATGGGCAAAAATATAATCACAGCAAAATCTTGGAAAAATATAATATTGATACAATTTACAATCTAATAAAACTGAAGAGAGAGCTGAAATTACATGACTGACTCTGACTGACATCTATGAAGCCTCTACTATACTAACTATAAATAGCTAGGATGTGCCTCCAACCACCACAAATAGATACATATGAATAATAAAAAATAAAGTACATGAACAACATATGACCGGAGTACCCAAAATAGGAGAACTCATCACCTGCTAGCTGGAAACAACAACTATCTGATCATGATGTGTGGGCTACAATTGGTACCTATATTATGAAATAATATAGCCACGCAGAAATATATGTGGATCAGTACTTCTTAAATGTACTGAGTAAGCGGGGCTGAGTGAAATAAGTAAAACTAATTTTTTATGTGAAATCTTAAAGCATGCATGTTAAGTGTAAGTAGACTCACCAAGAGACTGTAATAGACTGAAAGCTGAAAAATCTTAAAACATGAGTACAAACATAATCTGATAAGCTGGTAAATCACTACACTTAGTTTCTTAACACTTTACTTTTATAATATAAGTAGAACTGAAGCTGAAAGACAGTAAACATGAATACTGTATGAACAGTGAGTTTGAAACTATGTGATGAAATTACATAACTCAAGGATTTGAATATACAAATGTACTGTGCATGAATGCATAAACATATAAAACCAAACATAACATATACTAAGCTGATCTGATTAACTGACTTACTAATGGTTGAATACTAAGCCTGAATAATTGGACTGAAACTATAGGGTACTATGCATATGTAATAAGGACCAACTGAACAACATGAGATATCTGAGCATGAATGTATGAAAATAGTAATATCTGAGAATGCAAGAATAAGTTTATATCTATTATGTCACTTAGATAAATCTAAAATTTAAAAAACTAAAATCTGTATAATTGAGTATCTAAAAGTCTGTACACTTATCCAAGCAAACCTAAGCTGATAACACACTAAATACTATTCTGAGACTATGGGAGGTATTATCTAACCGATATGCCCCAATCCGAGCTAGTTGGGGTCCAACCTGTAACCCAGTATAAAGGGTATCAGTACCATGCCATGGGTACTAACATTAGCTGTGTGGATCTACTAAACTATACCAAAGAAGTAAAGAGTAACCCTTTATTGTCAGGAAACTCATGAGATATATGTCAACCTTAAGTTGGAAGAAAGATATCTTAAACCTATGTTGACTACGTAGTTCTGTAACTCATGGATTGCAACTAAGGGTCAAACCTTAAACAGGCAGGAATACCTCCATCCCTGGGTTCACTTGGTGTTGAATCCTACTGTCAACTGAACTAATACTATTTACCAGATTGAACTAAGTTTAACTGAGCAGACAACTGATCATAATAACTGACTAACTGATAGTGATCATGGTATATCTGAAATCATTCTGAAAATACTAAAATTATGTAAAGTGATAAGTATCGGGTGTTCATAAACCTCCAACATTGAATGGAAATAACAATATGGACACATAAAAGGTTTGAAACCATAGTAGGGAATCATTGTTAAAAATCCAACACTTAGGCATTTAATCAAACACATGAAAACACATGAACATAAGTATGTGAATGGATAAATCATGCGATAATAACATAATTACAATACTAAAATCATGAGTTAGGGATTTAACATGAAAATTTCATCATTTAAACGTGCAAAGGCTCATTCCATCAAAACACTTGTAAACACAATACATCAATCAAAATTAATACGGTTTCATGGAAATAATTCATCATATACATGTAAAATTCATCATTTAAAACATAAAAAGGATTCTTCGACTCCATGGGTGAAAAGGGCCCATGGACGAACATCACACATACCTTAAACCCTTAATCTTGAAAGAGAATCACCAATCTTGATGTTTTTTTGAAAGTTCTTGGATTGAAAAACTTAAATTATTAGTTTTCTTGGAGAGAAGATAATTGAATTTGATGTTCTTAGAAGATAATTAGGGTTTTTTTGAGAGGAAATTGGAGAATATGGGCAAATAATGCCCTAATTAAAGCTTTAATTTGTGTTTTTATGAATTGGGTCGATGAGAAAAGGCATAACTGCCCCTCAGGAGATTAAATTCATAAATAGAATGCAAATTAAAAGGGTACCACAATGCTGTGAGTGTCTCATCACTATAAGTAGCGCGACGCAATACTATTGCATTGAGCTGCTGGAATCAAAATCCAAACATGACCCAATCTTCATCTGAAAAATCCAAAACTATACTGAGACATGCTTCTTGCACCCCTGAACATGAATTAACTAAAAAAATAACATCTTGGGGTCGGAAAGACCAAGTTACGAATTCTCTAAGTTAAAAGGCCAAAATTAAGACTAAGTCCCCAACACTTAGTAAAATTTTCAGGCTGTAAGCCCCTTAAGCATGAAACTAAAATCTGAAAAGGAATCATGCACTATGTTTCTCGATGATTGCCACAACAGCCACTTGAACACTACAAAGGTCCCGCTATGGTGGTTGGACAACAATCTCACTAGCCTCACTATAATAGTGGTATGCCCGCATATCATGACCTAATTTGTGAGATTTTCCTTTTTATGTGATTTAATAAGTTTTCCCATTCTCCTCGTTTTTACATATTGATTTTGAGGTGTGGGGATGGTTGATACAGTCCCTGATGCATTAATAGATAATTTGGAAGATTTTGATACTTTTTAAGTCTTTTAAAAGCTAGTTTGACGTTGTTCAACATTTGATGTTTCAAATATCGAATGGCAATTTTTATAGTTTTATTAGGCTAGGATGTCAAATTTGGGTTAGTAGCGGGGTTGGTTCAGGTTAAGAACTTTTATTTTACATTTTAACCTTTCATTTAAAAACTAGTGAAAATTTGTAAAAAAGAGTCCTGACGTTCAATTTGTTGAAAATGACTTCATTTTGAAAATTCAACATTTCCATTGAGTTTAAAACATTAAAAATAGTCTAGTAGAATATATGATTTGTTCCAATAGGTCACGAACAAATCCCGAGGGTCCCTTTAGAGATATTTCTTCACTTGGAAAATCTATTGGTGCAATATTTTCTAGTTTATCAGGACCTTGATGGTGATCTAGTGGTCAAGTGTCACAATCGCGGGCCTCGATGAATAGCATTCATCGTGATCACGTGGTGGTGGTACCGTAACCGTGATGGTTTAATTAGCAAATCGAGTTCGATTGACTCATTGCAATTGTGAGGACTATCTACGCGATTGCAATGAACAACTTAATTATTGGTCAATGTTGACCCTCACAATCACGAGGCACTATTCACAGAAAAGTAAATACTTCTTTCTTGCAATTTATACCATTTTTGAACCTCCAAGCTTTGAAAAAGATAATTTTACTAGGTTTCTTCATGATTTTTGTGTGGGTAATCTCTAAATACATGTTCCTATTATTTCCTATAGAATATGTCTCTAAAAACACCCTTTAATCTTGATTTCAAAGTGGGTTTTTAGATTTTTGTTGGTAAAGCTTAAAAATAATTTTTCTTCGATTTGAACCTCTTTTTAAATTCATTTTCATGTGGGTTTTCAACTATAGACTCTTACAACCTTGGAGAATTCTTTTAAAAAATAAAATTCTATTTTTACCCCTTTTGGTTTTTGAATCCATTTTTCGAACGCGTTTTGGACTCGTCTTCAATATATTCAATATGGGTATCATTAGCTATTTTATAATTTGTAGTTGTTATGTTTGTATAATTAGTTGATTGTGCAAATATTCAAAAAGGTAAAGCTCATATTGAAGGACTTTAGGCTTGAATTTTGATGCTTAGAGGTAGGTCATGGATTAACTTTCTTTAAATCGGACTAGGTAGTTAATAAATAAGTAAATCATGCTATGAGTTTGGAGAAATAACTATGGTATTGTATTTCTACATTATTATTACTATTATGTGCCCTTGAGAGGGATTATATTCTTATTGTTATTTACTTGCGATATCATATATTGTGTGTTGCTGGTGTGGGGGCTTTATTTAACATCATTGGCCTTGTTTGTGCATTTAAATACCTTTATTCTCAATGTGATGCTCATGTGGGGTCTTTATGATGCCTGTGTGGGGGCTTGATGATGCCCATGTGGGGGCTTGAATAGATATTATAGGCCATATTGAGCATTATTTTCCTTTATCATGATATAAATACACGAGTTATGGGCTGATATGATATTAGTGATGTCTTATATACATATTTATTTCAATGGTGTCAAACTAGAGATGATATCATAAAATATTAACATATTGAGTTTATTTTTGGGATCACTTATACACGTATTAACTGGATTTGCTATTTTTATTTTGATTTGATTATGACTATTATATCCTCATTTCGTACATTCACATTCATGAGATATCGGTATCATTGAGAAACACTACTTTGAAATAAAATGAGATATTTTCATCAAGACCTTGATCCAAGAATACAAGCCAAAGAGGTGGTCAAGGTTTTGAGATGGTATACGGGGTCCAAACCCTCTATAGGTTCTAGTTTGGGAGCATTTAGGATCGGTACGTATGTATAGAAAGTCATGAGAGGACTTCCAAAAGATTACTTCATCATTCATTACATTACAATGCATATGCATCTTTTGTATTTCTTTTGTGTGTTCTTGGTGTGTAAATAGTTTATACTTATCTTTATGAATAATTGCTTCTATTTGATGTCAGGTATATATATTAGAAATTTTAGTAGAGAGGGTGTGAGCTAGTATTTGGGAATTTTTTGGTTTGCAGGTGATGTACTCATAGTACTTTCTTTACTTGTATTATTTTCTACTTTGCTTAGTCGGCCTATGATACCAACTAAGATAAGTGGAACGTACACACTTCTACTGTGCCCTTTCAATGCAGATCCTAGTAAGAGTACGATATATGATGGTTGTGTTTTTCAAGGATTAGTCAGATCTTCGTGGTACCATAAAGTTCGGGGAAGATTCCAGGTCTTATCCTATTTTATTGTCTTTATTTATGTTTTAAAGACAAACATTTGTATTTCAGTTTTTTGGATGTTGTACTTAGATGTTCTACACTTTTAAAACTATTTTCTTGAAGATATTATGGTATTATTGTAGGCTTCCACTATATTTATTTATGGGTTGACCGAACTTTGTTCTAGAAGTCTTTTTTGTCTTACTTCATGTATCAATTTGATCTTTTTTCCTTTTTGATGTTTGGCTTATCTACTAAGGTTGGGTCAATATAGATTCAATCATGACCTCAACTTTTAGGTTGGGATAAATTGGTATCAGTGCTTTAGTTTCATCAGTTTCATAAGGGTAAGAGAAGGATGTCTAGCAAAGTCTTACGGATCGGTACGTTAACATCTGTATCTATCTTTGAGAGGCTATAAGATTCTTTAGGAAAAACTTTTCTAGTTTGATTCCTTGTCATGTGGGTTTTTCAAACCTAATGTACTAAGCATATATTCCATTCTTTTCTATGCAGATGGTGTGGATTAGGTCTAGGGATACTGAGTCGATACTAGATATAGAAGCCTCAGTTAGAGGACAAAGTAGGAAAGGTAGAGGACAAGCTTGAAGAGTTACTCCAGCTACAAGACATTCTAGGGAGGCCTTTCTCGAGACTAAAGTTGAGTATGCTTGAGATGATTATCAGATAAGGGCGCGAGGTTAGCTTAGGTTCTATAAAGTTCATTTGACACCCCTGAACTTCAAGACTTATTGATTTACCTCTTGAGTCATTTGGAGGGCATTACCTTTAGTGTACCTTGTATTCCTCACACTTTAAGTTATGTTTCACAATCTATACTAGCATCTGCTTATGGTATTCCTACTCTAGGGGTACAATCATAATCTATTGTACTCTTTTATGTTGATTAATTACCTGTTATACTTACTATTCCTTAGTTTCTTCAGGTACTATGATGTCTTCTGATGATCAACAGAGATATGAATGGTTTATTCGCTTGGCTTCTCCCAAGTGTAGTGGAACAATTAGCGAGGACGCCTATGAGTTTCTTATTTATTGCCATGAAAAGTTACATAATCTTGGATCCCTAAGTCTCATGGAGTTAATCATACTACCTATCAGTTCGCGGATGTGGCTGGATATTGGTAGAGATTATGTTTTACTTGTAGGCCATTGGGTTCACCTGTTATGACTTGGGCTCAGTTTTCTAAGGCCTTTTTATAGAGGTTTGTGTCATACACCTTGAGAGATCAAAATGTGGGATGAGTTTTATCACTTGGAGAAGGGATCCTTTTCTATTGCCAAGTATGAGTCATGTTTTCTGCTCTAAATAGATATTCAGCAGCTAGTATCTCCACCGAGTCTATGAGGATTCAAAAGTTTGCTAAGGGGTTAGAGGGTCCTTATCAGTTGGATACTACACAAACTGTTGTTTTAGAGTCTTCTTTTTAGAGTATTATCGAGCATGCCAAGTTGATCGAGTCTATTACCTAGGATACTCAGAAAGGTACCAACAAGGTGAGTTTAGTGGTTGTGCCACTTGAGGTAGAGATTTCTCCAATAGAGTTTCTCATAATTAAAAAGATAGTATAGTGTAAGATTTTTATAAGGATGAGGTGTTGGACCTTTAGGTTCTACGACTTTAGAAAGCCAGGCATCAGGTTATATGGATGGAGGTTCACCCCACTAACCATCTTCGGACACTATATCCCCACATGATAAAGGAATTGGTCATACTCTTACTCCTCCTACCTAGTGACTTGGAATCAGGATTAGCTAGAGATTCTGATTGAAGTGGTGAGCTTCCATACTTTGAATGACTCTATTTTAGAATTATGGTTTCTTTTACACTTTACTATTTCTTTGATCCTTATTTTGGCTATGGTCGGGGGCATGTCCCGACTGGATATTTCTTTGGTTTTGACTAGAGGCTTTGTTTGGACTACTGTGGGCAAAGAGGTGTCTATATTTGTAGTAGCATTAGTATTGGTATTGGAAGTGATACCGACATTGGTTGGTTTGGTTATAGACTCATTTTAATGTCTTTAAATTGATATTTTCTTAAGTTATTGCACTCTATCATTTTATATGTTGGAAATTCATTTGGCTTTGGGGGTGTGCTGTGGTTGGGTTGGTTAGGTGCAGGGGGTACTCTTCAGTCCATGTGGGATTTGAGATACCCTTCACGTCTAGGCCCTAGTTTGGGTTGTGATAGCCTATTACTTAGTTATAGTACTTCTCCATGGCTTACAACAGAGGTTCAAATTCAAAAAGTGGATATTTATTTTTAAGCTCGATATCGGTTAAGCTTTGGGTGTAGTAACTTTTTTCCAACACAAAACTAATCTATTAATATTAGTCCTTTTAAGTACTTGTTTGTACAATTATTTCTAAGGAGAGGTTTAATATGGCTGCTATCTTGCCCTAGACATTGCTTTTGGGGAACAAAAAAATAAGACCTCTCTTGATTTCCCATACTTGATCACACAGTTATTCTATCATACAAAGATCTCCTTAAACAAAAAATGGATCTCAAGTACATTTCTATTTCCACTATCGACATTACAAAACTTGAGATTGTTCAAAAAGTTAAAAAGAAGAAAGTCTAGGCGGATGATTCCTTGACAACAAATTTTTGTTCATTCGATACTGGTGACAATAAGCCTACTCCTGATACCACTATTGTTCCTACCCCTCCTGGGTTAGTTATAACTCTATCTTCTCCAGTTCCATTCTAAGGTACATCATTACAACAACCTCGACCCAGTGTCCCCACTCCTTAGCCTTTTACTATTTTAGGTTCTTCGAGAGCGCCACTGACTTAGGTCGACATTACGTAGATGGGGAAGTTAGCTTATTCTAGTGAAATGAGGCCAACTATATTGGAGTAAGAGTTAATTGGTATGATTGTTTCTACAGTGAAATCCACTATGTAGCCAATTTATGATATGCTATGGGGTATTTGTGAGACCTTATAGATTTTTTTAGGAGGTTCCACGATTTGAGTGCTTCTTAAATGTCTGCTATACCTAAGGACGTGATGGAGATGCAGGATAAGTTAGCTTTCCTTTGGAAGTATGTGGAAGAGATCTGATTCCCTGATTTGTTATATCTATATGTAGCTTCATCCTAGACACTAGCTCTGGTTCCTACATCTGTTCAAAATGATGACCCAACAATTGAGGAAGAAGATGCAGAAGAGGATGACTATGCTTTCAATGAGGATGTTGATGAAGCTTAGATTCAGGGATAATTGAGGAGCATGGTTACACTGGTATGTAGGTTGAGACTCAGGTAGCAAAAAAGATTGATAAGTATACTTATAGGTAGGAGATTGATTACGCTATACTTGCTGCTATATTAGAGATTTGTACCTCCAGTTTAGTTTCTTCCATAGAGACAAAGAATACTATACTAGATCCACTCTTATAGGACACACTTAGAGCTGATCTAAGATCTAATGCCAAAATAGTGTCGACTACTATGAATGAGCCGCTGCTGCAGGCTTAGCCATGTTCAGGGAGTCCCTTTATCTCATTCTCCTATTCTTGTTTTAAGGCTATTGCATTGTAGAAAATAGACATTTTCTACCTAGGGATACAATGTTTATTTTGGATTTGTAAAATTTGGATCTTGATATTTGGTTCTTTTTATACATATGTACTAATGCCCAAAGGATACTTTAATGTGTCATTTGGTTTTTAATATTTAAGTGTGTGGTGTGTGATGCTTCAATTTTATTTCTTTGCTTTTTACTTTTTCTTTGTAGCTCATAATTAGTCAGAAATAAAATTCTCTTAGCATACGTACTAAAGAGAATAGTGTACTAGTAATAGAACACTTTGATTCAAATAGTACTCTTAGGGGAGATATTCACATGCTCAACTCTTAAAAATGATAAATCATTGTGCAATGCTACAATTTTCAAAATGTGCCTATTTTTAAAAATTTTCTTTTTTTCATTTAACTAGTTAGGCACTTATTATTTGTGAACATCCGCATCTTATTTGACTACTTGAGTTCCTTTATTGACATATGCAATGAATGTGGTTCATCGATCGAAGAAGGGTGCATCAAGTATTTGATTGAGTGCCATGTTTGGGTGAGAGTTCTGCCTAATCTTGCTCATTGAGTTTACCTCCTCCTTTCTCAAGCTATGATTTTGCAATGTTGGAGAAGTGATCCTAGGCCTTTGATTTTAAGTGAACCTCCAATTTTACAATAATATCAATCCTATTATAAAGTGAGTGACCAATGTTGTCAAAAATTCAAGCCTTGGAACCTCTTTCTTGGATAACTTAATTACATGCCAAAACCCATTTTTCAAAGTCCTCTCTTTTGAACCTAACCCTTTCTTTAAGAATTTAGGTGAGATCAAAAACCAAATTAAGTTTGAAATCTATGTTGGGGTTGGTGGATCTCCCAGGCTAGACTTGTGATTGAAAACTCTTGGATTTTGCCTCCTTCCTAAGTATCTTAGTACTCTTCATGAATAGTAAAAAAGAGGAAAAAATTTGAAAAAGATTTGAATAAGAGTGTAAATTGTGTTAATAATAAGTTTTTGTGATTCAAAGAATAGAAGGGATAAAATAGCACAAAAGCATTTGAGAATTGATCCTTGAATGGATTTTGAAGAGTAAGATTTGGGAAATAAGGTATATTCAGTATGGACTTCAGTGTCCCTACCTTGAATGATGCTTACGTTACAAGCTGAAGTAAGACCATAGTAATCTCCAAAGTAGCACACTTATATGTGGTGAAATGAAGCTTATGCGCAAGCCTATTGTGTGGTTCTCATGTGCATGATTATCTTTTGGAGTATGAGTTATTTGTGATGGTCCTTTGTTTTATTGATGATTTTTTCTAGTGTGACATGACATCTTTGTGTGAGGGCACTTGATTACATTATTTGTTCGCTCTTTGATATGGGTTAGAGTCTATGAGCATATGCGAGGTATAGTAATATTTAGTCAATATTTGAGGCTCGTTGTTCACAATATGAGTGTTTGATAGGTCAGACTTATGCCAATGTTTTCAAAACTAATAGGGCAAAGTATTTTCGCAAAAGGAATAAGTGTTAAATCTCCCTATTAGTACCATTTGTAGGCATTATTGATTTTGTTGTGTGTGGATTAGTTTACTCGAGGATGAGCAAAGATTTAAGTTAGGGGTGTTGATGAGTCAACAAATTGCAACTCATTTGACCTAAAATAGTGAGAAATTACATCCTCAATTCTAATTTGATTGTGATTTAATGTTGTTTTGGTTTTGTTTTAGTTTTAAGGCCAAGAATTGGTTGAAATGGAATAAAAAGCACAGAAATAGAAGACTAGAGCTAAAAATGCAAAAGAGTATCGCAAAGGCAAATTGGAGCATCTCCAAACCTATTTGCGTATTGCCAAACTAAAGGTTCCATCACTAATTCTAACAATCCAAGCCATGTAAATTTTTGACAAAATGATGATGAAGGATACAATTTAATGCATCACCAAATAGATCAGCGAAGCATGGTTTCATCCACAAAGGCAACAAATCTCGACACCTAGATCTCAATTTCAATGTTAAATCAGTGAGCCTAGGACAATTTGGCACAACACTAATATCTTTTACGATGGAAAACTGCTCAACCAAATTGGATATAATGGCCCTTTTGTAATTTGAAGCTCATTTTTGCTGAATCTATATAAGCCTTTTTGGCAAATTGGAACCCTTTCTTTTTTCATATTTCTAAATTTAAAGCTTGTTATCAAACCCCAGTTGGGATATTAACTATTTTTACTTGGAATTTTAATTTTTTGGGTAAAACATTTGGATTCTTTGTTAAATTTTGATGAAGAATAAGGTATATCCCCTCTTTCTTTATAATGAGTAGCTAATTTCCCAATCTTGGGGTTGTCCATGATTAAATATTGATTGTCTTATGGGTATTGATCACCTTCGTATTTGATTGTGTTTTAAGATTTTAGCTACGTCTCAATGTATTAATTTATAGATTGAGGTTACATACTTAGTCTATGTGTGGATCCCTTGTCCTGCATGAAAGAGAATACAAGAGTGATAAGATTTAGTTGACAAAACTTGAGTTATACTCATTTGAGAAGTGGTGCTAGGAATAGACCAACCCATTTTGAGGTTATTGGTTGCTTGGTAGTATAGATACATGGCTGTATGAAAGAAAATCATGTGAAATTTTGTATTAGATTCAGAAATTACCACTAATATATAAGGCCAAGCCTTGTCATAACTAGCAATCAAGTTAGGTGCACTTTTACTTACCCACACATATAGTCATTTTTAAGAATGCCTAATACCAAGTACTTTAATCAATTGATTACATATTTTTGCATTCATTTTTGATAATTTGAAATTAAACTTGATAATATAAACACAAAATTGATTGAAAACCCCCCTCTATTTTACTTTATTAAAATATTTTAAGCATTATGTGCAAACTCATAGTCACTTGTGACACATGAGAGTGAAACTTTCATATTTGATTGTGTTATAAGATTTTAGCTGTGTCTCTATGTCTTAATTTATAGATTGAGGTTACATACTTAGTCTATGTTTGGATCCCTTATCTTTCATGAAAGAGAATACAAGAGTGATAAGATTTAGTTGACAAAACTTGAGTTATACTCATTTGAGAAGTGGTTCTAGAAATAGACCAACCCATTTTGAGGTTATCGGTTGCTTGGTAGTATAGAAACATGGCTGTATGAAAGAAAATCATGTGAAATTTTGTATTCGATTCAGAAATTACTACTAATATCTAAGGCCAAGCCTTGTCATAACTAGCAATCAAGTTTGGTGCACTTTTACTTACCCACACATAAAGTCATTTTCAAGAACCCCTAATACCAAGTACTTTAATCAATTGATTACATCTTTTAGCATTCATTTTTGATAATTTGAAATTAAACTTAATGATATAAACACAAAATTAATTGAAAATACCCTCCATTTTACTTTATTAAAATATTTTAAGCATTATGTGCAAACTCATAGTCACTTGTGACACATGAGAGTGAAACTATTGCTCTTATTCCCTGTGTATTCAACCATGACTCCTAAGTTGGGTAAAATGTTTCTTATGGTTGTTGTAACGCCCCAAATGTGGTACCCGGAATGCTACACAGTGCTCATGATCCCGAAGGGCCACAAGCTAACCCATGACTGATATCTATACCTGAACACTACATAATATACTATATAGATGCAAAATAAAAGGCTGAAAGGCCATAAGGTTCAAGAATGTAACATAACTGATAAAAACATAACATCTGGGTGGGGTACGAAATACCCAAAACAACTAAAATAAACTGTCTGAACATAATAGTCTGAAAAGCCTCTAACTGTCTGAATAAGGAGTTGATAGGACGTGTCCCCAACTAACTCCATCTACTGAAAGATAAACAGAATTAATGAAATAACTCATAATATCTTCCTCGAATAATGATGACTCACTGCTAAATCTGGCGACTACTGATGCTCTATAACTCGTGCTTCTAAACCTAGGGTATAAGACACCATAACGCTAATGTGTCAGTACATTTGAATGTACTGGTATGCAAATAAGGTAGGCTAAATATAAAGGGCCCACATGCATGAACTATACTAACTGACTGGATAACATAAACATGAGAATATATGCATGAATACATAATAACTATAACTGAGTTCGTAATAACATGATTACTGAATCTGAGTACTGATAACATGAGATGTGGATAACTGATACTGAGTGAGTGTATTTGACAGTCTAGGTTCTGATGGAACTAGCTGAGTTCCGTACTGTTCTGAGTTGACTGCATCTGACAGTCTTGAATTCTGAAGAACTATCTGAGTTCTATTATTGAGATTGAATCTGAAACTGTTACTGTGGGAAGTAGTCATCTAACCTATATTCCCCTAATAAGCTATTATAGATGGATTGGGGTCCAATCTATAGCCCCAATTGGAAGGGTGTCAATACAGCGCCACTGGTATGGACAAGCTGTGGGTGACCCTCATCTGATAGTATCCCCAAAAGAGAATGGTGGGACCCTCATCTGACAGTGTTTATCTACCTCATCAGCCCTCATCTATTAGTGTTTATGTTTTAACCTATGTTGTATACATAGTTCTAGAACGCAAGGATTTCTTCTAAGGATCACACCCTCAACTGTCAGTGTGTGTCCTCATTCTTGGGTTCACTCAGTGCTAAATCCTACTCCTATCTAAATAGACACTGAATATAATTAACTGAACTGAACGGGACTGAGTTCATTGAGTTTCGTTGATTGATGGAATACTATAGATATTACTGAATTACTGAGCTTTCTGAGATTACTGGGATTACTGAGTTTACTGAGTTTTCCTGAGTCACATGACTGACTGAATTCTGCTGAACTTGGCTTGACTGAGGATATCGTGAAAACATGACACTAGCTCTAGGGACATAACTAAATTATCGGGTATTAGATACACCCAGGACTCGATAGCATAATAGTAATTCATGGCATAAATTCTAAAGCACAACAATGGCTACACACATATCCACAATCCATTGACTAAGACATTTCATCAAACACTTGACATGCATGAACTTGTATATTAATGGGGATTTCATATTATCATACTAGTAAGACACTTTTCCTTCACATAGGCATTTAATCAAACACATAGTGAGCATAGTATATGTAGACTACATTGCACCACAAGTAAACATCATGATTCAATTCTAGTTTCACAATTCAAGGGTTTAAAACATAAGTTCACATAAATCTACACATATAATAACTAATTCCACATAAAATTTATCACCAAACATGGATTAGAATTCAATTGGTCATTATCAACATGAATGAAAATAAACCCAACATGGAATTCATAAAAAAAATCCATATACTTAAACTTTGAAAAGAGATTCTTGGGCTTGATGGATGAAAGAAGTCCATGAATGAACACTATGCATACCTGAGTTAATGAATCTGGATGGATTGATGGAGAGTTCTTGTGATTTGGCCCTTGAATTTGAGAACTAGGGTTCTTGTTCTTGAGAGAGAGCAACTCAATTTGGAAAAAATAGAGTGAATAATGATATTCTTAGGTCATGTAGGATTAAATTTCGTGTTTAAGACTGAACTAAAATCATGGAAAAAAACCCATTTAACCCTGGACGCGTCTTTTGATTTTTGTGAAAATTTTCCGACTTAGGCCCCTGGCGCGATGCGGCGCTTTCACGGAGCTTCACTGGAATTTGACAATTGGGATTTGGGATCCCTCCTCAACGCGATAAAATTGTAGAGTCTTGCTGGAAATTGACAAATGTCATTTTGGCTTATGGCGCAATGCGCCACTGGCTGAAATGGCGGTGTTTTACGACTAAAACTTTAAATCACCATAACTTCTTACCCGATTATTGAATTTAGGCAAATTTTTGTTTTGATGGAAAGCTTATTTAATTTTTCACGTGCTAAAAAATGAAAATCTTGAAAATACCGCATGTATAAAAGTGGATTCATCTTTAAAAAAAGTCTTTGACATTTTTGGGATGAATTTAAGCTTGGTAGAAGTACGGGGTATTACAGTTGTATTCATTCATTTCTAGGGTGTATTTTCTTTTTATCACAAAGTATGTGGCTAGACTTCTTTCATTGTCCAAATATACCATCACTAGCATTTCCATGAAGTTTGAAAAGTCATGAAGTTTGTTAAGGATTTGAATATGTATTACCAGTTGAAGATGACTTAATTAGTTGTTTATAGAGGTTTTTTGATAGTATAGTAGAACATGCAAAGATGATTTATACCATTCTCTAGTGTATTAAAAGTGGTAATGCAAATAGGATACGTTAATAGGGTAATTTCAGTGGTCATTCATCTCGAGGTAGGTATTTCTCAGTCGAGGTTCTCAGGTTACCATAGTACACTAGTTTAGGTAGCTTTGTAGGGTTTAAATAGAATATTTAAGGGTTTTAAGAATTTGAGTGGTTAGAATAGATCATATAGTCTGAGAGTCTCATTCTAGTTTATCAGGTTATAGAGGGTGTTATGGTTTTCCTGGGTCCTCATAACATGATTCATCTAGTAGGGGATGATTTGTGCATGATGAGCATGTTCACTTAGTTAGGGATTATCCTCAGTATGCATTGATTACTCCCTTATAGGTTTTTGAGCTTCAACTTTGCTTGACTCTAGTGTCAACAATTAGAGGAGGTATGGCACTCAATTGTGGATTAGAGCTTCAGATGTTTCAAAGATAACTTTTTTGATAAGGTATGGCCATTATGAGTTCTTAGTTATGTTTTATAGATCTACTAATGGCTTGTAGCATTTACAGAGAACATAAGCAGAGTGTTTTAACCTTATTTTTTTGGGATTGTGTTCATCGATGATATCTTTTTTCTATTTGAATGAGGAACTTAAGAACCATACTTCAGATATTGAAAGATGAAAAGATTTATTCCAAGTTCTCTAAGTGTGAGTTTATGTCTGATTTTGTTTCTTTCTAGGGTCAGGTGGTGACAAAGGATGGTATCATAGTCGATCCGTCCATGGTAGCAGTGGTGTGTGATTGGGATAAACCTACTTCTCCTATTGAGATTTGGAGTTTTAATGGGTCAGCAAGTTACTATTGATAGTTTGTGCAGGGCTCTCTCATATTTCAACTCTTTTGACTAAGTTGACTTAGAAAACATTGTTTTTTGGTGGTTTGATGATTTTGAGATGAGATTTTAAAGGCTTAATAAGTTGTTGACTTTGGATCATATCTTAGTCTTGCCTAAGAAGGATGTGGGTTTCACTATATTAAGCAATGCTTTTGGAGATGTCTTAGGTGGTGTGTTGAAAAACATGGTAAAGTTATTGCTTATACTTCTCACTAGTTGATGGTCCATGAGAAGAACTACCCTACTCATGATTTGGAGTTAGCTAGTTGTGTTAGTGTTGAAAATATGGCATCACTAATTATATGTAGTGCATTATGATATCTTTTACGATTTTTATAGCCTTTAGTACTTCTTTACTCAGCAAGATCTTAATATGAGACAACATAGATGGTTAGATTTTCTTAAGGATAATGATCTCACTATTCTTTATCATTCGAGCAAAGATAATGTAGTAGAAGATGCCTTGAGTTGGAAGACAATGTGTATGGATAGTTTGGCTTATCTTATAGTGGAGGGGCGACCTTTAGCCTTAGATAAATAGTATACAGGCTGTATGATAAAGACGATGATTCTTCCCGAGTGGAAGAGGGAGTGGATTAGTATGGAGTTTGTGGTTGGTCTACCCCCGACTTTGGAAATATTTGATTCCATTTAGGTAATTATGGATAGGCTGACTAAATAAACACACTTCTTACTTGTGAAGGTCAATTATAATATGGAGAAGTTGGCCAAGATCCATATTTGAGAAATTGTTTAGTATCATGGTATATGTATCTCTATTATTTCTGATAGAGGTACTCAGTCCCTCTAGTTTTTGGAGTTATATGTACAGTGAGTTCGATACTCAGCTTGAGATGATCATTGATTTTCACCCTCTAATGGATGGCCAGTTATAGTGGACCATTCAGGTGATAGATGACATTATAGCAAAACTGAGAAGTGAATTAAGTACCATGGTCTGAGATGATGGATAAAGGAATCCCGTGGAGTCTTACTAACTCAAAGACATACAACTTAGCATAATCTTCAATTGTATCCGAGGTCGTGATCGACAAGAAATAGGCTGATTTTGTTCATTTGATCCTCTAGGATCCAAATCAAATCATACTTATGTCTGGTGCAAGGAAGTCTCGTAGTAAAATCCATATTGATGACCTCCCACTTACAAGTAGGGATGCCAATATCCTGAAGCATACCTCCTGGTCTATGATGTTTAACTTTCACTTATTGACAATTTGAATACTTATTCGCAAAATCTTCTATGCCACTCTTCATATCATTCCATCAATAGACTTCCCATAAATTGTGGTACATCTTGGTGGCTTCAGAGTGAATCAAATACTTAGAACAAGGAACTTCCATTAATATCCTTTCTCTATACCCATGGCATTGGGAACACATAAACGAGTCTGATAGAGAAGGACACCATCTCCCCCTTAAGATTAAACTTCAACCTTTTGCTGATGAACTGTATCTATACACTGTCTAAGTATATGATCATTACATTTTTTTCTTTCTCATTATCTACTTGGAACAAAGTTGAACCATTCTAAATTATTAAACCACCATCATCCATGTCATGAAAAAAAAAACTCCCAGTCGAGCTAATCAATGAACCTCTTTGGCTAACTCCTTCTCCTTTTCCATATGCGCTAAACCACCCATAACCAACCTAATCAAAGCATAAGCTACCACATTTGCCTTAGCTGGATGATAGAGCACATTTATGTTATAATCCTTTAGCAACTCCAACCATCTTCTCTAATGAAGATTTGACTCCTTATACGTGAACACATATTGGAGACTCTTATGATCAGTCAAAACATCCACATGCCCCCATATAAAAATGTCTCCAAATTTTCAAGGAAAACACAATAACTACTAATCCTAAATTATGAATCAAATAATTCTTCTCATGATCTTTAAGTTTTCTGGAAGCATAAGCTATTTCTCTTCCATTTTCATCAAAGCACAACCTAACCCAACTCTAGAGGCATCATCGTACACAACAAATCTATCTATATCACAACCCGATTTACTAGTCATGATGTCTCCTACTAAATCCTGCAATATGTAATCCAAACCTAACCCAGATCTAACATAATAGATTAATTCAGTAGGAAATGCCCATCATAGGCAAAATTAAAGAACACAATTCATAAATAAGGAATGGTTCTAGATAAACAAAATAGTCAATATAAGATAGCATCCTACAACTTGGTAGAGCCAGTACAAGAGCATCTAATGAAAGTAATACAACTTAAAATATACAACAACTTCTATTTTGAAATAAAAGACTGAATATAAAGATAGAGGGAAATGGGAGACTCAAACTCCAAGAGCTCACCCTATCTCCAAAAATCAATTACCGTACGAGCATTGATCAATGGTGAGAACTAGTACTCGGATCTGCAGCAAAAAGGTAAAATAGTGTAGCCTGAGTACCAAAACCACAGGTACTTAGTAGGCATTATCGTCTGACTGAGCTAAATCATGATATAAGTATGATAAAATGAAATATAACATAACTAAGTCAAGGTACAAAAATGAACATGAATCACTTCCAATCGTTGCGCATCCATTCTGCCAATGAGCTGTGGTTCAGGATTTATAGGTAATAATGGTTGACCAGATCTTCGTGTATTTGGCATACACTCCACTAAACCTGAACAAAACAAAAACAACAAACAAAAAGTAAAATTCAAGAATCTTTGACCAAAGGTTCTATTAACTATCACAAACTTAGTTGACAACCGTATTCCCCGACAACGGCGCCAAAATTTGATACGCCCAAATTACAACTCTCGTTAGAAAGTGTAAGCGGTCGCTGTCAAATATAGAACCCAACTGGGTTGGGTGTCGAATCCCACAGGGAATACTCTGGTCACTAAGTGTTGCAATTATTAGTAGACTGTTGGTCGAAAATTCCAAGGAAAAAGAGGGGTTTGGTTTAGGCGTGAACTAATATTATCAAAGTAACAATGGAACAATTTGCGTAGTAAGATTTAATCACAGATATTGATAAGTTAGGGTTATGTCCACCTTATAAGTTCTACTTCTCTATTAACTATGAGTAACGCGGAATTTAGACATGCATGCACTTATAGAGAATCGTATTCTAATTCTAAATCCAAGTGTTTCTCAACCATCAAGGATTTATTTCTCTTTAGCTCTATCGAGCCTAAAGTGTATAACAAATGGTACAAATTCTCCAAGAAGTTAATCCGATTAAGGCATTAACGTGTAAATAGAGGTTGGAAACCCTATTTCCTTGTCACACTCTCTTTTCCAAACATGTAACTTTTCTCTCGAACAAGTTAATGCTATAATGGCGTATTCTCTATGTTTGCAACCATGAGAATTCAATCAAAACGAAGAGAGTAATGATATAAGTAGCATAACACATCAAGAATTCATAAACTCATAGCAATAGATAGTATCTTACAAGGTTTCCATAACCCTAACAGATAAGTTTAGCTACTCATGAATACAACGGAAATCAAAGTAGACATCATCATCATACCACCACTTAGAGAAATCTCGGCTATGGAGATGAAACGTGTTTTCTTTCTCCGTTGCTCAAGTGAGCCGTTTTCTGCTCTCTAAAATATTACAGAATCTCCCAATTGAATAATGAATAATGTTGAATGATAATGATGCAGAAAAATTCAGCAATAAGGTTTTTTTAATAGCATCCTTGTCTAATAAGTTGATACTGCATCCTTAAGTATTTAAAAATACTGGCTTTGCCCGGGAAAAAGTTCCCATGCATCACATTCAGTCCAAAAACTGCCTTCCCTCTTATGTGAAGTTTTCCTTTGCTGCCCACAGGTCCACAAAGTGCTGAAATCTTCATCATTAGTACCTGAAAAACATGCTAATCACATAGGTCAGCTCACTTAAAGGAAAATGGACTAAAAGTGCAAGAATTATATATTTTATCCTCAAAACTTAGCCAAAACATGGGTAAATTATGGTGCTTAGACGTATAAATACGCCTAACATCACCACCCCACACTTAAAGCTTTGTTTGTCCTCGAACAAAATATTACATCCATGCAAACACCTAACTAGAATTTAACAATAGCAACACAAAATTTTCAACAAGACATGCACGACAATTATTAACAAAGAGTAGGTTTCTTGATCATTACTAGAAACAACTCAGCCTCCAACATAGACTCATTAGGGTGTTCAATTCGTTATACCCAATTTAAGCCACAAAGAATCATATAAAACTACCCAACAACCATTAACCATGTGTGCTCACACAAGATATCACCCATAATCACTCATAGTTTTGCATTTTTCGAAACATGGGTATAAGACTCTCCTTGCTCTCGCTCTCACAAAGAATTCTTATATTGAAACTGATGACCATAGGCTTTCCCTTAGTGTAATGCTCTACTAATATCAGACTGCTAAGTTTAGGATCAAATAGGTCTTTCCAGGTTGTAATGTAGGCTAAGTGACAGGTAGGACTATTTAGGTGCCATTGACCTTGATCCGCACAGTGTATGTCTGATGGCCCTGTAGGGAGGTCTGTGATAAAGCTCCTTGAGTGGTGATGGATCCACAGATGGAAGGCCCAGAAAAGAGTTGAAGAATTCCGCATTCAGTTGCAAGACTTGGCCCCGAATCTTTACTTCACTTCCAGTAGTCTTTGGGGACCAATTGGCATAAAACTCTCGCGTTAGATCAAGATTGCATTCCCCCATATCTCGGAAAATGAAATCAAGATTTAGTGCCATGATTTTAGCCAAAATGCGGGGCTCTCTCTTTGCTAGACTCTTCTTCTGCATCAAATCCACGTGAACATATTTTTTTACTTTGTTGTTCTTGTACCACTCCTTTCCTTTCTTCTTTAGGACCCACTTTATTCTGAAAGTTCGTCGAGGCACTTGCAAAGAGGAGGACTCAGCCTGATCTTTTCTTGCCCTTTTCTGACCTTTTTTGGAGGTGGACACTTTTTCTTTTCCTTGTCGTCCTTTTGGGGCCATTCTACCTGAGATCACAATAAAGTTACGTTAGTTTCATCATGGAAGATTTACTATAGTCGGAAAAGAAAATCGTGATGATACCACCCCACACTTAATCCGTTTTCACAATGTTAATAATCATGTAATCTTGACTATCCTTTTCGACTTTATTTCATTGGATTAAGGCAATGTTTGAACAAGACTACCACATAGAAATCTTATCAGGTTTTTGTATCGAAATAACCAAACCATGTTATACTTGTGGTCAATCATGATCAATACCTTCGATGAATGAGTCATTCAATCATTCAAGCTTACAACTTTCAAGATTATGCATTAACTTCACAATTTCGACTTCATAAAAATACGACAGTGAATACCAATAAAATACAAGTCGGAGTAAAGTCAAGAACACCCACACGAATTCTTTCACTCAACTAGATGCATCATAACAAACCAACCATATTCTCATCACCAAACACCACTTCACAATCTAATAAACCATTATAAGTGGAGTAATGCAATAACTACGGAATATAAAAGAGTAACTTACGTGGTGATGGATTCGGAAGATGAACTTGCAAGATTAGATGAGAAAGAAGAAAAACTTTGAGAGAATAAGGGAGCTTGGGCGGCGCCTATCTTGAGCAAACAATGGAATTGTGTTCTAAGGTTGAGGATCTATTTAAAGGCTAAGTCATGGGTCGGGTTTGATCCATGTACAATCGGGTTAGGAGGCAAAAAAGGATAAGTAGGCGGCGCCTATTGCTTTGCCTATGCTTAGCATAGGCGGCGCCTTTAGCAATGCCTAGATAGGCATAGGCGGCATCGATACTTAATAGTCACAATTTATTAGCTAACTATCTTTATTAACTAATCCATTTAATAAATAGTCATCATATAACTGTTAGTCATTATTTAGAAATTAGATATTCACCACACACCCGCTAATCACTATTCCTTAGATAACCACCATTTATCATCTAACATCATTTATTATCTAATCCATATTTACCAACTAATCCTAGCAATTATTTTATTCCTTAAACAATATTTACTGCTAATCATCAATTACCACTAATCATCAATTATAACTGATCATCAATCATCGCTAATCATCAACTATACAACTTTATAAACATTTATCACTTTTGGGATAGAACTGATATCTCTAATATAAAAAATGTAAGATCCTTGAATTTCCCATCATTGGCATGCAGAATATTGATATTTGACTTGAATTATGTTTAGGGGTGTTAAAATGGTAATTTGGGAGAGTTTTAGAATTTTTGGAAGGGGTTCAGGGTCATTCTGGGACCCTGATACAATGAGGATCCACAATATCATTATGTCATCGAGGTTTCCCTTCGTGATATAACATGGCATGGAGGATAACTATAATACCCCACATTTCTCCTAGTTTAAATCCATCTCTAGAACATCAAAGATCTTTATTCAAAGATGAATATATTTTATTCCATGTGAAATTTTTAAGATTTTGACTTTCAATAATGTGAGAAATCGAATAAGCTTTCTATTGATACCGAATTTGCCCAAATTCGACACTCGGGCAAAGAGTTAGGGCCATTTTAGTGAGACAATGTACCACCTGGTACTTTGGCACGTCGCGGAGTCAACTAAAATGGAAATCGTCAAAATCCAGTGAGCCTCTGTGATTATGGCGCATTGCGCCAAGGCTCAATTTCTCAATTGTCCAATTTCTAGTGAGCGGCGCAATTTCACCGCGTTGCGCCAGCATGAGAAATCAGGATTTTCAGATTTTGTTTTTAAATTTCAAGGACCAATTGGTAATTTTCTAAAGCCCCAAATCAGTCTATATAAGGGATTTATACCCTAAATAACGAGAATACTTCATTGTTTAGCAAATTTCCCCAAATCAAAATATTTTCTCTCAAAGGGGCAAGAAACCTCTAAGAAATAAAGAACAAGACTAAGTATTTCTTCAAGAACCCTCAAGAAAGAATCTTCTAAGGTATGTTAGATGTTGATTCTTGGGTTTCTTCCACCCAAGAAGTTCAAGAATCCCTTTTTAAATTCAAAGATTACGATTTTATGAGTTTTTATGCTTCATGTGAATTGCAGTTCATGTTCATGTTATTATTGAGATATAGTTGATGCTTTAAAATATAAGTTGCAAGCTCTGATCTTGATTCGAGTTGAATTGCATTATGTCCATGTTAAATCCCCAACGTTGTATGTTGATTGATGTATTTATGATAATTAGGTATAGAAATTATTGAAAAACCAAAGCATGCTCCCTATATGTTTGATAAAATGTTTGTGTGAAGGAAATAGGGCCATTATAGCATGTTGACAAGAAATTCCTAATTATGTATAGGCCCATGAATGCCAAGGGTTCGTCGAAAAGCCTTAGGGAATGAATTGTGACATGTTAGCATGAAATCCCCCAATTATGTGTTCTTTAATGCATGTTAAGTATTTGATGCAAGACCTTGTTGAATGTAGTATGAGCCAATAATATATCTCCCTATACCATTACATGTTTATGATTTCCAAGTGCTTGAAGAGATGCTTTAATGATTGTAATGGTGAATGAAAGTCCATGGTCATGATTATTCAAGAATGGTTATGTTACTTTTATGTTATCGAGTCCTGGGGGTATTTATACCCGATAATTTAGCTGCAAGTCTAGAGCCCGTGTTAGTTTTTACGATAATCTCAGTCAAGCCATAATTCTTAGAACTCAGTTAATTACAGAACTCAACACTCTCAAATAGTTTTAGAACTTAAGAAATCTTAGTAATCTAAGTATCATTAGAATTCCAACCTCAATTCAGTACTCAACTCAAATCTTAGTAGTATCAAGTGTTCAGTTCAGACGTCAGTAACATTCAAGTAATCAATTCAGAATTTAGTATAATTCAGTCAGATAACGAGATCCAGTAGTATTTCGTCAGTCTTTGGAACCAAGTGAACTCATCTTAACTCAGTTGATCAGTATGCTCGGTAACAAATTCAGCTCAGTCTAAGATCAGTTAAGAATTAGTTCAGAGTCTTTCTGTTAGGAGTAGTAACTAGCACCGAGCGAGTGCAGGGATGACAGTTTCCCCGTTAGAGAGGCAATATCGTAAGTAACAATCCCTGAATTCTAGAACTGCATAACCAGTTTAGGAACAGGAGTCACCCATTAGATTGAGGCTTGACTATCATACTGCCTTAGGCTTGACTTCCTGTTCAGGGTCACCCGTTAGAGAGGCTTGATCATAAAAGATATCTTTACCTGTGGCATGGTATTGATACCCTTCCATCTGGGGTTATAAGTTAGACCTTACTAGTTCAGAGTTGGGGCATATCGATTAAGTGAGAACTCTTACAGTTACAGTTCAGTCTCAGTCATCGTAGTAGCACTTAGAAATCAGAATTGTCAGATACGATCATTCAGCTCAGTGAGGAACTTAGATAGTTCCATAGATTCATAGACCACCCGCTAGAAAGGCCTGGTCTTACATAAATTTAACCAGTACCAGTAATTACCATTACCACTAACGGCTTGTCACAAGCCTAAATGTCATCACCATAAGCAGAAAGTCACAAAATGCACCCTTTTATGACGATATTTCGTGACGACTTGTCACAAGTCTGACGACTTGTCACAAGTCTGATGACTTGTCACAAATGTCGTCAACTATTTTTTTCAGCAATTAAAGGACGTTTTTGCAAGGGTATTTTGGTCTTTTCCCATCTTTTGGAGGCCTATATAAATATTAGAATACCCATAAAAATCCTAATTTCTTCATTCTATCTTCCAATTTTCTTAAGAATATATATTAGGGTTTCAATCAAGAAAATTTAATCTTCCAAAAATCATCCATAAATCTTTAAGATTTCTTCAAGAATCAAGTTCCGGCTTCAAGAATCATTTATTACAAGTGCGGATAGAGTCTCAAGCACTAGAATTCATCCAATTTCAAAGATTAAGGTATGTGGGGTTTTGAACAAGAGCAATTCTTTCGTTCTCGTTCCCAAAGCTTTGATTTCTATCATGGATTTATATGATTTTGCAAGTGGGTTTATACCTAAATTACTTAATCATGAGATTATGAGAATATAAATTGTTCAAGCTTTGTTATACACGATTATTTTTCTATTCCCAAGTTATGACTTGATATTTAATACTGTGAATTTCATATTTCTACCATGAGTTGATATTTCAAGTGCTTTCAAGATATGTGTCAAGCTTTAAGCTTCCTTATGACAAACTGGATTATTGAGTATATTGATTCATGAGATTGAGTTGTTACAATGAGTCTTGATATGTCACACCTCAAATCCTATTGGGGCAGACCGGCACCCATAACCGAGGAGGCCCAGGAGAACCAGCTCATAACCTTATACTTCCCATGCATACCTCTATGACAACTCGAAATTCGGACAACATCATGTCGCATATAAAAGGAAATAATCACCTCTATAAGCTCGAGCACACACATATATGTATATACAATACTTGGCCGTTGGAGTTACCACGTCTATTAACAAAACACCACCTTGATTGTATATTAGGTCTATAAAGCCTCTAGACAATACACAGAGTTTAACTAAGGTCGGGACACACCCCGCCATATAACAAACTTCTATACAATACCAAAAGTGACTGGATATGACACGGAAAGCCCCAAAGCAAACTGGAGCTCACCAAAAGTAGTTGGATATCCTAGCTCCTACTTGTGCGGTATATGAGCTGAGGTACCTGTTCCTGCAACATGAAATGCAGGTCCCCCATGGGGGACGTTAGTACGAAATATGTACTGAGTATGTAAAGCTATAGATAATCACATATGATATATGAGCTCAATAGAAATAAAAAACAAGTGAATAAATCATAATAGGAGTGGACCACACATACTAGAACTTGTGACAACCTGTACATTGTATAACTTGTGACAACCTGTACATTGTATTTATTCAATCACTTTACCTTCGTTCTTATCATCTTTGTAATCGTTACTGTACTGTACTGTGACCATTAGGCTGCCTCCAGTACATATCAACTTAGATTGACCCATGATAGGCTTATGCCCCTGGGATACCACCCATAAACACATAAATAGGGATCGACCCATGATAGGCTTATGCCCCTGGGATACCACCCGATAAGAGAGAACTTCCATTACTTAGTTCAATTAATCTTTAAGATTGTTATTTCGGTCGCCACCGCATTTTTGATACTTTGAAACAATGATACACCAATAAGAGACATATAAATAGACCATCAATGCAATAATAATGAAGTAAGAACTCATTGGCACATCAATGAAGTGTTTTGGAGTCATCAATGCGGTAACAATGAAGTAGGAACTTATTGGTATATCAATGAAACGTTTTGGAGTCATTAATAGCACTGGATCTTGTTTGAGTAACCAGATACCTTCTGACATTCATTAGTGAAATAAACATGTAAGATTTGGAAAACAAGTAAGTATTGGAATGTCTTGACATCTTGTAGGGTGGAAACAAGTTCATTGGTAACGTAGGACATCATACAAAACCTTTATGGATCACATGTTATTGAATAACTTTGGAAACTTTCTTAATAGAATAATTGTTCACTTTCATGCCAAAGATTTGGTATAGAGTATGCTTTACATACCTGACTGTCAACCTTCAATACTAGTCCCAAATGAACTTCCCGTCTTTTCGGATTACTTATCTACAATGAACATATATAGCAATCTAGTATTAGCAACCAAACATCACAATTCAATTATTTGAATTCACCAAACTAGTGTTTAAGTAGTAAGCCTTAATTACACCATAAAGGGTGTCACTTTAACCCTCTTATACTCCAATTACATTCACATGCCATGCATATTCATACAACATCCTCCAATATCATGTTTGGATTCATTTATCCTTCCAACCAATCCATTAAACCAAATTTATCCATAGACATAAATAATCATCAATTCAATAGTATATCACCATATCCACCTTCCATAAATCAATTACCATATCCACCTTCCACAATTCTATACAACCAAACCATGCAAAATAGTCCATAACCCTATTTCCATCACCTTTCAATAACAACCACTACATATAATCCTCTATCACACATATACATATGGAAAAGAACAAAGGCAAACAATATTCATACCTTAGAATTCACCTCTTGATTATGAAATCCTATTTGAACAAATAATAGGTGCCGTTCGAAGCTCTCGAGATGACAAACGCAGTTATCGAATTACTTTGGAATTTCTACGGTTGAATCAAAAGTAATTTAAAGGTCAAATTTGGCTAGGGTTTGTTCTTTCTCAATTATTGATGATGAAAATGAGTTTTTTGAACTCATATACATGTATATATACACCTATTCCCATCCATAATATAATAGGAAATGACTAAAATGCCTTTAAAATTTAAATAATGTCAAATCTGTCCTTTGGTGGACTATTTTGACAAGCTAAAGTAGATCGACAATAACTCTTTGCTCCGATATTGGATTTGGGTGAAATTGGTATAGTTGGAAGGATAATTCAAAGGTATTTCATTTAATATAAAGTAGGCCACCCAGTTCGTCCTGTACAAGGAGTTATGGTCGATTGAAGGTAACCCTAAAAATCTTTTTTGATAGGCTGAAGTTAAACGAGTATAACTCCTTACTAAGACGTTGTATTTGGATGAAACCAATTTCATTGGAAATAAGACTCAAAGATGTTTCTTTTCATAGGTCACATCTCTCCCATTTAATTATATTAATGGCGTTATGATCTTTCTAAGATGACCCAAAAATTCGGCTGGCCTCAGTAGTTTGTGTGCAGGAAATCTTCCTGCACATTTACCATTCCTAAATATCCCAGCCACCATTTTATAGTTTCGAACGTGCTCGATTATATCTGAAACCTATCCGTTTTTGGAAATCTTTATATCGTTTGAAATCTTATTCAATAACCTTCGCATGGAACCATCGACGGGCAAATTTCGGTATAAATAAAATAAAAAAATAATTCCATATAAATAAGACCAATACACGTACTTGAATAAGCCAATACACGTACTTGAATATGGGGTGTTACATCCTTCCCCCGTTTAGGACATTCGTCCTCAAATGTTAGCATAGTTATTCAACCGAAACAAGTTCAAGTCCATCATTAATATTCACATCATCACATAAATACTATGCATATATAAAAAATAACTTACTTGTTAATGTTCTAACTCCGTTTCTTGAGCTTCCTCTTCATCTTTGAACAAATGGGGGTACTTAGATTTCATTGCTTCCTCAGCTTCCCATGTAATCTCTTCCCTTTGACGATTTCTCCAACGTACTTTCTCAGATGCTATTTCTTTATTTCTCATCTTCTTAACTTAGTGATCTAGAATAGCAATAGGCACTTTATCATAGGTAAGATCTTCCTCAACTTGCACATCCTCAGTAGAAGTGATATGTGATGGATCTCCAATGCACTTTCGAAGCATTGACACATAAAATACCGAATGTACTGATGAGAGCTCTTGGGGTAGCTCTAATTCATATGCAACTTGTCCAAACCTTTGAGTGATATTATACGGGCCTATATAACGTGGACTCAACTTCCCATTCTTGCCAAATCTCATTACCCCTTTCATTGGTGATACCTTCAAAAATACCCAATCACTTATAGAAAACTCTAGCCCTCTCTTTCTACTATCCGCATATGACTTGTGTCGACTTTGGGCTGTTTTCAATCATTGCTGAATTACTTTAACCTTCTCTATGGCTTGATAAACAAGATCCAGTCCGAACAAAAAAGTTTCACCCACTTCGAACCATCCTATTGGTGATCTACACTTTCTTCCATATAAAGCTTCATATGGTGCCATTTTGATACTTCAATGATAGCTATTATTGTAGGAAAACTCAATAAGAGGTAAATGATCATCCCAGTTGCCCTTAAAATCTACTACACAAGCTCGTAGAATGTCTTCAAGTATTTGGATGGTATGTTCTGCTTGTCCATCTGTTTGAGGGTGAAAAGCTGTACTCAACTTCACTTGTGTTCCCAAACACCTCTGAAAAGACTTTCAAAAGTTTGCGGTAAATTGGGTTCCCGGATCTGATATAATAGAGATTGGCACTTCATGTAATTGGACTATCTCTTTAATGTACAGCTTCGCATACTCTTCAACTGTGTAAGTGGTCCTAACTGGTAGGAAATATGTGGATTTGGTAAGCCTATGAATAATCACCCATATAGAATCAAACTTTCGGGATGTACGAGGCAAACTAATAACGAAATCCATGTTGATCATGTCCCACTTCCAGCTTGGAACATCAATGCATTGCATATAACCTCCGGGTTTTTGGTGCTCAACTTTAACTCTTTGATAATTTGGACATTCAGCTATAAATTCTGCAATGCTCTTCTTCATGTCATTCCACCAATACATATCTTTCAAATCTTAATACATTTTGGTTGATCCTGGATGAATGGAATACCTTGAACAATGTGCCTCTGTCATAATCTTCTTTCTTAGCCCATCTACATCCGGCACACACAATTGGTTTTGGCACTGAAGTACTCCTTCTCGCGTAAGCTCAAATGCCTTGGTCGCACCACTCTGAACGTTCTCCTTAAGCTGTAATAAAATAGGATCTGCATATTGCTTCTCTTTCACTTCAGCTACTAATGAAGATTCCACAGCATTATGTACGATAAGCTCTTTATCCAGAGTTTCAAGAAGGCAAACTCCCAAACTAGCTAACTGGTGAAGATATTTAATCATCCCTTGCCTTTCTATAGGCGCCATCATAGCCTTACGACTTAACGCATCAGCTACCACATTTGCTTTCCCTGGATGGTACAAGATATCAACATCGTAGTCCTTTAATAGTTCAAGCCATCTCCGCTGCCTTAAATTTAGATTCTTCTGATTAAAAATATATTGCAAGCTCTTATGGTCAGTATATATATCAACATGAACCCCATATAAGTAGTGGCACCATATCTTTACAGTAAAAATAGCTGCTTCCAGCTCAAGATCGTGTGTAGGATAATTTTTCTCATGTGGCCGCAATTGTCTAAAAGCATATGCTATTACCTTACCATGCTGCATCAATACACATCCTAAACCAATTCTAGAAGCATCACAATACACTGTATAACCTTCGGTGCCTTTTGAAAGTACCAACATGGGTGTAGAAATCAACTTGTTCTTTAAATCTTGAAAACTCTTCTCACAGGCATCAATCCATTGAAATTTGGATGCTTTATGGGTTTGCTTGGTTAAGGGTACTGAAATGGAAGAAAAGCCTTCAACAAACCTTCTATAATAACCGTCCAACCCGAGAAAACTACGAATCTCCGTAAGCGTTGTGGGTCTTGGCCAATTCTTCACAGCTTCTATCTTTTGAGCATCAACCTTTATCCCTTCACTAGATACAATATGACCCAAAAATGCCACCGACTTTAACCAAAACTCACATTTAGAGAACTTTCCATAAAGCTTACAATCATGAAGAGTCTGCAATGCCTGTCTTAAGTGATTGGCATGGTCCTCTTCTGATCTAGAATAAACTAGAATATCATCTATAAAAACTATCACAAATACATCCAGGAATGGCTTAAACACCCTATTCATCAAATCCATAAAAGCTGCGGGTGCATTTGTTAGCCCAAATGACATAACTAGAAACTCATAATGACCATACCATGTTCGGAAAGCTGTCTTGGGTATATCCTTCTCTTTGACCCTCACTTGGTGGTAACCTGACCTCAAATCAATCTTAGAAAAGAACTTGGCGCCCTGTAACTGATCAAATAAATCATCAATTCTTGGGAGAGAATATTTATTCTTAATAGTCACCTTATTCAATTGCCGATAATCAATACACATCCTCAGCGAGCCATCCTTTTTGCGCACAAATAACACTGGTGCTCCCCAGGGGGACATACTAGGCCTTATGAATCCCTTCTCTAGCAAATCTTTCAATTGCTCTTTCAATTCTCGTAATTCTACTTGGGCCATTCTATACGAAGGAATGGAGATTGGTTGGGTGCCTGGTATTACATCAATACCAAACTCTACTTCTTATTCAGGTGGCAAACCTGGAAGATCTTCAGAAAATACATCAGAAAATTCATTTACCACCGGAATAGCGTGAAGAGTTGGTGGATCCACTTTTGTATCCCTTAATATAACTAAATGATATATGTATCCCTTGGAAATCATTCTTCTTACCTTAAAATAAGAAATAAATCTACCTCTTGGCGCGCCAATTTCACCTTTCCATTCAAGGACTGATTCATTTGGAAAATGGAAATATACCTTTTTCGTGCAACAATCAATTGTGGCATAACAAGACGCCAACCATTCCATACCCATTATAACATCAAAATCTACCATTTCTAACTCCACAAGATTAGCCATTGTATCACGACCACAAACAGTTACTATGCAGTTTCGGTAAACCCTTCTAGCTATAATAGATTCCCCAACCGGTGTGGACACTTTAAATGGCTTAGCTAACAGTTCAGGTATTCTTTTGAACTTTCCAGCAACCAATGGGGTAACATAATATAATGTAGAATCGGGATCAATTAAGGCATATACATCGAATGAAAAGATAGACAACATACCCGTAACCACATCTGGGGAAGCCTCTAAATTCTGTCGATCCGCTAGAGCATACGTACGATTTTGAGCCTCGCTAGAACTCGTGGCTCCTCTATCACCTCTAATATGACCCATTGGTTATGCACCCCTTCTTGAATAAGGTATCGATGATGATGATGCAACAAATAACCTCGTAGGTCATGCCATACCCCCTATGCCCCTTCGTGAGCATTCTCTCATCATATGCCCCAATATACCGCACCAAAAGCAAACATTGGTCCCCAGCCGACATGCGCCCAAATGATACCTTCCATATTTATTGCATGGCTCTCGAGGAGGTCTCGATTGGCTCATATTCCCTTTCCCTTGGTACCCCACTGTCCGCGAACTCTGAATCTCACTTCTGTGCCCAAATTGATTTCCTCTGGACCCTTGGAACTGTGGTGGGGCACTAGCTGTAGAATAGGAAGATAATGGCCTAGGTGGTCTAGCAGAAAACTGTGGTATGAACCCTCATTGGGATTCCATGAACTGCCCTGTAGATCTGGCCCTCTTGGAATATCCTCTTTCTAATTCCTGTGTTCTTCTCCTCTGCCTCTGATCTTTCATTTTCTGTGCAAAATCTTAGATCCTCGCTATGTCCATATCTTTGTTCAAAGTGGCAATAGTACAATCTCTAACCAGATATGGATCCAGCCTATCCACATATTGATTAACTCTGTCATCCATAGTAGCTACAATATTAGGAACATATCTCGACAAGGAATTAAATCAAGACTGTATTCCCTCACGCTCATATTCCCCTGACGAAGATTTAAAAACTGATTGTACGGGCCTGACGAATCTCGAATGGAAGATAATGATCAAGAAATGCCTCTTTGAACTCTTTCCAAGTAGCTGGGGGTGCATCAATACCCCTAGATCGTTTCCAGTCCTCATACCTATATAACCTCCCCTTTGAATCTATTCACCACTAACTCCACTGTCTCTCTACCCGTTACAAGCATAACATCTAAGGCCCTTTGAATTTGATCAATAATGTCCTGTGGGTCCTCGTTAAGATCTGATCCAGTAAAAGTGGGAGGATCCATCTTAAGAAAATCCTGTGTTCGAAGGCTAGCCGCCCTATCTATACCACTAGGACCCGTGGTAGGAATGGCTTGCCCTTGAGCTTGCCCAGCAACTATACGAGTCAAAAGTTGCACTGCATTTCTAAGATCTTGATCAACATCATTAATAAGTGGCTCTGGGGATATAGTTCTCCTCTCCCTTATTTCTTCCGGAGTGGAAGAAGTTTCTGATGCATGCTCAGCTGGAGCCTCACTTTGATTAGCTGGTATAGTGGGTGACATACTAGTCCCCTCTCCAACAACCACATCTACTTGCTTACCGGTATTTTTTCTCCTGGTAACCGACATCATTACTATAATAAGAGAAACAAATGGATTCAGTGGTCAACTATGACTTCATATACAATATAGGCTCTATCGCACGATCTAAGACATGAAGAAAAGAGACAATTCCTAAATGTCCATAGCCTCCTGTTTATAGATGCGGTGCACGACACACCGATAAACAAGACTCTACGTAGACATGGCTTTGTAGACTCACTAGGACGAACTTCTTTGATTCCACTTTTGTCACGCCTCAAATCCTATTGGGGCGGACCAACACCCGTAACCGAGGAGGCCCGGAAGAACTAGCTCATAACCTTATACTTCCCATGTATACCTCTATGACAACCTAAAATTCGGACAACATCATATCGTATATAAAAGGAAATAATCACCTGTATAAGATCGAGCACACATATATATGTATTTACAATACTTGGCCGTTGGAGCCATCACGTCTATTAACAAAACACCACCTTGACTGTACATTAGGTATACAAAGCCTCTAGATAATACACAGAGTTTAACTAAGGTCGGGACACACCCCACCATATAACTAACTTCTATACAATACCAAAAGTGACTGGATATGACACGGAAAGCCCCGAAGCAAACTAGAGCTCACCAAAAGCAGCTGGATATCCTGACTCCTACTTGTGCGGTGTATGAGCTGAGGTACCTGTGCCTGCAACATGAAATGTAGGTCCCCTATGGGGGACGTTAGGACGAAATATGTACTGAGTATGTAAAGCTGTAGATAATCACATATGATATAGGAGCTCAATAGAAATCAGAAATAAGTGAATAAATCATAATAGGAGTGGACCACACTTACTAGAACTTGTGAAAATCTGTAAATTGTATTTATTCAATCACTTTACCTTCGTTCTTATCATCTTTGTAATCATTACTGTACTGTACTATGACCATTAGGCTTCCTCCAGTACATATAAACTGGGATCGACCCATGATAGGATTATGCCCCTGGGATACCACCCATAAACACATAAATAGGGATCGACCTATGATAGGCTTATGCCCTTGGGATACCACCCGATAAGAGAGAACTTCCATCACTTAGTTCAATTAATCTTTGAGATTGTTATTTAGGTCGCCACCACATTTTTGATACTTTGAAACAATGATACATCAATAAGAGACATATAAATAGACCATCAATGCAATAACAATGAAGTAAGAACTCATTGACACATCAATGAAGTGTTTTGGAGTCATCAATGCCATAACAATGAAGTAGGAACTTATTGGTATATCAATGAAACGTCTTGGAGTCATTAATAGCACATGGATCTTGTTTGAGTAACCGGATACCTTCTGACATTCATTAGTACAATAAACATGTAAGATTTGGAAAACAAGTAAGTATTGGAATGTCTTGACATCTTGTAGGGTGGAAACAAGTTCATTGGTAACGTAGGAAATCATACAAAACCTTTATGGATCACATGTTATTGAATAACTTTGGAAACTTTCTTAATAGAACAATTGTTCACTTTCATGCCAAAGATATGGTATAGAGTATGCTTTACATACCTGACTGTCAACCTTCAATACTAGTCCTAAATGGACTTTCCGTCTTTTCGGATTACTTATCTACAATGAACATATATAACAATCTAGTATTAGCAACCAAACATCACAATTCAATTATTTGAATTCACCAAACTAGTGGTTAAGTAGTAAGACTTAATTGCACCATAAAGGGTGTCACTTTAACCCTCTTATACTCTAATTAAATTCACATGCCATGCATATTCATACAACATCCTCCAATATCAAGTTTGGATTCATTTATCCTTCCAACCAATCCATTAAACCAAATTGAGCCATACACATAAATAATCATCAATTCAATAGTATATCACCATATCCACCTTCCATAACTCAATTACCATATCCACCTTCCACAATTCGATACAACCAAACCATGCAAAATAGTCCATAACCTTATTTCCATCACCCTTCAATAACAACCAATACATATAATCCTCTATCTCATATATACATATGGAAAAGAATAAAGGAAAACAATATTCATACCTTAGAATTAACCTCTTGATTATGCAATCCTATTTGCACAAATAATAGGTTCCGTTCGAAGCTCTCGAGATGACAAACGCAGTTATCAGATTACTTTGGAATTTCTACGGTTGAATCAAAAGTAATTTAAAGGTCAAATTTGGCTAGGGTTTGTTCTTTCTCAATGATTGATGATAAAAATGAATTTTTGAACTCATATACATGTATATTTACACATATTCCCATCCATAATATAATAGGAAATGACCAAAATGCCTTTAAAATTTAAATAATGTCAAATCTGTCCTTTGGTGGACTGTTTTGACAAGCTAAAGTAGATCGACCATAACTCTTTGATCCGATATTAGATTTGGGTAAAATTGGTATCGTTGGAAGGATAATTCAAAGGGATTTCATTTCATATAAATTAGGCCACCCAGTTCATCCCGTACAAGGATTTATGGTCGATTGAAGTTGACCCTAAAAATCTGTTTTGTTAGGCTGAAGTAAAATGAGTATAACTCCTTACTCAGACGTTGGATTTGGATGAAACCAATTGCATTGGAAATAAGACTCAAATATCTTTATTTTCATAGGTATCATCTCTCCCAGTTCATTATATTAAGGGAGTTATGATCATTTGAAGTTGACCCAAAAATTCGGCTGGCCTCAGTAGTTTGTGTGTAGGAAATTTTCCTGCACATTTACTATTCCCAAATATCCCGGCCACCGTTTTATAGTTTCGAACGTGCTCAATTATATCCGAAACCTATCCATTTTTGGAAATCTTTATATCGTTGGAAAGCTTTTTCAATAACCTTTGCATGGAACCATCGACGGGAAAATTCCGGTATAAATAAAATAAAAAATTAATTCCATATAAATAATACCAATACACGTACTTGAATACGCCAATACACGTACTTGAATACGGGGTGTTACATGATATTTCCTCAAAGTTATTTATGTTGTCCTGATTTAATGAATTGATACATTTTGATATTGAGAAAGATTGATTTGATTTGAGTCGAGTTAGGAATCCACAAATTGATTATGATTTGATAAATGAGAAAGAGATTTGATTTGGTCTTCATGATATACCCTTGTGATGTTTGTGGTGGATTTTCTAACGCGTTCTGAGCTTGTGTTTGGGAGTAGTATTTAGCACCGAGCGAGAAATGTGGTATTTCCCCAAAACTACGTGCCACTGTAGGATTGATATTGATAATTGTGGGCCAGAGGCTGAGTATGAGATTGTGATCACTAAATTTAGGTTGTACTCCCTGGAAAGAGTACGATGCTCCCGCCAATGTGGGGTTCTTTCCTTAGGAGGGCAAAATATTGGAATTCATGTAGATCACATGGTTTATGTTGGTTATAAGAACCCCCCATGTCCATAAGAGTTGAGTTTCTTGAATTACTGAGTCACTCCGAGTCTTGAGTCTTGAGTTGAGTTATTTATGATGATTTATGAGGTTTTTATCATATGATTTATTTACTATGAGATCATGAAAAGTATGTTTCAATCAAACTCAAGACAAGTGATCCATCATTGTACATATACATATTTACAATGTGGATCATCAAAAACAGACACTCGAACGATGAGTTATGATCATTCCGATCTAACCGTGAATAGTGGTGAACAGTAAATGTGCAGGAAAAAAAAATACTGAGGCTAGATAAATTTTAGGGTCAACTTCAAACGATCATAACTCCTTGTACATAATGATATGGGTGAGCTACTATATATCAACAGAAAGCTCTAAAAGTCCTCTTTCCAATGAAATTAGTTTCATCCAATTTGTCCATCGGAGAAACAAGTTATGGTCGATCTACTTCAGACTATCAAAACATTCCACCAAAGGACAAATTTGACATTATTTGATTTTTAAGGGTATTTTGGTCATTCCCACTCCAATCCATCTGGGTAAACCATGGATTTAAGTCCATTAAGAGCATTCAATAGTTCATTTTTCTCCAAAAATTTCCTAAGGCTCAAACCCCAACCCTACTACTCCAAATTTCATCCTTCTATGTCTCTTGATTGAACCGTAGAAATTTCAAATTGATTTGGGATTCGAGTTGATCATGTTAAGGGCTTTGAGAAGCACTCTTTATTTTCGTGAATAAAGTTCCGGAGTCTGAAGTTCATATTCATCTTCCATTTTTAGGAATGTGGGGCTTTGAACAAGATTATCCTTTCGATCTTGTGCCCGGTATTTTTGTTGAATTACATTGACATGAGCTTTTACATGTTTTACCATGAATTGGAAAGATGGTTTTATATCTTATATTATTGTCCATGAGCTATGGGATTATGTCATCCGATATGTGTATGATGTTGAGATGGAATTATGTCCAAAAAGTATTTGATTATGAGAGTATGATGATTTAATTTGTTAAGCCTTGATTTATACTATCATTCCACTATTTCCGTTTTATGAATTTATAATTGATATTAAAAATTCTATATCCCTACTATGGGTTGATGTCTCAAGTACCTTTAAATGAGAGTTGGATGGCAAATTGAGAAATGCTGATATTGAAGTTGCAATGAGTCTTGGTATTTTCCGGATGGTTTTGATGAGTTAAATTATTGCAAATATTATGTATTGAGTCTTCATATCCTTGTCCAAATGTCAAGTCGGTTATGTTTCAATGCATTGATACCTTGTTGATGTTGAGGAAGATTAAAATGTTTTGAGCTAAAATATGTTGAGTTAGGAATCCACAAATTGATATGATTTGATAAATGAGAAAGAGATTTGATTTGGTCTTTAATATAGACTCTTGTGATATTGTGGTGGATTTCCTAATGCGTTCTGAGCTTGTCGGAAAGTAGTACTTAGCACCGAGAGGGAAATTTGGTATTTCCCTAAACCTATGTGCCACCGTAGGGTTGTTTGATGATGATATTATTGGCCAGAGAGCCCGATTGTGATTATTGCAGTTTTAAGGTCGTACTCCCTGGCAAAGAGTATGACGCTCCCACCAACGGGGGTTTCAAACACTGGTATTCCACGTAGCTCACGTGGGGTTGTCGGTTATAGGAAACTCCCCTGTCCATAAGAGTCATGTTTATTGAAATATCGAGTCACTCCGAGTTTTGATGTGGTAAGTCAAGTTGCCTATGATGATCTATAATGATTTATGAGGGTTTTCTCCTACATTTCCTATCTAAGATGTTATGATTTGCATTATTCAATGTCACTCAAGCCAGGTGTGTCATTATGGTCTGTATGTACATTTTTACGAAATTTATGATATTATTTATATTTTGCATGCGCCCTCACATACTCAGTACGTATCTTGTGCTGACCCACATATTTCTCTATGGGATACATTCTTACCATAATGTAGGTTCAAGTACTCAGCCGCAGCCACAGTGATATCCGAGTGCCGCATCTACGTTCCTTCAGTGGTGAGTCCTCATGGTTTGAGGACCAAGTTGCTAGTTTTGGTGCTGTTGTTTTGCGATCCCTTTGGTCTATTGAGTCAGTTGGGGGTTTGTCCTAATGGCTCGTTGATTTTGCTGTATAGAGGCTATGTCAGACTAGTGTATTGTTGGGTTGATTTGTGTATAGACATTCCATATATGTACAGTCTAACGATATTCCATGCCATGTGCGATGTGATATGATACGTACTTATATATATATATCCTTAGCGTAGTGTGTATGTTGTTGTATTGGAACCCAAGGGTAGTTTTTTGGCTTAAAGGGTTATCTTGAGTCTACGTGTAGCCTTGGGCACCGTGTGACATCTCGGGATGATATTTTGGGGCGTTACAAACTTTGTATCAGAGCCTAGGGTTGTGAAGAGTCCTAGGGAGTCTGTCAAGCCGTGTTACGTAGAGTCTTGAGCATCGGTGACTAGCGCGCCACACCTATGATCAAGAGGCTGCGGGGCGTTCTAGGAAAAGTCATTTTTTCTTTTTACAAGAGTCTATCATGCTTACAACTATTTCTTTCTGCTATTAATTCGTCCGTTCTTACGACAGAAAATGCCTCCACGTCGAGCTCGCGGAAATAACAACCAACCTAAACCAGTTGATCCGTTACATGAGATGGTTTCCCATGATGAATTTCGAGTAGCTTTTCAGATGCTAGCCTAGGCAGTTACCGCTAATACTCAGGACAAAGATCCACCTCCGTAGGAAAATAATTTGGCAGCAACACGAATTCGTGATTTTATGCGGATGAATCCGCCAGAGTTTCATGGGTTGAGAGAAGGTGAGGACCCGCAGATGTATATTGATGAAATGAAAAAAATTACACAGATTATGCACATGACCGAGGAAGAAAGTGTGGAGATGGCTTCTTATCGGTTGAAGGATGTTGCCTATGACGGGTGCAGATGTGGAATAAGGGTACAGAGGAAGATACCGCTTCGGTGACTTGGCAATTTTTCCAAGATGCTTTCTTGGATAGATTCTTTCCTCTTGAGTTATGGGAAGCTAAGATAGAGGAGTTTATGAATTTAAGACAAGGCTCCATGTCGGTTAAGGAGTATTGTCTTAAGTTTAATCAGCTATCGAAGTATGCTCCCAATATGATGGCTGACTCGAGAACTAGTATGAGCAAGTTTCTAACTGGGGTTTCGAGTTATGTGGTGAAAGAATATAGATCTTCTATGATCAACAGGAAGATTGATCTTCTTAGGTTAATGATTCACGCCCAACAGATTGAGTCAGACAAGATAAAGGTAAGAGAAAGAGTAAGAGGGATTAAGAGAGTCAGATCGGAGCAACAGGGGTCTGGTCAGACTAGATTCTTTGGAGGGAGTCACCCTTAGTTTTAGAGACGTCTATTCTAACCTGTGCCTTCCTCAGCTAGTTCTCCCGTATATCGGGGCAGGCAGGAACTCGGGAATAGGTCGGTATCTTCCAGGTCTCAGGACAGTGTAAGCAACCGGCCTCATCCTCCTTCATGTGCTAAGTGTGGTAAAGACCATTTTGGGGAGTGTTATATGGGGCAGCGGGGCTGTTTTTGTTGTGGAAAGTTGGGCCATATACTTAGAGACTTCCCGTATGCCAGACAGCGGAGTCGTTATGCCCTTCCCCAAAGTCAGGCTACCAGTGCCCCGCCTCCCGTAGCCCGTCCAGTTCCTCCTCAGGGTGCTTCATCTAGTACTGCTGGCGGTTAACGCCAGAATCATTTCTATGATATACCACCTCGTCAGGAGCAGGAGGACTCTCCCGATGTTGTCACTGGTATGCTCCGTGTTTTCTATTTTGATGTCTATGTGTTGATGGACCCCGGTTTGAGTTTTTCTTATGTGACACTTCTGGTTGCTGTAAATTTTGAAACGGATCCTGAACTAATTTCTGAGCCTATTTTGGTTTCTACTTCAGTAAGAGAGTCAGTCATTCCTAAGCGGGTGTTTAAGAAATGTCCCATTACTGTCTTTCATTGGGTTATGTATGCTGATATGATTGAGCTAGATATGGTTGACTTTGATATCATTCTGGGTATGGATTGGCTTCACTCATGCTATGCGTCTATTGATTGTCTTGCCCGTGTGGTCAAGTTTTAGTTTCCTGATGAACCTATCCTCGAATGGTCCGGGAGTTCTGTGATTCCTAAGGGTCATTTCATATCCTATATCAAAGATAGAAAGTTGATTTCCAAGGGTTGCATCCACTATTTGGTTCGGGTTAAAGACACTAAGTCTGAAACCCCGACCATTCAGTCAATTAATGTTGTTAATGAGTTTCTTGATATCTTTCCAGAAGATCTACCTGGAATGCCTCTTGATAGAGAGATAGAGTTCGAGATTGACCTTCTTCTCGATACTCAGCCTATTTCTATTTCTCCGTATCGCATGACTCCCACAGAACTGAAAGAGTTGAAGGAGCAATTGAAAGATCTTTTAGACAAAAGCTTTATCTGACCTAGTGTGTCCCCGTGGGGTGCACCTGTCCTGTTTGTGAATAAGAAAGATGGTTCTTTGCGGATGTGTATTGATTACCAACATCTTAATAGGGTTACTATCAAGAATAAATATCCGCTTCCTCGAATTGATGATTTATTTGATCAATTGCAAGGTGCGAGCTACTTTTCAAAGATTGACCTCAGATCCAGTTATTACCAACTTAAGGTTAGGGAATGTGATATCCCAAAGACTGCCTTCCGAACCCGATATAGTTATTTTGAATTTCTAGTGATGTCTTTTGGGTTAACTAATGCTCCAACGGCTTTCACGGATCTTATGAACCGTGTATTCCATCCATATCTGGATTTATTTGTAATAGTGTTCCTTGATGATATTCTTATTTACTCCTGAAGTGAGGGTGATCATGCGGATCATCTCCAAATTATGTTGGAAACTCTTCGAACTCATCGGTTGTATGCTAAGTTCAATAAGTATGAGTTCTGGCTGAACTCTGTAGCCTTCTTGGGTCATGTTGTTTCTTCCGAAGGTGTTAGAGTTGATCCTCAAAATATAGAGGCTATAAAGAGTTGGCCTAGACCTATTTCTCCTTTTGATATCCGAAGTTTCTTGGGTCTAGCTGGTTATTATCGTCATTTTGTTGAAGGGTTTTCATCTATTGCGTCTCCTATGACCCGTTTGACCCAAAAAAAAGTGAAGTTCCTGTGGTTCGAATCTTTTGAGAAGAGTTTTCAGGAGTTGAAGACTCGATTCACTTCATCCCCTGTGTTGACTTTGCCTGATGGTGTTGATGGTTTAGTGGTGTATTGCGATGCTTCCAAAGTCGGTTTGGGTTGTGTATTGATGCAAAAGGTCAAGGTTATAGCTTATGCTTCCAGGCAACTAAAGCCTCACAAGAAGAATTATCCTACCCATGACCTTGAATTAGCTGCTGTGGTTTTTTCTTTGAAAATCTGGAGACATTATTTGTATGGTGTCCATGTCGAGGTCTTCACGGACCATAAGAGCTTGCAGTATGTATTTATCCAAAAGGAGTTGAATGTTAGGCAGAGACGATGGTTAGAACTGTTGAAAGATTATGATATGAGCGTGCTATATCATTCGGGAAAGGCCAATGTAGTAGCAGATGCCTTTAGTCGGAAGTCCATGGGTAGCGTAGCATATGTGGAGATTGGTAAGAAGGAGTTGTCCCGTGAGGTACATCGTTTGGCTAGATTAAGGGTTAGGTTGTTTGGTGATACTGAGGGTAGTATAGGAGTGCAAAGCGGTTTCAAATCCTCTTTAGTTTTGGAAGTGAAGGAGAAGCAACACAGGGATCCTACCTTGGTCAGGTCAAAAGAGTCAGTTAAAGACCAAAAGGTGGAGGTTTTATCCCAAGGGGGAGATGGCATTTTGAGACTTCGAGAAAGATGTTCCTGATGTTGATAACTTGAAGCAGAGGATTATGGAAGAAGCGCATGGTACACAATACTCCATCCATCCTGGTGCTACCAAGATGTACCATGATTTGCAGAAAATCTATTGGTGGAACGGTATGAAGAGGAACATAGCAGAATTTATGGTGAAGTGTTCCACATGTCAACAGGTTAAAATAGAGCATCAAAGGCCCAGTGGCGTGATGCAAGAGTTTAGCATTCCTACTTGGAAGTGGGAAAAAGTGAATATGGAATTCATAGTTGGTTTGCCTCCTTCTCGTCGCCATCATGATTCGATTTGGGTTGTCGTAGATCGGCTGACGAAATTAGCTCATTTCTTGCCTATGTATTCATCGTATACAGATGAAGATTATGCTAGAATATATATTCGGGAACTCGTCAGACTTCATGGAATCCCTTTGGCTATTATTTCTGACAGAGGTACCCAGTTTACCTCCCAGTTTTGGAAATCTTTCCAGAAGGGTCTCGGTACCCGAATTCGTTTAAGTTCTGCTTTCCATCCGCAAATAGATGGTCAGGCAGAGCGGACCATTCATACTTTAGAAGATATGTTGAGGGCTTGTGTACTTGATTTTAAAGGTAGTTGGGATGAGCACTTAGGATTAATCGAGTTTGCTTACAATAACAATTTTCATGCTACTATTGGAATGGCCCCATTTGAAGCTTTGTATGGTAGAAGGTGTAGATCACCCATTGGTTGGTTTGAAGTTGGTGAGGCTGCCGCGACTGGACCGGATGCGGTGTTCGAGGCCATGGAGAATGTTAAGTTAATTCGGGAAAGATTGAAAACCGCCCAAAGTCGTCAAAAATCATACGCAGATGTAAGGAGGAAAGACCTTGAATTTGATGTTGGTGATTTAGTGTACTTGAAAGTTTCACCCATGAAAGGGGTGAAGAGATTTGGGAAGAAAGGAAAACTAAGTCCCCGTTACATTGGTCCCTATAAGATTGTGGATCGCATTGGGAAGGTAGCGTATAAGGTTGAATTGCCTGCGGAGTTATCTAACGTTCATCCGGTTTTCCATGTTTCTATGCTTAAGAAGTCTATTGGTGATTCTGTTGTGATTGATACTTCCGAAATCTCGGGTATTCAAGATAGTCTTTCATATGAAGATATTCCGGTTGAGGTTTTTGACTTTCAAGTTCGTAGGCTAAGAAACAAGGAAGTTCCTTTGGTTAAAGTGCTTTGGCAAAATCAATCCGTGGAGAGTGCTACTTGGAAAACCGAAGCAGATATGCGCGCCAAATATGCCCACCTCTTTCCTACGAATCCTGAGCATGTCAAAGGTATCGTTCTCTTTTGATTTAATCCTTATTGCTATGTTTATCTTGACTTGTGTGTTTTCTACGATATCCAAAAAAATCTAGAATGGAGTATATGCTTGGGCAAGATAATTTTTCTCTATATACTCATTTTCATAGTATTCTTGACCTACCTATCAACATTCGGAGATGAATGTTTCCAAGGGGGAGATGATGTGATACCCCGGAATTTTTTTTTCCGTTAAGATCTCGGACGAAAATGTGTTGAATTCTGTTCTTTATCGTGATTAATAATTTTTTTGTGTGGAATTTCTGGATATTCAACCTTTCATTTCATAGAGAATCGAATAAGCTTTCCAACGATATGTGGATCATCCAAAACGGACACTCGAGCGATGAGTTATGATCATTCCGATCTAACCGTGAATAGTGGTGAATAGTGGTGAACAGTAAATGTGCAGGAAAAAAAAATACTGAGGTCAGGCGAATTTTAGGGTCAACTTCAAACAATCATAACTCCTTGTACATAATGATCTGGGTGAGCTACTATATATCAACAGAAATCTCTGAAAGTCCTCTTTCCAATGAATTTGGTTTCATCCAATTTGGCCATCGGATAAAAAAGTTATGGTCGATCTACTTCAGCCTATCAAAACAGTCCACCAAAGGACAGATTTGACATTATTTAATTTTTAAGGGTATTTTGGTCATTCCCACTCCAATTCATCCGGGTAAACCATGGATTTAAGTCCATTAAGAGCATTCAATAGCTCATTTTTCTCCAAAATTTCCTAAGGCTCAAACCCCAGCCCTACTACTCCAAATTTCATCCTTCTATGTCTCTTGATTGAACTATAGAAATTTCAAATTGATTTGGGATTCGAGTTAATCATGTTAAGGGCTTCGAGAAGCACCCTTTATTTTCGTGAATAAAGTTCCGGAGTCGGAAGTTCATATTCATCTTCCATTTTTAGGTATGTGGGGCTTTGAACAAGATTATTCTTTCGATCTTGTGCCCGGTATTTTTATTGAATTACATTGACATGAGATTTTACATGTTTTAGCATGAATTGGAAATATAGTTTTATATCTTATATTATTGTCCATGAGCTATGGGATTATGTCATCCGATATGTGTATGATGTTGAGATGGAATTATGTCCAAAAAGTATTTGATTATGAGAGTATGATGATATAATTTGTTAAGCCTTGATTAATACTATCATTCCACTATTTCCTTATTATGAATTTATAATTGATATTGGAAATTCTATATCCCTACTATGGGTTGATGTCTCAAGTACCTTTAAATGAGAGTTGGATGGCAAATTGAGAAATGTTGATATTGAAGTTGCAATGAGTCTTGGTATTTTTTGGATGGTTTTGATGAGTTAAATTATTGCAAATATTATGTATTGAGTCTTCATATCCTTGTCCAAATATCGAGTCGGTTATGGTTCAATGCATTGATACCTTGTTGATGTTGAGGAAGATTGAAATGTTTTGAGCTAAAATGTGTTGAGTTAGGAATCCACAAATCGATATGATTTGATAAATGAGAAAGAGATTTGATTTGATCTTTATGATAGACCCTTGTGATGTTGTGGTGGATTTTCTAACACGTTCTAAGCTTGTCGGAGAGTAGTACTTAGCACCGAGAGGGAAATTTGGTATTTCCCCAAACCTATGTGCCACCGTAGGGTTGTTTGATGATGATATTATTGGCCAGAGAGCCTGATTGTGATTATTGCAGTTTTAAGGTCGTACTCCCTGGAAAAGAGTATGACGCTCCCGCCAATGGGGGTTTCAAACGTTGGTATTCCACGTAACTCACATGGGGTTGTCGGTTATAGGAAACTCTCCTGCCCATAAGAGTCATGTTTATTGAAATACCGAGTCACTCCTAGTTTTGATGTGGTAAGTCAAGTTGCCTATGATGATCTATAATGATTTATGAGGGTTTTCTCCTACATTTCCTATCTAAGATGTTATGAGTTGCATGATTCAATGTCACTCAAGCCAGGTGTTTCATTATGGTCCGTATGTACGTTTTTACGAAATTTATGATATTATTTATATTTTGCATACACCCCCACATACTCAGTACGTATCTTGTGCTAACCCACATATTTCTCTATGGGCTACATTCTTACCATGATGTAGGTTCAGGTACTCAGCCGTAGCCACGATAGTGATATCCGAGTGCCGCATCTACGTTCCTTCAGTGGTGAGTCCTCATGGTTCGAGGACCAAGTTGCTAGTTTTGGTGCTATTGTTTTGTGATTCCTTTGGTCTGTTGAGTCAGTTGGGGATTTGTCTCAGTTGCTCGTTGATTTTGCTGTATAGAGTCTATGTCAGACTAGTGTATTGTTGGGTTGGTTTGTGTATAGACATTCTATATATGTACAGTCTAACGATATTCCGTGCCATGTGCGATGTGATATGATATGTACTTATATATATATATCCTTAGCGTAGCGTGCATGTTGTTGTGTTTGAACCCAAGGGTAGTGTTTTGGTTTAAAGGGTTAGCTTGAGGCTACGTGTATCCTTGGGCACCGTGTGGCATCTCGAGATGATATTTCGGGGCGTTGTATTTCCCTTGTGCCCAAATTTAAACCCACATCTTATAACCACTTAATATTATCCTTAGCCCTTATAAACATATCAAATAGACTCTCAAAATCCTCTAGGTTAAGAAAACTTAGGGTTTTCAAGAGATTAATAAATTGAGGATTTTAAGGGTGATTTCTCTCCATAATTCTTGGTGTTTACGGCCTATTACTCTTTCCTCAATGTAAATTTAGTAAAAGCATGTGATTTAAAGTGTTATTCATGAACTGTTGATGTTGGTTTTTGAACTATGGGTTGAGTGTTTATAAGATAAATTGTTTAAATGTTTTTTCCATGCTATTTATGAAACTATTGTGTTTAAATTGATGATTGGTAAATACATTGGGGTGCATAGGAATGGTGGAAATAGGGGTACAACAGAATCCCCGAATTGGTTGTTTTGGTATATAAATCTTTAATAAACTCAACCCATTTGCATAATTTATTTTGGTTTATGCATTATCACTTGGCTTGGCTTATTTCTTAGAACTACTACCTGATATAAATGGTTAAATGGTTAAGGATGGTTTTAAAAACCTTATAGGGTATAATGGATTCCCCTAAGTGAATGATTTATGAAAACCTTGTGGGGTACACAGGAATCCCCCAAGTGATTTTAATAATGGAGTTTGTTGGGTACACGATAATCCACTAAGTTTTGACTTAATGATATTGCTTAAAAGTTATAGTCGGTATGACGACAACACTTAATAATGCCTTAATAATTGACTCCTAGAAATGGTGGTTTGGTTATGTATTAAATGTGTTAATTAGGAAATAATGAGGGGTTTGATAGCTATCCGTGAAGGTGTGAGTCCAAAGGACGGATGCTAGAAACTTATGTTTGCCGACATGAGGGTTGGTATTGATGACCTTATGCTTGTAGGGTACAAGGGAATCCTCTAAGTCTATACATGTATATATGTATCATAGAGGACGAATGGTACATGGGAATCTCCAGCTATTTATGGTATCTCCAGTTCGTGCGGCTAACATGCAATAAACCAGTTCAGGGGGGAAAATGGGACCCATATAGCTCTTCCGTGGATATATGATGGTAATGCTACACAACCTAGGTTAAGGTTTTGAAATAAATGCTAAACCTTATTCCGTATCCCGGCATGGTATATATGTATGTAGATTCTTATTTGCATATGGTTATGTACATTGGTTTGATTGGTTTTGGATTAATAGCATTACTTTATCTTTATCCTTGAGTTACATGCTAGCGTTCACCTCACTAACCGTGTTTGGATGTTGTATCCCTATGCGATGCAGGAACCGACCATACTTTCACTCCCCCTACACAGTGACTAGGAGATTTAGGGTCAAATTTTGAGTTAGACTAAAGTGGTGAGCTTCCATACTTTGAAAGACCCCATTTCATGATATGGATTATTTATGTCCTTACTATTCCTTTGGTCATGGTTTTGTCTATATTTGGGGATATGACCTAATTGGATGTGCTTTAGTTTTGATTAGAGGCTTTGTCGGACCACTTTAGGCATGGGCAGAGTCGATATTGGTGTTGGCATTCGCATTGGTATTTGTGTTGGTTGGATGTTTGGTTGTGAATAGTTGGTTTTAGTTATGGACTTATTATAATGTCTTTAAATTAATATACTTTTATCTTGTTATATGTTTGGAACTCATCTGATGTAGGTGTAAAATGGGCAATGCTTGGGTATTAGGGGTTATCTCCTATCCAGGTTTGACTTGAGATACCTAACATGGCCAGGACTGGGTTCGAGTCATGTAAGATCGGTATTAGAGCCTAGGTTCATGGTCAGTTGGCTGTCCACAAAGTCGTGTCAAGTAGAGTGTAAGACCCCGCAAAATCCTAAGCTTAACTCAGACCTTTAAAACTTGTTAAGAGGTCCCAGAATTAGAAAATTTTAGTTAAGTATTTAGACTTAGTGTTATTTTAGCCTTCATAGGTTGGCGACTCTATTTCACGACCCTCATGACCTTAAAGTAATGATTTTTATGTTGAATCATGATCAAGTATGTCAGTGGGTGTTCCTGGAAGGGTTTTGGATTTTTCAGACTTTGTTTGGATCATATTTGAAATCTCAAACTAGTGGATTGATGCAATCTCGATGCACCACATTACCCATCACATTACCCATCACATTGATGAGTATTTTCCCCAGCTCCCAGTGCTAATTCTAATGAACCGACGTAGACTTGACGCAGTGTGTTAGCCAACGCATCGATGCCAATGATGTGGTACATCAGTCTGTGCATCACTAAATCAGTTTTCAGTCACTAAAAAGCCACATCCTTAGGGGTAATTGGGTCTTTTCCCACCTTATATCAGCCCCCAAAACACGAAATTAAGCCTCTTTAAAGGCAAAATCCATTCATCTTTCTCAAAAATTCTCAAGAAGCAAACCCTAGGATCTCTAATTCAAGATTCAGCCTTCAAGAGCACTCCATCATTCTTCACAAATTTGAATACCGAGGTATGTGAAGTGTTCATCCAAGGTTTTCCTTCCACCCTTGGAGTTCAAGAAACTCTTTCTATTTACAAGTTAATTGATTTAATGGATTTAATGTTGGATCTTGAATGTATTAATGATTATGAGGTTAATGGTGATCTAATTCCATGATTTGTCCCAAGTATCATGCAAACTAGTTTAATTGTGAAATGAATTTTGTGAACTACATGTCAAACTCTTGAATTGCAAGTTGAATGTAGGATCTATGATATTACTACATGTTTAGTGATATGTGAAATACCCATGCTCCCCAAGTGGTTTTCAAAATTCTTATGTGATTAGACTAGTCCAAGCATAACATGTTATAGTGTGATTTCAATCATACACAAGCTCATGTATAACAAGTGTTTGACCAAAGTGTCTAAGTGAATGTATTATTAGCAAGCTAGTACCATTATGCTACTAAAGTCATACAGTGATTTACTTTTCATGCTATCAAGTCCTGGGGGTATTCAATACCTGAAAATTTAGCTATTTACCTAGAGCAGTGTCAATCATAGAATAATCTCAGTCATGTCACGATCAGTAGTACTCTCAGTCAGTTACAAGACTAAAAAAAACTCAGTAGACTCAGTATCCGTCCAGTCCAGTTCAGTTTAGTTTAGTATCCAGTTCAGACCTTAGTAAATTTAGTCAATTAATAGAATTCAGTAGTATTCCGTCGATCAACAAAACTCAGTGAACTCAGTTCAGTTTAGTTCAGTTAGACAATATAATCAGTAACAGTTCAGTCAAGCCTATATGAACTAGGAATCATTTCAATGTCTATTCAGTTGGGAGTAGGATTCAACACCGAGCGAACCCAGGGATGGGGGCATTCCTACCAGCAGAGGTTTTGACCCTTAATAGCAATCCCTGTGTTATATAACTACGTAGCCAGCATAGGTTGAGATATCTTCTTTCCAAACTAGGGTTGATACATCTCATATGAGTTTTTCCAGCCAGCGAGGGACGATGAAAGAGCTTCCTGTCAGAGAGGGTTAACTCATAGTTGTCTTTACCCGTGGCATGGTACTGACACCCTTTCAACTGGGGTTACAAGTTGGACCCCAATCTATTCAGAAAGGGGCATGTCGGTTAGATATTTACCTCCCATAGTCTCAGTATCAGTCTTCAGAATAGAACTCAGTTCAGTTCTACAAAAATCAGGACTATCAGACATAGTCACTCAATTCAATATGGAACTCATAATAGTTCTACAGAATCAGGACTGTCAGATACAGTCGCTCATATAACAGTAATACAATATTAGTAAATTCAGATATTAGTAAATCAATAATTCAGAACTCAGTATCCAGTGTTATCATAACCTCAGTTACAATTTATGTATTCATGTATGTACTCTTATTTATTTATACTCATATTATTTAGTCAGTATTGTTCATGCATATGAACCCATGCATCTCAGCCTACCTCACTTAGCATACCAATACATTCAAAGTACTGATGCATACCTTTCTTTTGTTCTATGATGTCTTATATCATAGGCTCAGATGCACGAGCTCCTAATCATACTTAGCAACTTGATCCATCAACAACAGACTAGTGGTACGTTCTTATTGTCCGAGGACAAATTTATTATTCCAGTATTTCAGTACTCAGTTTATTTCAATAGTCAGAGTTAGTTCGGGACTTATCCCATCAACTCCTTATTCAGACAGTAGAGGCTTTTCAGACTAGAGTATTTTAGATAGATGTATCAGTATTTAGTTTTCAGTACTCAGTATTTCTTTAAAGTTTTGAACCTTATGGCAAGTTTCCGCTTAATTTTAGCATAATACAATATTATTATTTAGTTATTGCAGTAGGTATAAGTTATGGTTTAGCTTATGGTCCCTTGGGATTATGAGCATCGTGTAACATCTGGGGTACAGACTCGGGGCGTTACATATATTCTCTTTTATGGGTGTGTAGTGCGACCCACTAATAAAGGAGGGGCTTTGAGGCATTTATGAATATTTCTCTTTTTTGTGTTCTATTTTTGGGCTGTAGATTCTCAAGTCTTGGATCTCTCTAATTCCTGTTTGTTCTTCTTTATAATCATGCTTCCAAGAAGATTTAATAACTGTGGGAACCCTTCTATCCTATCTGAGGACAATAGAAATGGAGCCCATCCTACTCTAAGTGTTCAAACTAGGTCTAGGGCTACTATCTCTAATAGTCCTAATGGAGCTCCATCGATTTCTTATATCCCTTCTTAGACATCTCAATTAGACATGTCTAATGTTGAGTTTTGTCAGTCGATCTATTTGCTCACTCTGTTGGTTGCCTCTCATGCTGAATGTTTGGTATTTGTAGCTCCATCATCTGAGGCAACAAGGGTCGGCCAATTTATGAGGTTGAACCATCCTATTTTCACTAGTAAAAAAGTTGAATAAGATCCGTAGTAATTCATAGATGAAAGAGAAAAGATCTTTTATGTGATGCATGTTACTGAGGTGGAAGGTGTGGAGTACACATTCTATCAGTTTGAAGATTCAGTACCTTAGTGGTATGAATAGTAGGAACAACTCAATGGTGTGGATGTTGAGTCCGCTTTGTGGGAGGATTTTTCTAAAGCTTTTCTTGATCACTTCTTTCCTCAAGAGTTGAGAGAGATGAATGCTGAAGAATCCATGAATTTTTGGCAGGGCAGCATAACAATTAAGGAGTATTCCTTGAAGTTTCATTAGTTGTCCTAGTATGCTCCTAAATTGGTATCTAGTATGAGGGCTAGAATGAGAAAAATTATTTATGTGTTGTCTCATGATTTGATTCTAGAAAGTAAGGCTACCTTGTTGTACAAGGGCATGGATATTTCTTGGCTTATGGTTTATATGCAACAAATTTAGGAAGTGTAAAAGAAGCCATTTGATATTAGGGAAAGGCAAAATCAAGAAATTTTTGCATTAAAAACAAGGGAGAGGTCAACAGTAGAGTGGCAGGGATGGTAAAAAGTCATCCAAGAAGAAGTGAGGCAATTTTGGGTCCTCCTCGACAGTTAGTGCTCCTTACCCAAATCCATTTGGAGACCCACATTTTTAGGGTGTCAAAGGTTCTAGGGCACAAGGTGACAAATCTCAGACCGGTGGGGTCCAATCAGCTTCATTATATCCTCCTTATAGATTTTATGGTCGATTGCATCCGGGTTTTTATGATGAAGAAAGGGACAAGTTCTTCAAATATGGGCATCCAGGGAATATGCTAAGAAACTATCCCATGGGTAAGGTTGCTTTTGGGGCAAACAAGGTTCTGATTTCTTTTTCATCAGCTCCTGCACCAAAGGGTGCACCTTTTAGCTCCGGTATAGGTCAAAATTGACACTATGCTCTCACTACCTTCCAGGAGTCCGAGGAATTTATTGGTGTTGTTACTGGTATGTTGAAACTCTTTTCTCGTGATGTGTATTGTTTACTTGATACAAGGTTCTCTCATTATTATGTGACCCCTTTTGTGGCTATGTATTTTGGTTTCGATCCCGAGTGTATTCCAAATCCTTTTTTGTTTCTCCCCAATGAGTGACTTTGTCGTAGATAGAAGAATCAATAGAGGTTGTGTGGTATCTGTGGGTGGTACAGAGACTTTGGTGGATTTGCTTAAATTAGACATGGTTGATTTTGATGTCATATTGGGGATGGACTGGTTGCACTTGTGTTATGCCTTTTTAGATTGTCGGAACAATAAGATCATTTTTAAAATCCCTAATAAGCCAATTATTTAGTGGGAAGGCAGCTCACTAGTTCCTAAGAAAGGTTCATATCATATATTAGAGCCCAGTAATTAATTTTCAATGGGTTTCTCTATCATTTGGTCTGGGTTAAATATTCTTACTAGGAGGGTCCTTCCTTACATTCCATCCTTGTGGTAAATGAATTCCCTGAAGTCTTCCCTGATGAGATTTTTGGTGTTCCTCCTGATAAAGAGATTGATTGTAGGATTGATCTTGTTTAGGACACCTGTCCAATCTCTATTCCCCCATATAGAATGGCTCCAACGAAGTTAAAGGAGCTTAAGGAGAAATTGAAGGATCTATTAGATAATGGTTTCATCCATCCAAGTGTGTCCCCATGGGATGCACCAGTATTATTCATGTGTAGAAGGATGGTTCCCTTCGGATGTGTATTGATTACCGGCAATTAAAAAAGGTTACGATAAAGAATAAGTATCCTCTTCCAAGGATAGGTGATTTGTTTGACCAGTTTCAGGGTGCTAAGTTCTTCTATAAGATCGATCTTTGATTCGAGTATCATCAGTTAAATATTAGGGAGGTGGATATCCCTAAGACTGCCTTGCATACCCGATATGGGCATTTTGAGTTCTTAATTATGTCTTTTGGGTTGACTAATGCCCTGACGACATTTGATAACACTCAAATTACACCTCTCTTACGAGAGAGTAAGCAGTCATTGTCAAATATATAACCCAACTAGGTTGGGGTCGAATCCTATAGGGAATATGGTGCTAATTAAGTTGTATGCAGATTAGTTGAATTTTAATCATTTGTTTCCGTAAAATAAATAGGGGGATTTGATTCAGTTCGCAAATTAATGGTTTCAGTTTAACAAGATGAAATATGTGTAGTTGTATTCAAATTCAGAGAAATAGCAAGCTAGGGTTATGTCCACCTTGTAGTTTTCAATACATTCTAATTATGGGCTTTACGAATTCATACATGCATCGTGTTTACAGAGAAATGTATTGTATTTAAAAACATAATCCTAGTATTTCTCAACCATCAAGGACTAATTCACTTTAGTTCTCTCGAATCAAAGGCGTTTACCAAAAACAATATGGAATCTCCAAGTAGTTAATCTTGCTAAGGCATTAACTTATAAAATAGGGGTTGGTAATCCTATTTTCTTGTCACTACTCTCTTTTCCGAACATCAACCTTTCTTTCAAACAAGTTGCGTTTTAAGGCATATCCTCTATGTTTGCAACCGTGAAAATTCAAGATAAGCGAAGAGAGTATGATGTAAACAAATCAATGCATAATGAATTCAAAACCCAAAGTGATAGATTGTATGCTACAAGGCTTCCATAACTCTAACTAATAAACTTAGCTACTCATGAATAAAATAAAAACATCATAAATATATTCATCATATCAAAAACTAGAAGGCGATCTTAGTGTGCGAATAGTGAAACAAGAGAGAAACATTTTTCTCTCTCCACCCTAAGCCGCTATTCCCTTCTCAGAATACTACAGAATAATTCAATAATGAATAAAAATTTAGGATTAAGCCTTTTAATAATCTTTTCTCTCATAATTGCCTTCTAAGTCCCCGAACTAATTATAAATGACAAACTAGTCTTGGACATAGTTTCTAGGCGCCATATTTGGTCCAGATTGCTACTCTCTCTTGTGTTATATGCCATCCGCATTCCATAGTACCATAATGTCTTCATCTACCTCATTAATACCTAAAATCATGCTAATCACATCGGTTAGCTCAATTACATAGAAGTAGAGTAAAAACATAAGAAACTAGGCACTTTTGTTCTCTAAACATAGCTAAAATATGGATAAATTATGGTTCTTAGGCGTATAAATACACCCAAGATCACCACCCCACACTTAAAGCTTTGTTTTGCCTCGAACAACATATCTATTTCTGCATACTACACAAGCCTTAGCACCCACAAAGGAAAACAAGATGCTCAAATAGGCTCACACAATAGTTATGAACAAGAAGTAGCTTCAGGAATCATTCCTAGATACAACCTACCCTCAAGAATAGACTCATTAAGTTGTCAATTTCATGCATATTGTTCAAGAAAAAAAATCATATAAATTACCCGACCTTCATCAACCATCTGCCCTCACAACAAGATAGTTACCCATAATCACTCACAATCATGCAATTTCTAACAAAATGGGTACAAGAATCAAGTTGCGCTCACTCTCACAAAGAATTCTCAAATTACAACTGATGACCATATGCTTACCCTTAGTGTAATACTCCACTAATATCAGAATGCTAAGATTGGGATCAAATAGGTCTTTTACGGGTTGTAATGCAGGCTAAAGAATGGGTAGGAACTATTTTGGCCAGAAATAGTGACTATCTTCCCTAAGCGCTTTAATACACTACATTATGCAATTAAGATCAATATCTAACAACCAATTTCCACTTTTGCTATCTTCACAGATTTGCTTTTCACCCCAACTCGTTAAGCTTAATTAATAACACTATGGTGGGAGTATGCAACCCTTTCAAATATTTTTTTTTAGAACCCTTTTCATGTTACACACCCCTATAATAGCCACCCTCAACTTAAGCAATTTTCCTTAGTTGAGGTGCACAATGTCCAAGAAGGACCAGGGCCAAAACAGGTTGATTGTAACATGTCCGGGATAAAATTTTAAACTTTTTCAACAATTTTAGCTGCTCCCAACCACATGAATTGCTCATGCCAATAACTAGACTTTAGGGCATCAATTTCACCTTTTTCCTCTTATTGTCAAACTCCTAACTCACATTGATTTTACATTAAAGCGCTTAGGTGCTTTTTGGATCAAATTATGTTCTATTAAAAAATAGATTAGGCTATATATGAGGCTAACAAAAGAACAAGCTAAAGGCTCAGTGGGTCTATCTAAGATAATGTACAAAGGTAGGTCAAAAGAAGATATGAACAATGGATATCAAAGAAATGCCTAAATCATCTCCTAAACTCACAATCTTTATTTTGCTTTGCATACACACCAGGAAAGTTATAGCATCCGTTGCAATAAGGAATATACAACAGTCTTACACACTCATGGAACATGGTCAACTCAATTAGGAGCATTATAGATTCTCGACCGAACAATTACATAAATTCAATTAAAACCAACAATCACAACAAGAGTCACAAATAGAGCCAGGTGTTTCAAACGTAATGATCTATCACATACTTATGTTATAATGTCATGTGATCCACAAGAGCAGTTACATGTAATTGAAAGACTACTTTTCTCTTAAGACAGTCGTCATCCATCCATCATCGAGGAAAGCACCTAATTATGACTAAATAACTAACAAAATAAATAAAATAGCTAATCTTATCCAGAAGTATACTAAGGAGAAGGTCCTATTTCTTACAAAAAAAGTAGCAAAGTAACCAGCCACCCCACACTTAAGCTCAGCACTGTCCCCAGTGCAAATAGCAAGATAAAGAACCTGGATAATAGTACTTCTCATCCACATTAGGAGTCATTCCACCTGCATGGAGATCATCATTGTAGCCATTTTTCCTGTATTCATCCTATCATCCACGTCAGCAACACATAATGAAACTAACTATAATTAAGATGAGGGTGGTGAAGTCACCACCCCACACTTAATTTGTTAGTATCAACTAATTAAGTGTTATTGTCGAGTACTCATACTTCACCAACATACACTTTGACATGGTGCACCACGTTAGTCATAATACAATTCAATCACTTCAATTTTCCCATGTCTATTTCAATGAAACACGTTTTGATCAAAATCAAACTCTACACTTTCAGCCATATCAAGATATACAAAACACCATCACTTTTCCAACATAGCCATGGTAAGAATTTAATTCATAATCCTGAGGTGATCAATTAATAACTATAGCATAAAGTCACAAAACCTAAGGATTAAGAAAAGAATACTTACCTTAAAGATGAAGGATTGAAGAAAGTGAGTCGCTGTTCTTGGGTTTTGAAAGTGGTGAGGAGCTTGTAAGATTAGTAGAGCAAAGAGAAGGGTTTTGAGAGAGGAGGGGTTGGGAGGCGCTTAGGTAAAAGAAGAGTGGAATGGAATTTTAGGGTAGAAATAGTATTTAAAAGTTGGGACATGGGTCGGGTTTATCCAATCAAAAATGGATTATTAGACAAAACTTACACTGATAGGCGGTGCCCATGAAATCGCCTAAGAATAAGTAGGCGGCGCCTAATCTATCGCCTGTGTGAGGCAGTGAACATAGGCAATGGCATAGGCGGCGCCTAAGCTATTGCCCATGTTGACATAGGCGGCGCCTAAGCTATCACTTATGTTGACATAGGCGGCGCCTAACCTATTTTCTAAGTGAGACAGTGAGCATAGGAGATGGAATAGGCGGCGCCTATATGCACTTATGTGCTGCCTTGAAGTTGTAATGCACCCATACCAGTTGCTACATGCCTTCTTTCCCAATTTTCAAGTGAATTCGAATGCTACACTCAAAAATATATACGTCATCAATAGACTTACCACCCTTGATGTAGTTGATTTTCTCACCAAATTTAAAACTAATTATCTCCTTAATGCCTGCAGTACCTACACTTATTCAGAACAAACAAACAAGATGATTAGAGGGATGGGTTACCTCCCACCAAGCGCCTAATTTAGTGTCGTGGCACGACCCAATCAACTTTTTCCTCCACCTTGAGGATATGAATTTCACCCCCAACATCGCATCCATTTTTTTGCGTCACTCATACGAGGGTGGTGCAGAAATTAAGAAATAGAGTAATGGATGATGCATGGTAAACAACTCGGTCTTAAAGTGAGGTGTGTTTTTATGCTGCTTATCAAGTGTAAAATAAAGAATATAGGATTCTTGGTCCTCATCTTCACACTCTTCTACTATTTTAGATGATTCCACGAACAAGATATCATCTAAACATAATGTGGAAAAATCTTTGAGTGAGGCCCAACTAATTCTACTTCAAAATTTACACTATCTACTACACACTCACTTTTACTCACCTTTTCGACATCTTCTCTTGGAATTGGGCTAGAGTCTTTATTAGAGATTTTCTTAGTTTGTTCTTTTGCCTCTAGCACCAAGTTCTCAATCTTGGCATCATCTCTAATGGTTGGTTCAGTTGGTTGGGAAGTCACTGAGGGTTTCTCAACATTAATATAGGGTTCTAGCTCCTCATCTTCACACTCTTCCATTATGTTAAATGATTCCACAGACAAGATATCATCTAAGTATATTGTAGGAGAGTGCTTTGAATGATTGACCTCTATATCCATCTCCTCATGAATGATTGGCCTCATGCCTTGATGCATATCATATACGATATCGTATGTTTCATCCTGGAGATCCAACATTCGTTGAAACATAGCTTCAATACCACTCCTTCCGGTGTTTCGTTCTCGTTCTTTTTTTTCTTGACCATAAGACCTGTTAAACTCAAAAGAAGAACTAGAATTTAGGTTAGCGCAATGGGGGGAGGGTGAATTAGGCCAATCACTCTAATGTCTATCTTGACCACCACATAAAGAACAATCATACTCCCGGTAGGATGGAGATGGTGCACACATCTCTCTCCGAGGAGTATATCTACAATCTTGCCAAAAGTGAGGTCCATCACAATATGGACATGGATCATCAAGATAAGATTTCCAACCACCAAGCTCATGTTCATTCCACGATGCCATAGTAATAAGTAAACTAAAATAAAAATCTACCTAACACAAGAAATAAAAGAAAACTAAAAACAAATATTTACAAGTTTGAATTCAAGCAAGTAGTCTAAAATTCCAAACCAACTCTCTTAAACGTAAAATTAAGAAACTTGACTACCAGTAAATTAACACACATAAACTCAATCGAAAACCGTATTCCCTGGCAACGGCACCATTTTTGATAATGCTCAAATTACACCTCTCTTATGAGAGAGTAAGCGGTCGTTGTCAAATATATAACCTAACTAGGTTGGGGTCGAATCCCACAGGGAATATGGTACTAATTAAGTTGTATGTAGATTAGTTGACTTTTAATAATTTGTTTTTGTAAAATAAATAAGGGGATTTGATTCAGTTCGCAAATTAATGGTTTCAGTTTAACAAGATGAAATATGTGTAGTAGTATTCAAATTCAGAGAAATAGCAAGCTAGGGTTATGTCCACCTTGTAGTTTTCAATATATTCTAACTATGCGCTTTACGAATTCATACTTGCATCGTGTTTATAGAGAAACGTATTGTATTTAACAACATAATCCTAGTGTTTCTCAACCATCAAGGACTAATTCACTTTAGTTCTCTCGAATCAAAAGTGTTTACCAAAAACAATACGAAATCTCCAAGTAGTTAATCCTTCTAAGGCATTAACTTATAAAATAGGGGTTGGTAATCCTATTTTCTTGTCACTACTCTTTTTTCCAAACATCAACCTTTCTTTTGAACAAGTTGCGTTTTAAGGTATATCCTCTATGTTTGCAACAACGAGAATTCAAGATAAACGAAGAGAGTATGATGTAAACAAATCAATGCATAATGAATTCAAAACCCAAAACGATAGATTGTATGCTACAAGGCTTCCATAACTCTAACTAATAAACTCAGATACTCATGAATAAAATGAAAAGCATCATAAATATATTCATCATACCAAAAACTAGAAGATGATCTTGGTGTGGGAATAGTGAAACAAGAGAGAAACATTTTTCTCTCTCCACCCTAAGACGCTATTCCCTTCTTAGAATACTACAGAATAATTCAATAATGAATAAAAATTCAGCATTAAGCCTTTTAATAATCTTTTCTCTCATAGTTGCCTTCTAAGTCCCTAAACTAATTATAAATGACAAACTAGTCTTGGACATAGTTTCTAGGTGCCATATTTGGTCCAGATTGCTACTCTCTCTTATGTCATATGCCATCCGCATTCCATAGTCCCATAATGTCTTCATCTACCTCATTAATACCTGAAATCATGCTAATCACATCAGTTAGCTCAATTACATAGAAGTATAGTAAAAACATAAGAAACTAGGCACTTTGTTCTCTAAACATAGCTAAAATATGAATAAATTATGGTTCTTAGGCGTATAAATACACCCAAGATCTACATTCATGTACTTGATGAATGGAGTGTTTCATCAGTTTTTGGATTTATTTGTCCTTGTATTTATAGATGATATTTTGGTTTACTCTAACAATGAAGTGGATCAGGCTGATAACCTTCACATAGTGTTAAAGACCTTGAAATACCAATAGTTGTATGCTAAATTTTTTAAGTATGATTTTGGTTGAATATTGTTACTTTTTTGGTTCATGTCATATCTAGTGAAGGGATCATGGTAGATCCACATAAGGTTGCAATGGTTAAAAAGTGGCCTATACCCACGACTCCAATCGATATTCGGAGCTTCTTAGGTTTATCCGATTACTACAGGAGATTTGTGGAAAGTTTCCCTTCTATAGCTGCCCCGTTAACTAAGTTAACTTAGAAAAAGATAAAGTTCTTATGGTCTGATGTTTGTGAGGGTAGTTTCGAGAAGCTAAAGAATAAGATGGGTTTGGCTCCAGATTGTGTTGCGTCCTGTATGGGGCTTGGTTGAGTTTTGATGCATCATGGCTAGGTGGTAGCTTATGCCTCTAGACAGTTAAAGGTGCATGAGAAGAATTATCTAACTCACGACTTGGAGTTGTTGTTGGTGGTGTTTGCATTAAAAATTTGGCGTCACTATTTGTATGGAGTGCATGTGGATATCTTTTCTGATCTTAAGATCCTGCAATATGTGTTCACTCAGAAAGAGCCAAATCTCAAGCAAATAAGATGGCTTGAGTTGTTGAAAGACTACGTCATGAGTCTACACTACCATCCAGGTAAAGCTAATATGGTTTATAATGCTCTTAGCAGGTTATCCATGGGAAGCCTAGATCATATGGATGAGGATAATCAGGAGTTGGTGAAAGATGTTCACTATTTGACTAACCTTATAATTAACCTCTTGGACTCTGGAGATGGTGGTGTGTCTATTCAGGAGGTGGTAAAGTCATCTCTTGGTGATGAGGTGAAAGAGAAACAAGTGTCAGATCCTATCTTGATGCAGATCAAGGGGATGTAGGTTGGCAGAAAGTGATGGCCTTCAAAATTAGTAAGGATGGTGCCTTAAGGTACCAAAGAAGATTCTGTGTTCCCAATGTGGATGTATGCGAGAGAGGATTTTGGCTGAGACTCATGAGTCACGTTATGCCATTCATCTTGGTTTGACAAAGATGTATCATGACCTTAAGGAGATGTATTGGTGGAATAATATGAAGCGAGATGTGGCTAATTTTGTGGCTAAATGCATGGCCTACTAACAAGTAAAGGTTGAGCATCTTCATCCCGAAGGGTTGTATCAAGAAATTGAGTTGCCTGTGTGGAGGTCATGATGAAATTGAGTTCCTCAGTCTTGGAATTATTTTCATTAAATTTGGGTCATCGTAGATAAGATGACTAAGTTTTCTCACTTCTTACCAGTGAGGACTAATTTTTTGGTTCAAGATTATGCAAAATTGTTCATTAAGTAAATTATGAAGTTTCATGGGGCGCCTATTTCCATCATGTCAGATCGTTTTGCTCAGTTCTCATCACATTTTTGGCATTCATTTCAGAGAGGTTTAGGGACCAAGGTGAGCCTTAGTACTGCTTTCCACCCACAATCGAATAAGCAAGAAGAAAGAACTATTTAGATGTTGGAAGATATACTTCGACCTTGAGTGATTGACTATAGTGGTAGTTGGTTTAAACAATTGACTCATATATAGTTTGTGTATAATAATATCTACCACTCTATTATTTGGATGGTTCCATTTGAGGATTTATATGTTGGGAGATGTAGATATCCTATTGGGTGGTTCAAAGTCAGTGAGGTAGAGATGTTTGGCCCAGATTTAGTTCACCAAGTGATTAAGAAGGTGAACGTAATTTGGGATAGGCTCAAATCCGCCCAAAGTTGCCAAAAGTCCTATGCAGATGTGAGGTATAGGGAGTTAGAGTTTGAGGTTGGCGTTTGGGTACTCTGGAAGGTGTCTCCATGAAGGAAGTAATGCGCTTTGGATAGAAGGGAAAGCTGAGTCCCCGATATGTCGACCCATACTTGGTCTTGAAGAGGGCCGGTAGTGTTGCATATGAGTTGGATTTTCCCTCGAGTTTGAGTTCCATTCACCCGGTGTTCCACATATAGATATTGAACAAGTGTGTGGGTGATCCATCATTGATTGTACCTATCAAGGATAATGGTATTTTGGATTCCTTGTCCTATAAGGAAGGTACAGTTGAAATATTAGATCTGCAAGTTCGTCGGTTGCGGACAAATGACGTAGCTTCGGTAAAGGTTCTATGGAGGAACCACAAGGTTGAAGAGTCTACTTAGGAAGTTGAATAGGAAATAAAGTCCAAGTATCCATACCTATTCCCTATTCCGGAAAATTGTGCTTAAGGTATCAGTATCCCCTTACATCTTTGTTTTTTGTCTTTGTTAAAGGAAAATGTAATTTCCTTGGTATTTTTTTTATCTATCGTAAAGGTAAGAGTAATGATGTTTGGGGTCTAATCGTGCTAGTAAATACCTTGTCCCATTATTCAAGGACGAATAATCCAAGTGGGGGAGAATTGAAATACCTAGGATTTTGGCCCTTAAAAATTTCAAAAAAGCCTTGAGCTCACTGCCTTGGTTACGACTTGAACCCATGAGTCATATAGTGTCTTGACAGGTTAAGTAACCAACTCGTAAGGTGACCAGTATGTGGTGTTGAGTTTTTTTTCTTAGTACGACTTGAGGGCTCAAGTCATAAACACTTGTGACGAGTGGTTAGGTGGAATCAAAACTAAATTATGTAAGTTTGTTGTTTGATTTGCTTTGAGTAAGAGTGGATTACTAAGAGCCGAAGTGCATCTTATGATTTATGGGATGAAATCATAGAAAGTCCAGTGTTCAACCCATTTGAGTTCTATGTTGACTACGACTGGACCTTACGAGTCGTAGGGTCTTATCTGGATTTGATGCTACAAAGATTCCTATGATGCAATGATCTAAGGATAATAGTTTGTGTTCTTTGTAATACTATCTTGGTTACAAATCGTTGTTACGAGTCATAAGGAGGGATTACGAGTCAATGGTTGACTCGTAGTCAAAGGCGACATTTTTCCAGCTTTTAAGTTAAGGGCATTTTGGACATTTCCCTTTTGCCTAACTTGAAACCCACATATTATAACCTCTTTAGGTTATCCTTATACCTCATAAACACATCAAATAGACTCTTAAAATACTCTTAAAATCCTCTAGGTCAAGAACACATAGGGTTTTCAAGAGATTAACAAATTGAGGCTTCCAAGGGTGATTTATCTCCGCACTTCTTTGTGTTTAAGGTATGTTACTCTTCCCTCATTGTCAATTTTGTAAGAGCATGTGATTTAAAGTGTTATTCATGAACTATTGATGTTGGTTTTTAAACTATGGGTTGAGTGTTTTAATATGAATTGCTTAAATGATTCTTCCATGATATTTATCAAACTATTGTGTTTAAATTGATGGTTTGTAAATGCATTGGGGGTGCATGGGAATGATGGATGGAAATAGGGGTAAAATAGAACCCCTAAATTGGTTATTTTGGTATGGAAATGGGTAATAAGCTCAACCTATTTGCATAAATGATTTTGGTTTATGCATTATCACTTGGATTGGCTTGTTTCTTGAAACTAATGCCTTGTATAAATGGTTAAATGGTTAAGGATTGTTTTGAAAACCTTATGGGGTACAATGGAATCCTCTAAGTGAACGATTTATGAAAACCTTATTGGGTACACGGGAATCCCTTAAGTGATTTTAATAATAAAGTATGCAGGGTACACTGAAATCCCCTAAGTCTTGGCTTAATAATATTGCTTGCAAACTATAGTCGATATGATGATACCACTTAATAATTTACTCCTAGAAGTGGTGGTTTGGCTATGTGTTAAATGTTTTAATTGGGCAATAATAGGGGTTGTGATAGCTAGCCGTGAAGGTGTGAGTCCAAAGGGCGAACACTGGAAACTCATTTTTTCCATCATAAAGGTTGGTCTTGATGAACATGTGCTTGTGGGGTACCATGGAATACCACAAGTCTATATATGTATTGATGTATCATGGAGGGCCAAGGGTACAAGAAAATCCCCAGCCATTTACGATATCTCTGGTTCATGCGACTAACATGCACTAGGTCCTGTTTAAGGGTTAACACTGGACCCATATAGCCTGTGGGTGGACTTATGATGGTAAATCTACACAACATAGGTTAAGGTTTTGAAATGCATGTGAAACCTTGTTTCCTATCCCGACATAGTATATACGTATATATATACATACTTATTTGCATATGGTTATATGCAATGGTTTTATTTGTTTTAGATTAATAGTATTTCATTATCTTTTTCCCGAGTTACATGCTAGCATTCACCCCGCTAACCATATTTGGAAACTGTATTCCCACATGATGCAGGAACCTTTCATACTTTCACTCCTTCTACACAGTGACTAGGAGATTTAGGGACAACTTTTGAGTCAGACTAAAGTGGTTAGCTTCCATACTTTGGAAGACCCCATTTCATTCTATGGTTTTATTTATGTCCTTACTATTCCTGGTCTTTGTTTTGGCTATGGTCGGGGGCATGTCCTACCTTGATATTCCTTGGTTTTAATTAGCAGCTTTGTCGGACTACATTAGGCATAATCGGTGTTAGCATTGGTATTGGTATTGGTTGGATGTTTTGTTGTGAATGTTTGGTTTTGGTGATAGACTTATTATATTGTATTTAAATTAATATTCTCTTATCTTGTTATATGTTCGGGATTCATCCAATGCAGGGTGTAAAATGGGTGATGGTTGGGTATTGGGGATGGTCTCCGATCCTGGTTGGGCTTGAGATGCCCGACACGGCCAGGCCTAGGTTCGAGTCGTGTTACCTTACCTCAATTTTGTAAATTGTCTTTTTAACTTGAACTCATTGAGAAATTAAACATCCCTTAACAATTTAAACCAAAGAAGAAAAGAAAAGTCTCCTAACAACCATGAAAAGTGAACAATTAACTTGTGGAAACATTCTACCCTTTATTTATACTTAAGCATGAATAACATGTTTTCCTATTCTTTTATGGGAGAAATAAGCTAAAAATCATAAGTTTTTTCAATTACCTTGGCTTGCAAAGGTGAGGGTTTTTTCAAGAACACTAGGAGGAATATAGGGGCTATTGGTTGAAGCCAAGAGAGAGCTTATAAAAGCTTTAATGCAAAATTAATATTGTAAGTTAAAATGAAGAGAAAAATCTAGTCATCTTGATCTTATCATTACCCTTTTTATCTACCCTTCTTTGCTTATTTTTTTTATCATAAATTGGTCAAGTAGGTGATGCACCTATTTAAGGAGTTCAAGCTAATATAAAAGTCAAAGCAAGTGATGCACCTACTTACTTTATTAATGTCTAAAATGGGCCTCTAACTTATTATATGTTTGGGCTTATTATTTAGGTGTTTGGGCTTCGTAGTCTTCACCATTTTCGTTACATAGTTTGGGCCTTAAATATGTCCATTAATATAGGCCTAAATATGACCCATTAGCTTTGGCTTTATTAAATTGGTCTATATAGCTCAAGTAGGTGACTCATTTATTAGCTTGATTAAGTCAAGCAAGTTTAAAGATATTAATCCCATTACATTTGGTCACTTTGAGCTTTAAACTCAATTCCAACTTATGATCCCAAGATTAAATAGTTGTATCGGTGTTAACTTGGTCACATCACATTAATGTATGATAAGTATCTTCAATCCTATTTACACTATCAATACTCGCATAAAAAGATATAGTACATTATTTATACCACGAGGCAATATCAAGTTCTGTATAAGTAGAACAAGTACACACAAAATATGAGGTGTTACGTCCTTAACTCTTTGGAACATTCGTCCTAAAATGTTAGCATAATTATCCAACCTAAACAAGTTCAAGCCTAATTTTAATCTTCCTATTAACACATAATAACTATATGTTTATACTTACTTGTTATTGCTTCAATTTAGAATCTTGGACATTCTCTTCATATTCGAATAAATGAGGGTACTTGGATTCCATTGCTTCCTCATCTTCCCTTGTGATCTTCTATACTTGTTGATTCATTTAAATTACTTCTATAAAAGCTAATTTTATATTTCTAAACTTCTTAACTTTCCTATATAGAGTAGAAATAAGTAATTCTTCATAAGTGAGGTCTTCTGTAACTTGTAAATCTTTAGATGGTGTAATATTAGATGGACTTCCTATGTAATTTTTGAAGCATTGAGACGTGAATCACCAGATGAAATATTGAGAGATCTTGGGGTAGATATAACTCATATGGATCTTGGCCAAACCTTAGAGTAATCTTATATGGCCCTATATAACTAGACTTAGTTTACCTTTCTTACGAAATCTCATTACCCTTTTCATTGATAATACCTTTAATAATACCCAATAACCTATAGAAAACTCTACGCCCCTTATTCTAACATTCTCATATGATTTGTGTCAACTTTGAGCTATTTCTATACATTATTGGATCTCTTTAACCTTTTTTATAGCTTGATGAACAAGATCTAGCCCAAGTAAGGCAGTTTCACCCAATTCAAATATAATGATTCTCCTAGTCATTTTCTGCATTACCACACATTATTGCCATTTTGATATTTCCTATTACTGTTGCAAGCCATTTGTTACTTGCTAGAGATGTCAGTTCAATTACCCGATAGTTTGTTTGATTTTTAGAAACAATTTTCTATTTTGAAGTCTTCACTGGTAAAAATTGGATATCAGGTGAAAACTTTAGGTTTACAACTTTATATGCCAATTCTGACAATTCCATTAACTCTAGAAAATTGGTTTTAGGCAAGGATGTCCTTTGGTTTGGGTCTCAAGGCTTCCGAACTCATTTTGGGCTATTGGTTAAAATTTGGTGAAAATAAAACTTGGGTGTCGTGTTCATATTTTATCAAAATGACCCCGAATGAAAATCTTGATGGATCCATTAAGTTTGAAATGTTGAATTTGATAGGGTAGCATAGTTTATTTGCTTTCACGGGATTCTGAATGCATCCTGAGGGATCAATAGAAACTTGGAATTTTCTAACTTCAGTTAATACATCCGCTAAGGCAGGACCTTGGTCGCTTTAGCGGAGGCCACTTAAAAGGCTAAGTGGTTTATTTAGAAAATACTTTTTAAGTGGTAAAGAGGTTGCTTTAGAGGCCAAGGACCCCATCCAGTTCGCTTAAGTGGAAGCCTATCTGCAAAAGTGGATGTTGATTAAGCAGCAGCATGTCTGCTTTAGCAAAAGGGCCAGACCCAGCCAGGTCTCGCTTTAGCTGTACTAAATTGCTTTATAGATGACTGCTTAAGCGGTCAAGTGACCACTTAAGCGGTATTTGAGGAGCATTTATTTTGTCTCCTATCCAATTTCTCCCTATTTTTTAGAAGTCTCAAGAGCATCAAAGACGTAGAGAGTATGGAAAAAAGGGAGAGCGATCATTGGAAGATTGTGGGGTGTTTGTAAGCTTAAGATGGCTATTTTCTCGTCATAAACCTTGTGAAGCATCTGTTTAATTCATGGATTAATTCTTCCATTAAGACCCAAATCCCTAGATTCTTGTTGGGTTGATTTTACTATTATTTAAGCTTGGAATTTACCCGTTCTTGAGGGTAAATAATCCTTGAACATAGAGGGACGTGTTGAATATTTCGACGATGGGATTCCACAAGCGGGCCCCACTTGGGATTTTGACTTGATATTGGATTCGAAGCATAAAAATGCAATATGGGTACCATTATTTTAGTATTAATGAGTACATTACTAGTTTGATAGCATGGTATTTACCAAATTTTCTTTAAAGGAGAAATCGCCAATTTAGCGAACTTTGTTGGGCTTTCTTTGGTATCTAGATAGGTTATTCTTACCTTTCTCTTAGATTGGTCTTAATTATTGTACCAATATGATATTAGGCTAGGTTTAGGTTTGGGAATTAGGACTTTGAAGTATATTTAGTGTGAATTAGATTATTTAGCCGATTAATGGACCGTAATTAGGCGTAATTGACTTAGCTACTTATTCCATTGGTGAATTCACTAACGTAGTTCTCAATGAGTCTTGTTTGGTACCTTGTAGTGAAATTTGACACACTAGTCTAGTTTGGGTAGAATTTTTCCTTAGAGTAGACTTTCAGGGTTAGAAATGGCCCCCTCCGGCCCACCTTAGGCCAAGATTGCTATTAGATCCTTGTAGATTCAATACACCTATATACATTATTTTAATTACATTCTTGATCCCAAGAAGGTCTTAGGCATATGATGGTTTATTCTTGATTTTTGTTTGGGAGATGAAAAGGCAGTTCATGTTTGACGATTTATGATATTAAGATTTGTTCAATTCCAGCATTAGTGATTATATTACTTTTTGTTCATGTTTGGTATTCATGATATTTTTTTTGGTTCAAGTCCTTCATATCATACACTAGTTTTAGTTTAAGTCCGAGATTGAGAGGTTATTTATGATGATTATGAGATCGTTTCGAGTTTGATGTTTATAGCATGAAAATATTCACGGTTACGGTTTTGAGATATGGATAGTTGGTGTAATTCCTGTTATTACTTCTTATTGATTGCATCAACTAGGCTTAAGGGGATCGCGTTAGGTTATTTACTTTGTTTGTGTTATATGGGCTTATGGGGGCCAATTAGGCTAGAAATAGCCATGTTTTCTTTAATATTATTATTCTAGTTGTTAACTTTCAGTATTTGGAGCATCATTCTAGGTTTGCTCTTTTTTCTTGACTTAGCTTATTTATCTCACATTTTTATTGTGTTTATATTATGATTTCTCTCAATCGGTCGATGATGCCTATTGAGTACCCGTGGCTTTGGTACTCATATTAAAGTTCTGTACCTTCTTGGTACAGATCTAATTTCTAGCTGCCACCGTTGACGTTGTGATTATACTAGTCAGAGTCTAGAGATAGGGTGAGCTCTCATAGACAAAGTTAACTTTTTCTCTACTTCTATTTTTGGATAGTCTTTTTGATTTTGAGACTGTTGTTTATTTGACTTTGATAGTACAATTATTTTTTTTATTAGAGGCTCTTGGACCAACCTTACTAGGTCATGGATGATATTACTCTTCTCTTTATTTCTCTTCGGTTATGCTATTTTTCTTAAGATTTAGGGTTGTAATTCATTTACTTGTTTATTTTCAGCATTTAGGAAATTTACACCATCTAGCCTATTACTTTTACTTTTGATCTATGATTTATCTTACCAAGTGACGGGGTGAATTAGGTGCCATCATGAATTGGGAAATTAGGTCATGACATAAAACCATCCAATTGGTGATCTACACTCCTATCATATAAAGCTTCATATTGTGCTATTTAGATACTCGAATGATAATTATTGTTGTAGGCAAACTCTATAAGAAGAAAATGATCATCCTAACTACCTTTAAAGTCCACTACACAAGCTTGCAGAAAATCATCAAGTGTTTGAATGGTACATTCTGTTTGTCCATCCGTTTGAGGTTGAAAAGTTGTAATTAAATTCACTTTTGTTCTCAAACTCCATTGGTAAGGCTTTAAAAAAATTGCATACTCTTTAGCTGTATAAGTTTTATTAATTGGTAGGAAGAGTGCTGACTTGGTAAGTCTATCAACCATTACCCATATGGAATCAAACATTCAAGATGTGCAAGGCAAACAAGCAATGAAATCTATGTTGATGATGTCCCACTTCTAAATAAGAAGATCCATACGCTGAATATAACTCTTAGGCTTTTGGTGCTCTACTTTAACTTTTTGACAATTTGAATATTGGGCTACAAATTCTGCACTGTTCTTTTTTATGTCACCCCACCAATACACTCCTTTCAAATCATGATAGATTTTTGTTAACCCCTGATGGGTGGAATACCTTGAATGATGTGTATCCATCATAATCCTTTTTCTTAGTTCATCTACATTATGTACACATAATCTGTTTTGGCACCGAAGTACTCCCCCTTGCGCAAGATCAAATGCTTTTTTCATACCTTTTTGTATATTCTCCTTAAGTTGCAATATAATAGGATCAACATACTACTTCTACTTCAACTATTAATAAGGATTTTGTCGCATTTTGCACAATAATATCAAATTAATAAGGATCAAAGAAGGAAAATTCCCAAGCTAGCTAGTCAATGTAGATCTTTAGTTATCCCTTGTGTTTTTGTGGACTGCCCATACCTGCTAGCCATTGCCTTATTACATAACACATCAGCTACTATATTTTCTTTCCCTAGATGACATAAAATATCAATGTCATAATATTTGAATAGTTCAAGCCACATCCGCTACCTTAGATTTATATCTTTTATCTTAAATATATATTTCAAACTCATATAGTCGGTATATATGTCAACATTAACCCCATACAACTGCTGCTAGCTCAAGATTATGTGTTGGATAGTTTCTCTCATGTGGACGTAATTGTCTTGAGGCATAAGCTATTAGTTTATGATATTGCATTAATACACATCCTAAGCCAACTCCTAAAGCATACAATACACCACATACCCTTCTATGCCTCTAAAAGTGCCATTATGGATGTAGAAGTCAACTTATTTTTCAGATCATAGAAACTTCTTTCACATGCATCATTTCATTGAAACTTGGTTGCATTGTGTGTTAGCTCTTTTTAGGTGCATAAATTGAAGAAAATCCTTTAACAAACCTTCTATAATAACCTTCCAACCCAAGGAAACTATGAACCTCCCTAGGCATTGTAGGTCTTGGCCAGTTCTTTAAAGTTTCTATCTTTTCAGTACCAACCCTTATTCCTTCATCACATACAATATGTCCTAAGAATGCCTAGAGAACCTTGCATATAACTTAGCATCACAAAAATAGTAGAACATGTCATAAATGACTAGAATGGTCCTCTTTTGATCTTGTATAAACTAGATATCATCTATAAAAATTAGCACGATATGGTAGATTTTGGAGTATGGATGCTAACTCATCAACAGGATCGATTCGGATGGTTACGATAGAACAATTTAGCTTCGATGTTGAGATAATGAACTCTATGAATGGCTTGAACACCTTATGCATGAAATCCATAAAAGTTGTTTGTGCATTCATTAGACCAAATGACATAATTAACAACTTGTAATGATGTTACCATGTTTGAAAATCTATCTTGGAATATCTTTCTCTTTGACCCTCACTTTGTGGTAACCGGACTACTAGTAAATCTTTGAGAAACACATATCACCTTGTAATTGATTAGATAAATCATTAACTTTGAAGGGGATATTATTTCTTAATTGTCACCTTATTTAGTTGTATTAGTTAGTATACATTCTCAATGAGCCATTTTTCTTATGCACAAATAACACTGGTGCGCCCCAAGGGGATATACTAGCCTTTATGAATCCTTTTTCTATAAAGCCTTTTAATTGATCTTTCCACACCCATAATTCTTTCGGGGTCATTCTATGAAGATGAATAGATATAGTTTGAGTACCTGAAATTAAATCAATACCAAACTCTATTTTTCGTTTGGAGGTGCAAACTTGGAAGATATTTAGGAAATACATTAATGTACCACTTGAACAATTTGAAGAATATACTCTCACTACATGTCATATGTAACCTTTGTACATAATTTTCTTTGTCTCAAGATAGGAAATAAATTGAACTCTTGTAGTACAAATATTACCCCTCCATTTAAGGACTACTCTTTTGGAAAATGTAAATGCAACCTCTAAGTTTGGCAATATACTGTGGCATAACAAGAAGGAAACCAATCCACGTCTATTAAAACATAAAAATCTACCATTTATATCTCAAATAGGTCATCCAATGTATCATGAACACAAAAAGTTATCATGAAATTTTGATACACTCTCTTAGCTATAATAGATTCACTAATAGGAATGGATACTTCAAATAGCTTAACCAGTGATTCTGGTGTTCTGTTAAACTTTCCAGCAACCAATAGAGTGACATATTATAATCTATATCCCAAATCAAGAGATAGATATACATTATGTGAAAAGATAGATAATGTACCTATAACCACATCAGGAGAAGCCTCCAAATCTTGTCGATCTGCTAGATCATATGTACAATTTTGAACTCCACTAAAACTAGATACTCCTTTAACACCTCTTCCACGACTTGTAGGATATATACACCTACCTAAAAAGGCTCCAATAATGATGATGCAATGGCTAGTCTAGTAAGTCATTCCATACCACCCATGCCCCCTTTTATGCACTCTCTCATTATATGCCTCGACATACCACAACAAAAGTAAGCACCTATACCAAATATACATGCACCTAATGAATCTTTCCACATTGCTTACATGGATACCGAGGAGGTCTTAATTGGCTTATACTCTTTTGCTATTTATACCCCACTATCCTTGACCCTTGAATCTTACTTCTATGCCTAAACTAGTTGCCCTTGGACCCTTGAAACTAGGGTGGAGAACTAGCTACAAATAAAAGTAATATTCCCTAGGAGGTCTATTAGAAAAGTGAGGCCTAAACTCTTCTTGGTATGGCATAAACTACCCCATAGATCTAGCCCTCTTGGAATGACCTTTTCTAAATTTTTGTGTTCTTCTTCTTCATATTTGCCTCTATCCTCTATTTTTTGTGCAAAAGCTTGTATCCTTATTATATCTATATATTTATTCAAAGATAAAATAGTACAATCTCTAACCAAATACGGATCCAATATATCCACATATAGATGAACTCTATCTTCCATAATAGCTACTACATTTGGAGCATACCTAGCCAAAGAGTTAAACTTGAGAGTGTAATCCCTAACACTTATATCCCATTAGAAAATATATAAAAATTGATCTATACGGGCTTCTCAAATCTAAAATAGAAGGTAATGATCAAGAAATACCTCTATGAAATCTTTCTAATTAGTTGAAGGTGTTCCTATACCCTTAGATCATTTCCAGTCTCCATACCATAACATAGCCTCCCTTTTTAATTTATACCCTTCTAGCTCAATTTTCACTTTATTAGATACATTTATGACATCTAGAGCCCTCTGAATTTGATCAATAAAGTCTTGTAGGTCTTCATTAAGATATAACCCAGTGAATATAGGAAGATGCAATCAAACAAAATCATGTGTCCATCAACTAGCTAGATATCGCACCACTAGTAACTGTAGTTGGAATAGCTTGTCGTTGAACTTGTCTAGAAACTATACAAGACAATAATTGTAATGCATTTCTTAAATCTTGTTCAGTAGCATTAATAGGTGATTTTTAGGCTGCTTCTCTCCTGCTAATATCTTGTAGAGGTTGAGGAGTAGAAGAAGTTTATGATAGAAACTCATCTTGAGCCTCACTTTGATTAACTTATCTTGGTGGTAAATTGTTGGTCCCTTCTTCGGCATCACTATCTATTTTCTTACTTTTATTCTTACTTCTCCTTACAACATATTTACTATAACGAGAAAAAATATATTAAATGGTTAAATATGACTCCACCTACAACATTGGCTCTATTGCATGATATAAGATATAAAGAAAAAGAGACAACTCCTAAATGTTTCATACCTCTTGTTTATAGATATGGTGCACAACCATAAGCAAGACTCTATATAGACATGGATTTGTAGAATACCTAGGATGGCTCGCTTTGATAACACTTTTGTCATGACAAAAATGCCACTGAGGTAGATAAGATAGTTGTAAAGGCCCAAGAACACCAACCCATAACCTTTTCCTTCTCATGTATGTAACTGTGATAATCAAATGTTCTACCAAGTATGTATATGATGTATCGATGAAAATAAACCACATAGGCAAGTTCAAAATATATATACAACACTTGGTCATTGGGGCCACAACATTTAAAAGACAAGACACTACCATGCTTAACTTAACATTGGTCTATAAAGCCTCTAAAAATACATAGACTTAGATAATATCTGGATAAACACCCTCCTCCCTTTCTCTTAACTACTGTACAATATCAAAACATATATAATAGACTCTAAAAGCCCCGAATCAACCTGGAGCTCACCAATAGCCACTGGATGTACTATGCTCCTACTGGGGAGGTGTATTAGCTATAAAAGCTATGTATGTAGCATAAAATGTCGGTTTACCTTTAGGGACATCAGTATGAGAATATATATACTGTATATTCAAGGCTAAAAGTAACTATACATAGAAAAATAGCTCAAATAAAATCAGGTACAAGTGTATTAATAGTTCTAATAGATCACCTTTAAATATACTTATGGAAAAGTGTACATTCCATTCCTTTCTCTACTTTATAATCTTTGTAAGCCACATGAAACAAAGGACCAACTAATCACTAGTAAATACACAAGTTGGAATAACCCTATGCTAGGCTTATTCCCCTGAGCTACCACCCATATTTAAAAATATTGGGATCACCCAAGTATAAAGAGATCAGGATTGGCCTATGCTAGTCTTTCACCTCAAAAAAGCCACTTGTGCATAACAAAATTCTGTTTCTTAGCTTATTTAATCTTTGATATTGTTACTTTGATGTTCATAACAATTATTGATATTTAGGACAATAGTACATTAGTAAGAGACGTAATAAATACTTGATGTATTAACAACGAGGTGGGGAGCAGTTTGTACACAAATGAAATGCTTAAGAGCAAAAATAACACATGTGTCTTAATAGACTAAAGGAGAACTCCTAAAACTTGCTAATGAAGGTAGACATTCATACTCAATAATAAGAATGAAGGGAAAAGACATCAAATACATTTTGAACTTGTCTCGAATAGTCTATTACACACTAAAACAATTGTGATGATCTATTATACACCTGTACCATTTTGAACTGAATTTATTTCCACCCTAGAACATATATAACTAGTTACATAGTGGGAGGGGTATGCCACTCGTGCAATATCATTTCAATGTCACTGCCACATCAGATGCTATGTTATATTTCAAGTTTTTCTCTCAACATCACCCATTTTATTCTTATTCATTGTACACCACAAATCCACCATAAAACCACCATCATTGTTACCATGCCATCACTAAATCCATATATTTCACCACCAAAAATAAAAGTACTCAACACAAAATTCATCCCCCACAATGAAATCACCATTGAGATTACACCACCATTGTTCTCACCATAATAAATGCAAAGAAACACCACAAAATTCCACCCATAATCAAATCTATCATTTAAATCACATCATTACCAACACCACCGTGAAAAGTCACTTTCTATTTCTTCTTCACCATCTCTGATTTCTTCTTTTTCACCACTCACCACTAAATATTTACAACAACACTATTACAAAATTATCATCAGTGTTTCCTTGTCGTTAGTAACACATTTTTCCTTTTCTCTTAGATCTATACCTTTTTAATCAGAATTTCATACATTCAGACAAATTATATCAATAACACACAGGTAATCGACCAAGAAATTAATAAAATTACTCCGCTCAATTAGGTGTATCAAAAAAAACAAAAATTCTCACTAAAGGACCATTGAAAATTTTGTTCTTTTTCAATGAAACAATGTTTCTCCATCCAAAAGGTATATATTCTTAACCCGTGATTCATTAATTATTTTAGTTTCTTTGATTTTTGTAGTGAAATGAATGTATGAATCTTCCTGAAAAAATAAGAATGAAGGTGGAATATCTAATGATAAATTACATATGAAAGTTTAAGACAATATTAAAATAAAAGGAGGGAAGAAATGAAGGTTTTAAAGACAAATGTTGAAAATGGTGATTCATGGGTGTTGAAGAAGAGAGAGAAAGTGATGAATAAGTGTATAATAGGTCATAACAATAGTTTGATGTTTAAGTGTGTCATCAACTTTTTGGGACAAGTTCAAGGTGTATTTGATGTCTTATCCCTAAGCATGAAATAAGTAGTTGAACTCATTAGGAAGTGTAACAAGGTCGTTAATTACATTGGAGATCATACACTCCTCCTCTTTATCATTTACTATAAAGCGAATTTTAGAAGCTTACTTTGTAATACAAGTTTTAGATTTCATAGAAAAGAATATAGAGTAGAATAGACTTACATATCTTGTTGTACAACTCTGATACTAACCCTAACTAACCTCCGGCCTTTCAAATTACTTATCTACAATAAAGTACATCATAAACTAGTATTAGTAGCTAACCAACACATTTGGGCTACTTAAATTAACCAAAAGAGCATCCTAGAAATAACTGCATAATTTATATAATCAAGGGTGTTCTTTTAACCATTTTCCCCCAATTACATTCACATACCATATGGATTCTTAAAAGATGCTCCAAAATAACTTTGACCTAATGACAACCTCAAAATAGTATACAAAGTGGAATGAATAGTAAACATACAAAACATTTAGTTCAGTGGTGTGAAACTAAACCCTTCTTCTATATTTCAATCAAACCTACTCACATCTTTCCCCAACATCAACCCAAAAGTCCCAACATATACACATAAAATAGTCCCCAAAATTTCCCCAAATTTCTTTTACTATAGCAATCAAATACTGAACATATAATTCTTGAGCTCTTAATAATATCACATCCATAATTCTTTATTCAAACTCATACATAAGGAGGTAAAAACATGGAAAATCCACCTTACCTCATTTTTTATAACTTATACTTTTAACTTAAACTCTTTAAGAACTTGAACTTTCCTTCACACTTTAAACTAAAAAAGAAAAGAAAAGTCTTTTTATAACTAGGAAAAGTGAACAATTAACTTGTGAAAACATTCTACCATATATTAGTACTTAAACATGAATAACATGTTTTCCTAATTTTCCATAGGATAAATAAGCTAAAACCATTAGTGTCTTCACTTACCTTGGCTTGCAAAAATGAAGGTTTCTTCAAGAACCCTAGGTGGAATATAGGGAATGTTGGTAAGACAAGAGAGAAATCAAAGAAACTATAATAGGAGTTGAATATGGTAAGTTAAAATGAAGGGAAAGATAATATCACCTTGATCTTATAATTCCCCTTTTTTGCCATCTATTGTTTTTGCTCATTTTTGGACCATAAAGTCAAGTAGGTAATGAACCTACTTTCTTTATTAATATATAAATAGCCCTTTAACTTATTGGTCATTTGGGAAGATTTTTTAGGTGTTTGGGCTTTTTAGTCTTCTCCTTTTCTTTTATGTAGTTTAGCCTTAAGTAAGTCCATTAATACAAGCCTAAATCTGACCCATTATCTTTGGCTCCATTAAGTTAGTCCATATAGATCAAGTAGGTAACTCGACTACTAGATTAATTAAGTAAAAAAAATACCTCATTACAATATACCATTTTTAGATCTTAATCCCTTTATCTTAACTAAAAACTTAATATACTATAACACTCGGAATTTCTAAACTAAGAATCAACTTGTTCATCGATTGTGTGTGGAACTAAATCTAATCATTCTAGATTGTAAATTGGTGTTGATATAAATTACTTGGTGTGTGAAAAGCCTTAGATATGAATTAAGGTCACGATTAACTCCTAGCTCATAGCCAAGTTTAAAGCTTTCTTACCGATTGAATTCTTGTATAGAATGTCTATAGTCAGCTTCAAATGAGCATAACTCAAATATTATGAAGCATTTTGGATCTCAAGACCTACCAAATAAAAGATCTTTGAGTCTTATTTCCAAAGCATGTAATTTTGCCTTAATCTAATATCGGTGAAAAGATTTATGATTGATTTACTGAAGGGGCTCTATGCCACGTCGAGTGGCATAAACTAAGGATCCTAAAATAGTAGGGGTCCATGATATCAATGTGCCATAGAGCTATGTTTATTTGATATCAGTGTTTCACAAAAATAGTTTGGTGTGCTAGCTAGCGTGCAACATTAGGTGGTCTCCAAATGTTAAAACCTCTCTTTTAACTTATTTTTCGAAGGAAAGTTGGTCCTTTTGTTCCTAAATGACATTATAAATTATCCCAAAATATTTTTCCTTGGATTATAACTCAAAAATCACCTTTCACTCCTCTTCAATCTTATAAGAACACTAAAGGAAGGGTTTCTCTTAAAATTCAACTCCAAAGGCTCCACACTCAAGATTTCTTTCAAGAAATCAATGAGACCATGCATGTGGGGCTTTAATAAGGATAATTATTTTTCCCTTGTGCTCAAAATCTGTAACGCCCCAAAATCGGGTCCCGAGATGTCACATGGTGCTTAGGGTCACATGTAACCCCAAGTTAACCCTTCTACTGGCATAACTCATAAGCAACTGAATAAAATTCTTAAATCTGTATAAAATTAGCGAGAACAACTCTTTTCTGAATCTGATCAATACAAAACTAAATTTACAAGATTATAACTCTACTTTACAAATCAAAACTGAAAATGAATAAATGAACTTCTACTGACTGTCTATGAAGCCTCTACTAGTACCGACATTAGATAGACGGGTCATGACTCCCAACTATCCTAACTCAATACGACTGAAATAGGAAAATAAAGAACTACTCAAACTGTCTATCTGGTTCAAACCCTTAAATTAAAAATATTCATCACCTGCTGACTGGAAGCTGCGAGCTGACTGAATCTGAATGTGCGTACTAAATCTTGTACCTACATTATGAGACAATGTAGCACATAGACGTATATGTGGATCAGCACTTTGGGAATGTACTGAGTATATGGCGGTGCAATGTAATTAAATAATCAATATCATAAATCCTTATAGAAAACATGCATGCTAGTATAGATGACTCACATAGTTTGAATTCAAACCATCATAATCATGAATAAGAAATTAGGTAATGTAAATCACGTGAGTCATTGCACTTCATTCTAAATCTGTATTCTTTCTTTATTCTCAAACTTGTAAGATAAATAGTCTTAAAACAACATCTTTCAGAGCATATACTTTAATCTCATGAAAACTAGGAACTTCTTTGGATACTTAAAGATTTTGACACTTGAGAGCCTTAGAAATCTTGGATTCGTAGCTTTCAAAATACATATAATTCTATCTTAGATAGAGTGGGGAACTACTTTAGGAGTTTCTTCTAACCGACATAAACCATGTGAACTACATGGAGTCCAACATCTTACCCACATTGGGGAGAGCTGTTCTATCCTTTCCATCAGATAGAACCTTAAATTTAGTGATCACTATATTAACCCAATTGGGGTATATCAGAAACCTACGGGGGCACGTAGTTTTGGGGCATGAGACCTCGAAATCAAGCCGAACTCGATTCTAAATACTACTCCCTTACTTAGCTCAAAACTTTAGAAAATCCACCTAAAAACATTTCAATAATATGCAATGGGAGCCAAAATGTATCCCCTTTATCTCAAAATCAAGAATGTGGATATCTTTCTTAACTTAGGGTCAAAACTCACTTCTTTCTAGAAATCTTGATAGACTTATCATTAAAGCTTTAAAGATCTCATAATAATGGAAATATGAACATACTTCTTGCAATTCTTTAAAAGTCATCAACAACTCATTCTCAAAACTCGTAATTCAACAATAAGGCTCAAATCATAACAACAAGTCTTGGGAATACTTGAAAATATGAAATCAATATAGGAATGTGCAATTTATATCATGAACTCTCCATTTATATCATAATTAAACAATTTAATTATGCAATTCAAGACTTGAACAATTTCAATCTCATAAACTTTAAATATAGCAAAATAATATGAATTCATCTTGGAAATATGAAATTCTTTAAGAAAAACTAAAACTTTTGGGCACAAGAACGAAAGGGTGTTCTTGTTCAAAATCCACATACCTTAAATTTGGAGCTTTTGGATGACTTCAAAAATTCCGGAAGGTTATTTATGAACTATTGGGTGTCCCTCGTATCCCTCTTAATGGGGAATTCAAATATGCAAGAATTATCGAATTCTCATGGTTGAATCTCTAGATAATTGGGTTTTTATGTTGAAACCCTAACCTTGTGGTTGAAGGTGTGTAGAGAATTTTAAGATATTTAACTAAAAAGAATGGAAGATAATACTCTTCTTGAGGGTTATAAGTCGTGGGAAGTGAAGGAAAAAGACCAAAATACCCTTAATAAACCACTTCTCAGTTGCTCAAAATCTAAGGCTGACGACATTTGTGATAGGCAATCAGACTTTGATAAATCGTCACAAATGTCATCATGAGGGGCTGGAATTGATGTATTTCTGCCTAAGGCTGACGACATTCGTGATAAGTCATCATAGTTGTGATAACTTATCAAAAATGTCATCACTGGGGGCTGGATACTGCCTAAGGTTGATGAAATTTGTGATAAGTCATCACACTTGTGATAAGTTATCACGAATGTCGTCACTTAGTTTTCTAGGCTGACATGATGGAGTAGGCCATCCTATTCATCATATAAAAGGAGTTATGGTCGACTAAAGTCGACTCAAGTTTCGACGCTCACTAAAACTCGAATTATAGGAAAGCTTTCAACTTGACCTTAAGTTAGGGGATATCTATGATCTCAATTCATGCCCAAATAGGTTCCCACACTACATAATTAATTAACATACCAAATTTGCATAGGATTTATGGATTTTGAAACATCTACATGTAGAAATGATGGTTTTCGTTCTTGCCCGAAATGCGGGGTGTTACATTATCTCCCCCTTGGGATCATTCATCCCCGGATGTTGCTCTTTAGGTTAAAAATACAGAGAAAACTGAGGATACACATTTGAAAAAGCTTATTAAACTGAATCTATATCTTTCTAAACTTTAGCATCCTTCAATGAACGTATATACTCATGATAAGAATAGCTATCTAACTGAATCTTTGATTAGAGAGGAGCTGAATGACGGAAGGCTGTTACCTTCGTATGAATTTGAGCTAACTTGCCCTTTTTACTTATTTATGAAGAGCTGACTCATGCTGAGATTTTAAAATTTGATTGATGTGCTCATGGTGCGATCATACTTATAGACTGCGAGGTGATAGTTTATGCAGGCACAAATCATGAGAAAATAAGGCTAAGATCACATAATGGGTATCACAGTGTCTGAGCTGGAATACTTGGAAAACGAAGACCATTCAGTGAATACTTCTTAACTAAATAATGACTAGATATCCGAATTCTAAAACTAATGCCTGATACATAAACTGAGCTGAATTCGCAATTGAAAAACTATTTTGGAATAACCGTACTTATAAAACTTCAGGTAGTAAAACTAGGCTGGTTCAAAAAATGGAAATCCATAGAAATCTATGTGCCTGATTGTTAAACTAAACTGCTGTCTAATCAAACTGAATCATACTAGATACTCATGCTCAAGTGGAGGGTTTCTTCAACACCCCTCTAGGGAGTTCTAACGATTTGAAGGAGCCAAGAATTTTGGTCAAGATATGAACAAGACATCTGAATAAGGGATTACAATATTGCTACAATTATATAGCTTGGAATTATAGACCTTTGAATCATAGACTAGGGTAGAATTTACTAGGCTTTAGGCAATGCAACACCTTACTTAAAACTTAGACACACTTCTAAAATATTTTGTCAACTAATCCTTTACTTTAAAAACTATACTTATTGATTCATCTTCTAATTCTAAAAAGGCCGTTGATATTTCCTTGTACTCATGTCTAAACTGAACTAAATTCCCACACCATTTTAAGCCTAACCCACAATCACAGGGTACACCACATAACACTGTACTACTAGTCTGAGCCGAAATTCAACACACCCTGCACTTCATAACTTCTCATATCATGAAAATCCCCATTACTACTCCAACAACCACATTTAACCTCGTACTAGACATTTTACTAATGTCCAGTGCATTCATCTAAATATACAAACATGATGTTCCAGCCTTACTTCTATAACCGCATATGCACTTCTAAACACACTCCACTAAAATACCTTTGTCACAACTTACAAACCTCTATCAAGAACAACTTCCATGCACTACTCCTAAGAAAACATATATAAGATTTCAACTACCCAAACATCTCATATAAAACTTCGACCAACCATAATGGGTATTAAAGACTTGTCTTCAATCTTACTTCACACTTTACTGCCTTATCTAAAGTAAGCATACAATGATCTTCCAGTAATAAGAAATACTTACTCTCTCCCATCCAGACAACTGATTATCATCACTATCTTGACTGAAGAAAAGATAATAGAAGGTTAGAACATGAGGGACCGAAATCTAAGGGGATACTATGAATAACTTAACACTCAACTGAGGCTTGAGAAATAAAATATATAGCATCATGGACTTATCAAAGAAGTATAATCTGAGGACATGCAAGATATAAATACGAATTTTGCTGATCATTAAAAGTATTGCTGGATTCCTTGGACTGAACATACTGAAAAGCTTGAGTACATGAGTCATGAGCTGCATGACCTGAATTTGGAGTTCATAACTTATGGAATGTGATTCCAACTGCTGAAAGAACTGGAACTCCTTATTTTTGGGAACTAGGAGAGTACATAATTCTCCATCATATGTATGAACACGAATTAAGATCATGGAACAGAACGTAAGGAATGAGTAGGTATTGGGACAACTGAAAATATTAAAATAAGATTGGGTCAAGCATTAATCTTTCTTACAGCTATTCTACAACTTACTGGTACATTTACCAGAATCTGAAGGCTTGACTTGGTTACTTGTTCTATCATTTCCCCCTTAGATGTAAGACATCACTCTAAGGATGTGAACCACTATATAAACTCTAGTGTAACTACAATCACTTTACTCTAGAGTCTGGTGATACAAGAATAATCCCAGACATGGATTTATGAGAGTGCGTGTTGGATCCAATACTTGGTGTGTTCAATTGTAGAGAGAAAGAGGATCTAATTATGCACCCAAAATATTCCAAACACTACACTTGGGCTACACTTGATGGGAGCCCATCACTTAAGGGCCTTTTGGTCATTTTTAGCTTTCATTTTGTAATAACTATATAAGTAACATGCTAGGTATTCCAATAGGAGTTTTTGGGATATTATTGTAAGTCTTGTAAGACTTGTAACACCATATTTAGGTCTTGGAAAATCCACCAATCGAAACTAGGGCAAGATCTAGTGTGGAATCACTAGTGATTGTGTTTTCTTGGAAACATTGATGCTTGGGAGGCGGAATCCGAACTTGTATCTTTATAAAAGATAGGTTTATTGTTGTATGTAGTGTTAAGGGTCAAATATTTTCCATTCTTGGCTTCTTAAGAATATACCTTCATGTGGTCTATCTATCTATCCTTTTACCTTCATGTAATCTTGTTTATTGTTGTGTTGTAATCTTGTGTTCTTGTTGTTATTGTTAAATTCGAATCTTGTGTCTTCTTTTTCATCATATATTGTGGTTAATCTTAGTTTGGACTGCTGATTTGGTGTCAAATACACCATTATATCTTGTAATCTTATTGTTGGTAGTGAATCCAAGAGTGGTCTCCATCTTGGTCCTCAAATCCTTAAGATTTGTGGACTGATTTGGAGTATTTTTCATGCCTTCCTTGTTAGTATTGTATCATTTGATATCAAAGACATCTTTGGTTTTGTTCTTACAATACCAATCTTGGGCTTTCTTTCTAAGAAAATAAAAAAAAAGGAAAGAAAGACGTGTTCTTGAGCTTGAGATCTTGGCCGAGATGTTGAACTTGTTGATGTATCTTGGCTGAATATTGTGTGTCTAGGTCTAGGATTTATTTTTCTTGTGTTGTTGTTTCAAGTGTTAGTATTATTTTCCATTAACACTTTGAGTCGATCTAGATGTGAGCTTTAAAAAAATTGATGTTGTTGTTGTGAATAAGACCATGGCCGTGTGTTGAAGTTGTTGTTCTTGGCCATGTGAACTTGTTGTTATAGTCTTGGTTGGAAGTTTTTGGTGTTTTTGTTGCTCTTGATAAAGTTTTTGTAGAGTTCTTGACATTCATCACAACCTTCACCCTTGCTAAAATCGAAATACAACACCAAAAAGAACCTTGGTCGTGTGTTGACACTAAAATTGGCCGTGATGTGTGTTGATGTTTTCCGTGGGGTGGACATTTTTGTTCTGTTTTTGATGTGTTCTTGAAGGTTGTTGTGGTGTTCATCTTTTTCTTCATATCATCTTACAACTTAAGACAACCAAAAGTGTAACATAGATTCAAAAAGGTGAACCTACTAGTTGTAAAGTTGTTTGTGAGAAGACTTGAGCCATCACTTTCTTGACATATACTTTTCAACCACTTTCCTTGTTTAGGGACCTTGTTTTGTGGGAATTGTAAAAATTCAAGTCTTGCCTTTTGAAGATTAGACTTAAAGGAGATTTAAGACATATACTTTCCATCCAAAACCAATTGTTTCCATTACATAGTAACTAAAGTTTGTAAACTTCAACTAGTGACTAATTGTGGGGCCGTGACCAATGGTATGCTTCCATGCCACCCAAGTTACTGTTCACACGAAAATTTTAAGCTCAAAATTTGATATTCTAGTTTCATTGTGTTGTTTATTTAGTTTCCTTTGTTGATTCCATAACTAACTTAGAAGCTAGTTTTAGATTGTAAGTTAGTTTTGAAACCATCCTTCGTGTATACGTTCCTTTGTGTGTCTTATTCTTTTGAGTCATTGTAATACTTGGTCCACCTCTCACTTCCTCATGGAGTACAATCAAGGTTACGACACTTGTGAGATCAAAGTGAGGAAAAAAAATCCGAGAGACAAAACAATAGAGAGGGAGTGTGAGGACCATTCTTGTACAACTAACTTATTTATTGTTTTGTAGGTAACTTCTTGTCCATAATGGAAACCATTTTGGCCCTCCTTGATGCTTTGTCCCGAGACCTTTCTAGGGAAAATGCGTGTCTTGAAAAAATTAACTCGAATGTGGTAACTATTATTGAGAGGTTGGATCTAATGGAGAGTCGAAGGAACTCTCATGCTTTTACTCCCAAAACTTTACTTCCAATGACCAATCCTCCAAGACCACCACATAATGCCACAAGCAAAGCTCCAAATACCCCTCAAAACCAAGAACAAGATAGACCACTTCCCCCAAAATTTGATCAAGTCCAACAAGGAGTACTTAGAAGACAATTTCCTCCCATCCAAGCTCCACAACCGAAGCTCCACGTTACCAAATTGAGCCTCTCAACCGAAACTTCCCTTTCTAAAAATTGACACATCCAAGAAGAGGAACATAGTAGAAAGGAACGTGAGGTACATGGAGTCTACAATGATGCTTCTATGATGGAAGAAAAATTGAGTTGGGTGAGATTGAAGGCAAGTCTTAAGATGGAGAGGAAGCCAAGGTGAAAAATGAAGTAGTTGACAGAGACTTGTTGTATTGAGCTCTCGGGTTCCTCCTATTTTGCGGACTGTTTTGTGCCGTTTCATATTTTTGTGGGCTTTTTTGTGCGGTGAATTTGTGGACAAATTCTTCTCAAGATGGAGAGGATGATACAAGAATAATCCCGGACATGGATTTATGAGAGTGCGTGTTGGATCCGAGACTTGGTGTGTTCAATTGAAGAGCCAAAGAGGATCTAATTATGCACCCAAAACAGTCCAAACACTACACTTGGGAAACACTTGATGGGAGCCCATCACTTAAGGGCCTTTTGATCATTTTTAGCTTTCATTTTGTAATAACAATATAATTAACATGCTAGGGCTTCCATTAGGAGTTTTTGGGATATTATTGTACGTCTTGTAAGACTTGGAACACCATAGTTAGGTCTTGTTAAATCTACCAACCGAAACTAGGGCAAGATCTAGTGTGGAATCACTAGTGATTGTGTTTTCTTGGAAACATTGATGCTTGGGAGGCGGAATCCGAACTTGTATCTTTGTAAGAGATAGGTTTATTGTTGTGTATAGTGTTAAGGGTCCGAAATTGTCCATTCTTGGGTTCTTAAGATTATTCCTTCATGTGGTCTATCTATCTATCCTTTTACCTTCATGTAATCTTGTTTATTGTTGTGTTGTAATCTTGTGTTCTTGTTGTTATTGTTAAATTCGAATCTTGTGTCTTCTTGTTCATCATATATTGTGGTTAATCTTAGTTTGGACTGCTGATTTGGTGTCAAATACACCACTATATCTTGTAATTTTATTGTTGGTAGTGAATCCGAGAGTGGTATCCATCTTGGTCCTCGAATCCTTAAGATTTGTGGACTGATTTGGAGTATTTTTCATTCCTTCCTTGTTAGTCTTGTATCATTTGGGATATAGAAATACACATGAACAAAAGAACTTAACCCAAATGACTACACCTGAAAGCGTAAAACCAACTTCTAATACTCCCTTCTGAGCTACACCCTATCTTTTATAGCCCCAATAGTCATCATATAACATTTGAACACTTACTAACTTTGAATCTGCATGAGCATCCCCATAGTTGGAGTGCACACCATCTAGTTCTTCAACTCTTATTCCTGTTAGCTAAATCTTTGAAATTTCAAACTTAGATTCTAACGCTTAACATGGGTATCTCCAAACCTTTGATGGACTATACAACTTCTATCATAGTCTACCAATATCACACATGTAAACTTATGTTTCTAAAACATGAGAATAACATTCATACTTAAAAAGGCTCAACATCTTCAATCATAACTCCTTAACTTAGCTACCAAGAAAATTACTCATTATCTAACTAGTCTTTCTCCACCTAACATTTCAACGGTACTACTGACCCCACAACATACAATAATCCTCAAAAAAAATAATGCAGCCCCATAGCACGTCGGGCGTACTTCTGCATCATAAATACCATGTCGAACTAAACTTATGCTCTTTCATACACTGTTCAAGCCTATTATATCACTTCATTACTAAGTCAATCCTATGCACAAGATGCGACCATACATATAGTTAGTGAATTTCCCTTACCACTTTTCTTTTCACTACACCTCTAAACCCTCAGTTTCAACCAACACAAAAATAACAAGATGCACAACAAGTTGCTAGTGAATCAAAATAGGCCTCACACAGCTTCACTAGACTTTGATTTTTCAACAAAACAATGATAACAAGGTTACAAGAGATAGAAATTTGACGTACAATATTCAATGATCTAAGAATACACCTTATTCTGTCTTACTTGCATGACTCATAAGAGTGAGGACATAACTCTGATCTTGAGAGACTTATAACACACTAGAATTCTACTCTCAAGCCACTTTGTGTGACTTCTAAAGCTTCTTGCTAGCCAATCCGAGAGTGTTATTTAGGGAGGAACTGGAACTTACGAATCATTCTATCTCAAGAATAAAACATGGATAGGGAAGTATATCTCTACATTATAGATTCTGAGGAGGAATCTGGAAATACATCTGACTTGGGCTTAGTGCACGACTTTTATGAATCATGAATAAAGCACTTCAATCATCGAAACTCAAAATCACTGATGGGATACTTTCTAGCTCGCTTACAATCCGATAACTATCTGTGGAGACTGTTTGAGAAAGCACTATCTATAAAGATTTAAGCTTGACTATTTCTGATACCTTGAATATAAGGCAGAGATGGCTCAGATAGAGTAAGATGAGAATCTGTATAAGTTTCTTAAAGAATATTTCTATAGCACGATCTGAGAATTGAAAGAATGGAGACATTTCCTAAATGCCTTGTAGCCTCTCGAATAAAAGTACAGACGTCTCCATACCGTTCTGCAAGACTCGACTAGACAGGGCTTCACAGACACCCTAGGACACTTGAAATTTGGGCTCTGATACCAAGTTTGTAATGCCCCAAAATTGGGTCCCGAGACGTCACACGGTGCTTAGGGTCACATGTGACCCCAAGCTAACCCTTCTACTGGAATAACTTATAAGCAACTGAATAAAATGCTTAAATCTGTATAAAATCAGCGAGAACAACTCTTTTCTGAATCTGATCAATACAAAACTGAATTTACAAGATTACAACTCTGCTTTACAAATCAAAACTGAAACTGAATACATCAACTTCTACTAACTGTCTATGAAGCCTCTACTAGTACTGACTTGAGAAAGTTGGGTCATGACTCCCAACTATCCCAACTCAATACGACTGAAATAGGAAAATAAAAAACTACTCAAACTGTCTATCTGGCTCAAACCTTTAAATTAAAAGAATTCATCACCTGCTGACTGGAAGCTGCGAGCTAACTGAATCTGAATGTGCATACTAAGTCTTGTACCTACATTATGAGACAATGTAGCACATAGACATATATGTGGATCAGAACTTTGGGAATATATTGCGTATATGGGGGTGTAATACAATTAAATAATCAATATCATAAAGCCTTATAGAAAACATGCATGCTAGTATAGATGACTCACATAGCTTGAATTAAAACTATCATAATCATGAATAAGAAAACAGGTAATGTAAATCACGTGAGTCATTCCACTTTATTCTAAATATGCATTCTTTCTTTATACTCAAACTTGTAAGATAGATATTGTCTTATAACAACATCTTTCAGAGCATGCACTTTAATCTCATGAAAACTAGGAACTTCTTTGGAAACTTAAAGATTTTGACACTTGAGATCCTTAGAAATCTTGGACTCATAGCTTTCAAAATACATATACTTGTATCTTAGATAGAGTGGGGGACTACTTTGGGATTTTCTTCTAACCTACATAAACTATGTGAGCTACAAGGAGTCCAACGTCTTACCCACGTTGGGGGAAGGTATTCTATCCTTTCCATTGGATAGAACCTTAACTTTAGTGATCACTATCTTAACCCACTTGGGATATATCAGAAACCTACGGGGGCACATAGTTTTGGGGCATAAGACCTCGGAATCAAGCCCAACTCGGTGCTAAATACTACTCCCTTACTTATCTCAGAACTTTAAAAAACTCACCTTAAAACATTTCAATAATATGCAATGGGAGCCAAAATGCATCCCCTTTATCTCAAAATCAAGAATGTGAATTTCTTTCTTAACTTAGGGTTAAAACTCACTTCTTTCTTGAAATCTTTATAGACTTATCATTAAAGCTTTAAAGATCTTATAATAATGGAAATATGAACATACTTCTTGCAATTCTTTAAAAGTCATCAACAACTTATTCTCAAAACTCATAATTCAGCAATAAGGCTCAACTCATAACAACAAGTCTTGGGAATACTTGAAAATATGAAATCAATATAGGAATGTGCAATTTATATCATGAACTCTCAATTTATATCATAATTAAACAAGATAATCATGCAATTCAATACTTGAACAATTTCATAATCTCATAAACTTGAAATATAGCAAAAAATATGAATTCATCTTGGAAATATGAAATTCTTTAAGAAAAACTAAAACTTTTGGGCACAAGAATGAAAGGGTGTTCTTGTTCAAAACCCACATACATTAAACTTGGGGCTTTTGGACGACTTCAAAAATTTTGGAAGGTTATTCACGAACTATTGGGTGTCCCTCTTAGCCCTCTTAATGGGGAATTCAAATATGCAAGAATTATTAAATTCTCACGGTTGAATCTCTAGATAATTGGATTTTTATGTTAAAACCCTAACCTTGTGGTTGAAGGTGTGCAGAGAATTTTGAGATGTTTAACTAAAGAGAATGAAAGCTAATACTCTCCTTGAGGGTTATAAGTCATGGAAAGTGAAGGGAAAATACCAAAATATCCTTACTAAACCGCTTTCCAGTTACTGAAAATCTAAGGCTGACGACATTTGTGATAGGCCGTTAGACTTGCTATAATCCATCACAAATGTCATCACGGGGGGGGCTGGAATTGATGGATTTCTGCCTAAGGAAGACGACATTCGTGATAAGTCATCATAGTTGTGATAACTTATCATAAATATTGTCACTGGGGGCTGGATTCTTCCTAAGGCTGATGACATTCGTGATAAGTTGTCACACTTGTGATAAGTTATCACGAATGTCGTCTCTCAGTTTTCCAGGCTGACATGCTAGAGTAAAATGAGCATAAATTTTTTCTCCGAAATTGGATTTAGGATAAATTGATATTGTTGGAAACATAATTCAAAGATATTTTATCTGATATATAGTAGGCCACCCAGTTCATCATATACAAGGAGTTATGGTCGATTGAAGTTGACTTAAGTTTCGACGCTCACTAAAACTTGAATGATAGGAAAGCTTTCAACTTGACCTTGAGTTAGGGTATCTCCATGATCTCAATTCATGTCCAAATAGGTTCCCATACTACATAATTAATTAACATACCAAATTTGCATAGAATTTATGGCTTTTGGAGCATCTACACGTAGAAATGACGGTTTTTGTTCTAGCCCAAAATGCGGGGTGTTACAAAATCAAGTTTTTAAATTCCATAAATATGTATTCTTGTTTTAGGGTTTAACCTCAAAGCTTTTAATTCAAATTCCCATGTTCTATTTATGAGTTTTCCTATGTACTTTATAATATTCATAAAATCCCATGGTTTAATTACATTCTTATTCATATGTTTTCAAATAGTTGTTTTATGATTTGATGGAATATTCATGAAATCCCTATGAATTTGTGTTAAACCTTTGGAATTTGCAAGAATTACATGCCCTTAGTATGACGTAAAGATTTCAAGCATGAATCAAAAAAAATTTCTTTTCTTTGGCATAATTTAGCCAAACTTTAAACCAATTACATAACTGAATATGAATTTACAAGGATTTTTATGTTTTTAATATGATTTAACTTAACTTAGCATGATTTAGCATGAACAAGCATGAATTTCAAGCATATATATGATATAAGTCTAGTTTAAATAAAATTTCCATACTTTGACATAAGTTACGAGACTTGGGGATTTTACCACAAAAATTAGCATGAAGAACTACACAAGATAATATGAATTTCAAAATTTAGCTTAAAGTACATGAGTTTGACATAATTTGAACTTATGATTTCAGTTTATCATGAACTCATTGTTAACAAGTATATGATTAATGATTAGTATGATAGTTGGGTATGCCATTAATGCATATGTGGTATGACATCCAGATATGCCATCAATAATCTATGAAATAGTAAAGAATAATGACTAATTTTTAGCATGTCAAGACTGTTCATTATGTTACTTTAAAATTTATTTCAAGCTTCTTTTCATATGAATTTTATATATTATGAGCAAATAGTATGATTTTTGAAGTAGTATCTATCACTAAGTTATAGAGGATTTAGTGTATCTAAGTCTCAAAAAATATATACCACAGTAGGTATGATATGTTTTGAGCCAAAAGAGTCTATGGATGATCACTCCAGTCATGGTTCCACACCGATGACAAGGTATAAAGAAACCCTACACAATGTGAGTTAGACGTTGGACCCCCTATTTACTCATATGGTTTATGTCATTTATTCAAATATCTAAAAGATAGATAAGATATTAACTAAATATGCAATGGCTCGCTACACCATGCTTTTCATGTTTCAACATCATGCTAGTTCTTATTATGTTTTCTAGTTTACTTCATGTTTAATGTGAGTCATTTATACTCATAAGCATGCCAAGTCTTATGCATAATTTCTGAACTTGTAAAATTTGTTCACTGCACAGGTCTCTTTATAATGTCATCTCTTACAATATTTCAGCCATTCATGTAAAATTATGAATCATTTATACTTTCCAATCTGTTAACTCTATGCATGATCTATTACTTTTATTTTACTTATGCGTCACACGTGTATTCCCCCATTCTTAGTATATTCTATCAAACTAACCACATATATGTCTTTGTGGTTATATTATTTCATAATGTAGGTATCATTTCAAAAAATCATGATAAAAAAGATAACAACTTCTAGCCACCAGGTTATGAATTCTTTTTATTCGGGAACTCAAGTCAGTTTATAGTTTGGGTATTTCTTTTATTCATATACATTTATTAGGGATAGATGGGGTCAATGATCCAGCTACCTATAGTTAGTATTAGTAGAGTCTTCATAGACAGTTAGTCAGAACTGGTGTCTTTAGCTCTTGTTTCCTTTTTGTGTAACCTAGTATTGTAGATATTTTTAAATGTATTGTATTAAACATGTTTAGATAATAATATTACTTTTTCTTAGTATTTCAATTTTCATGTATTGTATTTAGGTGCTCATGAATTATGCTAGTACCATGGATTAGCTTGGGGTCACTTGTGATTCTAAGAACTGTGTTACATCCAGGGTATAATCCTTGATTATTATAAAATTAGTATCAGAGTACAGAGTTCAAGTGTCCTAGAGTGTCTGTAAATCCATGTTTAGTAGAGTCTTGGAAAATGTTGCAGAGACATTTTTACTTTTCTTCAAGAATCAATAGGGTATTTAGGAAATGTTTCCTTTCTTTTATATCCTAGATCACCCAGTTGAGGTGTTTTATGGGAATTCTATAATAATCCAAGCATTTTCTTAGTCTTTGCTAATTATGCCTCATTTTTAAGGAATGGAAATAGTGAAAAATAACTTTATACTGGTCAAGTTTTTCCAAAAGAAACTCCAAATATTTATGTGACTGCACATAATCTTGAGAGGATTAATTCAATTTTTTTAAGTCTAGTTATTCAAAAGAACCCATTCTCATTCATGTAAGTTGTGTGTTTGAGCCAAGGTATGAGATGCTCTCATTCCCCTTCTCTAAATCCTATGGCATAATGACACTAATGTTAGAAGTATGAGTCTAGAAGTATAGAATTTAAAGAATTATTAGAAGATTGCCAGTTTTAGACAATATCATATAAGTGAATAAGTGTATAGTTTATTATGTGGTGGTAAGGAAGATTAGAATGTCCATTAAAGAAGAATATGTGTGTGGACTACAGTTTGATAGAAGGTTTGTCTTAAGTTGATTATACACTATTATGTATTTTGGTGGACTAGTGTTTCCTTCATTCATATATAGTAGTTCAAGGTTGTTGTAGTGTGTGAGTTGTTGAGTGGTTGACCATGAGGAATTTTAGAGTCTTAAGTTTTAATTATGGTTTCTAAATGAGATAAAGATAATTACTATATATTGATAATGATATTAGTTTATTTAATGAATTTAGTAGGTTGACCTAGCATATGCATGAATCTAAATTGATGATCATGATAGTGATTTTGATGGTACAAGTTTGAGGCTTATATTATTGCCAAATGGAGTATTTCATTAAGGTGTAGTATCTTAGAAGGGATCCCCATCTCAGGTTTTATAGTTTTTTATGTTATCTTTCAGAGGGGAATTAAAATCCATACATATAAAGGTAGCCCGAACATTAGAATACAATGAGGTGGCTTACTTTGGAGTTTATTAAGAATATCCAAAACTTTAGAAAGGCAACACTAATCTAAGGGGGGTATGATAGAGGATGGAATTATTAAGGTTTTAAGATTTAAGTCATAAGGTTAGTGAGTTCTAAAGTAGAGTTAAGGGCATGTACAAACCTATTCCCATCTTAACATCCTTAGCAAAGATTTATTATTACGATACTCTACTCATGTCCTACATGTTAGTACCATGATTATACTTCTTTAATCATGCACATCATGAAGATTTTTTCATGTTATCTATTCCATTATTTCTAGCAAAAAAAGTAAAAGTCTTACTCAACAGTCTTAGCCATACAAGTCAGTAGTTCATTTGATGTTTAGAGTCAATTCCTTATTTTTGAAGCCTTTGTTTGTATAAATTGGCTATCAGATGGAAACATTAGTTAAATGACCTCATATGCCAATTCTGACAGTTCCAACAGCTCTAGAAAGTCGATTTTAGGTAAGGTGGACCCTTGGTTGGGGCCTATGTATTCCGTATTCATTTTGAGCTTTTGGCTAGAAGTTAAGAAAAATAGAACATGGGTGTGGGACCCACTTTTCATCAAAATATCCTTGGATGGAAATTTTGACTATCCCATTGAGTTTGAAACATTAAAATTGATAGGGTATCATAGTTTTTTTTTATATATGGGATTTTGAATGAATCTCGAGGGGTCGGTGGAAGTCTAGAATAATTAATGAGCTTTAGTTAGTGGACTCAACTGGTGCACCGCTTAAGCATCCATTTGGGTCGCTTAAGCGGAGTCCCGCTAGAGTTCCTCACCGACCTCTTAATGGGCCAGCACAACACAATGAGGTATTTTTTAAACGACGCCCTTACCGCTTAAGTGATGGATACTTAAGAAAAAAAGGATCACTTACGCAATATCTGTGCAGTCGCATAGTGCCGATAAAGAGACACTAGGTTGCTTAAGCGGTGACCTCTTAAGAAGGCCAATGTTAGGTCAAACGACACTTGAATACCTGGTAGGGGTATAAAAACCTCACTTAGCCCAATTTACCTCTTTTTCATCCATTTCCAAGGATATTGAACCCTATAAAGTGGGAAAACTTGGGAGAATCATTTGTGGTTGATTTTAAAGCCTTGGTGAAGTTTATTACTTATTTCTTCATTAAATTTGGGGTAAGCTTCCATCAATTTCTTGGTTAAATTCTCCATCTTTTTCTAAAATCTCTAAAATATTGGTGGCTTGATTATAGCACCGTTAGAGCTTGAAATTCACCAATTTTAAGGGTAAATATTCCTTCAGTATAGAGAAACATTGTGTTGGTTTTGAACTGCAATTCCATAAATGAACCCTAGATGGGATTTTTACATAATTATGGACTAAAGGACAATAGTGCAATATGGGTATGATTATTCACGTTTTGATGAGTAGATTGTTATTTTGATAGCATGGCACTTTGTGGAAGCTTATCATAAAGGGAAATCAATGGTTTAGCAAATTCTTCAAGTTGTTCTTCGGCGTCCAGGTATGCTAGGTTTACCTTCTCCATTGATTGAGATAATTAGTGGTATAAATATGATATTATGCTTGATATGGGCTGGTATTTAGGTATTGAAGGCATTATTGGTAAGTTTTGTCCTATTTGGAATGGTTAGGCTATCTTGGAAGTGTACATTAGGTGAAATTAACCTAGTTGTTCACATTTTAGGTGGAGTCAACTTAGTTGTTCTTGGGTTAGAAAATATTTCTATCCTAGGGATAATTATGGCTTATTTAACATCTAAATATTAATTTAGATACCTTATCCTAGTCCGAGTAGAATTTTCCTAAAATATTGGTTTTTCTAGATTAGAAGAGGGCCCTTGTGAGCTAGCTTAGGCCAAGACATGTGTCAGCTTTTGAAGACCATTATACACATGTTGGAAACTTATAAATGCTTATTTTGGGACTTTGAGGACATTAAATACTTAATGATATTCTAGTTTAGTAATTGGGAGTTAGTGCTAATTTTGGGTAAATTTAGTGGGTTATTGTTATGATTTAGTGATATGGATTATGGATATGGTTTATTGGTATGGTTTAATTGATATGATGATATTGATTCTAATAGTTTCATTTCACGTTAGGCAATTTATGATTATATTATTTCATATGATTTCTGGTTTAAGTTTGACAATTTATGATGATATTGATTATATGATTTCCAGTTCAAATCTAGCAATTGATGAGGATATTGATTAAAAGAGTTCCGGTTCAAGTCTGGAAAATTATGTTATGATACTATTAGGGATTTTATGTTGATGATAATATAAGTTCTAGTTTGAGTCCGCCTTCGAGAGTTGTCCATGATATGATAAGATATGGATGATGGATGGTTACAGTGGATAATTGTTAAGGTTATGGATCTCCGTTCATTTATTTTCCTTTAATTGTACCTTCTGGGCTTATGGGGCCACATTGGGTTATTTATTTTTTTGCACTTATTCGCTTATGTGGACCAATTTAGTAGTTATAATTATGTGATATTTATGTTACTTTTCTGTATTTTTTTTATTTATGAACAACAGTGTTGGAGATTATTTCCATGTTTTCCCTTTTACCTTGACTTACCTTATCTTATCTTGTATTTTATCATATTTATGTAATGATTTAGCTTAGTCAGTAAAATGATGCCTACTGTGTACCCATGGTTTTGGTACTCATTTATACTTCATACCATTTCGGTGCAGATCCGAGCACTAGTTAATATGTTGACGTGACGCTCATGATAGGTTGATTTTGGAGATTGGGTGAACTCTTGGAGTTGGAGTTTCCTATTTTCCTTCTATTATCCATATCTAGTCTTTCATTTTACGAGGCAGGTTGTATTTGATAGTTTTATTACATAAGTTTCATTTGTAGTAGCTTTGTATTGATATTTCTAGGTCTTAGGATAATTATTGATCTTTTATCCATTTATTATACTATTATAGCCATTTTGTTATTGTTGTTATGTATTTAAATGTTAATTTCTTGCTTTTTGGATATTTTCCACAAAGATAGCCCATCACTTAGAGATCTGGGATATAGTTTGGTTTACTTATTGGTGAGATAAAGTAGGTGTCACATGACTCATAAATTGGGTCGTGATAAATTAGTATCTTTAACACCCCAAAAGTACACCTTGGATGCCACACGGTGCCTACAGCCCCGAAGGAACACTGCCTCGAAGGACCACAGCTAACCCATGCAGGTACCTACTGTGAGCACTAAATAAGATAACAAAGATTATGTGTGGAATTCAACTCAAAGCGCCATCAGTTTTTAAATTTGAAAATAATACTGAATAATCATAATGAAAATATCTGTATGAAAACTATACTGTACGACTGTCAATAATAACTGATAACTGAATAACTGACTGAAAGTGTTCGAAAACCTCTAACTGACTGAATGTGGAGTTGATGGGACAAGTCTCTAACAAACTTCTATTGACTACTCAACTGAACTGAAATAGAAACAAATGGTCCTCGGAACATGAGGACTCAACACTGCTACTACTGCGCTACCCTGATGCACTGGGGTAGTCTAGGCGAAGTCAGGAACCTAAGCTTCCGAACCTATGATATGAGACATCATAGCTCAAGAAACGAGTATGTGGTCAGTACTTTGAATGCACTGGTATGCTAAAAGAGGTTAGGCTAATGTGCATGGTTCATATGCATGAATGATACTTACTGAACACGTAACATGAGATAACTGATGTAAAGTATACGAGAAATACTGTAAAATCATAGAATGCACAACCAAGCATTGTGATGATACTGGAATAATTAGTAAACTAAAATATTGAAATACTGATGCTAAACAACAAATAACTGTATGACATAGTCAAGAAAGTCTGCAAACTGAACTCTGAACTGAACACTAGACTGAGACTGTGGGAGCTATCATCTAACCGACATGCCCTAATAAGGTAAATTAGGGTCCAACCTGTAACCCTAGTTGGAAGGATGTCAGTACCGTGCCACGAGTACTAATACTAGCTGTGTGGATCCACTAAAGTGTTGTCCCAAAGGACTAAGGGTCACCCTCAACTGGCAGGGCCCTAATGAGATATGTGTCAACCTTCAACTGGTAGGTTAACTTCTTAATCTACACTGGCTATGTAGTAATGGAATGCAGGGACTACTCCTAAAGGACACACCTTTAATTGGCATGTAAGCCCCGATCCCTGGGTTCGCTCGGTGCTAAATCCTACTCCCAAGTGAATTAACTCTAATTACTGGACTGAACTAAGCTGACTGACATGATGTGTTGACTGAAATGATAATACTCTAATATATTTGAAACCCTTCTGAAAGTATCTAAACTAAGTAAACAACTAAGTTTTTGGGTATTCATAACCCCCAGGACTCAGTAGTAATATCAATAAGATAACATGAGAGCATTTGAAACCATAATATAACTTGGAAAACTTCATAAATTGTCATTGTTCAAAATTCATCTATGAGACATTTCATCAAATACATGGGGGTCGTGAGTTAAATCATGAAATTAGCTTAATACATAGGATAATAACTTCTTCACTAAAATCATGGGTTAGGGATTTCAACATATAATTTTCATTCATCAACATGTCAAGAACTAACTCTAACTAAAAATACATGCAAACATGGCATAAAGTAAAAATTCATGGAAGTTCATGGATAAGATTCATAAATACATGTTAATATCATAATTGAGCTTTAAAATTGGGTTCTTGAACTCCATGGATGAAAAGGGTCCATGAATCAACATCTAACATACCTTAATTGAAGAATCCATGAAGGTTCTTGGTGGATTTCTTGAGAATTGAACTTGAATGTCTTAGGTGCTAGGGTTTGTTCTCGAGAGGAATTACTTTTAATTTTGGGTGAAATATGAATTATGAGGAAAGGATGCTATTTTAGGACCTAAATCCTGTGTTAAATTGAGGGGGAAATAATTAAACTACCCTTCTGTATTTAAAATCCGGAACTGGAATATTGATTAAGGCTTCACCACGACGCGGTGATGCCCTCATCTCTATACTCACCACAATGTGGTGGAATAGCGGTAAGGCACTAGAAATGACCATTGTTGATTTGCCCTTCACTACAATACGGTGGCTACCTCACCACTATACTCACCGCAACGCGGTCTAATCGCGGTGAGTTGTTGCCTGAAAAATTCAAACGTGGTCCAAACCTTATCCAAAAAACCTGAAACTTACCCTAGACATGCTACTTACACCTTTGAACATGAATCAACTCAAATACCATTATCTCGAAGACCAGAAGGTCAACTTAAAAATTCTCAAAGTTAAAGGGAGTCAAAAGTTACTAAGTCCCTCAACACTTAGTCTTATTTTTCAGGTCCTAAGTGTCTTAAGAAAGTACTAGGGGTTGAGATAGACTTAGAAACATACGGGGTATTACAATATCTCCCCCTTGGGAACATTCTTCCTCGAATGAGACTGATTAAGCTGAGGATACTGAGGAACTAAGGTTACATGCTGACTATGCATAATTGAAAATATGATTACATGATTGAGTCTGAACATGGTGGCTAACTGAACTGATTCGTGAGTGCATGCAATAATGTGAACATGATTTTATGGCTGGAACTGATAATAAAAAAGAGGAACTCCAAGGAAAACTGTTACCTTGGGATGAGTCTGATTTTTTAGAGAAAAAATGAGGGTACTTGGTACGCATGTCTTTTTCTTCTTCCCAAGTAGCTTCCTCAACAAACTAATTCCTCCAAAAAACTTTTATCAAAGAACTTATTTGTTCCTTAGTCTGTAAATCTGGTGATCTAAGATTTTAACCGGGAGTTCTTCGTGAAAGGTCGTTTTGAATATCTAAGCTCTCTAAAGGAACAAGGAGAGCTGGATTACCAATACACTTTTTTAATAAATAAATATGGAACACTGAATGCATTGATGCCAAATCTGCAGGCAACTCAAGCTCATACACTACTTTCCCAAAACGAATCAAGATCCTGAAAGGGCCTACATATCAGGGACTGAGCTTCCCCTTTTTGCCAAATCTCATCACTTACTTCATGGGAGAGATTTTCAAATATACAAAATCACCAATCTCAAATTTGAGATCCTTTATCCTCACATCTACATAAGATTTTTGTTGGCTCTGGGCTGTCTTAAGACTCTCCTTGATCAACTGAACTTTCTCCAAAGCATCGAACACTAAATTTGGTCCTATCAACGCAGTCTCACCTACCTCAAACAAACCAATAGGATATCTACATCTCCTCCTATATAAAGCCTCAAATGGAGCCATCTGGATATTGGAATGGTAGATCTTGTTGTAAGAGAACTCAATCAATAGCAATTGATCATCCCAACTTCCCTTAAGTCCATGACGCAAGCTCTCAATATGTCCTCTAAGGTCTGAATGTTCCTCTCTGCCTGACCATCTGTCTGAGGGTGAAAGGCTGTATTGAGATAAACTTGTGTGCCAAGACCCTTCTGAAAAGCCTTCTAAAAATGAGAGGTGAACTGAGTACGCCTATCTTAAATAATGGACAATGGGACTCCATGTAGTCTAACCAACTATCTAATATAGAGCTTCGCATAGTCCTTGGCTGAAAAAGAAGTATGGACTGGCAAGAAATGGGTTGATTTGGTCATTCTGTCCACGATGACACAAATCGAATCATGCTAACAATGAGTACAAGGAAAACCCATCACAAAGTCCATGTTCACCTATTCCCACTTCCAAGTGGGAATACTGATCTCCTGTATAGTGCCACTAGTCTTTTGATGATCAATCTTAACCTGCTAACAAATAGGGAACTTAGCTACAAACTCTACAATATTCCTCTTTATATCGCTCCACCAATAGATCTCCCACAAATCACGGTACATCTTTGTGGCCCCTAGATAAATAGAGTAATGTGCACCATGAGCTTCTATAAGAATTCATTATCTCAACCCATCTACACACGGCACACATAGTCTACTCTAGTAGCGCAACACACCATCTCCCCCTTAAGAGAAAACCTCTACTTTTTGATCTCTGACTGACTCCTTCAATTTTACTAGACTGGGGTCCCTACCTTTCTTTTCCTTTACTTTAGCAACCAAAGAAGATTTTGAACTACTCTGAACCCAAACACTACCCTCAGCTGAGTCAACAAAATGAATGCCTAATCTAGCAAACCGATGAACCTCCAAAACCAACTGCTTCTTATCATTTTCAGCATGAGCCACACTACCCATAGACAATCTACTAAGAGCATCTGCCACTACATTGGCCTTGCCCAAATGATACAAAACACTCATATCATAATCCTTCAACAATTTTAGCCACCTTATCTGATAATGAGTTAACTCTCTCTAGAAAAATACATATTGCAAAATCATTTGGTCTGTGAACACATCAACATGCACCCCATACAGATAATGCCTCAAACTTTTAAGGTAAACACAAGAGCTGCTAACTTAAGATCATGAGTAGGATAATTCTTTTCATGAGGTTTAAGCTGTCTTGAGGTATAAGATATGACCTTACCTCTTTGCATCAAAACACAACCCAAACCAACTCTGGAAGCATCACAATAAACAACAAACCTATCCAAACCATTGGGCAATGTAAAACCTGAGGCTGAGTTGAGTCGAGTATTTAACTCCTGAAAACTCTTCTCATGAGAATATGACCACTGAAACTTGACTTTCTTCTGAGTTAATATGGATATGGGGGATGAAATAGATGAAAATCCTTTAACAAACCATCTATAATATCCATCCAAACCCAAGAAACTCCTGATATCTGACAAAAAAATGGGCCTGGGCCAGTTTCTCACTACTTTGGTCTTTTGAGGGTGAACTCTAATGCCATTATGAGAAATAATATGGACAAGGAAAGATACTGATCTTAGCCAAAACTCACACTTACTAAATTTAGTAAACAACTGATGGGCTCTAAAAGTCTATAATACGATTCTGAGATGGTCTGCATGATCGTTTTTATTACAGGAACAGACAAGGATATCATTTATGAAGACTATGACTAACATATCCAAGTACTATTTGAACACTAAGTTCATCAAATTCATGAAAGTTTTTGGGGCATTGGTAAGACCAAATGACAAGATTAGAAATTTGAAGTGACCATACCGAGTTCTAAAAGCTATTTTTAGAATGTCACATTCTTTGACTCTGAGCTGATGATAGACGGATCCTAGGTCTATCTTTAATAAATAACTGGCACCTTGAAGTTGATTAAACAAGTTATTGATTCTAGGGAGTGGGTACTTATTCTTGAAAGTGACTTTGTTCAGCTGACGATAATCGATGCATATTCTAAGAGAACCATCTTTCTTATGCAAGAAAAGGACTCGAGCTCCTCATAGGGAAACACTGGGCCTAATGAACCCCTTATCTAGAAGGTCTCTTAATTACTCTTTCAAATCTTTGAGTTCTACTGGAGCCATTATGTATGGTAGAATAGAGATAGGCTGGGTATTCGGAAGAAGGTCTATTCTGAAGTTAATTTCCCTTTCAGGGGGAACTCTAGGAAGATCTTTGGGAAACACATCTGGGAATTCCCTCCCTACTAAAACTGACTCAAGACTAGGAGTCTTGAAATTGAAGTCCTTAACTCGAACGAGGTGGCAGACACACCCCTTAGATATCATTTTTCTCGCTCTAAGGTACAAAACAAGATGACCCTTAAATGCTGAAGTACTACCCTTCTATTCAAGGACTGGTTCATTTGGAAACTAAAAATCAATAAATCTGTTTCTACAATCAAATGAGGAATAGCATGAGTAGATCCAATCCATGCTAAGAATGACATCAAAATCAGTTATCTCTACCTTCACGAGATCTACTGAATGACTCTCTGAGATATTATGACCGAATAGTTCCTGTATACCTACCTGGTTACAATAAAAACACCTACTAGAGTGGAAACTGAGAAGGGTTCTGCTAAAGTCTCAAGACTGACACCAAAATTAACAGCTATGTAGGGAATTACAAAAAAAAAAGAAGCTCCAATGTCTAATAAAGAATAAACATGTAAATAAAATACCTATAACGTACCAGTAACCACATCAGGAGAAATTTACTAATCCTGTCAGGACTGAAGTCCATAAAGTCTATTTGGGAGCTGCCCACTAGTGGCACTGGAAGTGGCACCCTACTGAGTCGGGCGATCGAATAGAACAGGGGGATGACTGGACTGACCCTGCTGACCACTCTGTAGGAAGTCCCTGACCCTGTGGCCTAGATTGACATACCCAAAGCATATATCACTTCTAGCTCTACACATACCCTGATGGTTTCTACCATATTTCTAACAAAGAGGATTTGTACGACTACCGTTCACACTTTCCTGGGGTTTAGGGCCTAGCGCCCTATCCCAATTATCATTTCTGGGCTTCGGCACTGGTGCACTAACTGAAGATAGAGCTGGGGCTGAAGATTTATAATGGAATTAAGGACAATTACTACCCTTTGACCTCGGATGAGCAAAATAGAAGCTACCTATTCTGGCTCTTTTATGCTCCCTCTCTCTTTCCTTACACTTATTCTTCTCGATTTGTTGAGCATGTACCATCAACCTAGACAACTCCATCTCCTTAATCAATATTGTAGTCCTACACTCTTTGATCACTCTATCAGCTACATCAGAGACAAGCTTACTTACTTATCCTAGACCTATTATCAGACACAATATTAGGAGCATACCTAGCTAGCCGAGTAAACTTAAAAGGATACTCCTTCACACTCATGTTTCCCTGCCTCAGATTAATAAAATCCTGCACCTTAGCTTCTCTTAACTCCAAGGGAACCTACCTAGAAAAGCGATAGCAAACTCCTCTCATTCAACTGGTCCTACATCTGCTCCTCTATCTCCCTTCCACTACTTATACCAGGTGTGACCAATATTTTGCAACTGATAAGTACCCAACTCTGCACTCTCACTAGAAGTCACACCCATAATATTAGTTACCTTCTAATCTATGTCAAGGAATTCCTGTGGATCCTCATCAGACTTAGATCCTAAAAATAGAGGAAGGTTCATCCGGATGGAGTCCTAAATCACAGCTGCGGTAGTACTAGCCATAAAAATTGCTGGGACAATAGCTAGATGAATATTCTGGGCAGATACTGAGTGAGCTAAGGTAATGAATGCCACTTTGAATTAAGCATTAGAGACAAGCGCATTCAGAGAATCTTTCTAAGTAGGTAGAGGTGCGGGATGATTCTCGTTTCTCCTTTTGTTAATATTTTTGGAAGGTTGGTTCTATAAATGAAAAGTAAATTGGATTAGAAAGGTAATTTATAGTAAGCTCATGCTCAATCTCACGACATAAACACTGAAAGAAGGGAAACTTTTTCTAAAACGTCTTGTAGCTTCTTGCCCATAAGTGTGGCATGCTTCACACCCATACACAAGACTCTAATGAATGTAGCTTTTAGACTACCTAAAACACTTTAAAACCTTAGGCTATGATACCAAGTTTGTAACACCCGAGAGTACACCCTGGATGCCACACGGTGCCTACAGCCCCGAAGGACCACAAGCTAACCCATGTTGGTACCTTTTATGAGCACTAAAAAAGATAACAGAGAACATGCGTGGAATTTAACTGAAAATACCATAAGGTTTTAAATACATAAACAATACTGAATCAAAATATTAAAAACGTCTTTTTAAAAATAATACTGTAAAACTATCAATAACAACTGATAACTAAATAACTGACTGAAAGTGTCCCAAAGCCTCTAACTGACTGATTGTGAAGTTGATAGGACAAGTCTCCAACTAACTCCGACTGACTACTAAACTGAACTAAAATAAATACAAATGGTCCTTGGAACATGAGGACTCACCACTGCTACTGTTGTGCCACTCTGATGTGCTGGGGAGGTCTAGGTGTGGTCAGGAACCTAAGCGTCTGAACCTATAATATGAGATATCATAGCATAAGAAACCAGTATGAGGTTAGTACTTTGAATGTACTAGTATGCTAAATAAGGTTAAGATAACATGCATTGTTTATATGCATGAATGATACTAACTGAACACGTAGCATGAGATAACTGATGTATAGTATATGAGAAATATTGTAAAATCTGAAAATACATGACCAAGAATATAACATAATACTAGAATAGTCTGTAAACTAAAATACTAAAATGTTGATACTGAACAACTAATAACTGTATGACATGGTCAAGAAAGTCTACAAATTGAACTCTAAACTGAACACTGGATTGAGGCAGTGGGAGATATCATCTAATTAACTTGCCCCAATAAGGTAAATTGGGGTCCAACTTGTAAGACCAGTTGGAAGGGTGTCAGTACTGTGCCACAGGTACTAACACTATCTTTATGGATCCACTAAAGTATTATACCGAAGAACTATGGGTCACCCTCAATAGGCAGGGCCCTACTGAGATATGTGTCAACCCTCTACTGGAAGGTTAACATCTCAATCTACACTGGCTCTATATTTTTGGAACACAAGGACTACTACTAAAGGTCACACCCTTAACTGGAAGGTGAGCCCCTATCCTGGGTTCGCTCGGTGATAAATGTTATTCCCAGTAAATTGACTTTAATTATTAAACTGAACTGAGATGACTGAAATGATAATACTCTAATATATTTGAAACCCTTCTGAAAGTATTTAAACTAAGTAAATAGCTAAGTTTTTGGGTATTCATAACCCCAAGGACTCAATAGTAATATCAATAAAATCACATGAGAGCATTTGAAACCATAATAAAACTTTGATAACTTCATAAATAATCATTGTTCAAAATTCATCTATAAGGCATTTCATGAAACACATTGGGGCCGTGAGTCAAAGTATGAAATTAGTTTAATACATAGGATAGTAACATAACATCTTCACTAAAATCATGGGTTAGGGATTTCAACATGCAATTTTCATTCTTCAATATGTCAAGAACTAACTCCAACGTAAAACACATGTTAACATATCATAAAGTCAAAATTCATGGAAGTACATGCATAAGATTCATAAATACATGTTAATATCATAATTGAATTTGAAAATTAGGTTCTTGAACTCCATGGATGAAAAGGGTCCATGAATCAACATCTAACATACCTTAATTAAAGAATTCATGAAGGTTCTTGGTGGATTTCTTGAGAATTGACCTTGAATGTTGAAGGGGCTAGGGTTTTTTCTTGAGTGCAATTTCTTTTAATTTTGGGTGAAATATGAATTATGAGGCAAATTTGTTGTTTCGGGACCTAAATCCCGTGCTAAAGTGAGGGGAACAGATGAAACTACCCTTCTACATTTAAAATCCAAAACTGGAATGTCAATTAAGCCTTCACCATGATGCGGTGATGCCCTCATCGCTACACTCACCACCATACGGTGCAATAGCAGTGAGTCACTGGAATTGACCATTACTGATTTTCCCTTCACTGCGATATGATGGCTCTTTCACCACTATACTTATCAAGACGCGATCTAATTACGGTGATCTGCTTCTTAGAAAATTCAAATATGGTCCAAAACTCATCTAAAAAACATAAAACTTACCTAAGACATGCTACTTACACCCTTGAAGATGAATCAACTCAAAAACCATCTTCTCAGAGCCCGGATGATCAACTTAAAAATCCTCAAAGTTAAAGAGAGTCAAAAGTGACTAAGTCCCTTAACACTTAGTCTTATTTTTTAGGTTCTAAGTATCTTAAGCTAGTACTAGAGGCTGATTTGGACATAGAAATATATGGGGTATTACAGTATCAGAGCTTAGGTTGTACTAGTATTGTTGGTACACGAGCAAGTGTGTAGTAGAGTCCCGTGGATCACAACAATGACATCCATTTCTTATCATTGGGAGGCTATATAACATTATTAAGAGTTCTTCATTTCTTTCACTCATTTCATGCTAAGAGTCTGAGTTAGTTTCTAAGGAATTACTTTGGTTTCACTCTTTCCCATATGGAACGGACATGTACTACTGCTACACAAGATGAGGGTCTTGAGAATGAACCTAGGGATCTTGTCGCTATTCGTTAATGAACCCATAGGTCATGGATATCCTAGGGATGTGTCCCAATCAAGGGTCCTTTACTGGACTATTTCATGCTCTTGAGCCAAAGATTCTTCTGCCTTAGCCGGCGGTGGGCCAGGGACCAACCCAGGCTCTACCAGGGTTTATTTCCTTTTTAGTTCTTGGGGATGATTTGGTTCAGCTTTTGGAATTGGTTTGTGGTGCACCATTTGATAGTGCATAATTAATGAATGAGAGTGGTATTGAGGTAGGGTTATAACTTATAGTTGTGGATCTTAGAGTTGAGGTCACTTTAATGCACATTATTCCCTAGCTGGTAGTTAATTAGTAGGTAGCTGCCCAACCCGCTATGTTTATTGAATAGTAGAAGATCTTAGGTAATTCTTGAGATTATCTCGGCCTAGGTTTTCTGGTGCATTGGGAGAGGATGCGTATGAGTTCTTAATTTCTTGTGAGGATAATCTCCATAATCTGGGCTTTTTTTAGGATTATGATATGGAATTACAGTACTTTTTAGTTGTACTTGGTAGCTCGACATTGTTGGAGAAGTCATCTTAATTCCAGGCATACTATATCACCCCCATTGACATGGACTCAGTTCTCCAAGATCTTCTTAGAGAAGTATATACCTTGCAGTCTTAGGGATCATCTGAGAGATTATTTCTCAAGGTTGGAGTAGGTGTCCATGACTTTAGAAGAGTATGTGGGTCAATTTAATGAGTTTTGTAGGCATGCTAGTTCTATTCTGACTACTAAGTATGAGAGGGTTCATTGATTTATTTGGGATTAAGTCTTTTTATTCGTATGTCTACACAGAGTTTAGTTGTTATGGGTTGGTCTTTTGCTTAGGTTTTTTATCATGCTCAGGTTATAGAGAAGATGCATTGTAAGGCCCAAGGGGGGCAGCAATAAGAGGCCACGATATTATGATGGCTTTAGTGGGAACCACAAAAGATTACAATTTAGAGGCAAAAATTCTATTTGTAGGTACCCACTGCACTAGTTGTATCAGTATCAGGGTCAGTCTAGTAGCCTAGTTCAGGTCGTACTTCAAAATATCAATGTAGGTCTATCTAGTCTTAGTGATCATCTTGGATAGGGTAGTATTAAATCTTTGAGAGGTTTGTCTTCTAGTTATTCAAGTCATGGCTGTTATTTTAGGTCAGATGAATCTTTTAGTTTCAATATGGTGCCTAAGGCATATTATGGTTATGGAGTTTTTGGTTATTTCTTGAGAGAGAGCCCCAGCCATGAAAGATAGTTCTTTAGTTAAGAGTGTTCCACCAATTTAGGTGGTTCCTCCCCCGACTAGAGGTATTTTGCAAAATCATAAGAGTGGTCCTTATGGTGCTCGTGAATGCTATTAGTTAGGTAGGATAGGAGACCGATCAAAAGCCCAGCTAAGTGGCTGGTGTGGTTTATTGTATGTTGTACCTGCTAGATCTAAGGCTAAGTCTTTATATGCTATTATGAGTATGATCTTGGTGTGCCATCAGTTATCTTTTGCTTTATTTGAAATGAGATCCACTTATTTTTATGTGTCTGTTTATTATGCCTCAAGGTTAGAGTTATTTAGGATTTGTTATCCTTGCCATTATGTGAATCTACTCTCGTAGGTGATTCTTTAGTAGTGGATTGGGTTTCTTAATCATGTATTGTGACTGTTCAAGAGTTTAATACTCAGGATGATCTTATTGTGTTAGATATGGTGGATTTTGATGGGATTCTAATCATGGACCGGTTATCTCACTATCATAAAGTCCTGGATTATTTTGCCAAGATCGTTACCTTCACCATACCCAACATACCCATAGTCGTGTGGCAGGGAGTGGTCAACCACGATTCAATGGAGATTATGTCTTATATTTTAGCTAAGAAACTTATTTTGAGGTTTTGCAAGTCCTACCTCGCTTATATTCATGATGTTAGCGTGGAGAGTTCTTCGTTTTACTATTTCTACAGTTCATGAGTTTCCTAATATTTCCCCTACGAATATAACTAGTCTTTCTCCTAAGCATGATATTAAGTTGGTTATTGATCTTGAGCTAGGCATCTAACCTAATTCTTTGTCAACTTAACATATGGCTCTTGTTAAGCTTAAGGAGCAAATTTTCAGCTTTAGGATCATGTTGGTAAGGGTTTTATTAGATCGGGTTTGTCTCTTTAGGGAGCTCCTATGTTGTTAGTAAAGAAGAAGGATGGCTCCATGCATATATGTATTGATTATAGGAAATTTAGTATAGTGACGATGAAGAACCAATATTTTATGCCTAGTATTGATGATTTATTTGACCAAATTCAGGAAGCAGCAATGTTCTCTAAGATTTATTTAAGATTTAGTTACCATCAGTTGAGGATTCGGGTTGAGGATATACCAAAGACAGCCTTTAGGATCTGAAATGGTAATTATAAGTTCTTAGTGATGTCTTTTGGGTTGACTAACTTCCCAATCGTGTTTATGCATTTAATGAATAGTGTGTTCAGGCCTTATTTGGATTACTTTGTAATTTTATTCATTGATGACATCCTTTTGTATTCAAGGAGTAGAGAGGAGTATGCACAACAGTTGAGAATTATGCTCCAGACTTTGAGAGATTATTTGTTTTTTGCAAAAATCTCTAAGTGTAAGTTTCGGTTTGAGTCGGTGACATTTCTTAGGCATGTTATGTCTAAGAACGAGATTATGGTAGACCCACTAAAGATTGAGGCTATACATGATTAGGATTTTCCTACTTCATTGACTAAGGTTTGTAGTTTCATTAGTTTGGCTGATTACTATAAGAGGTTTGTTGAGAGTTTTGCTACCATTGCAGTGTTGATGACCAGATTGACTAAGATAGAAGTTCCTTTCTGATTATTCAAGGAGTGTGAGATAAGCTTTAGAAATCTCAAGGAATTTCTCACTTCAACTCCTATTTTGGCTCTTCTTGTTAAGGCTCGGGGATTCACCATGTATTGTGATTCTTCTGGTGTTGGTTTGGGATGTGTATTGATGTAGTAGGGTCCAGTGATTACTTATGAGTCAGGACACCTAAAGGTGCACGAGCACAACTGCCCCACTCATAATTTTGAGTTGACACTGGTAGTTTTTATGATTAAAGTTGGGAGACATTATCTTTATGGTGTGTATTATGATATCTTTAGGAATCATTATAATCTCCAGCATCTTATGACCCAAAGAGAACTAAATTCTGAATAACATAGATGTATGGATTTTCATAAGGAATATGATATCTCTATCTTGTATCATCTGGAAAGAAAAATATGGTAGCGAACGTCGTGAGCTTAAAGGCATTGAGTATGGGTAAATTTACTTTATTTTAGTTTCTCAGAGGCCGTTGGCATAGGACATTTAAGACTTAGACAACTTGATTATGCGACTTAAAATTTTAGATACTAGGAGGATTTTTGGTAGTGTTGAGGCAAGGACTTTGCTATATGAGTAGACTCAGGGTCATCAGTTTATGGATAAGAGACTTTACATCATTTCTGATCAGGTGTTGAGTGGTGAGTCAAAGAGGGTACCATAGATTTTTAAGGAATTTTAAGATTTGATAGTTGTATTTGTGTTTTGAGGGTTGATGACTTAATTCAGTTGATTCTGTATGAGGCTCACAACTCTAGATATTCTATTACCCTGAGTATAATTCAGATGTATAAAGATTTAAGGAGCATTACTGTGAAGTGGTATAATGAGAGATGTGGCAGACTTTGTGGCTCATTGCCTATGTTGTTAGAAAGTAAAAGTCAAAAATTAGAGACCTAATGGCTTGATTAAAAGGTCTCCTATTCTCGAGTAGAAATAAGAGTGAAATATCATGGACATTTTTAGCGCTTTGCCTCATACTTCCCATGGTTTAGATGGTATTTAGGGTGGGTCGATTGACCAAGTCGACATATTTCATTCCTATTTAAATTTCCATCAGTGTTGAGAGGTTAGCCCGTATCTATGTTAGTGAGATAGTCCATTTGCATGGTGTGCCTATACCTATCATTTCATACTGGGTTTTAGTGTTCGCTTCTATCTTTTAGAAAGTTTTTAGAAGGAGTTGGGAACTCAAGCAGAACTTAGTACAACCTTCTATCCTCAGACCAATGGGCAATTAGAGCAAACTATTAGGGTTCTCAAAGATATGCTCTGCGCCTGTGTTATGGATTTTGGATACCAGTGGGGGTAAAACTTAGCCTTGGTAGAGTTCGCATATAATAATAGGTATCCATTATTGAGATGGAACCTTTTGAGGCTTCATATAGTATGCGATGTCATTCTCTAATTCGTTGGTGTGAGACTTCCAACATTAAACCCCATGGTACTGACTTTCTATAGGAGTGGTTGCTTCAGGAGTGGTTGGATAGAGTCAGGGTGATTCAGGATAGGTTAAGGGTAGCTAAGAGTAGGAAGAAGTCTTATATAGAATGTATGCTTCGTTTCTTGATATTTGGAGTTTGTGATCTGGTATTCCTTAGAGTATATCCCATGAAAAGTGTTATGATATTTGGGAGGAAAGTCAAGCTTAGCCTTGATATATTTGACCCTTGAGATTCTTCGCACAATTTGTATGGTGGCTTACGAGTTATAGACTTACCCCTAGATTTTTCTATTATCCATTCAGTTTTCTTGGGTTTTTATGTTACCATGATACATTCCTGATCGGTTTCATATTCTTAGATGGGACTCAGTCCAGTTGGATGAGTGATTGACCTTCATGGATGAGTCGGTGCTTATTTTTGCTAGTGATGTCAAATGATTAAATACTAGAGAGATTACAGTAGTTCAAGCTCAGTAGAGGCACCACCCACTAGAGAAGGCTACTTAGGATATAGAGAGCAATATGCGGACCTAGTATCCTCAACTGTTTGAGACTTCAGGTACAACGTAATCCTTTACTTTGATGGAAAAAAGTTCTATTAGTAATGGATATTGTAATGACCCTCCAGTTTATTTTCTATATTTTTGCTTATTTTTATTGTTTAGATTTTTTCGTAGTTTCCCTAAGTCATTTATGACTTATTGAAACTGATAATTTGGTTGTTGAGCAGTTCATTTGTTTTTAGAGCCAATTTCCCATTTTGAAGCCTTCTTTGGTACAAATTGGCTACCGAGAAAAAAATTCAATCAAACGACCTCATATCCCAATTTTGACAGTTTCAATAACTCTAGAAAGTCAATTTTAGTCTAGGTGGACCCTTGATTTGGGACCCGAGCCTTCCAAACTCATTTTGAGTTATTGGCTAGAAGTTAAGAAAAATTGGAGGACTCATTTTGGTCTATTGGTTGAAAGTTAAGAAAAACAAAAAATGGATGTGGGGCCCACTTTTCATAAAAACAAGCTTAGATAAAAATTCCAACTGTACCATTGAGTTTAGAATGTTGAATTTTATAGGGTAGCATAGTTTGTTTCCATATACGAGATTTCAGATGAATCTCGAGGGGTGGATGGAATAATTATTGAGCATTAGCTAGTGCACCGTTTAAGCATCCATTTGGGTTATTTTAGCGGAGGCCCACTGAAGTGCCCAGTCGGCTGCTTAAGTGGTTAGGCTAGCCCAGCAAGGCATGATTTAAGTGACACCCTTACTGCTTAAGAGATGTCCACTTAAGTGGCAAAGAAACTTCTTAAGAGGTACCTGTGTAGTCGCAAAGTGCTGCTAAAGTGACACTAGGTCGCTTAAGCGGTGACTGCTTAAATGGCCAAGTGTCCACTTAAGTAGTACCTGAATATATGGTAATGGTATAAAATCCCCACATAGCATGCTTTACCTTATTTTTCATCCATTCCCAAGGATATTGAACCTTAAAAAGAGGGAAAACTTGGGAGAATCATTTGCGGTTGATTTTAGAGCCTTGGTGAATTTAAGTTACCCATTTCTACTTTGAATTTGTGGTAAGCTTCCATCAATTTCTTTGTTTAATGCTCCATCTTTTTCTAAAATCCCTAAAAGCTTGGTAGCTTGATTGTAGCACAATAAGAACTCAAAATTCACCTATTTTTAAGGTAAATATTCCTTAAGCATAGAGGGACGTTGTGTTTTTTTTTGAAATGTGATTTCATAAATTGGCCCCATATGGAATTTTAACATAATTTTGGATCGAAGCACAATAGTGAAATATGAGTATCATGGTTCTCATTTTGATTAGTAGATTGTGATTTTGATAGTTGTCACCTTCCGAAAGCTTCTCGGAAAGGGAAATTAATGTTTTAGCAGATACTTTGGGCTTTTCATTGGCATCCAAGTATGCTAAGTTTACTTTCTCCATAGATGGAATTAATTCATAGTATAATTATGATATTATACTTGATATAGGATAAGATTATCTAGGTATTGGAAGCATGATTGATAAGTTTAGTCTTATTTGAACTGTTTAGGTTATCTTGGAACCATAATTTAGGTTCAATTGACCTAGTTATTCACATTTTTGCTGGAATTGACATAGTTAGTCATGGATTAGATAGAATTTCTATCCTAGGGCTAATTATGGCTTTTTAACATGTAGAAATAAATTAGATACCTTAGCCTAGTCTGGAGCAGAATTTGCCTAAAATGGATTTTGAATATTAGAAGTTGGCCCTTCCGGCTCACCTTAGGCCAAGACTTGTGTTAGCTTTTGGATACCTTTATACACATGTTAGACTCTAATAAATTCTTATTTTGGGACTTTTAGGTGGTTAAATACTTAATGATATGCAAGTTTTGTAATTGGGAGTTAGTGCTAATTCCAGGTAAATTTGGTGGGTTATTGTTATGATTTAGTGATATGATTTATGGATATGTTTTATTGGTGTGGTTTAATTGATATGATGATATTGATTATATGTGTTCCGTTCAAGTCCGACAATTTATGATGATGTTGATTATATGAGTTACGTCCAAGTCCAGCAATTTATGATGATATTGATTATATGAGTTTTAATTCATGTCCATCAATTGCTGATGCTATTGATTATATGAGTTTTATTTTAAGTCCAGAAAAGGATATCATGATACTATTGGGGAATTTTTGGTAATGATGATATGGGTTCTGGTTCTAGTCCAGCATTAAGAGTTGGGTATGATATGATACGGTATGGATGGTTGATAATTATAGCAAATAATGGGTAAAGTTATAATCTTCGTTCAATTATTTTCCTTTGATTGCACCCTCTGACATTATGGGGGCCCACATTGGGTTATTTACTTTTTCACACATATTGGCTTATGCAGGACAATTTAGTAGTTATAATCGTGTGATCTGTATACTACTTTTTGATATTTATTTATTTACGTACAATAGTATTGGAGATTATTTCCAGATTTTACCTTTTACGTTGACATATCTTATCTTATCTTATAATTTATCATATTTCTATCATGATTTATCTAAGTTGGCCAATGATGGCTACTGAGATCCATGGTTTTGGTACTCATACTATACTTCTGTACCTTTTTGGTGCAAATTCGAGTACTAGTTGTCGGCGTTTATATGAAGCTGGTGCTGGGTTAATTTCAGAGATTGGGTGAGCTCTTAGAGTAGGAGTTGCCTATTTTTCTTCTATTATCCATATCTAGTCTTTCATATTTCAAGACGAATTGTACTTGATAGTTTTTGTTTATATGTTTTATTTGTATTATCTCTGCACCGACATTACTACGTCTTGGGATGATTGTTGATCTTTTATCTATCTATTAGACTATTTTGATCATTTTATTGTTGGTTTAAGTCTTTAAATGTTAGTTTATGGCTTTTAGGACATTTTTCATAGAGTTAGCCCATTGCATAAAGCTCCAGACTTTGTTTTGGCTTACCTACTAGTGGGATAAAGTAGGTATCATCATGACTCATAAAAGGGGTTGTGACACAAAGTTTTGTATCGTATTCTTTCATGCTTTAGGTCCTCTTGTTCAAGCCTTTTAGTGGCCCATCTTTTATGTTAAGAAAGTGGTGATGAAAGTGATTGTACCATGGTTTATATGGGACAGAGTAGATATTTCTTATTATTGAAAATTATTGTGTGCTCATTCTATCTAAGTTTATAAGTGTAACGGGAGATCGAGGAAAAGTTTTGGTATATGTAATAGTTAGTTGAGAAATTTTTTTGCTCTTTTTTGCCATAGTTCATGAAATTGTTATTCATAGATGGATTAGCGAAAATGAGAAAATCCTTACATAGTCTGGTTGCCTAGAAGTTCTTATGTATTTATAAGGATAGTCTTGGCTTTCATGTTGGTAAACAAATAGATGAATACATTGTACACTAGTGAATTCTTGATTAGAGTTCAGAGTTAGTTGTTGAAGTTGTAACGAGTATTATTATTGAAATGAGAGCCCTAAAAAGACATAGGATTTAGAATCCTGTAGTTTAGACTAGTATTGTTACTTCAAGTCTAGTACCTAATGACTCCAAGTTAGTATTTAACATGGTGAGAGCATGTAGTTTGACTCAAACTTTATAGGAGTAGTCACCTATACCCATGTAAAGGTAATAATTTCTATCAAATAAAGTGTAGTATTCAATCGTAGAAATGTAGTTGAGAGGTCTTACTAATCTTAGAAGAAAATAGTTGAATTAGCTTATGGCAAAGTACCCCTATTCTTACCTCATGCCAAGGGTATCCATGTTTCATGTCATGTAGCTTCAAATAGTGTTTGGCCTACGTTTGAAACTATATTGTCCGTACTTTATGAACTTATGTCATATGTCCCACATAAATAATTATTATAATTCCTGCCATTGAAATGTTATAATAGTTCCCTTTCTATGTCTTGTGGAGGCCAATAGAGGCCTAGTTCATATCCTTGTTTATATCCTTTATATCTATGCTAGTTCTTGAGCTAATAGTTAGTGCTTCTATATCTCTTAGTATTGATAGTTAAAACCATTTTGTTAGTATAATTAAGTTAATGCTAGTATAAGTACCATAGATAGCCCAAAGAAATATTGTTTTACTATATTTATACACCCATTATAGCTTTAAGCTTCATTTGAGGGTGAATTATCCTAAGGGGGAGATATTGTAAAACCCAAATTTTTTGGGATAAAAATCGACCCATTGATCTACTATGTATTGATGTGCTATAGAAATATAGCACTTTCGATGCATAAAACTATGAAATATTCAAGTTTTTAAGGTTACTATGCTAGATATAATGCATTTTGGGTATGTTTTGCAAGAAATCATGTTTTAGTTGCTAAGTTCATGAAAAAGATGAAAAAGGTACTTTTTACTACTTATTGGAGAAATTATGGATGTTAGGGACACTTTTCGGCTTGTTCATGATCAAAGTATGTTTGAGAATTGAAGAAGAGCTAAAAAGATGACTCCCTGCACATTAAGTCAACATGTGGACCGCAAGTAAGACCTACGGACCGCAAGTAAACAAAGCAAGTGCCAGAAGTCCAAAATCCAGAGAGTTGAACTGTAGTGGTTTTTCATCCTAGTACCTTTGCCTTGTACCTGCACCCACCCCGCTGATCGTAGGTACTACCTGCGCCCATGGTCAAGGCACAAGTAGGGGCCATAAGTGGCCACCGACCCTGTTTACTCCTATTTCATTCGAGCTTTGGTTTAAGGGTTTCCTCATGTTCTACAAATACCATTTATGTATTTTTTAGAAGATATAACACACTTTTGATATTCACAAACATATTTTGATTCCTCAAAATTCAATTTTGATCTTGGGATTCTCTTGTATTGACTTCAGTTGATTTGTTTAGTTATGATTGTGGGTTTTCTAATTTTGATTATTGTGATTTCATCTATGCTTTCTATCATGAATATTGTTGATTTATTCATAAGAATAAACGGCTGGAAACCCATATCTAGGGTTGTTGAAACCCTAGCAGATTGACAAAGTAGGGGAAGTACTATTGTTTTTCTGAATCGATACCTATGCATGCATTGTATTGTCTTTACTTTAATAGTTATCTTAGCAGTGGTCAACATTAATATCCCACCTAGATTATTGCTACTTACTCCAAAAGAGGAGTAGTGACTAGGAAAAAATAATGACAATAGTAATTTGGAGTTTAGCAGTCGATCCACGCTTCTAGATTTTATCTTAGTATGATGGTTAGGTTTCATCTAATAACTACAAATTCAAAAGGTAATAGTTAACTAGGATCAAGATAAAGGTTAGTAATGCGATATCCTGAGACTCAAAAGGTAAAGGATGAAATATGTCTACTTCTCCAAAAGACTATAGATGGTACGTAACTTATCGATTCTGCATGTAAGGTATCAGATTATTTTAACATAGCATGATGATCCTACAGAATTGAGTAGATGGGGGGGGGAGGTGACACAATCCTAGTGTTCACCAATACCAATTACAATTGAAGTTGATATTTTCTCATTGTTTGATATTGCTATTTAAATACCCCCATTTACTTTTCCAATTTTTGCCCGTTGATTATAGTATTTGAGATCCACAACTCCACATATTCCCTTGGGTTTTGACGTCAACCTTTGTTGGGTTACTACATTTGATGAAAACCGCAATCATCTTTGGAGAGGAGGTATATCTTGGGAATTATCGAATTTTGGTGTCGTTGCTGGGGAATATGGTATTGAGTTGTGAATTAAGGTTGTTGCAGTTTACGAGTTTTTATTTTTATATTTATTATTAGTTGGGTATACACCGGTGTATTCCAAACTTATGGAGTAGAGTAAATCCCTTACTTCCACTGAATCTATATCCCGAGAGGATCCTACAAACACCTAGTAGGATGTCAGAGATGACGAGAAATAATATTTATAAATGAGTTTATGATGATATGCCTCCCCATTCTCCTAAAGGAGTTCAGGATATTATTGACCCTAAGACGAAAGTGTTGTTAGCTCAATCTAAAAATAAGAGAAGGGCAGCATAAGATGCTCAACAGATAGTTTGGGAGGCAGAGTAAGCTATGCAGAGACAGGAAGCAGAACACCGAGCAAAATAGAGTTTGAAGTGGATGAGCCCATGTAATCCTAGCATACTAGTACTTGTAACTTTATGAGGATGATGAAGAGGATCTGGGGTATGTTGAGCCAATAGAGACTGGTGCTATCATTCCTCCTATTTTACCCCTAGGAATTAAGTTTAATATCAAGTTCTACGATCCATCTCTTATACATGAAGAGTGTGTTTGCGTTGTTGCTTACAGACAACACAAACATATATTGAGCCAATTTTGCTGGCATTTGAACTTCATATACATATACAGAGGTGAATCGTAACGAGCTTAGATTGAGCTTATTCCTCTTTTCACTTACAGGAGAAGCATCTTAATAGCTAGGGGAACTTCCAAGAGGATCTATCACTACATGTTATGAGTTGCACTGACAATTGTTGAACCAATTCTTTTCTCCATCCAGGATGTTGCATCTTAAGGATGATATCTATAATTTCAGATAGTTGCAGTCTGAGCCCATGTATAAGGCTTGGTTCAGGTTAAAGAAGAAGCTTAGTATGGTGCCCAGCCATCAGATTTCAAGGACAAACTTGTTGGAGTTATTCTATAGAGTCCTAACCATCAGTTCTAGAGCTATAGTAGACATTATCTCTAGAGGAGGTTTTATGACATTATGCTGGGAGGTAACTTCTCATATTTTAGACTAGATCTGTCTTACTAACCAAGGGTGGAAAATTCGGGAGACAGACATAGGTTCTGGAACTTACACCATTGGAGCTGTTGGTGACCAAATAGTAGCAGATAATTTTATAGCGTAAAAGATTATGCTACCGAGGACTGACCTTGGGTTTCTGAAAAATTAGTTCGTAACCGTAAGTTCTGAGAAATTTCATGCAGTAGAAGCACAAGGTGAAGCTTCCAGAGCTTAAGAGTCTAAATTAGAAGAGGAGGCTATGGATCGGAATTATCAGTTAGTGGGTTTTTGAGCCCAAGGGAAAGGAAACAAAGGTCGAAACTACTATAATGACATATATAGAGACCACGGTAGGGACAGAGAAGGTGACTAGAGATAAAGAGATGATTACAAAGAGAATAGAGATAGATACATTGCATCTGGCAGACGAGATACGAATCAAGAATGGAAGAAATGCTTACCAAACTATTGAAAGGTCAATAAAATTAGGAGAATAGCCATAAAGAGATTAAGGCTAAAATTTCAAGGTTTACCTAGAAGGTGGGGTCTCATGCCACTGCTATTAAGCAGTTGGATCACCAGTTCGGGAAAATGCTTTTTATGATCAAACAGAAATAGCCTGTTACTCTTACAAGTGAAAAAGTTCAGAGTCCACTAGCTATATATCATTGAATAGCTGTCACCACTAATATTTGTGCCATTATGAATGATCCCCATGTACCTAATATTGAGGAATTAAATATTGATAGCACTGATAGCGATAAGACACTTGAGGCAGAGTTTGAGAAGTCGACATGAGGTGATAATAATTTTGAGTATGATAGTGGTGAGGCTTGGGTTGTCGAGACCAATGATCATGTGCACCCTTATAGTGAAACTCTTTCCTTACCGTTAGTAGAAATTAAAAAGGATCCTAGAGAAATCACCATTCCATGTTCTTTAGGCCTTTCAATGTCAAGTATGCTTTATGTGACTTGGGATCAGGAGTAAATGTGATGCCACTGGATGTGTATAAGTTGTCGAGGATGGGGGAACTCAAACCTACCTCTATAAAACTGTTAATGGCTAACTTATCTATGAACAAATTAGTAGGTATTTTATGTGATGTAGAAGTAAGGGTGGCATCCTTTATGTTCCCCATTGATTTCATGATTCTTTACTTTGAGGTGAATTATTAAGCCCCTATTATATTGGGTAGACCCTTCCTTACACTGGTAGGGTATTGATTAATATGGACTTGTAGGAGATCACCTTTAAACTAAATGATAAACAAGTAGTTTTTGATGTGTGTATGATAGTGAAGCAGTCGAACAATATGTGAGTGGTGTCTGTAAAAGACATTATTTATAATGATATTGTTACAGAGGCTAGTGTTCCAGATATACCAGGTGTTGATGAGAGACGTGTAGCAGACTGGTTTGTAGAAATTTAGGTGACGAATCTAGGACATATGAAGGGGGAGGTAGATATCTTGCAAGCAGAGGTGTTCTCTCTCACTAGGAGTTACACATTAGCCATCCCTCTAGTTGTATCCCCAATTATTTAGCCATCACCTTTGCATGGTCCCAGACACTTTGATTTATTTGTGAAGGATGATGTGGCGGTTCCCATAGTTGGACCAAGAGAGATTAAGAGGAGGACCTACAGAATCTAGACAGGATATATAAGCAAGTCCTATTAAGGGGCACCTAGTAGTTTGTAATATTGACTCTATGCCATGTGTGTGTGAGATACTACCGAGTTTCATTTGTGTGTTGAATTTAGAAATTGCCTAGCTAGTCTTGCCTAGGTTAAAGGATAGTCGGTTAGGAAAGGATCATAGGCCATTTTTGAGTTTAGTCCACTTTTAGCCTAAATGAACATTCCATATATTAAATAATATCCCTTGATCACTGTTTTAAGTCTTATAACCTATTTTTCTTGTTTCACTAATTAACTTTCCCATTTATAATACAATGAACTTGTTTTGGACCTGGTCCTCCTTGGACATTATGCACCTCAACTCAGGCAAAATGCCTAAGTTGAGAGAGCCTATCATATGGGTGCATACTATAAAATGGGTATGAAGAAGGTTAATTAAAAGAAAAAGTTAGTAAGGATGGGTGAGGCAGCAAAATAAAAAGAAATGCAAAAAAATTTCTAAAGAAGTGAAAAAAATAAAACAAAAGACCACACTAAACCTGAATCTACAATAAAGAATAAAATGGGAGATATAAGGATGGAATAAAAAAAAACTGGCTAATAACTGAGACCCCAAGGTTAGTGTAGTATCAAGGAGGCTTAGTCACTTAATATGTCCATATGTACCATACCAACCCCCAAACTGACATTATAAGCCGAGAAAAGTCTTATATTGATCCTAAATTGACTATTTGGATGCTAAGGTAAAGAAAACAAGGGCAAGTCTATGGTATTTGATGCACATTACATGGAACTTCTCTTCTGAGTGTGAGTATCTTTTGACTGTTGATGCATTGACATGCATGATTCTATATGAGTAAGTAGGGACTTGTTTGTTGCGACGGAACTTGAGTCATATTGCTATCTATTTGCTTGTTTTAGGTACAGTAACTTGTATCTATGAGTGGTTTTCTATTGCTAATGTAATTTTCATACCTTGATCTCATTGTCTCACATTATTGTGCTTCATGTTCATACCCGGTTGGTTTTGAAAAGTGATATTGGAGGAGGTGTTGTCTTCTGAGCTTTAAGTGTTGACTGACTTCCTTTAATAGCTTAGATTCTCCAAGTTAAGCCTCATTTTTATTTTGTTGTGTTTTGTTACTTGAGGACATGTAAACGTTCTAAGTTGAGGGTGTTGATGTGCTATAGAAATATAGCATTTTCGACGCTTAAAACTATGAAAATATGCAAGTTTCTGAGGTAATTTTGTTTGATATGATGTGTTTTGGGTATGTTTTGCAGGAAATCGTGTTTTGGATGCTACTTCATGAAAAATATGTACAAAGTTATTTTTGGCTACTTATTGGAGCAATTATGGATGTTCGGGACACTTTTCGGCTTGTTCGTGACCCTCAAAATTCATTCGAAACCCTATAAACATTAACTAATAGGTCAAATTGATCATAAATCTTTTTATAGATATAATGAAATCATTGAATTTATGAAAAGAGGTTGTTTAAAAACAAATAAACATCTGGGACCCTTTTAGTCTATTTTAACTAATTGTCATCTAAACACTCAAAATGAAAAATTAAGGCTAGGGACATGAACTAACTATACTACTAACCCAATATTGACATTTCAAATCTAATGGAACTGTCTAGATCATAATCCAAAGATCAGATAAAAAAAAGTTGACCAAAGTCAAACTAATTAATTTAAGATTATTCCAAACCACAAACTTATATAAATCACTCTCAAATGTATTGGGGACCGTTCCAACCATTCCCATAACTCATCAATGATATAAAACAACAATAGAGAAGAGCAAAATGGTCAAAATACTAAAAATTCTAAAATCACTATGAGGGTTACACAAGAGATATATGATAGTATTACCTATTATTCCCATGTTTGGTTTCTCATTTATGTCGAGATATTAGGGTCCCTGAGTTTTAAGGTTTAGTTTATTTTATGGAGGTGATGAAGACTACAAACATTATGTTAATTTGAGATGACAAAAACCTTATCTCCAAGTCAAAGATTCAGCTTGTTATTTCAGTCGGTGCAGTTGTACTTGTAGATTAATTATATAAGAGTAGGAAAATCGAGACTCTAGGTTGTATTGAGGTGAGGAAGCTACCTCTGGTTCATAGATTGGAGTCACGGTCCTTGAGACTTGCACTTTCATAATTTTTTTTGCAACGACGATGTACTACTGACATCCTCATCCACTACGCCCCTTTTTATACTAGTGTTTTCATCTCCTCTTCCCTCTACTTCTTTCCTAGTAACTATTTATTCGGAGTACATAGTTAACATAGGTAGGAAGCTAGTCCTAAATAAAAGGCATCTAAAGAGCATATTTCCTTTCAAGTCAAGGTATTGTTGTAGAAAGTAAAATAAGGTTTCACATAGGAACTTGAGGCACTTAGGAGGTGATTGCATGACTAACTAGACAGTTTTTATAGCCTGATGTATGAATGCCTAGCAATGGTCAAAGGACCCTACCTGACTTATTTATATGTCCAGCTTGATGTAATGACCCTTTGTGTTATTTCCTTTATGTACACATATTTTAGGTGTTTCAAGAATTTCCACAGTAGCTATAAGTTATTTGTGACTTGCAGGAACTGTCAGTTTGATTATCGCCAGTCTGTTTGGGTTTTTCGCTCATTTTTCTATCTTGGTGCTTTTATTATTGAGGAAACTATCTCGGGCCAAAAATCCTAGAAGAAGACCTTAGATGAGAATTCTAATAGTGCATCAACTTTGAACATTGATTTAGGTCTAAGGGGACCCTTGGTTAAGGTCTCGAGACTTCAAAACTCATTTTGGGATATTGGGTGGATTATATGAAAAAATAGAACTATAGGTGTGGGCCTCACATTTAGTCAAAATGATATCGGATAAATGTTTTGATGGTTCCATTGAGTTTATAATAATGAATTTAGTATGGTAGCATAGTTCATTTGTGCGCACGGGGTTCCAAATAAATTTTGAGAACCCAAGGGCACCATTTTATCGGTCAAAGCACCATCTTAGCGGCGATCGCTTAAGAGACTAGGTGAAATCTTAAGTAGCACTTGGGGATTTTTAAATCCCCTTATTCATCTGAAATCCCATATATTTTCTTACCATTTCGGGAGCTTGAAGAGAGGAAAAAGTGGATGATCATCCATTGAAGCCAAGGTAAGTTACCCTAAAGGACATAATTATAGTATATGGATGTTTAGACACTTATAATTGTATTTTTTGGATACTGGTGATGGCATGCATAGATTCGGTACATTCAAGCTCACTTAATGGTACGATTCCAACTAAAATCATGATTTTACTATTTTTTCCTATAAATGGATTTATTCTCACTTTTAACTTTTAAAATGGATTCTTTTATGATGGAAATCGTACTACCTTAATGGATGACTTAAGATCTTTTGGAATGAATAATAATGTTATAGAAATTTGATCAAGATAGATTCTGATCCATGGTTTTACCACTACCATTTACTTTAGTCAAAGGAGATTCTGAACCTTTCTACACCTTTATGATGATTTAGTCCTAAATTTGACCTCGGGTAATGGATTTATAGACTTACACTCGTTTTGTCATGATTCAAGTACATACATTTATTATATATACATCTTTCCACTATTTTATGGAGTATATTAAAGATGATGATGATGATTGGAAATCCTTGATCAGGACCAGGTCAGTGATATGGGTAGTTTCGAACCCCCTAGGGACCCTTCGTCTGTGAGCTATCGTGTCAGAGAAAAGAGGTCGTAGTAGGTCCTGCCTTTGCAAGCCATCAAGTTGGAAGAGGTGTATACTCTAGGTTATGTTATGGAACTTGGGTTGGATATAGTATTATAGATTTACTTTGCATTCACACTCACATATGTATTGCCTATCACCAATATAATGTTTGGTGTTTGTATCTATCAACCTTATGGGGTTTGCATAGGTATATGTGTTGATTATTATTAGCTGAGTATTGATTAAACCAATCAACCCTATGGTTGTAGGGGTTTATATAATGCTAGATTAGGTATTTTTTATCTAGACTATCCAGTCACGTTGTTGTTATTATCATGGCTAGCTTGTGGCAAGTGGATTATGGACTGTATTAAGATTTGAGGTGTATTTTTGATTCCTTTCTTTTTACGAATTATATTTTGGACAATAATCTCTTGGTTAGATATTATGACTATAGGCCTAGATCATGCTAGTATTATCTCTCCTACTATGTTGGGATTCCCTGGAGAGGTTAGTTTGGCTACCTTAGCTTTATACCTTTGAGTTAGTCCTGTATACCCTTATATACATATATATGTATCTAGATATAGTATTACTGCATATCCATCTCTTTCTTTATTTATTTATGATGTATATTTATTCCTTGGCCTTGTATTCTACTATATATAGTCCATCTACCCTTTATTTGTATATTGTCCATTGATATACGGTATAGTACTTTACTGCCTAAGTATGGCTAGAATAGAATACTTCATCTTTATTGCCTCCCTAGTTTATTATTTTAGTTTCCTGGACATTTGGTTATGGTTTATAATATTGTTTGCATATTATCTTTATTTGATTATCTTAGGAACTCAATCAACAGTTGCCAACTGAGTACCAAGTGTTTTGTACTCATACTACACTTCAGCAACTTGTAGATCATAGTACTAGTTTTCAATGTTGTCGTTGCATCGTGTGGAGCAACAATGGATCAGAGAATTAGGGGTGTGCTCCAAGAATTTAGAGTATTACTATTCTATCTCTTATGGATTAGAATGATCTCTACGTTATATTGAGAGATGGATTGTACCTATATATTCACTTAATACCTCATTTCATATATTATTATATTAGAAGCTCTTGTACAGATTCCACCATGTTTTAGGTCGATCGTATATGTATTAGTATTTTATCATATTTATTCCACTATCTTCATTTATTTATCTTGATAGTCCATTACTAGAAGGTTCAAACTACGAGTTGTCTTACTTGATGGTTGGTTATAGTAGGTGAAATCATGACCTGAAAAGTTAGATTGTGACAAATTAGTATTTGAGCTTAGGTTTACAGGTATCGTTGTACAAAAGTTTGGTGTCTAGTAGAGTCCTACAGATTGGTGTGGAGATGTCTGTAACCTATATTTGGGAGGCTACAAGACATTCTTAGGAAATTTTGTTCTTGACTCCTTCTCCTGTTTATGTACTTCTATGAGCCTCAAGTACATTCTTTATCTTAATTTTATTCCAAAAAGAAGATATGAGGTTATTGATAGATATGGATGGGACTTTGGTATGCATTTCTAGAGTTTTAGTGCAGTGTCGAACTAGGGAGCACCCCATGGTGACACACTAGGACATATAATACCCTTGTCAAGGAGGCCTTTCAACTTCTTCTTAAGCTCCTTCAACTCAGTCGGAGCCATTCTTTAGGGAGGGATAGATATAGGACAAGTGTCCGGAACAAGGTCAATCCCAAAATAAATCTCCCTATCAGGAGAGATACCAAGATGATCATCAGGAAAAACCTCGGGGAATTCATAAACCATGGGAATGGGTTGCAATAAAGGACCTCTGAGTTAGAATCCTTAACCCAAACCAAATGATAGAGGCATCCCTTAGAAATCAACTTCTAGGCACTAGGATATGATATGAACCTTCCCTTAGGTACTAGAGAACCCCCTTTCCACTCAATGATTAGATCATTAGGAAATGTAAGCATGACCTTACGGGTTCGACCATATGAGGAGGCATAATACGAATGCAACCAGTCTATCCCCAATAAGACATCAAAATAAATCATGTCTAATTCTATCAGATCCACCTTAGTTTCTCTACCACCAACAGATACCATGCAAGCTCTATAGACTCTTCTAGCAACCACAGTTTCACCCACCGAGGTAAAAACAAAAAAGGGGTCAGGGATACACTCGGGAACAAAATGAAAATGCACAACCTCAAATAGAGTCACATAAGAAAGAGTAGATCTTGGATCAACCAAGAAATACACATCACAAGAAAAGGGTTGTAACATACCGATGATGACATCGGGGGATGCCTTCGAGTACTCATAGGTAGTAATGGCATACAAGCGATTTTGGCAAGTGCTAGTAATAGAAGTTGAAGAGGCATCCTTTGGTACAGGAGTTGATAAAGTGGCAACAGGAATCTTATTTTCCCCTAATGCAACCTTAAAAGGACAATCCTTATATAAGTAAACAGTTTGACCACATTTAAAACACTTGTTCCTCCCTTCTTCATAAAAACCCATGGTACACCTGCCCGCAGAGTCTACAAAGAGGATATAATAGAGCGGACTGAGCTTCACCAGCCTTAGATGGACGCCCTGCACCCTAAACCCACTGTCATGCTGAGAATGACAATCACCCGATGAATTTAGATAAGGAGCACTAGCCATAAAGCGGGAACCAAAACTCCCCAACTTCTTTTTTGACCACTTTCCACCACCTCTACCACTCTGCTGTTGACCTCCACCCAAAATCTAAACTTTTTATTTTGTCTTTCTCCTATCTCTATTTGCTTATTCTTTTCTTCCTCAACCCTCTACAATACACAACCAATTAGAGATATCCAAATTCTTGTTCAACAAGGCAGCCTTACACTCTAGAATCAAATCACGGGACACCCTAGATGCAAATTTCCTTATTCTATCCTTCATGCTAGACACTAACTCGAGAGCATATGAATTTCATGGCATACTCCTTAACTGCCACCTACCTTGCTTCAGATTAACGAACTCTTCCACTTTCTCCTCCCTCAACTCCTAAGGAAAGAAGCAGTCTAGAAAAGTAGAGAAATAATCCAATACTGCAGATTTGACACATCTCCCCTAGACTGTTCCCATTCCCCATACCATTGGTATGCTATATCCTTCAACTGATAGGTTGCCAATTATACACCCTCCATATTAATATCATGCATAACCTTATCCATATCGTCAACAAAACCTTGAGGATCCTCTTCAACCTTAACACCAGCATATATTGGAGGACTCAACCTCATAAACTAGCCAACCCTTATAGCCTCAGAAGACTCTGTAATAAAGGCTTCACACTTAGAATGAGCAGCTACCAACTGTGCCAACATATGAATGGACTGACCAAATTCCACATTTGACACATCATCTTGAAGAGCTCGAGGAGGACTAGAGGGGACCAGTAGATTTCTAGAAGGGCAATCAGGAACTGGATCTCTAGCTCGGGTATGTACCCCATAAGCAGGGTGTGTCCCATCAGCTTTGTCCTCGAGTGGGACATAGGAGTTTCCATGAGCTTCAGATCGTCTGGGAGGCATGATCTGAAAAGAAAACAATTAGGAATTAGAGAGACATAAGACCTTAGACGCTATAACTTGAAACAGAACAACAAGTAAGGGAAACATTCCTAAATGCCTCGTAGACCCTCCCTTATAAGTATGGGGCAATATATACCCATAAAAGACACTCCATACGGTACGACTTTGCTGAACACCCAATGGCACCAAACATAGGATTTGATACCACCTTTGTCACGACCCAAACTAGGAACCGGCCATGATGGGTATCTCAAGCCCCACATGGACCGAAGATCACCCTCTTCACCTAACCAAAGACACTATACCCTAAGGTCGGCTAAAGTCTGAACATATAAAAATATAGCTTATAATATTCTAAGAAAGTCTTAAATGCATGTCCATAACCAACCACTGATGATCGGCCAAACGACCGACTGATGTCGTCTAATAGCCACAGTAGTCAAAACAAAGCCTTCTACACTATGATCAAAAATTAAATATCAATAAGGTGTCGGCACATGCCCCCGACAATAGCCAAAAGCCAAATCCAAAGGGATAGTTAAAATGTAAAGGAAACCATAATCATGAAATAGGGTCTTCCAAAGTATGAAAGCTCACCACTTCAATCGGACTTACTAGTTGATCTCGAATCTAAGTTACTGAGCAGGAGAAGCAAAAGTATGACCAATTCTTGTATCACATGGGGATACAACATCAGAAGACAATTAGCAGGATGAACACTAGAATGTAACTCCAGGATAAGGATAATGTAATGACATGATCAATAGTTTAAAATTATTCAAAAACCAATGTACATAATCAAATATATAAACACACACACACACATATATATATATCGCATGTCAGGGTAGGAAACAATGCTTAACATGTGTTTCAAAACTTTAGCTTTGATTGTGTAGCTCAACCATTATATAGTAGTACCCACGGGCTATATGTGCCCCAACTCTCACCCCCTGGTCGGGCCCCAGTGCGTGTAGCCGCACAAATTGGAGAATAATTTCCTATATATACAAATAGGGGACTCGAACCTCCCAACATATACCAAGGTGACTTAAGCAACCAATCATATAATGTTTTATAGGGGACTCGAACCTCCCTAATCATTAAATAATAATAAGGGGGACTCAAACCTCCCTGGTCACTTTGACCCCCTCATTGGCAAATGTGGTTTCCAATATAGGCCACTCAAACCTCCATTTTCACAACTCAGCTACACAACCCTCATTAGAGCCTAATTAAAACATTTATCATACAATCCCATTCAATGAACCACAATACACATTTAGGCATACATTGTTGGTATCGTCATACCAACTACACTTACAAGGTAACATATCACGCCCAAAACAATTTCCATTAACTTAGGGAGAACAACTTCTTTTGTTCATTAATACACGGTGGGGGACACCTACTCCATTTGTTTATTAAATCATACCATTGTAATTCAAATAGCTCTTTACAAATTCCCACAGTTCTCGTAATTACAATATATTTCATATTATGGGGTTGAGGTCATAACCACTTCAAAAGTCACAAGTTTGGGAAAATCACAATTTCCTAGTTCATTCACCATACCCAGCCACCCACAAGTTCAAAACCATATTTAAAACATGGAGTTCATAGATAAACTATGAGAAACATTGTTCAATTTATAATCATTCAAAACACCAACCCTTGTTTCAAAACCATAACAATAATCTCATGAATAATAATTTAAATCACATGCTTTTACAAAATTAACGATAAGGAAGAGTAACATCCTTGTAATAGCAAGATGTACGGAGATAAATCACCCTTGAGAGCCCTAATTGATCAACCTCTTAGAAACCTAAGTGTTCTTGACCTTGAGAATTTTGGAGTATTTTAGACATTACTTAGACTGTTTTTTTTAGAGATAATGACACCCTAAATAGTTTATAAAGTTTGGGTTTCAAGTTGGGTAACAGGGGAAATATCTAGTATGCCCTCAACTTAAAAGCATAAAACGTATCTCCTTTGACTACAAATCAACCCCCTTGACTCATAACCACACCTTTTGACTCATCACCACGAGTCATAGCCAAGGAAGTACCACCAAGGTACCCTACATTGTTATCCTTAGGACTCAATGGCACTACTTGTAGTGGGAACCTATGACTCGTAGGGTTCGGCCGTAGTCTACACAAAACCCAATTTAGGACCTACACTGGACACCCTACGATTACACCTAAAGGATCATAAAATATCCTTACAGATCTTAGTGACCCACTTGTACTCAGAGCATAATCAAGCCTCAAACATACTAGTTTGGTTATGACTCATTACAACAACTCATCAGGATACCCTATAACTCATAGGGTCCATTCGTAAGCAGAGTAGTGAGATCAAAGCTCAAGAAATTTTCAAGGTAAAAAAATTTATGGTGTTGGAGAACTGCACTAATAGGGGGAACACTTTTAGATGAGGCAATAATCGCCCTACAAATAGCGTAATCTCGTAAATAGTGACCATTATCTCTACAAGTATAACATGTCACCTAAGCTAAACTAGAACCAACATATTTGGCTGATCTAGAATAACCACTACATCTTGAATGACCAGATGATGAACCACTCAAAGACTGACCACTTCCTCGGCCAGCGAGATCACTAGTACTAGACTGACCTCTTTTAGTAATCTGAAAAGCTACCTAAACAGGATGACTAGGCTCACTCTGAGGATGATAGGATGGATACGGAGTATATCTACCATGAAAAAGTCTATCTCTTAACTGAGAACTACTATGACTCCAACTGAAACTGCCTTGATATTTTGGCCTCTTATCACTGCCCCCAAGGGCCTCATGATGCATCTCATCTATAAGCTGAGCATGATCAGAAACCTCAGGAAAAGACTTACCCGTTAAATATAAACTTTAAGTACACATATGAAAGAGAAGTCTCAATACTTTAACAAAGCAACAAACTCTCCCATACTCAGTATCCAAAATAGAAGTCGCTTGCCTAGCCAACTCATGAAAATAATCCTCATACTCCATGATATGTTGTGGATTTATAGCACGTTTGATGCTTAAAACAATGAAAATACACAAGTTTCTTAGGTTGTTTTGTGAGATATGATGTGTTTTGGGTATGTTTTGTAGGAAATCAAGTTTTAGATTCTAAAATGAAGAAAAATATAAAAATTGAAGTTTTTGGCTACTTACCGAGGCAATTTTGGCCATATGTGCCTCTTACCGGGCATAGGTGACCAAAGTATGTGTCAGAACATGAACTCTAGAGGCTCAGAAGTAGGAAAAAGAAGACTTTGTCACTTACTAAGAGCACATATAGTCTATATGTGAAAAAAATATGTTACAGAGGTCTAAATCTAGAGAGTTGCAGAAGATGTCCCGAAGTTCTGGCACTTACCTAGGACCACATACGGACCGTATGTGGTACATACGGTCTGTATGTGGCCTAAGTAAGTGGCTACCGACCTATATTTTCCTTTTTCCTTTTGGTTTTGATTTTTAAGGTTTCCTTGAATCCTATAATTACCCTTATGACATTTTGTAGTTACTTTACGCACTCTTGATATTCACAAACATATATTTGGTTACAAGATTCAGATTTTTATCTTGATATTACTTTGTTCTTAGTTTTGGTTTGTAATTCAGTTGTTGGCTTTGGTTTTTAGTTGTTTATCATTATGATACCATTAAATTCTTTTCACTATGAATTTCATTGATCATTTCTCAAGCATGAGCGGCTAAAGCCCTTAGCTTGGGTTGTGGTAATCCTGGAGTACTGATGAACTTGGGGAAGTGCTAAATTGTTCTAAACCAGTATCTATGCATATATTGTATTATCTTCAATTTTATAGATATCTTAGCAGTTTCAAATGGTAATATCCCGCCTAGAATATCACTACTTACTCTACAAAAGGATTAGTGACTAGGAAAACATAACTACAACAGTAATTTGAAAATTAACTCTCAATCTAGGCTAATTAGTATTATCTATGTATAATAATTGTATATCATCTAATATATTGAGAATCAAAAGGTAATAGTTAACTGAAATCTAGGATAACGGTTAGTAATGTGACATCCTAAGACTCAAAAGGTGAAGAATGAAATCCATCAATGAGTTCATAAGACAATTGATGGTACGTAACTTAGAAAATTCTGCATGGAAGGTACTGCGTTGGTTCAATAAAGCATGATAAGTCTACTAAGATGACAAGAGAGAGGGAGAAAAATCTTAGTATTCATCACCGACTGATTACAACCAAAGTCCAAACCCCCTATTTACTTTCCATTCAACCCATTGAGTTCAGCAAACTAGAGATACAAAGTAGCGTCTTCCCTGTGGGTTTGACCCCAACCTAGTTGGGTTATTATACTTGACAGAGATTGCTTTATCCTCAATTAAAGGTGTAGTTTAGGTGTTGATTACTCTGTAACAGTCATGAAGCACTGATCCAATCTAGAGAACTGATCCCTCAAATGATCTCTAAGGTTACGAGGCATATACTTCTCCAAGAACATCTTGGAAAAATAAGACCATGTCAAAGGAAAAGATCCAGGTGGTCTAGAATCCATATAAACTCTCCACCAGTGTGAAGCAGCAAAATCTAACTAAAATTAGGTGTAATCCACACCACGAGTCTCAACAAGGCCTAAATTATAGAGCCTATCCTCACAAGTAATTAGAAACTTATATGCATCTTTCCTCGAAGCACCAGAAAACCTAGGTGGGGCCAATATCAAGAATCTACCCAATATCTTCTGCTCCTTGTAGACATAAAAGGCTAGGAAACCACTGTCTAAGCGACTATTGGCTGAGTTATGGCACCTACTAAATATCTAGGAAACCACTGTCTAACCATCCCACAACTTGGTAGAGCTAGTACAAGAGAATCTAGTAATAATAATATAATCCAAGTATCTAGAGTAGTCAGTAACATGTGTCTGAAAATAAAAGACTGAGTATAGAAAGATAGAAAGAAATAGGTGACTCTAGCTCCAAGAGCTCACCCTATCTCTGGATATGAACATAGAATGATCGTCGATTAATGATGGCAACTAGTACTTAGATCTGCACAAAAAAGGTACAAAAGTGTAGTATGAGTATAAAACCACGGGGACTCAGTAGGCATCATTGACCGACTGAGCTAAATCATGATATAAATATGATAAAATGCAATATAACATAACTAAGTTAAGGTATAGATGAACCTGAAGTAACTCCAACGTCGTTGAGCATAAACAAGTAAATAAACCAGAATAATAGAAAAATGTAACATAAAGCATCAACATAAGCAATCATGACTACAAAATTTGTAACCACACACCAATTAGTGTGGAAAAGTAAATAACCCATTACAATCCCCCATAAGCCCTAAAGGTACAAATAATATAGCTTATTTCACCACCGTCATTTATCAACACTCCTAATACCATTGGAATTAATCTAATTCATACCATACTATAATCGTTGATTGTCCATATTCATCATTTTCCAATATGTCAACACTTATAAACTAACCACTATGTAACACTAGTCCTCATGTGTCAATAAATCATCCCTTATCAACTAAACATCACTTATTCACTAATATTCACATAGAGGCTAATCATCACTTATCAACTAGTCATTATTTATTAATTACCCAATAATTATCAACAAGCCGATATTTATCAACTAGCCATTATTTATCAACTAGCCCGTATTCATGCACTAACCAATTTTTATTAACTAATCATTATGTTACTAGAGTCTATTCTTCTCATACTATGTTATAACTATTTCCTTATATTTAACTTAGCTAGATTGTCACTCTCACACACCAATGTCATCATATCATAATAAGTATATCATCATAGTATAAGACGAATAGATGGACTCGAACCGGTAAGTATATTCAACAATATTATCATAAATATCATCATAATCGTCATCCGATCTTACTGAGCATATATATATTACCATAATCATTCTTCGGCCTTGTTGGGTATATATATATCATCATAATCATCCTCTAGCCTTTCCAGGTATATATATAATCCATATCATTATAAATATAGGAATTAACATAATCAATATAGTACTTGATAGCATAAAGACAATCATAATATATCAGCATGATCAATAATCACAATCGAAAGCGTGAGTGCTAACATAACCGATAGCATGATTTCCAGTATAGTAAATAAGCACGATCTATGGCATAATCAATAGCATCTTCACTAGTTTAGTCAATAATCATTCTCTTTAGCATAATCCATGATGTATTTATCAATATATTCATTAAACATAACCTCTAATATAATCAACATGTACTATCAAGCATAGAAAATAACTTATCAATAGCCTAATTAATGGCTTATAATTAGCATAATAGATAGCTTATCATTACCTTGGTCAATATCTAATCCATGACATAATCTATAGTTTGTTCATAGCATAATTAATGGCTTACCCACTAATGTAGTCAATAAGCATGGCCTCTAGCATGAAAAATAAATAAATGCTAATTTGTTGATGAGCATAACCACTAGCATAGTTAATAGCTCATTCATTGACTCAATCAATAACATACTTTATGGCTTAGCCAATATGATAACAAAGGGCTTAGTCAATAGAATATTCGACAACCAAATCAATAACATACTTTATAGCACATTAATAACATAAGAACAATCAATAACTCGTTTATCGCATACTCGTTAAGCATTACTTTAAACATCATTCATCAAAACCAACAAGTAAAAAGGCATCTAAATATCACCAAAATAACCATCTTCCTAGATGTACATAGGCATATCAAGGGTATTCAATAGCTATCACAAGTTTTTGCTTAAGGTGGGTCAAGTGGCCACTTCTAAATCCCCACAATCATTTATCAAGCAATATCTACCCTGGACTAGGATAAGGTATATAAATCCACTATTAGATGTTATACAAGCCATAACTAGCCCTAGGATAGGAATTCTTCCTAAGATAGAGCAACTAAGTCACTTTCATCCAAGTAAGGAAACTTGTCATCCTAAACTTAAGTGACCAAGGAAAACTTCTCATTATCTTAGTAACTTGAGAAGTTCCGACCTAAGCATAAGACTACTAGGTCAATTTCACCTAATGAAATGGTTAACTAGGATAATTATGCCCAAAATGATATTGCAAAATAGCCTAACCGGTTCAACTAACTAAAGTACTATAATATAGCACACCAATACCTAAAACCTATCCCAAATCTAACACAATATCATAAATATACTATGAAGTAGCTCAATCTAACAAGGGTTAAAACCTCACCTACCTCGACACCGAGAAATCTTAAAAGAACCACTAAACCATCATTTTTCCCTTTTGGGAAGCTTCAGCAAGATGCTAAGCTATCAAAACCATTTTCTACTCATCAATACAAGAATAACGATACCCATATTGGACCATTGTGCTTCGGATCTAAAAAATCACCCAAAATCCCATGTGGGTCCCACTTATGGAAAATCATATTTTGGAAGCTAATCCAATGTCCCCATATGCTCAGGGAACCATTACCCTAAAATGGGTGTACTCCTAGCTAATTTGGGGATAAAATAAGCCCCCCAAGATTTTGGATTTTTAGAACAAAATATGGGAAATTTTACGATGAAAAGGGTAAAATATTACCACAAATTGGAAGATAATTGTGTAAACAAGCATTTGCCAAGCTCCTAAATCACCCACAAGCTTCAATTTTAAGCAATCTCATTATTTAGAGTTTTATCTCTCAAGAAGATGAATGAAGAATAGAAAAAGTCAGGCTCAGATGGGGCATTTATATCTTTTCCAGGAGCTCGGGTCTTGCTATCATAACCCGATGTCGCGATCGCGATATAAGGCATCAGACGAGGATGTCATGATGGTGATATTATCCCACCGTGATTGCATTTATGTTGGCCTGCCGAAGGAGTCACATTCGTAACTTTAAGTGTCATAATCTCGGCACTTGCTGGTGCTGCCAGATCATGATCGAGATCTATGGTCCGCGATTGTGGGTGCACCAGATTACAACAAAGACTTGGAATTTTTCAAAGTCTCCTCTAAGCCTGTGGGATTCATCCGAAATCTCGTATATGCAAACGAACTATACAACCACACAAAATTTGATATTTTAGACTCAATGGCGCAGTCCAAATTTCCATCTGAGGTTGTTTCGATGAAATATGGGTTCCACACCCAATTTCCAATTTTATAACTTTTCGACGATAGGTAAAAATAAGCTCAGGTTCCTCGGGGCCCGAACTAAGAATCCACCTAGACTAAAATTGATATTTTAGAGTTGCTGGAATAGTTAGAATTTTCATTCGAGGTTGTTTGACTAAAGTTTTCACCCCATCGCCATTTGGAAACAGTGAAGACTTCTAAATAGGGAATTTTCTCTAAAAACCAAATGAATTGCTTGGTAACTGAACTGTCAGCTCTAGCAAGTTATAAATAACATGATGCAGCTATAGAAAAGCTCTAATGGTAAAAATAAGTGGAACTATGGAAAATGACCTAAAGGGTCATTACAATATCTGCTACTAAAGGACCTTTCATCTGTGAAAGTTAAAGGATTAAGATGTACCTGAAATCTTAAATAGGTAAGGATACTGGTTTTGCATCTTTATCTCGATCTCCAAAGTGGACTCCTCCATTGGGCGGTGCCTCTACTGAACCTTAACTCAAAAATTTCCCTAGTGCACAACCACCTAACATCATAAGCCAAAATGAGCATAGGCTATTCTAAGAAGGTTAACCACTCATCTAGATGGACAGAGTCCTATCTAAGCACATGAGATAGATCAGGAATGTATTGTTGCAACATAGAAACATGAAATACTAGATGGACAATGGCAAAATCTGGATGTACCGCTAACTCATAAGCCACCTCACCTACTGTGCAAACAAACTCAAATGGCTCAATATATCTAGGGATGAACTTGCCCTTCCAAACCTCATCACAGCCTTTATGGGTGATACTTGGAGGAATACTCGATCACCAACCCTAAATCTCAAGGCATAAAGCCTATGGTATGCATAGGCCTTCTGTCTACTCTGAGTTATTGTCCATCTATCATGAATCACCCTAACTCTATCCAATGACTCTTAAAGCAAATCAGTACCACTGGGATGAATCTCAAAAGTTTCAAACCATCAAATTAGAGAATGATATCTTCAACCATACAAAACCTCAAAAGGAACAATCTCAATACTCAAGTGATAACTGTTTTATAAGTAATCTCAAAAATCCATAATACTGGCTCGGACCATATTCTCAAGCACTTGAATAGGCCACTTGGACTTGCCATCTTTTTATGGATAAAAGGTTATATTAAGTCCACCTGAGTACCCAACTCCTCCTGAAAAGCTCTCCAAAAGCTAAAAGTGAACATAAAACCTCAGTTATAAATAATAGATATGGGCCCACCATGCAAATAGACAATCTCACACACATAGATGTAGGATAACCTCTCGACACTAAAAGAAATTTGAATAGAAATGAAGTATGGAGACTAGGTCAATCGATCCACTATGACCTAAATACCATCAAAACCATGGGAAACGCAAGGCAAACAACTAACAAAATCCATGGTAATCCACTCCCATTTTCATATTAGAATAGGTAATCACTGAATCAAACCACCTGGTTTTTTATGCTCGGCCTTTACCTGCTAACAACAAAGGCAATGAGTTACAAATTCCACCATATCTCTCTTTATGCCACTCCACTAATAATACTTTCTCAAATTTATATGCATTTTGGTTGTGCCTAGATGAATAGAATATCTAGTGTTGTGAGCCTCATGCCAAATCTACTAAATCAAGTCATCAATCTTCAAAGCATAAATTCGTCCATCAAATTGAAAAACACCCATGAATCTATGGTAATCCTTTTTGGCTCACCTCTCAACACCTAATCATGAAGGAAGCAAAGCTTATGATCCTCTCTCTAAGGATCCCAAATCTACTCAAAAAGCAAAAACCTTACCTCAACACTAGCAAGAATCCTCCTAGGTTCTGAAATATCAAGGCAAACTATCAAGTTGTCTATGGACTGAATGTCCCATGCCAACGACCTTTGAGAAACTAAAATACAAGACAAGCTACTCATACTCACAACCTTTAGATTCAAAACATCTTTTGCCAGGTTTGCCTTACTTGGATAATAAGATAGAGATATCATAATCCTTAAGGAACTCCATCCATCTACACTATCTAGCGTTAAGATCCCTTTGGGTCATAAATGTGATGATTGGTGAAAATCTCACAATGCACGCCATAAGGTAATGCCTCCAAATCTTAAGCACAAAAACTACCGCCGCCAACTCCAAATCATGAGTGGAGTAGTTGCGCTCGTGAACCTTAAGCTGTCTCAAAGCATAAGAAATAAAACAACCTTGCTATATCAAAACATAACCTAAGCCATTGCAGGAAGGAAAACAACAAATAAATATAAAATAAGGAAACTTGACTAAAAGTTAATTAACACACATAAATTCAATCGACAACCGTATTCCTCGGCAACGGCGCCAAAATTTGATACGCCCAAATTACACCTCTCTTCCAAGAGCGTAAGCGGTCATGTCAAATATATAACCCAACTAGGTTGGGGTTAAATCTCACAGAAAATATGGTGCTAATTAAGTTGTATGCAGATTCGTTGACTTTTAATCATTCATTTCCGTAAAACAAAAAGGGGGAATTTGATTCAGTTCACAAATTAATGGTTTTAGTTTGACAAGATGAGATATGTGTAGTGGTATTCAAATGCAGAGAAATAACAAGCTAGGGTTATGTCCACCTTGTAGTTTTCAATACTTTCTAACTATGGGCTTTGTGAATTCATACATGTATCATGATTACAAAGAAACATATTATATTTAATAACATAATCCTAGTTTTTCTCAACCATCAAGGACTAATTCACTTTAGTTTTCTTGAATCAAAAGTGTTTACTAAATCAATACAAAATCTCTAAGTAGTTAATCCTGTTAAGGCATTAACATATGAAATAAGGGTTGGAAATCCTATTTTCTTGTCACTACTCTCTTTTTCGAACAAAAACCTTTCTCTCGAACAAGTTGTGTTTTAAGGCACATCCTCTATGTTTGTAACCATGGGAATTCAAGATAAACGAGAGAGTATGTTGTAAACAAATCAATGCATAATGAATTCAAAACCCAAAGTAATAGATTGTATGCTACAAGGCTTCCATAACCCTAACTAATAAACTTAGCTACTCATGAATCACAAGAGAAATATTCATCATACCAAAAAGTAAACAAAATCTTGGAGGAGAAGATGAAGTAACATTTCTCCCTTGGTGCTAAGCCACCACTCTCCTCTCTCAAAATAATACAAAATAATGAATAATGATAAAAATTCAGCATCAAGTCTTTTTAGTAATCTTTTCTCTCATATTTACCTTCTAAGTCCTTGAACTAATTATAAATGACAAATTAGTCTTAGACATAGTTTTTAGGCACCACATTTGGTCCAGACTGCTACTCTTCCTTGTGTCATATGCCATCCACATTCCATAGTCCCATTATGTCTCCATCTACCTCCTTAATACTTGAAATCACGCTAATTACATCGGTTAGCTCAATCACGTAGAAGTAGAGTAAAAGCATAAGAAACTAGGCACTTTGTTCTCTAAACTTAGCTAAAATATGGGTAAATTATGGTGCTTAGGCGTATAAATACACCCAAGATTACCACCCCACACTTAATTCATTGTTCGTCCTCAAACAAATTATCCATTTATGCATACTACACAAGTCTTAGCACCCATTAAGGAAAAGAAGATGCTCAAATAGGCTCACAGAACAATTATGAACAAGAAGTAGATTCATGAATCATTACTAGAGACAACCTACCCTCAAGAATAGACTCATTAAGTTGGCAAATTCATGCATACCATTTAAGCAAAAAAATCATATATATTACCCAACCTTCATCAACCATGTGCCCTTACAACAAGAAAGTTACCCATAATCACTCACAATCATGCAATTTCTAATAAAATGGGTACAAGAATCAAGTTGCGCTCACTCTCACAAAGAATTCTCAAATTATAACTGATGACCATATGATTGCCCTTAGCGTAGTGCTTCACTAATATCAAAATGCTAAGATTAGGATTAAATAGGTCTTTTACGGGTTGTAATGCAGGCTAAAGGATTGGTAGGAACTATTTTGTCCAGAAATAGTGACTACCTTCCCTAAGAACTTTAATACACTACATTATGCAACTAAGACCGATTTCTAACAACCAATTTACACCACTTTAATCTATCCATATCTTTTGTTTTCGCCCCATCCCATTAAACTCAATGAATAACACTATGGTGGGAGTATGCAACACTTTCAAATATATATATTATTTTGCACCCATTTCACGTTACGCACCCCTATGATAGCCACCCTCAACTTAAGCGATTTGACTTAGTTGAGGGGCACAATGTCCAAGAAGGACCAGGGCTTAAAGAGGTTCATTGTAACATGTCCGGGATAAAATTTGGAACTTTTTTCAACAATTTTTTCTACTCCCAACCACATCAATTTCACACGCCAATAACTAGACTTTGGGGCATCAATTTCACCTTTTTTTCCTCTTATTATCAAACTCCTAACTCAAATTGATTTTACATTAAAAAACTTAGGAGCTTTTGGATCAAATTACGATCTATTAAAGAACGGGTTAGGCTACATATGAGGCTAGCAAAAGAACAAGCTAAAGGCTCAATGGGGCTAGCTAGGATAATATACAAAGGTAGGTCAAAAGAAGGTATGAACAATGGTTGTCAAAGAAATGCCTAAATCATCTCCTAAGCTCACAATCTTTATTTTTCTTTGCACACACACCAGGCAAGTTTTAGCATCAGTTGTAATAAGGAATATACAACAGTCTTACACACTTATGGCACATGGTCAACTCAATTAGGAGCATTATAGATTTTCGACCCAATAATTAAATGAATTCAACTAAAACCAACAATCACAACAAGAGTCACAACTAGAGCCTAGGTGTTTCAAACGTAATGATCTATTGCATACTCATGCTATAATGTCCACAAGAATATTTACATGCAACAAATGACTAATTTTCTCTTAAGACGGTCGTCATCCATCCATCATCGAGAAAAGCACCTAACTCTGACTAAATCAAACAAATATTTAACAAGAAACAAAATAAACAAAATAACTAATCCTATCACAGAAGTATACTAAGGAGAAGGTACTAATTTCTCATAAAACAAGTATCAAAGTAACCAGCCACCCCATACTTAATCTAGGCATTGTCCCCAGTGTAAATAACAAGATAAAGAACCTAGCTAGCAGTACTCTTCATCCATATTAGGAGTCATTCGACCTGCATAGAGATCATCATCAGAGTCATTTTTCTTGTATTCATCACATCACCCATGTCATCCATACATAATGAAACTAACTACAATTAAGATGAAGGTGGTGAAGTCACCACCCTACACTTAATTTATTAGTATAAACCAATTAAGTGTTATTGTCGGGTACTCAGACTTCGCCAACATACACTTTGATATGGTGCACCAATATTAGTCGCAATACAATTCACTCACATCAATTTCCCCAATTCTATTTCAATGAAGCACTTTTTGAACAAAATCATGCTCTACAACTTCTACCATATAAAGATATACAGAACACCATCACTTTCACACTATTTTCTTAACATTATGTTTAATACAATAAGATGGAAACTAATGGTTACACAACTACCATATTGGTTGTGAATAATTTACTCACATGTACAAGCTCAAGTACTACAACAATGGTGCTTATCTTCCCAAGATGTTCAAAATCCTTATATAACATAGACATGGCAAGAATTTAATTCATAATCCTCAAGAAATCAATTAACTATAACAAAAGGTCACAATAACTAAGGGTTAAGAAAGTAAAACTTACCTTGAAGATGGAAGATTGAAGAAAGAAAGGGGAAATTCCTGAGATTGTTAAGAAAAAAGTAATCTTGAAGGAAAAATAGAATGGTGAGAGAGCAATCTTGTACAACTTAGGGGTGAAATAAGGATGACTTTGGGCATTCATGGTATGGATTCTATTAAAGAGTAAAATCCGGATCGGATTGACCCAATTAAAAGTCGGGTACTAAGCTAAATTGGGAAGGGTATGCGATGCACAAAGGAAGGAAAATGTTTAAGTATGAGTCACATAGGTCATCACATAAGTGAAATAGTGTACATGTGCATTACAGTTTGCGTCGCACATGTTATCGCATAAGGGTAAGTGTGCGCCACACAAGGTATCGCACAAATTAGGTTAGGCGTCGCATAGGTAGTCACACAAGTGAAACAGTGAAGGTGTGCGGTTGGGTGTGCGATGCACAAGCCATCACCAAAGTTAAGGTGTGCGTCGCATAAGATATAGCATAAGTGAGGGTGATCTTAGGCTATGTCTTAGGCGATGCCTTTTTTATGGCCTATGTAAACTTGGGCACCACACACCCTATAGTACACTTAAACTTAGACGCCATGCACCCCATTCTTCATATAAAGCATTGAGAAAGGTCCGTACCATAGAGGGTTCTCCCCCGTACCCTTATTGATGTTAGTGGTGGGATCCGGGATCAGGCCTACGCTACCACCATAGACCTCCTTAAAATCACAAAATAAAGTCGCACCGCGAAACTTTGGGGGTCGAATTAACATAATTCGGGTCACGAATCATAACTCGAGCCTTACACATTTGACCACTCCAACTTACCTGTAATGTTTTCATTACTCCTAAACTTACCACCATTGACATGGCTCAATTCCAAACCAAATTTGGTACCAATCACCTCCTTAGTACTTCATGCACCTACACTTAATCAAAAACAACAAAAAATGTTAGAAGGAGTAGGTTGCCTCCCACCAAGCATCATAGTTTTAGTCGTGGCTCGACTCTTATTTTTGTATTTTTATTTAACATGATAAAATGAAAATAAAATCATGGGTTGCCTCCTATGCAGCGCCTGATTTAACATTGCGGTACAACTCGATTATCTTGACTACTCAGACTTTGTCAAGATACATCAATGGTACCATTTGTACCTCATTTGTTGGATAAAAAATGCTTTATTTCAAGTCCATCCACTTTGAAGTCACTCACATCCTTGCTTGCAAGTTCAACCAAACCAGCTATGGTCTTCAGAGCAAGCCTTTCCTTAACTAGTACATCTTTCTCATCTTCGTAGAATACCTCAACAATTTAAAAGACACTCATCTCCTTTTGTTATTTCATGGATTTACACACTTCAAAACTAACCTTTTTCCCGTTGAGCTGAAATTTTAGCTTATTCAACTTCAGGTCAACTAAGACTCCCGGTTGCTAAGAACAGCCTGCCCAAAATTATGGGTACTTCAAAGTCCACTTCACAATCAAGAATTACAAAGTCGACAAGAAATATAAAATCAACCACATTTACAAGTACATCATGTAGAATCCCAACCGGCCTTTTCACTGATCTATCCGCCATTATAAGTCATATGTTTATGGGTATGGGGTATACCAAACCCAAATTCTTATAAACATCTAGCGGCATCATATTAATTCTAGCTCCCAGATCACATAAGGCCTTAGCAAAATCCAAAGACCCAATCGTACAAAGGATGGTGAATGTTCCTGGGTCTGCCTTCTTCTGCACCAGTGACCTTGTAGAAATAGAACTATATTGATGGAGATTATCCACTGGATCGTATCTTACCACTCTTTTCTTTATCAAAAGATCTTTCATAAGCTTAGCATATCTGGGTATTTGTTCCAGTGCTTCAACTAAAGGCACGTTCACTGTCAATTGCTTCAATATAGCCATGAATTTGTTAAACTTCCCTTCATCTTCTTTCTTCATTAATCATTATGGAAATAGGGGTGGCGGCCTTGGGATTTCAGCTGGAGAAACTTTTACCTTCTTTCTTATGCCTTTCTCCACATCACTAACATGTTTTATCTTAGGTGGTTGTTCCACTTCCGCACTCTTTTTTTCAAAACCTCCCAACTCCATAGGCACCACTGAAGATTCATCAACCATCTCCCAATCCATTTCGATCGCATTAGTATGAGAGAATGCTCCTAATCCTGGACTAGATAATATCTTACCACTCCTAGTGGTAATATCCATACACAATCCATCAGTCCTCAGATTCTGAACTGTATCACTTGGTAGAGTCCGATTCTATCTTTGGTTGAGTGTTGCAGATAATTGGCTCATCTATTGCTCCAGTTATTTAATAGCAATTGAGTGTGAATTTACTAGTTGACTCATGGAAGATATGTCACTCTTTATAGTAGTCACCCCAGAATTGGTCGCCTCAACTCCCTTTAATAGTTTCTCCATCATGTCCTCCATGAACATTTTTCCTGAACTAGTGGCAGCATTATCATGGCTTCCAGGAGGTACATACAGTCCACTCCTGTCACTTTTATTGTTCCAATCTCCTTGATGGTTCCAACCTTGGTTTCCTTGACCATCGGTCTGAAAACTCCCCTAGTTATACAAGTAGTTAGCCTCTTCCTCGGTGTTTGATTCAGCTCTCTTACCGTGGGACCCCATAAATTTTACCTTTTCTACATTCCCTGATAGCAAATATTTTGTGAGCAGATCCATCTATATTTTCATATGATCCATATCCTTATCACGCTCCTTTTCTCTCCTACACTGCTTTGCTGATATTACCCTAGACCCAGTATTGCTTGCTACTATAGAATCTTGGTATGCCAAGTTCTACTTGTTGTAGTCATTCTTTCTAACATGTATGCAACCTCAGTAAAGGTGATCTCCATATAATCTCCTCCTACAGCATTATCCACTATTAGCTTTGTAAGTGAGTTCAAAGCTCTGTAGAATATTTCCATCAAGTGTTCATCTGTCATCTTATGGTTTGGGCATTAAGTCAACTTCTTTTTAAACCTTGCCCAAGTATTATGCAAAGCTTCATTATCCAATTTCCTAAAGTTTCTGATCTCATCCCTCAACTATAACATTCTGGAGGGCGTAAAGAACCTTTCTAGGAAAGCTCCTTTCAAATGCCTCCAGTTTGTTATAGAATCAGGAGTCAGCTCATTCAACTCGATAGTTGTCTCTCCAGACAGAGACAGTGGGAACAATCTTAAACAAATAGCATTTTGGCCCACTCCAGGATTATCAAATGACTTAAAAATACTGATGAAATTCACCAAATGTAGATTTGGATCATCACCAGGTAATCCACCAAAGAGTCCTTTCAAATTCAGTAGCTGGATCGTAGTACTGATAATGTTGAATTTCACCCTAGGAGATAGTGGTGATATAATGATTTCCCCTGTAGATCCGTTTCCATATAAATTGTCCTCATCATTGTCAACATCAAACTCCACAGCTTGGTGGTCTAGTCTTCCTCTGAATGGTCGATTTTGATTTCCAAGTGCAACTACCCCTGCTGCACGCCTCCTTTTAGCTAGGTCAATTAAATCATCATATCCTAGGTCCTATTAATCTAGATTAGGTACCCGACCTGGGTTATCTTCATTCTATTGATTTAATTGAGCATTACCCAAAGAAGCTAATCTTTCAGCTTTTTGTTGGTTAGCCATTCTTTTAATGAGATGAGGTTTAGGATTGAAGGGTAATAATAGTTCTCCTGAACTTCTGGTTAATGGCATAAACAACAATGAGATTGTAACGAACGAAAACAACAAATAAACATAAAATAAGGAAACTTGACTAAAAGTCAATTAACACACATAAACTCAATCGAAAACCGTATTCCCTGGCAACGGCACCAAAATTTGATATGCCCAAATTACACCTCTCTTACGAGAGCGTAAGTAGTCATTGTCAAATATATAACCCAACTAGGTTGGGGTTGAATCCCACAGGGAATATGGTGCTAATTAAGTTGTATTCATATTAGTTAACATTTAATCATTCATATTCATAAAACAAAAAGGGGGAACTTGATTCAATTCACAAATTAATGGTTTCAGTTTGACAAGATGAGATATGTGTAGTGGTATTCAAATGCAGAGAAATAGCAAGATAGGGTTATGTCCACCTTGTAGTTTCCAATACTTTTTAACTATGGGCTTTACAAATTCATACATGTGTCATGCTTATAGAGAAACATATAGTATTTAATAACATAATCCTAGTGTTTCTCAACCATCAAGGACTAATTCACTTTAGTTCTCTCGAATCAAAAGTGTTTACAAAATAATACGAAATCTCTAAGTAGTTAATCCTGTTAAGGCATTAACATATGACATAGGGGTTGGAAATCCTATTTTCTTGTCACTACTCTCTTTTCTGAACAACAACCTTTCTCACAAACAAGTTGTGTTTTAAGGCACATCCTCTATGTTTGCAACCATGAGAATTCAAGATAAACGAAGAGAGTATGATGTAAACAAATCAATGCATAATGAATTCAAAACCCAAAGTAATAGATTGTATGCTATAAGGCTTCCATAACCCTAACTAATAAACTTAGCTACGCATGAATAAAAAGAGAATCACAAGAGAAAAATTCATCATACCAAAAAGTAAACAAAATCTTGGTGGAGAAGATGAAGTACTGCTTCTCCCTTGGTGCTAAGTCGCCACTCTCCTCTCTCAAAATAATATAGAGTAATGAATAATGATAAAAATTTAGCATCAAGTCCTTTTAATAATCTTTTCTCTCATATTTTCCTTCTAAGTCCCTGAACTAATCATAAATGGAAAATTAGTCTTGGACATAGTTTCTAGGTGCCATATTTAGTCCAGACTGCTACTCTCTCTTGTGTAATATGCCATCCACATTCCATAGTCCTGTTATGTCTCTATCTACCTCCTTAATACCTGAAATCATACTAATCACATTGGTTATCTCAATCACATAGAAGTAGAGTAAAACCATAAGACTCTAGGAACTTTGTTCTCCAAACTTAGCTAAAATATGGGTAAGTTATGGTGCTTAAGCGTATAAATACACCCAATATAAGTGTTAAGCTCGAGATCAATAGCAAACTCAATCTCACAGATAGGGGGGAACATGAGGCAGGTTAATATGGAACACATCAGGAAACTCACTAACTACAAGAATAGAGTAAAATAATGGACTCTCCAAACTAGTTTCACAAATATAAGCGAGATAAGACTTGCAAATCCTTAAAATAAGTCTCCTCGCAAGAACATATGAAATAATCACTGTCGGCTCACACCTAATGGCTCCTAGCCACATGATTAGGGGTATACTGAGCATGACCAAGGTAATAGTCTTGGAAAAATAGTCCATTACCGCATGATAGTGGGATAACCAGTCCATTCCTAAAATTATATCAAAATGCACCATATCTAGAATAAAAAGATTAGCATGAGTATAAATATCTCTAACAATCATAACATAGGATTTGAAAACCAAATCCACTACTAAAGAATCATCCACGGGTAAAGAATCACCTATGGTAGTAGATACACGCTAAGGCACATATAATAAATCCCATGATAACTCTAACCTTGGATAATAATAGGTAGATACATAAGAATAAGTGGATCTTTGATTAAATAAATAAAGGGTCGATTGACGAAACACAAAAATCAAATTGGTAATTGATCTTCCGTCTTTCGACGGAACATTTTGCATTTTTTTCTTGGGAAAGTTGTATGTTTTCAAGCAATGAAGGTTGAATTTAATGTTACATAGTAAGGATATAGATGAAGAAAAGGTCTCAGAAAAATGATAGAAAAACACTTCTGACGGTCAAAATGGTGGACTGTCAGTTTTGCAACAAACTACTAAGTTAACCGTCAGATATAACCAGAACTCAGATCTTTAAAAGACCTTGCAATGATAGAAATGGTGGACCATCAGTCTTGTGATTGATCACCAACTTGACCTTCAGGCCTAGACAGATCCCAAGACTTCAAGTCTTGTGGTGACGGACTAAATGGCAGATCGTCAGTCTTACGATGGACCTCCAAGTTGGCCGTCAGTTTCATCTAGAACATGACCTTCCTGAAGGACTTAGCGATGGACCAAGTGATGGACCGTCAGTCTTATGACAGACCTCCAAGTTGGCCGTCAGTTTCATCCTGAACCTGGATCCCTGAAGGACTCAGCGACGGACCAAATGGAGGACCGTCAGTCTTACAAAGGACTACCAAGTTGGCCGTTATTTTTATCTAGAAAGTGACCTTCCAAGATTAGTAGTGACGGGCCAAATGGTGGACCGTCAACCTTGCGACAGACCACCAAGTTGGTCGTCACTTTGGACATAAATTTTATGATTTTGAATAATAAATCCTTTTAGATGGGGAACATATAAATACGAAGTATTAGGGTTTAGTAGGCATATTTGGTCTTCATTTTCATACTTTCTCCTCTATTGAGAGCTTTTCACTACTTTTCATTTGGATTGGAATCTAGAGATTGAGATTTGATTATTAGTTTTCATATTTTCCATAAAAGATTGAGAAGAACAATATTTTGATATTTGTAAGTACTTTTCTAAAGCTATTTATGAATATCAATATAACTTGGATTTCTTATATGGAGATAAGTAGCTAAACTCCCATAACTAGGGTTATGGGAGCCTTGATGAAGAGAACTATTTTGGGATTTTGAATGGGTTTGATTTCTAATATCTATCGAAATTGCATAAATCTTTATTTATCTTAATGACATCTCTTGGTTGCAAACTTCAGAAGTGAGCCCATAAACTCCAATTGTCTAACAAAAAAGTGGATGTTTGGAAAATAAGTGATTCACATAAACTCCATAGGTTTACCCTTTGAGTTAATAGGTTGATGCCTTAACAGGATCAACCCTCATGAGAGTGTTATTGAATAATGGATGAATCCTTTAAGTTTGAGAGAAGTAAAAGGTGAAATACTCAGTAGGTTGACAAACACATGGGTAATCCTTAGAATTTAATAATTCTTGCAATTGGATACATAAGTTAGATTTTGAACACAAACTCACAACCCTAATGGTTTGAATATCTTGGTGAGCATAACTTTAGTTAATTTAGTCTCATTGAAATTACATCTACATTTACTCTCATTAGCTAGACTTTTGTGTAACACAAATACAAAATAACATTGTTAACATTTCCAAACCCTCTTATTTTGGAACCTTAGATCAACAGTCTAATAACAATCACAATACTTACCGAACACTGTATTCCCTGGGGGATTCGACACCCAAACCAGTTGGGTTCTATATTTAACAGCGACCGCTTACTCTCTTATAAGAGAGATATAATTTGGGTGTATCAAATTTTGGCACCGTTGTCGGGGAATACGGTTGTCAATTAAGTTTGTGTTTGTTGCTTGACTTTTGATCAAAGTTTCCTAAAAATTTTACTTTTTATTTGTTGTTTTTGTTTTTCGTAGGGTGATTATCTTGTATGCCAAGTATTCGAAGATTAGGTGAACCTTTATTACCTATTCATCCAGAACCTCAACATATTGGAAGAATGGTTGGTCAATAGGACCAAGAAAGAGTAGCTACTCAGCAGAAAGAAACTAGACTAGCCGCCTTAGCAGCTGCAAAAGTAAACCAGCAGAATGCAGATAATGCAGGCTGGCAAAAAAACCAGATGATGAGGATCTGGGTGATGATGATTTATTAGATCCAGTCAACCCGAGGTGTGCAGGTAATTTACCTGCACCAGAAAATAGGAATGTCAATAAAAATCGTCCTGTGAGTGCGAGACCAGAACGCCAAGCTGCCCAATTTAATCTGGATGATGATGATGATCACTTGGATGGAGCCAGTGCAATGGGGGCTATTATTTCTCTTCCCTTAGATCCCCGAGCCAAGTTTAATATTACAAAAACTATGATCCAACTATTACATCTCAAAGAATTATTTGGTGGACTTGCTGGTGACGATCTGACTATGCATTTGGTTAATTTCATCTCAACATGCAAATCATTTGACAACCCAGGGGTTGGGGAAAATGTTATTCGGTTGTGGTTATTTCTGTTGTCTCTATATAGAGAGGCAACTTTATGGTTGAATGGGATAACTCTCGACTCTCTTAATAATTGGAGGCAATTGAAAGACGCTTTCCTAGAAAGATTTTTTCCACCATCCAAGAGGGCATAGTTGAGAGACGAAATAAGCCATTTCAGACAGCTTCTAACTAAAACTCTCCATGAGACTTGGGAGAGATTCAAGAAGAAGATGATGCAGTACCCAAATCATCAGATGACCAATATCCACCTGATATAGAAATTATACCGGTCCTTGAACTCTGTAACTAAGCCAGCGGTGGACAACGCAATAGGTGGGTCATTCATAGACCTTACCTTCCCTGAAGTAGCTGACATACTTGATCGTATGATAAAACAAAGTAGAACTTGGAACACCAGGGATTTTGAGGTAGCAAGCTCTACTGTATCTATAGCCATGACTGCAGAACAGAGGTGAAGAAAAGAAGAGTATGACCAAGACATAGCTCACATGAAGACACAAATGGATCTTCTCACCAAATATTTATTATCAGGAAAGAAAGAGAAAGTTAAAGCAGTAGCATCACAGGGAAGAGCTGACTCCGATTTTGAGGAGAAAGCCAATTACTTGAACAATCATAGGGGTTTTCAAGGCAGTGGCCAAGGAAATTGAGGTCAGAACTACTATGACAAAGCTTGATATAAGGACCATGATCAAGGAAATTAGAAGAGTAAGCGTGATAAGAGTCGGTTATATGTCCCTCTTGGAAACCGTGAGGCCGACGCAACTCATTCGGGGAAGATGTCTATGGTATACATGATGGCCAAGATATTAAACAGAGTAGCAGCAACAAGTACCGGGGTGACTGATATGAAAAATTAGTTATCCTCAATAAACCAGCTAGTTGACTCTCACTTTACTTCTATAAAATAGTTGGAGCAATAGATGAATCTACTGTCTGTTGAATTCAATTAGATAAAAGCTGGCACTTTCCCAAGTGACATAGTGCAAAACCCAAAGAAGGATGGGTCATGTATAGCAGTCACTACTACAAGTGGTAAGGTATTGGTAGGCCCTAATATGGGCAAGATTATGGTTGATATAGTAGCAAATATTAGTGAAGAAGCAAAGATTGATCTTCCTGTGGAGTCTGGGAAATTGGATGAGTTTATTACTGATGCACCATCTAACAGTTAGAAGGTTAACGAGTTAGAGAAGAATAACAAAAAAGAGGTAAAAGTGGTGGTTACCACTCTTCCAAAACCACCGCCTCTATTTCCCCATCGGTTGAAGAAGAAGGTCGACGACACAAAGTTCATCAAATTCATGACCATGCTTAAGCAGTTGACTATTAATCTTCCATTAGTGGAGGCATTAGAGGAAATGATTGGGTACGTAAAATTCATGAAATATCTTGTCACAAAGTAGCGGTCAGTTAGTTTTGAGCCAATGTACAATCTCTATCATTGTAGTGCTATTTTCACAAGGTCTCTGGTGTAGAAAAAGACAGATTTGGGAGCATTCACTATCCCATACACTATTGGGCCTCTTTACTTTGCTAAAGCTCTATGCGACTTAGGAGTTAGCACCAATCTAATGCCACTAGCTGTGTATAAAAAGTTGGGTTTGGGGACCCCACACCCACCAACATGCGACTTGTGATGGTGGATAGGTCGGCAAAATGACCTATTGGTATTTTATACGATGTGCTGGTGAAGGTTGCTAGTTTTATATTTCCGGTGGATTTCATTATTTTGGATTGCGAGGAGGACTTTGAGGTACCCATAATCTTGGGTCGACCTTTCCTCGCAATCGGAAGTGTGTTGAGTGATCTGTGAGTGAATGATCTCTTATTTAGTTTGAATGATGAAGTGGTGCGATTTGATGTATGCCAATCAATGAAGCAGCAGAAATAAATGAGTGTGTTCTCAATTATCGATGTATATTATAAGGATGAGCAGGAGGTACCTATAGAGGAAAGATTTGTTGTCGAGCCCCTAGCTGCAGTTTTGATGAATTTTGATTGTAGGGGCATTAAGGAGTACGAAGAGATGGTTTGTACGTTGACAGGAATGGGATCATACTCTTATGATTCTAAGAAACTCGATGTTGATCTGAAGAATAGACCAACACCATCGGCTAAGTCATCCATTGAAGAGTCACCAATTTTGGAATTGAAAGAGTTGCTCGGGCATTTAAAGTACGTGTTTCTGGGAGATGGAAACACGCTACCTGTTTATTATTGCAACTGATTTAAGTGAGAAGCAGGTTAAAACACTTATTTCGGTGCTTCAAAGGTACAAAAGAGAAATAGGTTGGACTATTGCTGATATTATTGGCATTCCCCCTAGCATCTACATTCATAAGATATAGCTTGAGGTTGATTGTTCTCCAACCATAGAGCATCAATGCCAACTTAATCCACCAATGGAAAAGGTGGTTAAGAAGGATATTATCAAGTGGATGGATGCAGGAGTGGTTTATCCTATTTCAGACAGTAAGTGGGTAAGTCAAGTTCAATATGTGCTCAAGAAAGGGGGCATAATGGTTGTTGCAAATAAAAAGAATGAATTGATTTCTCTAAAACCCATGACTAGTTGGAGAGTTTTCATGTACTAACACAAACTAAACTTATGGACTTTAAAGGACAATTTCCCAATGCCCTTCATGGATCAAATGCTTGATTGGTTGGCAGAAAAAGGGTGGTACTGGTTCTTAGATGGGTATTTCGGTTGCAACCAGATTTCCATTGCTCCTGAACATCAGGAGAAGATGATATTCATATTCCCATATGATATGTTTGCTTTTAAAAGAATGCCTTTCGGGTTATGTAATGCACCCGCCATTTTTCAGCGGTGCATGATATTAGTCTTTTCTAATATAGTTGAAGACATCCAGTAGGTATTTATGGATGATTTCTTGGTTGTTGGTGATTCCTTTGAACTATGCTTGCTAAATCTGAGTCGGGTATTACAGTGGTGTCAAGAGTTCAACCTTGTTCTTAACAGGGAAATGTGCCACTTCATGGTAAAGGAAGGCATTATGCTCGGTCACTGAATTTCAGCTAAAGGGATTGAGGTAGATAAGACAAAGATTAAGGTGATTTAAAAACTACCACCTCCTACTCAGTCAAAGGGGTACGTAATTTTCTTGGCCATACAAGGTTCTACCGCAGATTCATAAAGGATTTCTCCAAGATTGTGAACCCATTTTGCAAACTCATAGAGAAGGAAGAAAAAATTGTTTTTGATGATGACTGCAGAAAGGTATTTGAATGCCTTAAGTTGAAATTAGTGGAAGCTCTACATATTGTTGCACCTGATTGGATGAATCCATTCAAAATTATGTGTGATGCTAGTGGAGTAGCACTTGGAGCTGTTCTCGGACAAAAGAAAGAGAAGTTGTTTCACCCGATATATTATGCAAGCAAGGCCCTAAATGGGGCTCAGAATAATTATACGGTGATAGAGCAAGAACTTCTAGCAGTGGTATATTCTTTTGAGAAGTTTAGGTCATATCTGCTAGGTACCAAGGTAGTGGTACACACTGACCACACTGCCTTGAGGTACCTAATGGTGAAGAAGGACGCTAAACCAAGGTTGATCCGATGGGTATTGCTACTTCAGGAATTTGACTTCGAGGTCAAGGATCATAAGGGATGTGATAATGAGGTGACTGATCACCTATCCAGACTTGAAAGCGAGCAGGCAGTAAGAGACGATCTTGAAATTGATGATTCCTTTCTGAATGAGAAAGTATTGGCTGCAGTGCTCAAAAAAGTACCTTGGTATGCTGACTTCATGAACTACGTGGTAAGTGAGGTAATGCCAGAGAATCGTTCCTTTCATCAGAAGAAAAAATTTCTCCATGATGTGAAACACTATTTCTAGAATGAGTCGTATCTTTTTTGGTGGTGTGCGGATGACATTATTAGAAGATGCATTCTAGAAGTGGAGATGTTGAGTGTACTGGAAGAAACTCATGCTTCCCTAGTTGGAGGTCACCATGTTGGTGATCGTACTGCCAGAAGAGTGCTTCAAAGAGGTTACTATTGGCCCACATTGTTTAAGGATGCTTACAAGTTTGTAAAGATATGCGACCAATGTCAAAGGCAAGGGTCTATCTCAAAGTTCCATGAGATGCCAATGTCCAAGATGTTAGAGGTTGAACTGTTCGATGTATGGGGCATTGACTTTATGGGGCCCTTCGTGAGCTCATTTGGGATAAAGTACATACTAGTTTCGGTTGACTACATGTCAAAATGGGTCGAGGATGTTGCTCTAGTAGAGAATAAAGGGAAGCGAGTCGTTGCATTCTTGAGGAGAAACATCTTCTCTCGCTTTGGGGTACCACATACCATTATAAGCGGTAGAGGATCACACTTTTGCAACAAGATTTTTCGAGCCGCATTGGCAAAATATGGAGTTAAGAAGCATAAGGTAGCTACGCCATATCACCCATAAACAAGTGGGCAAGTGGAAATATCCAATCGGGAAATTAAGTCTATCCTTGCTAAGACTGTGAATGTGAGAAGGAAGGATTGGTCTAGGAATCTGGATGAGGCATTATGTTCATATCAAACAGCTTTCAAGAAACCTATTGGCATATCACCTACCAATTGGTTTATGGCAAGGCATGCCATTTGCCGATTAAGCTAAAGCATAAAGCATAATAGGAACTGAAGCGTCTTAATCTGAAATGGAATGAGGCAGCGAATATGAGACTGGGGTAGCTTAATGAAATGGATGAGTTCCATCTCAAAGCTTATGAATTGGGAGACCTATACAAGGAGAAGATGAAGTATCATGATCAGAGGATTGAAAAACGAGATTTCTAGAAAGGTGACTTGGTGTTTCTGTTCAACTCCAAACTCAAACTGTTCCCAGGTAAACTTAAGTCCAAGTGGTCAGGCCCATTTAAAGTGAATCAAGTCTACTCAACTGGAGTAGTCGAACTTGAAAATGAAGATGGAAGCATCTTCAAAGTCAATGAGAAATGAGTCAAACTTTATATCGGTCCAAAGGACTCGATAAAGAATATTTCTACTGTCTATCTCAATAAAGTCTGAGTAATCGAGATAACTAAGTCGTGTCACGATAATAAATCAGGCACTAGTGGGTGGCAACCCACAATGTGTTATTGTAAAGCATTTTTTGTTGTTGTTGTTGTTGTTGTTAGTGTATTTTTTATGCGTTTGTGAAGTGTGCAGGATCAAAATTATAGCAAAAAAGAGGAGTTGTACAGTTAAAAATAGGGGTAAAAATTTGAGCTACTGGAACAAAAGTGATAGCCGATTCGGTGGACCACCATTCCTAAGATGGTTCACCTTTTCCTCCGTCGCAAACAAGCAGAAAAATTCATTCACTGGATCAAGTTGACGATTAAAGTGGTGAACTGTCCCAAAGTTAGTAGACCGTCTAATCGACCATCAAAATCAACCTTGATGGCCTGGGTTCTGGTAAGGTACGATGATGAATTTTGTGGACCATAAAAAACACGGTGGACCATCTCGCTGACCATCGCAATGAAGCAAAGTTGCTCAGGTCTTGGTAAGATTTGACGACCGACATGGTGGACCGTCGAAGATCTGATGGACCATCGGTCCTGGCATCGCTGTAACACTAATTCTGGGTTGGGTCGGGTTGAATCTGAAGACTTGTTAAATGACCCATTTTTGACCAAAAATGTTTTAAATTGATAAAATAAGGCAGTTACATATGGTGTAACCCCTTCAAATCCTTAAATTTTTCAACTCCCTTCAGATTCAAAGAATCTAAAAGAAATTATTACCACTAGGAAACTACATCTTCTTCATTTTCTCCTATTTAAACACATCCATTCTTCCTATTCTCTTCATCACCATCAAGTTGAGATCATAATTGAAGAGTTGTTTGAATTAGTCTTGTTCTCTAAAATTTCAAGCTCGTCTCTCTGGAAAACCAAGGTATGAGCATAATTCTATTCTTCCTTGTCTATAGGATGCATTCAGCTGTGGGTTATGTTTTGCATGTTTTTTTGTAAAGGAATTAGCATCTTGTTATAGTTCTGTAGCCTTGAATTGCTGAAGGTTTTGAAGTAGGAGCTTGACCATAATCTGTTTAGGTGTAGTCTGAGTAATCTACATGATTAAAATATAAAAAGTTGTGCTTGATTGAGTTTTTTTTGTTAAATGTTACTAAACAAATAATTTTTCTCAACAAATGCTCGAATTATGCCAAATTTTAAAGGTGAACCTAAAGAAGGGAGTACGATGGTTGAAATAGTCGACCGTCAGATTGGCGACGGACCACCAACTTGACCATCGCAAGTCTATGAAAATTCCAAGATACTAGATAAGTCTTGACAGCCAAAGTGGTGGACCATCCCACCACTGGTGAACCACCATTTTGATCGTCAAGTCATGAAATTCACTGATTTGATAGATTTTTGTTGTGCACTAATTTCTTACCTATTTTTCTGGTGTTATGGCTCCCAAACTACAAGTAAACAGACGAGGAAGATCTCAAAGGGGTGGCAACGAACCCACATCCAGATACAACACTAGACAATGTGGAAGGGAAATTCCCCTACTCTCCAAGTCTAAAGAGGAGAGTGAGGATAGTACTAGAAGTACCAATTCGAGCCCAGACGAGGACACAATTGATACCACTCCACCTGAGATGGCTGATGTTGAAACTGAGGATGCCAATATAGAAGGGCAAACTGAAGCGGATAACATAGAAATTGAACCTGAGGATGCTAATGTTGTCAGACATAAGGATCCTCAAGTTCGAGAGGCGATTACATGGAAGATAGAGGGAGCACGTGAGAAGTTCTATGATGGGTTGACACCTACTATGAGAGGGATCAAAAGGTCATTTGCGGAAGAGTATTAGATTGTGACCAAGGACTTAGATGAATATCCTGAGTTGGAACGCCGGTTCAAGGAGTATGAACTAGCATGGATTAGCCAGCCACCGAGAGCCTATCAACCGAATTGGGTAAGATAATTCTTTACAAATTATCTTGTACTAGTAGAAAAGGATTCCCAAAGGGGACATCAATTACAAATTTGCCGAACAGAGAGTCTGTACCTGTCCGAGGAGTCATTATTGATATTTTAGCCCAAATAATCAATAGGATATTGTTCGGACCAGAGTACGAGGCCCCACTTGTTGTGCCTGATTTTGAGTATAGATTGAGAAACACTTCCACTCAAAGGCCTTGGGTGGCCTCGTTCTTGACTAAGGATGGTAACCCCTCTTGGTTGACCAACTCACGGAAGCGTATTGCAAAATATTTCCTTAGTTTTAAGGCTAAATTCTGGTGGGTTATTTTTCATTTGAGGTTAATGCCAATAAAAGGGGATGGAAACTTAGATAAACACAGAGCCTTATTTGTGGCAAGCTTGATATCAGGGCTTCAAATTAACTTTGGCCAGATAATTGCAGATGAGATGTTCGTGAGGGCATACAAAATCTCCAGTTCATTGTTATTTTCATGCGTAATCACGGCTTTATACAGATAGGATGGTGTGCCCTTTATTCATGGAGTAGACAATGAAATCTAGGATATACACAAATAGGACCTTAAGAAGTCAAAAGATGACTCAAAGTTCAAGATGTGTGTTACCAAGCCTCCAGCTTACCGGACTCAATCTGCACCAGCTTCTGATGCTACAAAGATTACACAGGTATGCCTTTACCCATTACCACCTATGTGCCACTTGAGTACGTACCCCAAGGTACATCTGTAGGGTCAGTTTCTACATAATCTATGGGAGAAGAAGATTTTTCTGAGTACAGGTTTACACCAGAAAACTTTGCTAAGTCAGTGAAGACGCAAAAGAGGTTTCAGAGACAGCTAGATAAGTGAGTTGCAGACTTCAATCCTTTTATTGATGAAATCGTGGCTGATGCAATTCATCCATTCCAAACCATTCAGAATAGGATGGACACCATGGAATATCGTATCAACAAAAGGCTCGATTCACTGTCCCTCCCTGACCTTGCCTAGATGATGGCTGAATTTAAACAAGCAAATGCGGATATTGTAGAGTTTAAGAGTAAGCAGCCACAACAACCTATTTTCGACCTAACCTTGGTGGAAAGTGATATTGATAAGGGTATTGTGGACTTGATGGAAAGACCAGTGAAAGAAAAAAGAAAGGAGCAAATGGATGAAAAAGCTACAAAGAAAGAAGCAAAGAGGAGAAAGAGAGCAGAAATGACACCAGAACAATGAGAATGGCATGATATTAAGAGAGCTAGAAATAAGTCAATGAAGGATGAAAAAAAGAGAAGAAATAAAGAAGAAGACAAAGCAGCAGGGGTATCTATTAGTGCTGCCCCAGCAAGGGGGCACAATGTAGGATCAGTTCAATAGATGATTCGTCTAATCTTCGAGGATGAGGTTGTGAGTGCCCTTACCACCATAGCGGCCAACATTGCACTAAGTGAAGACGCAGGAGCCTCGCCACACTTCATATATGCCACAGATGATAAGAGGTAAAACAAGTAAAACCATCTCCTTGTACTTTAAATTAATGCTTTGAGGATAATGCATCTGTTTTTCTCTGTGGGGGTAGGTTACTTGTACCATGGTGGGTTGTGTTGCCGACCTTTTTTCCCTCCATGTTCTATCTAGTAGAATCAGCATGTCTAGGGTTTCCTTCTTTTGCATTTCTAATTTCCTAAGCTTGTGATGTAAATATCTGTGTAATGTTATTTATAAAATGTTTTTTTTCTCTTCCATGTTTCAGGATCCCTTTGTAGATATGAATCATGAATGATGTTGGCATAAGACTATGAGTATGTATGTGTAATTATTTACTCTAATCATATAGCATGTGTGCATAACCTTCAGTGAGTCTGCATTTGGTATTAATATGTAAGAGGTGCATGAATCATGTGATGGAAATCCTAAGAGTAGCAGGAGAAGTTCAACTCAGTTGTCTCTGTGTGTGTAAGGATTTGTCTTGAGTTCTTGCATAGTGTAGTGCATAGAATTTTCCCAAGTCATTGATATATTTCTCTAACTAATTCAATAGAATAGGATGGCAGGCCTCCTTGTACGTTTAGTCCACTTAGCCTAAATAATTAACCTCTCTAAGATTTCTCCCTCACTCGAACCTGTTTTGAGCTTTTAGTAGTTTTCTGCATTTCCTATAACTATAATTAACTCTTCTTGGGGCATTAGCATTCAACTCTGGCCCTATCCCAATATTGGGCATTATGCACCTTAACTTAGGCAAAGCACCTAAGTTGAGGGTGGCTATTGTCAAAATGTAAGTACTTAGTGGAAAGTTGGTTTAGAATATAGTTTAAAGGCAGTTGGTCCTGATCTGCTCAAATATATTGTGCATCTTATCTTACTGCATCATCATAAGTTGAGGGTGGATGATCTAAAAAAAAGAGAGAGTGTTTTATGATTTAAGTAGAATTGATGATTTAAGTAAAATTGATGATTAGGGAGATTTTAAGCAAGTTAATGAAAATAGCATCTTGGTGCTGAAAAGTTGCTAGGGCAAGGAGAGTTAAGTCCTAACGAGTCACTTTACCCAAAAGAGTACCCTCACCTAGCCTGAAGCCTCATTATAAGCCTAGAAAAGACCTGTTTGATCCAAGCAAATCAACTTTGAGGGTGTGTTAAATAGAAAGGGCAAGCCTATGGGTACCTGGACTATGGTTGTAACTTCTTTGATAAGTGTGAGAGTTTACATTATGTCCACATAGTATAAAGAGTGATGGACTTCATTGTTGTGAGGGAAACTGGAGTTTTGCTTAGTTTTGTTGTTCTCTGTGGGACATGACATCCATGTTTGTGTGTGCTGAATTATAATCAATGCTGGGTGTAGAACCTGCTGGTTGAAATTCATGTAGTGAAATGATGAGTGAATGGTTGTGTCAAAGTAATTCATTAGTTGGTTTCTTGTCATGGTATGGTTCATGTTTGCAATTGGATGCTGAGTTGCTTGAGGACAAGCAACAATCATAAGGTGAGAATTTTAATGTTCCAGCTTTCGACGACGAAATATTTTGCATCTTTTTCTTTGGAAAGTTGTATGTTTTCAAGCAACGAAGGTTGCGTTTAATGCTGGTTTTTAATGTTTCAAGGTAAGGATCTTACTGAAGAAAAAGTCTCAGAAAAATGATAGAAAAACACTTCTGACGGTCAAAATGGTGGACCGTCAGTATTGCAACGAACCACTAAGTTAACCGTCAAATCTAACCAGAACTCAGATCTTCAGAATACACTACGACGGTAGAAATGGTGGACCGGCAGTCTTACGATGGATAACCAACTTGATCGTCAGGCCTAGACACATCCCAAGACTTCAGGTTTTATGGTGACGGACTAAATGGCGGACCGTCAGTCTTTTGACGGACCACCAAGTTAGCCGTCAGTTTCATCCAGAATGTGACCTTCCTAAAGGACTCAGCGACGGACCAAGTGGTGGACCGTCAGTCTTATGATGGACCGCCAAGTTGTCCGTCAGTTTCATGAGGAACCTAAATCCCTGAAGGACTCAGCGACGGACCAAATAGTGGACCGTCAATCTTATGACGGACCACCAAGTTGGCCATCAGTTTTATCCAGAAAGTAACCTCCCAAGATCAGCAGTGACGGGACAAATGGTGGACCGTTAACTTTGCGATGGACCACCAAGTTGGCCATCACTTTGGATGCAAATTTCATGATTTTGAATTTTAAATCCTTTTAGTTGGGGAATATATCAATACTAAGTTTTAGGGTTTAGTAGGAATCTTTGGTATTCAATTTCATACTTTCTCCTCTATTGAGAGCTTTGCACTACTTTTCATTTGGATTGGAATCTAGAGATTGAGAGTTGATTATTAGTTTTCATATTTTCCATAAAAGATTAAGAAGAACAATATTGTGACATTTGTAAGTACTTTTCTGAAGCTATTTATGAACATCAATAAAACTTTGATTTATTTTGTGGAGATGAGTAACTAAACTCCCATAACTAGGGTTATGGGAGCCTTGAAGAAGAAAACTATTTTGTGGTTATGAATGGGTTTGATTTCTAACATCTATCGAAATTTCATAAATCTTTCTTTTTCTTAATGACATGTCTTGGTTGCAAACTTGAGAAATGAGCCCATAAACTCCACTTGTCTGACAAGAAAGTGGATACTAGGAAAAGAAGTGATTCACATGAACTCCATAGGTTTACCCTTTGGGTTAATGGGTTGATGCCTTAACAGGATCAACCCTCATGAGAGTGTTATTGAATAATGCATGAATCCTTTAAGTTTGAGAGAAGTAAAGGGTGAAATACTCAATAGGTTGAGAAACACATGGGTAATCCTTAGAATTCAATAATTCTTGCAATTGGATACATAAGTTAGATTTCGAACACAAACTCGAAACCCTAATGGTTTGAACATCTTGGTGAGCATAACTCTAGTTAATTTAGTCTCATTGAAATTATATCTATATTTACTCTCATTAGCTGAACTTTTGTGTAACACAAATACAAAAGAACACCGTTAACATTTCCAAACCCCCTTTATTTTGGAACCTTAGATCAACAGTCTAATAACAATCACATTACTTAGCGAACACTGTATTCCCTATGGGATTCGACACCTAACCCAGTTGGGTTCTATATTTAACAATAACTGCTTAATCTTTCATTAGAGAGATGTAATTTGGGCATATCAGTAATAAAAGCATTCAAAGACTCAACCTCGGGTCTAGTTGGTACTTTATACAACTAACCATGCCTGCCACTTGGCTGGACTCCTGATTGACCTCATGTACTTCCTACCTAAGAACCTCCTCGAGTGCCCTGGTAACTACCCCTACGACCCTGAGAACCTTCTCTGGCTGAGGGTTGAACTACTCTAATAGGGGAAACTTTGAGCTGAAGCAACAATCACCCAACGACAAGGGTAATCTTATGAATATTGACCATGAGCTCCACAAGTATAACATGTTACCTAAGATGAAGCAGAACCGATAGATATGGCTGACCCAAAATAACCACCATGTCTAGAATGACCAGATGATGAACCTCTGAAAGACTGACTACTATATGGCCAGGGAAATCTCTAGCACTAGACTAACCTCCGTTAGTAATCTAAAGAGTTGTCTAAACAGGTCGACTAGGATGGCTCTGAGGTTGATAGGATGGATGTGGAGGATATCTACAATTAAAAAGGCTACCTCAGAATTAAGAACTACTAGGGATCAAACAGAAATTGCCTTAATGTCTAAGACTCTTATCGTTGCCCCTACGGGCCTCATGATGCATCACTTTTATAAGTTGAGCGTAATTAGAAACTTCAATAAAATACTTACCCACAACAACTAAACTCTGAGTAGCCATACGAAGGGGGAGTCTCAACTCTCTAACAAAGCAACAAACTCTCTCATACCCAATATCCTAAATAGAAGTTGATTGCCTAGCTAACTCATGAAAATGAGACTCATACAATATAATAGTCATGGAGACCTACTCTAGTCTATAGAATTGATCCCTCAAACAATCTCTAAGGCTACGAGGAATATACTTTCCCATGAACATATCGGCGAACTAAGTTTATGTCAAAGAAGAAGATTCGGCTGGTTTAGAATCTATATAAGCTCTCCAGCAATGTCAAGCATCCAAATCCAATTAAAATGTGATGTAATCCACAGGAGTATAAACAAGGCATAAATTACGAAGACTATACTCACAAGTAATAAGAAACTTATATGCATCATCGCCCGATCACCGGAAATCCTAGGCTGAGATAATCTTAAGAATCTACCCAACATCTTCTGCTCCTTTGCAGATATAGTAGGTTGGGCAACCACTTGCTGAGCAACTATCGGTTGAGCAATCACCGACATAGAAGGAACCTCAACTCTAGAAGATGCAGTTAAAGGCTATGCCCTCACCTCTATAAAACTCTGATCCATAGAATATGCACCACCAAACGGTCCACCACCAATTATACCCAAATAATAAACTAAGGCATCTCTAAGCACTTACTAAAAAATAAATCTAGGTGGAACCTGGGCTGGTCCTTGGCCCACTGTTAGCTGAGGTAGAAGAATCTCTAGTTTAGGAGCGGGAATAGGGTATAGGCTAGTCACGACCCAATTTACAATTCATGATAGCACCTACTAAATCTCGCAAGTAGGCAAGCCGAACCATAAACCGGAGCTAAATACAAAGGGTTAACTTGGTAGAAATGCCCTAAAAGGGCTAAATAGGTAATCCAACACATGAAATAAACAATTCAATAATAATAGTTAAAAGGTAGTCAGTACCTATGTACCATCCCACGACCTTGTAGAGCCAGTACAAGAACATCTAGTAATAATTTAATTTAAGTATCTAGAGTAGTCAATAATATCTGTCTCAAAACAAAAGACTGAATATAGAAAGATAGAAGAAAATAGTTAACTCTAACTCCAAGAGCTCACCCTATTTTCGGATATCATCACAGCAAGATCATCGATCAACGACTGCAAGTAGTACTCAGATCTATACTAAAAAGGTACAAATATGTAGTCTAAGTACAAAAACCATGGGTACTAAGTAGGAAGTATCAGCTGACTGAACAAAATCATAAAATAAATATGATAAAATGCAAGATCACATAACTACAAAATTGGCTCCAATAAAGCATCAACAAAAGTAATCATGATTACAAACAACCATCGACTGTCCATATTCATCATTTTCCAATAGGCAACACTTATCAACTAACCATCATGTTATGCTAATACACATGTGTCAATAAATCATTCTTTATCAACTAAACATCACTTATTAACTAATACTCACATAATGGTTAATCATCACTTATCAACTAGTCATTATTTACCAATTAACCAATAATTATCAACTGGCCAATATTTATCACCTAGACAATATTTATAAACTAGCTTATATTTATCAACTCATCAATATTTATCAACTAATCATTATATCACTAGAGTTTATTCGTATCATACTATGTTAAAAATATTTCCTCAATTTCAACTTAGCTAGATTATCATTCTCACACCCTAATGTCATCATATAATAATAAGTATATCATCATAGAATAATTGTTGCGACTAAGACGCACACACAAGTGCACGTGATCGTACAAGTAATATAGTTATTTAGACAATCAGATATCATTCCCACGAGGACTAAGCAACTAGAAATTTAACCAACTTTTAGTTTTAGACAATGAGTATTAAGTGTTGTAAAGTATCAAGATGATTTTGAATTTGAGAATAAAAATGTAAATTATTAAATAAGAAATCAAAGTGAATGACTAGAGCAAAGCAAGCAATGGTTGTAAACAATAATGATATGAATTCCAGGGTTGAAGCTTTTCGAACAATCATACAAATCTCTATTCTTATAGCAGTCTAATTGGATATCGGGTTGTTAGTTTGCAAGGTTTAAGCCATGATTTTTATCTCCCGACCTCACATCTTCTATCTATTGAATATTACAGCTACAACTTCGCAGAGATACAACAATTCTTCTAGATTCATTAAGTACTCTTCTTACCATTGAACCAAGCAAGGCTTCTAGGTATATCCCTATCCTAGATGCTAATTCAAATCCTTTATTTTATAACAGGGTAAGAACCTTGCTCCTTAATTTTCTTGTTCTAATCTATGATTCTCCTCCCGGATTCACATAGAAATATAAATTTATTCTAATGGCAGCCAAGCATTAAAATAGTAAGCTCAAGAAATTAAGAACAACCCAGATGATAATCCAAAAAGAAACTACTATGAAGAAAATCAAAGAGTAATCATGTTCTTAGCCTCAACCCCAGAGAAAGAGTATTTAGCCACTCATGTGTGAATTCAACATCAAAAATACGTAATTAATCATACCAACAATAAATCTTAAAGTAAAGAATTTGGCAAGAATGTCTAAGAACCCTAAAAGAGAGAACTTTTTGCTTTTCCTCCGCTTCTCTGCTTGCCAAAAGTCCCCAAAATTATCCTATATTTTTTATTTTATAGCTGGGACAAATTAGTAAAAATCATATCGATTTTGCCAGACGACGTGTCGCGCTATGCCTTCAAATGCCATTTCCTATCAAAATCTTGGGTAATCGTAGAATTCATATATTCAGTAAATGTGTGAAATACACCCTCACCGCGATGCGCCACTATCGTTGTGAGCCACTGGATTCAGACAATTGTGAAATATCCTTTCTTCGCGACGTGCTAAACTTCTAGGTGGCACAAATTGGCAATTGGGACTGCACCGCGATGAGGTAAAATTGCAATCCTACACTAGAAAGTGATAATTGTGACTTTCTTTTTCTCCGCGATGCACCACAATCATGGACCATCAGTGGATTTTGACAAATGAGAATTTTATCTTCTTCGCGTCGTGCAATAATCGCGCTCCTCCACTGAAATTCGACCAACACCATTTTGTTGGTCTGCGCGATGCGGAGTCTCTGCAAATGGGAATTTCTGACTTCCAGCTTGACTCTTTAAGCTATATTTCAATACCTTTTATTCCTTCAATCATTCCATATCATCACTGTATCCAATTACATCCAATTCTTCACGATTTTAACCTGAAAGCACAAATCATATCCATTAGGCATGAAACAGAATTAAAGCTAAAATATCCTCAAGAATTTATATAAAAGTTCTCGAAACAAGTCCAAATCTAGGTGCATATTGGTGCTTTTGAACATATAAATATGCCCAAGATCACCACCCCATACTAAAAACCTTGTTCATCCTCGAATAATTTAATTCAAAAGCACAATCACTTCCTCTTTACACCACAATCTTAAAGTTATTTTGCAATGGGCACTTACACTTTGCAATATTGTATTCTCACACAAACATGTCATAACACTTTTAGCAGATACAACAAGTTATTTCAAATTTTTGTATCTCAACAATGAATTTCCAATATATCGGCGAACTCAATTTAAGTACTCAATACAAAAACACAACAAGTACCCAGACTTTCATCCGCATGTATCCCCTCTCAAAGAAAGCTTCCCCATACTTAACTCACAATAATATCAATACACAAATAAGAGGAGTATCAAAATCAGTTTGCTCTCTCTCAACAAAGAATTCATACATGCTAGTAAATGAACCATCAGCTTACCCTTAGTGTACTACTCCACTAATACTTAGATGTTGGGATGGAGGATTACTAGGTCTTTTCAGGTTGTAATGAAAGCTAGGGGATGGGTAGGCTCTATTTGAGAAACAATAACTATGGCACCTAAGCGCTTTAATACAACAACTGTCAATAACATCATTTTTTAACACCCTATTCTTTTATTTTTCACCCCTTTTTTCCATTTAGCTTATTCACTCAAACCATGGTGGGAGTATTAAATTTTTAATCAAAAAATCTTTTCTTTTTATTTTCACACCAATTTTTATGCTATGCACCCCTATTATAGCCACCCTTAACTTTAGCAACTTGTGTTCATTAAGGTGCACATTATCCAAAATGGACCAGGGCCAAAACAGGTTCATTGTAACATTTCTGGATCAAATTGGAAGCTTTTTAAAACACAATTCCTTCTTTACTAACTCCCAACCACACCACGAACTTTCAAAATCAATCATTACTTTGGGGCTTCAATTTCACCTTTTCCTTCTTATTTTTCAAACTCCTAACTCCTTTTTATTTTGTACTAAAATGCTTAGGAGCTTATTTGGATCAAATTAAGAGTTATCAAAGAAAGGATAGGGCTACATATATTGCTGCCAAAGAATAGTCTAAAGGATCAATGGGGCAGACTAGGACTATGCACAAGGGTAGTTATATTTAGGCTAAAACATGGCTGTCAAAGAAATGCATACTTGACTTCCTACACCCAACACCTTTTATTTCGCTTTATAAACACTCCGGTCAAGTTCTAGACATTCCTATACATGAAGAATATAAGAAAATCATCACACACACAATGCATGCACGGAATCAAATCGAGTCCTTAAGGTTCCTGATTTTGTCCTTGATTGAATTCAAAGTTAAGCCAACACACCAAATTTCACCTATCGAGATTAAACCATTTTTACATAGATCCTTTCTTGAAATCAAGACACTTTTATGTTTTCAAATCCAATTTAATTCAAATTACTACAAAGATGGCCCACTCTATACACTCCTCTAAGATAGTGATTAGGTTCTCATTTATTCATTACTTCTTAAGACCCACTCCCCTTAAGACGGTCGTCATCCATCTAACATAGGGGATGACAACTAACTATGACTATTTATTCCTAATTACGAAAGAGGGTAAAAATAAATACTTGAGACTGAAATTTTGCCAATAAGGGCGAAAATGATAATAAAAACAAATACTTTGAACTAAAAGCATGCGATAAATACCAAAGAGGGAAAATTGCAATCCACAAAGTTACTAACTATTACAGCAAAGTGTTCCGAATAGTTAGCACTTGCAAAAATCATAAAAATAGAAAATAAAAATTGCTCATCCACAATAAAAAGAAAGAACATAAAGCATCAAAATACGAACCTACCATCCCACACTTAAATAAAGCACTGTCCCAATGTTTTTAAATAAGCATATAGTAGGGTGGAAGCATACTCCCTGATCACTCAAACAAAACTATGGCAGTCATGTCATCAGCAATCCCGTCCACTTTATCACTATCATCATTAGCTCCATCATCAGACTGGTCCTCTTCATCCGACTCCATATCAAAGTCCTATATCTTCGCTCCTCATCAGTAGGAATGTCATCATCAATCGTCTCTACAAAGTACGTATCAATCCATAATAAGGTCTTAGAATGATGCCCAAGGAGGTAATCTAACTCAACAGCTCAAAGCTACTCAGGTGTGGCAGGTTTGCCTCCAATATTCAGCTATAACATTTGAAGACCATACATTCTAGCCAAAATCTCATCAGTTCAGGTTTACCGCTCAACCATGGTCAAAATTGGGCCACTTGCCCTAGATGTACTCCTGGATGTAGTGATATACACAGGGAGAGTAAAAAAATTGGCCTTATAGTCCAGTTTCTCCTCATCTACCCTGTGCCTTCGCAGAAATCGGGTCACCTATCTTCTAAAACCAAAACTGTGCCAAGCCTGGGTGCGTGCCTTCTTCATAGGAAAAAAAATTACATGACCCACATTAAAATCAATATCATCGCCCATCAGCTCATAAATCAAACATACTCGGTCCCTAGTGACCTCTGTCATATGCTTTCCCTGAATCAAGCAAGAGTAGACAATACGACCCCACATCCTAACCTCTTTGTTCATTTAAGCATAAGAAAAAAAAGAATGTAGGCCAGTGACACAATGCCTAGTCCAACAATCTGAAGAACATACCCTATACAAAAGATCCCTGATGTGAGCATACGGGGGAGTAACAATGAACTGCCTCAAGAAGTGTGGGTTTGCCTATGGTATACCCAACAACTCATTAATATCTACAGCAGTGAAACAAATTACCTTCCCACGAATCTTCAACTCATGATCAGGGTCACTTGGGTCCCAATAGGCATAAAACTCACGAACCAAATGCAGATTGCACTCAGTAGGCTGATGGAAGATGAAATTCACATTTATTACCTCAATCCTTCATACCATAGATGGGCATTCCCTCAGTAAACTTGAACGATCAATAAACACCTCAGGAATATATTTGGCAACCGTATTCTTGGAGTACCACTGCTTACCAGCCTTGTTAACAGCTTTGAATCCAAATTTGCGAACCTACCCATGCTAAAGTGGTGGAGACCGAGGTAACCTAGTGAGTTGACTTTCACATGGCCTACTCTTTTTTCTTGCCGGTGTAGAAGTATCGGACTTTGCTTTTTCTTTGATTGGTTGGGGCTCCATAATACCTGTATCAAATCATGGATGCAACAAATAATTCAGTAGGTCAAATAGCAGTGAGACTAGCTTCAACTAATTGTGGAATAGGGGTAAATGACCCCACACTTAGTTGTTAGCTAGGGAATATGCATCAAAATATAGGGTACTCAGACTTCCCCATTGTAATACTATCAACATATTTAAGTATATCATATTGCTCTTAGTGACAACTATCAGATAAGACAAACCAGTCTAAGATGATACATATACACTCACACCTTCTATTTTGTTACCCTATCATCCCTATGACAATACAACATAGCTGACCACAATCATAGCCTCCTCACACACATTATATGCCCTAGTCCTACATTTGTATCAACCAAAGGGCAATCCTATATGTTGAGGTACAAACATAAAATCAAGTTCTAATTAATTCTAAGCTATGACTGGAAAAATATAAGAAGCAACACCTATAAAATTTAGTCATTAGTCTTTCTCTCAACACAAAGCATCTTCCCAGCTATTAAAATCTAGTTACTCAGGAAGAGGCTATGAACATGACTGTTTTGATAAAGTATTTCGCATATAGATGTATTCATATAAAATTCAACTAAATCAACTATAATGCCAATATTCCCAAAATTAAGGTGCTACAATGCAAGATAAATCAGAAGTAATTTTAAAACACAAGAACTAGCCCCCTTTTTTACACATTAGTATGCATCGTGTCATTTTAAATCAGCGAAAAGCCCAAAATAATGTAGTGAAATTTACCCCTTTATTAGCAAATCAGATAATATATATCCACAATCTAAACGTAAAGATTATTCAATAAGATTTCATTCTTAAAACCCAAAATCGAAATACCTTTAATTTCTGACCCTCATTGCTTCACACATCTAGTGATAACAACCTTACTCCACAAATCTTTCACAAATCACTCAACCAAAGCAATAAAAATCTCCCAAAGTAAACATGAATATAACTGTACTCTACCTATTCCATCATCAACTTACCCATTCATCAAATAAACATGAGATTATGAAGACTATGATGAAGGAATCACAACAATTTCAAGAAAATCTGAGCATACGGGGCTATAATGTACAAGAATAAAATAATTAAACCACATTATACCCAGGAGCATAAAAAATTTTAATATAATAAAAGAAAAATTGAAGTTTTTAAGCACTTACCTCAATAGTTGAGAGAAAGATAAAGTCTTAAGGAAATTTTGGAAGAAATAATTTGGGTAACGGGATGGGAGGTGGTGCTAAAGAGGATAAGTGAAGGGGTTTAGGGTTTAGGTGGTTTATATAGAGGGCCGGATCGGGGGAGTTTAATTAAACATTTTATGTCCGATTTCTACCCCCAGCGCGACGCGGTGGTATGCGCGGAGCCTTTGGAAAAAGACAATTTCCAATTGGGACCTCGGCATAACGCGCGGATATTACGAACCCTTACTGGAAATTGACAATTGTCAATTTACACCTCTTCATGATGCGCTGATGGTGAAAATCGAAATAATTTTCCCAAATTTTCTCCATACCACAATGCGACAGTTTTGCGTCCACATACTGGAAATTGACATCCCTTATTTTTTTGGCCTGGTGCAATGCGGAAGGATCACGAACCCTTACTGGAAATTGACAATTGTCAATTCAACTAGATCCGCGTCGTGCCCCTCCTGAGATTCAGATTTCCAGTGTATATTACAAGTCTTTTCTTACTTGAGGAGGACCCTAACTTACACACATCATTTTCGCAAACCTGATTGCTTTCCTCAAAGGTGGTATTCTTATTTTTGCTCCAAAAATCCCTGCATCTCAAACAAAAACACAAAATATTGTTAGAAAAAGTGGGTTGCCTCCCACTTAGCGCCTTAGTTTTAGTCGTGAGACGACTTATCTTTTTGTATTTTGTCTATTCTTTTTTACTTTACAACTAAAAATTAAACTACCTATTACATTATAAGTTTGGGTTGCCTCCCATAAAGCGCCTTATTTTATGTCGTGGCACGACTTAGCTTAGTTCTACTCATTAGCGAAAGTGATGGACTCCTTTTATTTACCGAGATAATCCACCCAATAATACTTTACACGCTATACATTCACCAGGAACTTATCTGTCTTCTCTTTATTCTACAACTCTATAGCTCCATGAGGTGTCATTCACACCACCTCAAAAGGTCCATACCATTTAGATCGCAATTTACCCGGGAACAACTTAAGTCTTGAATTGAACAACAAAATAAGTCGTTCGGGTTTAAACACTCTATCTTGAATTTGTTTATCATGCCACCTTTTGGTCTTCTCCTTATATATCTTAGCATTTTCGTAGGCATTAATCCTAAACTCATTAAGCTTATTCAGCTGCAATAATCATTTCTCTCCCGTGGCTTTCATCTTAAAATTTAACCTTTTCATGGCCCAATATGCTTGATGTTCTAACTCCACAGGAAGATGGCATGCTTTACCATAAACTAAGAAATATGGAGACGTCCCAATGGGTGTCTTGTAAGCTGTTCTATAAGCCCAAAGTACGTCATCGAATTTCTCGACCCAATCTTTTTGCTGCCCATTCACAGAATTCTGTAATATCTGCTTAATCTCCCGATTTGACACCTCAACTTGTCCACTTGTTTGGGGATGGTACACAGTGTCCACCTTGTGTCTAACACCATATTTAGCAAAGTGTTTATAAAATGCGTACCTCTATCACTAATTATTGATCTCGGTGTGCCAAATCGGGAAAATATGTTCTTTTCCACAAATTTTAGAACCACTTTGGCATCATTAGTCGGACAAGCTGTAGCTTCCACCCATTTGGAGATGTAATCAACTGCCACAAGAATGTACAGATTGCCTTTTAAAGGTGGGAATGGGCCCATGAAATTAATCCCCCAGACATCAAAAACTTTAAATTCAAGAATATTGTTAAGGGGCATCTCATGATGCCTAGATATTGTGCCCAACCTTTGACATTGATCATAATTCTTCACGAAAGTAATTGCATCCCTGAATAACGTAGGCAAGAAAAACCAAATTGCATCATTTTTCTAGCAGTCCTCTCACCCCCATGATGTCTACCATACGGAGATGAGTGGCAATATTAAAGCACATTTGAAAATTTAGCCTCTGGGATACACCTATGAATAAATCCATCTAGACCCTATTTGAAGAGATACGGTTTGTCCCAAATATAGGCACATAAATGATGAAGAAATTTCTCTCTTTGTTCTGTGGTGGCATCTGGAGGGTACACCTCACAAGCTATCAAATTCACAATATCAGCATACCATGGGAACTCAAATACATCTAAAGACAACAAATTTTCATCAGAAAACACTTCCTTAATACTAAGAGAGTCATCAACAATATTGTTTGGACTTTCCAGCCATGACAAGTGGTCAGCAACTTGATTTTCAGCTCCTTTCCGATCTTGAACCTCAAGATCAAATTCTTGTAGTAGCATAATCCACCTAATCAGTCGAGGCTTTGCATACTTCTTGTTTACAAGATACTTAATGGAAGTATGGTTAGTATGAACAATAACCTTAGAGCCAACTAAGTAAGATCTAAACTTGTTGAATGCGTACACCACTGCTAACATCTCTTTCTCTGTAACTATATAATTAATTTGAGCATCATTCAACACTTTTCAAGCATAGTAGATTGAGAGAAATACCTTATCTCATCTCTGACCCAAAATTGTTCCCACAGCAACGTCACTAGCATCACACATCAGCACAAATAATAACTCCCAATCTGGTGCAATCAGAATAGGTGCTTTAGTCAAATTATTCTTTAGTTTATCAAAAGCTTCTTGGCAATCATCCCTAAACTCGAACTTGGCCTCTTTATCTAATAATTTGCACATGGGGCTTGCAATCTTTGAGAAATTTTGAATGAACCACCTATAGAAACCTGCATGACCCAGAAAGCTTCGCACTCCTTTGACTATGACTAGATGTGGAAACTTTTCAATCACTTTAACCTTTGCCTTATCTACTTTAATTCATTTACATGACACTTTATGGCCTAGGAAAATTCCTTCCTTAACCATAAAGTGGCACTTTTCCTAATTTAGAACCAAATTTGTCTCTTCGCATTGAGCTAAGACTCTGTCAAGATCTTGCAAGAACTTATCAAAAGAATTATCGTACACAGAGAAATCATCCATAAATACCTCCACAAAGTCTTTAACCATGTTGGAGAATATCGCCATCATACATCTATGAAATATAGCAGGTGCCTTGCATAGGTCGAAAGGCATGCGTCTGAACGCGTATGTGCCATAGGGATAAGTGAAAGTGGTCTTCTCCTAGTCTTTCGGGGCTATGATTATCTGATTGTAGCCAGAGTACCCATCCAGAAAACAATAATACTCTTGCCCCACCAAGCGATCCAGTATTTGGTCAATAAATGGAATAGAATAGTGGTCTTTATGAGTTACTTTATTCAATATTTGATAGTCAATACATATCCTCCAACCGATTACCATATGTGTGGGGATCAACTCATTATCATCATTAGTTACCATGGTCATCCCATTTTTTTTCGGTATACAGTGCACTGGACTCACCTATTTGCTATCAGAAATTGGGTAAACAATACCACTATCTAACCACTTGATCACTTTTTTTCTAACCACCTCCTTCATCACAGGATTAAACTCTCTTTGTTGCTGCACTCTTGGTCTATAACCCTCTTTCATGGTGATGTTATGCATGCAAAATACTGGATTGATTCCTGTAATATCGGATATTTTCCAACCAATTGCCTTTCTTCTTCTCTTTAGAACTGTTATGGCTTCCTTTACCTGTACATCTGATAACCCTGCAGACAAAATAACAGGCAAAGTATCTTGATCACTAAGAAAAACATATTGTAAATTTGGAGGGAGAACCTTAAGTTCTAGTTGAGGATCTTCTTCAACTGAGGCTTTGGGTGATAGGCCAATTGGCCTATTCAATGGCTCGAAAGGCACTTTTTTCATCTCAATCACTGCCAAATTCATAACCTAGACCAATTCCAATTCTTTCACATCTCTAAAAATATCATAACCCATCAAAGATCGCTCTAATAGATCATTAGACAACAACAACTGCCATTTCAAAGCAAGGTCAATAATTGATATAGATGACAACTCCTCATATATAGCTAGTAGTTTAAGAGTCTTGTACACACCAAAGACTTCTACTTTATCATGTACTCACATTGTCATTCTCCCAGCTACTATATCAATTCGTGACTGCCCCATTTCTAAGAAGGGTTATCCCAAAATAAATGGAACCACAAGATCAGTCTCAAAGTCAAGAATTACAAAATCCACTAGAAAGATTAAAGATCCTACTTGCACCAACACATCTTCAATAATACCATCTGTCCTAGAAAGTGATCGATCCACCAACTGCAAAATAATAGTAGTGGGTTTGGGACTCCCAAGACCCATCTTCTGGTACCACAATGTGGGCATAAGATTTATGCTAGCTCCCAAGTCATACAATCCTCGTGCACTAATGGTCTGTTCAATGGAAATCTACAAGGTGAAACTACCTGGATCCTTAATCTTTATGGGCAATTTGTTTTGAATATTGGACCTACACTCTTGAGAAAGTGCAACTATAGCATACTCGTTCAACCGGTTCTTATTCGCCACTATGTCCTTCAAGTATTTTGCATATTTTGGCACACTCTACAGAATGTCAACAAGAGAAAGGTTTACTTAAACCTTCTTTAGAAGATCTAAGAACTTCTTGTAACTCACCCCATCTTGATTCTTCTTTGCCCTTTGGGAAAAGGGTAAGGGGGGAGTCTTCTTTTCCACATGAATTTCTTCACTTGACGCTTTTCCTTGACTCCTTTATCTGCATTGTATTTAGAACCTTCATCATTGATTGTGGGACTAACCTACTCTTGATATGTCTCCTTAGTTTGTAGACCATTCCTTGTTGTAACTGAATTTACCTGCTTGGGATTTGCCTTTTTATCGCTAGGTAATGCTCCTTGAGGTCTTGTATTTTGTTTTTCTGTAATTTTTCCCAGTTTTAGATCTAGATTTCTCATAAGCAATCATTGAATCTTCAACTCCGCTGCAAACTGTGCCTGTTGAGTCTTCATTTCTACCATAAATTGTGCTTGTTGAGCCATAAACTGCTTTATTAACTGCTCCATATTAAAAGTTTGAGCGGTAGCTTGATTATTCTGAGCCGACTATAGTCTTGGTTGCACTAGTCCCTTGAATTGATTTGCATTTTGTGCCTGATTTTCACCCAATAAGAAATTGGGATGGTTCCTCCAGTTGGGGTTATATGTGTTACCAAAATTTTGTTGTCTCTGCCGATTCGCATTTCCTACATAGTTGACAGAATCTAGATTAATAGAGCATGCATCTTCTGTGTGCTCACCACTTCTGCAAACCTCTCACCAAGAATTCACTTGTTCAATTGCATTCGTTGTGGCTGCTGGTAGTGTAACACCCACCTTTATTCTATTAAGCTGAGTAATCATATGATTTTGCATGGCTGCGATCTATGCCTATAATACGGTGAACTGATATACCTCAAATACCCCTACAACTTTTCTAGAAGTACTCCTCGAATCTGCATTCCAGTCAAGATTCCCTTGTGAAATTTGATTCAGCAGTGTGTATAATTCTTCATACGTCTTCTCAAGAGCCTGTCATCTTCTACTGAATCCAAGAGAATCTTCATGTGTGGCTCCAATCCCTCAATGAAAGTATGCACAAGAACATCATTTGACTGATGATGACGAGGGAAATTCTGAGCATACCCTTAAATCTCTCCCAAGATTGGTAGAGATTCCCTCCATCTTCCTGTCTGAAACTCAAGATTTCACTCCTCAAGCGTGCAGTCTTCCCAGATGGAAAGAATTAAATAAGGAACTTCCGGGCTAGATCATCCCATGAAGTGATGGAGAGTGGTGGTTCAACATGTAACCACCTTTTTGATTCCTCCATTAGGGGGAAAGGAAAGAGTTTCAATCTGACATAATTAGAACTCACCCCTTCAGGAATGTAAGTATCACTTATTTCCAGGAAAGTCTGTATGTGCTGCTGTGGATTTTTGTATGAAAGGCCATGAAATTACCCCACTGAATTCAGCAATTTCTCCATATTCTGCTTCAATTCAAATCAACGTCCTGGTTCGGGCTTGTGAATACTGTTCGTCACATGGTTCGTTAGTGGGATTTCCACCTTAAGAACAGGTCTAGCAGTTGGTTGAGTAGGAATAACTGGAATAACAGGAATAACATAAGGTGGAACATTTCCGGCATTTGGATCAGGCGGTTTATTTCTTTATTCATCCATTCTTCGCCTTTGTTGAAATATCTGTTCAGGTTCTGCAAAAGGCTCTACTAACTCTTTGTCTCTCGCCAGTCCTGGATTCAGTTAAACCTGCAAAAATTCATCCACTAAGACCAAGTTGTTAACACATAAAACGTTATATAAAAAGCCAAAAAATTAGTAATTTACTAATTATACTAGTTCCCGGCAATAGCGCCAAAAACTTGTTGCGACTCAGATGCACACGCAAGTGCACGTGATCGTACAAGTAATATAGTGATTTAGACAATCAGATATTGTTCCCACGAGGACTAAGCAACTAGAAATTTAACCAACTTTTAGTTATAGACAATGAGTATTAATTGTTGTAAAGTATCAAGATGATTTTGAATTTGAGAATAAAAATATAAATTATTAAATAAGAAATCAAAGTGAATGACTAGAGCAAATTAAGCAACGGTTGTAAACAATAATGATATGAATTCCAGGGTTTAAGTTTTCTGAACAATCATACAAATCTCTATTCTTATAGCAGTCTAATTGGATATCGAGTTGTTGGTTCGCAAGGTTTAAACCACAACTTTTGTCTCCCAACCTCAAATCTTCTATCTATTGAATATTCCATCTACAACTCTCGCAGAGATACAACAATTCTTCTAGATTCATTAAGTACTCTTTTTGCAATTGAACCAAACAAGGCTTCTAGGTATATCCCTATCCTAGATGCTAATTCAAACCCCTTATTTTATAAAAGGGTAAGAACCTTGCTCCTTAATCTCCTCGTTCTAATATACGATTCTCCTCCCGAATTCACATAGAAATATAAATTTATTCTAATGGTGGCCAAGCATTAAAATAGTAAGCTCAAGAAATTAAGAACAACCCAGATGATAATCCAAAAAGTAACTACTATGAAGAATATCAAAGAGTGTTCATGTTCTTGGCCTCAACCCTAGAGCAAGGGTATTTAGCCTTTCATGTGTGAATTCAACATCAAAAATACGCAATTAATCATAACAAGAAAAAATCTTGAAGTAAAGAAGTTGAAAAGAATGTCTAAGAACCCTAAAACAGAGAACTTTTTTCTTTTCCACCGCTCTTCTGCTTGCCAAAAATCCCCAAAATTATCTTGGATTTTTCCTTTTGTAGCTGGGACAAAATACTAAAAAATTTCCCAATTTTTCTAGTCGCGCCATGCCTTCAAATGCCATTTCCTATCAAAATCTTTGTCAATCGCGGAATTAATATATTCAGTTAAGTGTGAAATACAACCTCACCTCAATGCGCCAATATCACGATGAGCCACTGGATTCAGATAACTGTGAAATATCCTTCCTCCACGATGCGCTAAACTTCTAGGTTGCATAAATTGGCAATTGGGACTACACCGCAATAAGGTGAAATTGTGATCCTACACTGGAAAGTGACAACTGTGACTTCCTTCTTCTTCGCGATGCGCCACAATCATGGACCATCACTAGATTTTTCCAAATAGAAGATTTATCTTCTCCACGTCGTGCCATAATCGCGCTCCTCCACTGAAATTTGACCAACGCCATTTTGCTGGTCTGTACGATGCAGAGTCTCTGCAAATAGGAATTTCTGACTTCCAACTTTCTTTTTTGAGCTATATTTCAATACCTTCTATTCCTTCAATCATTGTAGATCATCACTGTATCCAATTATGTCCAATTCTTCACAATTTTAACCTTAAAGCACTAATTATATCCATTAGGCACAAAATGGAATTAAAGATGAAATATCCTCAAGAATTTATATTAAAGTTCTCAAAACAAGTCCAAATCTGGGTGCATATTGGTGATTTTAAACATATAAATATGTCCAAGATCAATAATACATATAGCCGGACTCGAATCGGTATGGATATTCAACAATATCCTCTTCAATGTCATCATAATCATCTTTCGGTCTTACCAAGAATGAATATATCATCATAATTATCCTCCTGCCTTTTCGGATATATATACATATATCATAATAACCATCCTCCAGCCTTTCTGGGTATATGCATAATCAGTGAGTACTTGATAGAATAATCATAATCATAATATATCGACATGATCAATAATCATAATCAAAAGCGTGAGTGCTAGCATAACCAATAGCATGATTTCCAATATAGTAAATAAGCACGATCTATGGCATAATCAATAGCATAATTGCTTATATAATCAATAAGAGTGCTCTTTAACATAATCCATAATGTATTTTCAAATAATTTCATTAAACATTACCTCTAACATAATCAATATGTACTATCAAGCATAGAGAATGACTTTTCAATAGCATAATTAATGGATTATTATTAGCATAATAGATAGCTTATCACTAGCTTGGTCAGTATCTATTCCATGGCATAATCTATAGTTCATTTATAGCATATTCAATGGCCTAACCACCAATCTAGTCAATAAGTACGGCCTCTCACATGAATAAAATAATAAATGCTAATATATTGATAAGCAAGATCACTAGCGTAGTTAACAGCTCATTCATTGACTCAATTTATAGGATACTTTATGGATTAGCCAATATGATAATTCAGGCTCATTCAATAGTATATTTTGTAGACCAAACAATATCCAAATCAATAGCATACTTTATATCGTGTTAATAACATAAGCTCAACCAATAACTCATTTGTAGCATACTCGTTAAGAATTACTTTTAACATAATTCATCGTGTCTAAATATCACCAAAATAACCATCTTCCTAGATAAACACAGGCATATTGAGGGTCTTCAATAATTATCACAAGTCTCGGCCTAAGGTAGGTAGAAGTGCCCACTTCTAAATCTCCGAAATCATTTATCAACAAATATCTACCCTGGACTAGGCTAAGGTATCTAAATCTACTATTAGATGTTAAACATGCCATAAATAATCCTAGGATAGCAAATCCTCCTAATATAGAGGAACTAAGTCAATTTCATCCAATTAAGGCAACTTGGGTAAGTTTCATCCTAAACTCAAGTGACCAAGGAAAAATCTTATTTTTTTAGTAACTAGATAATTTCCGATCTAAGTGTAAGACTACAAGGTCATTTTCACCTAAGGTAAAGGTTAAATAGGCTAATCATGCCCAAAATGATAGCCCAAAATAGCCTAATTGGTCTAAACTAACCAAAGTATTGCAATATAACACACCACCACCTAAAACCCATCCCAAATCTAATATAATATCTTAAATGTAAAATGAAGTATCTCAATATAACAAGGGGTAAAACCTCGCCTAAATCAATGTCGAAGAAAGCTCAAAAGATCTTCTAAATCACTGTATTTCCCTTTCTAAAAGCTTCCATGAGATGCCAATCTATCAAAATCGCATTCTAATCATTAATGCAAGAATAATGATACCCATGTTGCACCATTGTGCTTTGGGTCAAAAAATTACCCAAAATCCTATGTGGGTCCTATTTATGGAAAATCACATTTCTGAATCTAACCCAATATCCCATATGATCAAGGAATTATTACCCTCTTAAATGGGTGTAATTCGAGATAATTTAGGGCTAAAATCAAGCCCCCCAAGGTTTTGAAATCTTAGAATGATAAATGGGAAATTTTACCATGAAAAGGGTGAAATATTACCATAAATTGGAAGATAATCACACAAACAAGTGTTTTCCAATCCCCCAACTCACCCATAAGCTTTTATTTTAAGTTATCTCACCATTTAGGTTCTTAGCTCACAAGAAAATGGATGAAGAATAAGCAAAGTCGGGCTAAAATTTGGTATTTATACACTTATTAGGTTCTCATGTTTTTCTATCGTGACCAGTTATTTGAAGTCGCAATGCAAGGCATCAGACGAGGATGTTGCGATCGCGACATTATCCCACCACGATTGTGGTTCTATTGGTCTGCCCAATGAGTTGAATTTGTGACTTGAAGTGTCATGATCGCAGCAACTGTTGGTACTACTAGACCACAATAGCGATCCATGGTCTGCAATCGCGGGTGCACCAAATTACAACTAAAACTTGTAATTTTTCAATGTCTCCTAAGCCCTTTGGATTTATTCAGAATCCCATATACATAAATGAATTATGCTACCACACCAAATTTGATATTCCATACTCTATGACTCATTCTAAATTTCTATTGGAGTTTTTTTCAATGAAATGTGTGCTCCACACCTAATTTCTAATTTATTAACTTTTTGACCAATAGGTCAAAATGAGACCGAGTTTCTTGAGACTTGAACCAAGATTCCATCTTGCCTAAAATTGATATTTTAGAGCTCCTAGAATAGTTAGAATTTTCATTTGAGGTTGTTTGACTAAAGTTTTTTCCTAATGGCCATTTAGAACCAACAAAGACTTCGAAATATGGAATTTGCTCTAAAAACCAAACAAACTACCTTGTAATCAGACTACCAGCTCCAACAAGTCAAAAATGACTTGTGTAAGCTATAGAGAAGCTCTAACATAAAAAATAAGTGGAAATATGCAAAATAACTTGAATGGTCATTACACTTAATGGTACGATCCCAACTTAAATCATGGTTTTACTACTATTTTCCTAAAGAAATAGTTTATTCCCACTTTTCACTTTTAAAATAGATTCTTTCATTATGGGAATCATACCCCTAGATGATTTATGAGCTTTTGGAATTAAAAATGATGTTTTAGAAATTTGACCATGATAGATTCCGGACCATGATTTTCTAGTACTATTTTATTTGATTGAGAAAGATTTTAACCCTTTCTATATTATTATGATGATTTAGTCTTGGAGTTGACCCTAGGAAATAAATTTATAAACTTACACTTTTTTAGCCATGGTTTGGGTTCGTATATTTATTATGTATACATCTCTTCGGTATCGGACAAAGTATTGATGATAATAATAATGATGATTAGAAATCCTAGGTCAGGACTAAGTTAGTGTATATGGGTATTCACAAATCCCGTAGAGGCCTCTTCGTCATTGTGCCATTGTATCGAAGAAGAGAGGTCATCGTAGGTCCTACCTTTGCGAGCCATCTAGCTGGAGGAGATATATACACTGGGTTTCGTTATGGCACTTTGATCGATTATGGTATTATTGATTTACTTTGCATTCACTCTTGCATGCGTATTTCCTATCACCAGTTTGATGTTTTGTGCTTATATCTATTAGCTTGATAAGGGGTTGCATAGGTATAGGCTCTGATTATTGTTTTCTTAGTTTTGACTGAACCTTTGGGCTGTCGTTTATGAAAGGCCCAGCTAGCTCATATTTATCCTAACTAGCCAGTTACATTGTAGTTGTTACAATGTTAGTTCATGGAGGGTGGATTATGGACTAGTACTTAGATTTGAGGTAGTTTCACATTCCTTTCTTTTTATGGTTATTATATTTCAAATATTTCTCTCTTGATTAGACATTGTGACTACAGGCCTAGATCATGCTAGTATTATCTTTGCTACTAGGTTAGGATTCCCTTGAGAGGTTAGGTTGGCTGCCTTAACTTATTACCTTTGAGTTATTCTTGGAAACTTGTATATAAATGTATATGTATCTAGTTGTAGTATTAATACTTATCCTTTCTCCCTTATTTATTTAGGATGTATGTTTATTTGTTGGCCTTTTATACTAATATATATCCACTATCTACCCTTTATTTGTATATTGGTCAGTGATATATGGTATAGTACTTTAGTGCCTGAGTATGGATAGCATAGGATAGTTCATCCTTATTTTCTCCCTAGTTTTATTATGTTAGTTTCCTGGATATTTGGTTTTAGTTTACTTTCCTATTTTATGTTATCACTATTTGCATTATCTTTGGATCTCAGTCGGTAGTAAACTACTGAATATGTTTGGTACTCATTCTACACTTCTGCAGCTTGCAGATCATAGTATGAGTTCTCTCCATTGTTGTGTGCTTCGTGCGGAGTAGCTACAGGTCAAAGAATTACTGTGAGCTCCTAACTTTTGGATTATTGCTATTCTCTCTTATGGATTAATGATCTCTATGATGTATTCATAGATGGGTTATACTTGTATATTAATTTAGTACCTTATTTTGTATTCTTATTATATTAGAAGCTCTTGTACTAGTTCCACTGGTTTTGGGACTATCTCAAATGTATTATTCTTTTATCATACTTATTCTCTAACTTTATTCATTTCTCTTGATAGTCCGATACTAGTAGTTTTGAACAACGAGTTGACTTACCTATTACTGGATTATAGTAGTTAACATCATGACTTGAGAATTTAGGGCTATGTCACTAGAGATATTGTGGTCGAAGGTAAGAGTGTCATTATTACACTACATTCCTATGATACCACCCACCTACACTCCCAGTTATTAGGAGGTACCAAATAAGGACTTGCCACCATTATTTGATTTATTCATAGAAGCCTTTAAAGAAGGTAAGTAGCAAGAGATTTAGGGTTGATATTTAGGTATTTGAGGACATTGATCTTGGATATATGAACAAGACATCCAAGGCATCCCATAGTGACTTTTATGTAGGCCAGATTAGGCAGGAGTAGATATGGATAGGAGCACCTATTGATTCTGCACATGTGAATGAGGAGACTAAGGTTTATAGAGGTGGAATCCATGGGTATGAGCCTCCACCATTTAGTGCATCAGCCACTGTTGCTACTGAGGTCATTGAGAGTGTGCCAAACAATGTTGATTCCACCATTGTTGATCACGAGTTTGTAGATATAGCACATATTAATTCATATTGGCCTACTTATGTAGGGAACAACATGTATATCCCTACCTTATGTATTACATTCTATTCGTGCATTAGGATAATGTAACTCATTTAATAGGGGGTGTATTTTGTGGGTCTGTTGTTACCACAGGGAGTTTTTGTTACGTGTTTGTTTTTACTGGGTGTGTTCTTATAGTAGAACCAGAATGTTTAGGGGTATGTTATATTTTATTTCATATTTTTGTTGTGTTTTTAATTAAGATAAAAATAGGAGAACTTAACCTAGTCAAATAAAAAAGGCATGTGTAAATATGTGTTTCATTTGAATGTGTTAATGAACTCCCTAATCTGAAAAGTTTTAGACTGTGTTGTATGCTTGTTGTGAATTCTGATCATTCTGGATATTTTTGTGGCATTAGAAATATAGGCATGATAACTATAGCTTATTTATGCATGAATCGAATAGGTAGTAGTTGCTAATGTAGCCTAAAGCCATGTGTGTGTGAGGTATTTACCTAGTTCGTCTTTATAGGTGCAATTTAGAACTTGCCCAGTTAGTCTTGACTAGGTTGTAGGATAGTTGGTTAGGAAAGTATCATAGGACATTCTTGAACAGTCCACCTTTAGCCTAAATGTCCAACCAATTGTAATAGATATCCCTTGATTCCGATTTTGAGTCTAAATTGAACTTTTCTTTGACTAGACATTCACCTTCATATTCTTATTATGATTAACCTGATTTGGCTCAAGTCCCGCCTTGGACATTATGTACCTCAACTTAGGAAATTTTTCTAAGTTGAGGTGGCTATCGTAGGGGTCCGTAAATGAAAGTGGGTGTGAAGAAGAAGTTAGTAAGTGAAAAGGTACTTTGTTGTGGTATGTGAAAAACAAAATAAAATAGAATAAGAATAAAAGGAAAAGAAAAAAGAGAAAAATAAATTTCAAAATGAATATAGCTTGAAAAATAAAGATAAACCACACAAAAAAATTGAGAAAAAAATGAGAGAGAAAAAAAAGAAAAAAGGGATTTAATAGTGGAGCAAACAATAATGTATTTCCAAGGAAGGGTGAGTTACTTTAGCCATATCTAATATAATTTTCCTAAATATTACATTACAAGCCAATAAAGGTTCTATAGTGATCCTAATCCAATTGTCTGCAAACTAAGGTATAGAATATAAGGCAATCCTATGTATTTCATGCCCACTTTTTGAAATTCTTTGTGAGAGTGAGTGCTTCTTTTCTATCCCTATTTTGATGTGAATTGTTGTATTGTGAGTTTACTGGACTTTTGTGTTATGAGAGGGCATGGTTGCATTCTTAGCTACTAGTTGTTTGGGTAATGTTATTTGTACACACGTTTGGTTGTCTGTTGATAATGCAATGTAATCTCTTGATTCTTTAGTGACATAGTAAGGAACTTTGTATAGACACAGTAGTTTTGATTTTGATTATATAAAGGAGGTTGAAAATGCGTAGAGTACATACATGCCAACTGATGATAGGGCTTTTGTAGGTATCCTAGATTTCTCTAAGTTAAGCATCATATTTATTTGCTTTGTTCTATTTTTTTGAGGACATGTAAATGTTCTAAGTTGACGGTTGTCAAAACCTGATTTAAAGAATCATGATAGGCACCTACTTTAACTCACCAGTAGGTAAGCCAAACCATAGAGACAAGTAACAGGCTAGTTTGTAGAAAGTAGAGTAAATACGGAAACAACACAATCAATTAGATTACCAATCATAAAATATAAGAGCCAATGCACAACTGGATATAACTAAGGGAAGGAGTGTAAATATACCATGACCTAGTAAGGCTAGTACAAGATCCTCTAGAAAAAGATTAATAGTACTAATAGTATCAAATAAACAATAGACTCGAAAAAAAAGACCATCAAAATAGAAGGAGAGAAAGCCAACTCTGGCTCCAAAAGCTCACCTATCTCTGAACTCTGACCAGTACTAGCACAGACATCAACGGAGGTATCTAGTACTTTGATCTTCATCAGAAAAAGTTCTAGAAGTGTAGCATAAGTACATAAACAATGGTTACTCAATAGGCATTATCAACCGACTGAGCTAAATCATAATAAAAGTATAATAAGACATGAGATAGTAAGTAAAAGTCGAGTAAAGGGAAAACCTGGAATCACGCTCCAAATACTTAAAGTGAATCACTGAATAAATAATACTGAAAGTGATGTAAATAACAATAGTCCAACTGGACCCCCATAAACCCAAAAGACGTAAACAAGAGTAAATAATCCACCCGAGCCCCTATAAGCGCGATGGATGCAATTAAGAAAGAAGTACTGACAGTAATAATCCCAAAGTATCTGAACCTCAAAACTACAAACATGGATTCTCCCATTCTATAAATACCTGACTCAAATCGATTTCTTAATCATCATATTTAATCCCTCAATGCTAGATTCAAACCAAAAATAACATAATTTTAGGACAAAAATCAGACTTAATATAAATTTGTGGTACAAGTCTAGTTAAAAGCTAGAAAATATCTAAATCCTTCCTAAGGATCAAGAATATAAATAAAATGACAGAAGAAGGTCTCTTAGGTCTACTAGGATCAAACTATAATATTGACCAAGAATGGGTCAGAGGGCCTTCTTCTAACCTCAAAAATCCATTTTAAGGCAAGTTTTACCCAAGCTAGATTAAGGTTCCAAATTCCCACTAAAAGGTGCTAGATAAGTCTATTTAAGTTCTAAGGTATCCATTCAACCCGAGAAATAGATGGATAGGTCAAATTTCTCAAAATGTAGGCCACTAGCCGGCTAATAGTCTGAATTTCACTGAATATACAATAAACTTATAAATCCCCAACCCAAGACTAGCATAATATCATATCAATAATATAATAAAGCTCGATCTTTAAGGAGAGTAAGCCTATCCAACCTGGGCACCAAAGAATTCCCGATAAAGTCCACTAAAATAGAGATTTTACCTTTTGAGTAGACGTCGCATGATGCCACGCTATCAAAATAGTGATTTACATATTAATATGAGAATAATGATACCCATATTGCATTTTAAAGCTTTGGGCCCAATATTTACTCAAAATCCCTTGTAGGGTTGCTTGTGGAATCACAATCTTAAAATCATAAAGATGTCCCTCTATGCTCAACAATCATTAACCCTTAAGAATGAGTAAATTCCGAGCTCAAATGACACCACCCATCAAGGAACTAGGGATTGAATACTAAATTGGAGAATTAAATTAGATTGAAACTTATGCAAATCAAGATGGAGAAATGGCTCCAATACACTCTCAAACTCACCTTGAATCCTTAATGGTCTCTTCCTCTCTCCTCTAACTCTCTAGGGCTTAAACAGACTTGGATTTTGAGAATAATGCGGGAAAATTGGTGAAGGTTGAAATATATGCCCTTGCGGTTACTGCTTAAGTGGCCATATGATCATTTAACTAATCATTGCTTAAGCAGCATATTGTCACTTAAATAACCCCATCCTGACTAACCTCTACTAAATCAAATAATACTTCGCTTAAGCAATGTAGATTAAAGCGGTTGGATCTCTGCTAAAGCGACCAGGCAAGAACCTAGCTTGGTTGCTAAAGTGACTCTCTTTGACGCTTAAGTAACCACCTCTTAAGTGGTTGCACCAACTAAAACTTGTTTTTTTCCAAGTTTTCATCGACCCCTTAAGATTTATTAAAAATCTCGTGAAGGCAAATGAACTATGCGGCCTTATAAAATTCAACATTCTTGACTCAACAGTGTCATAGAAATTTCTATCTAGAGTCGTTTTGATGAAATATGGTCCCTACACCAAAAGGCCACTTTTACTAAATCCAATCAATAGCTCGAAATGAGCCAAAAGCATTAGGACTCAAACCAAATGTCCCCTTATCCTAAAATCAACATTCCAAATCTGATGAAACTGTAAAAATTTGCATGCGAAATCATTAACCTAAATTTAACGCCCAATAGCCAATACATACTAGTAAAGACTTAAAAATAGGGAATTGGCTCCAAATATTAAATGAATTGCACGTTAATCAAACTCTTACCTCCAGCAAGTAAAAAATGACTTGGGGCAGCTAACAGAAAGCTCTAAAAAACAAAAGGTTTTGAAATGCAAAAATTGGCATCGAGGGTCATTGCAATATCTAAAAGGACTTTTATCCACAAAAGTAAAGGGTTAAGATGTACCTGAAGGCTCAAACAGGGATACTGGGACCGCATCCCGCTCTTGATCTCCTAAGTAGCCTCCTTTACTAGACGGTGTCTCTATTGAACCTTAACTACTAGAATCTCCCTAGAGCACAACCATTTGACATCCTTGGCTAATATGAGAACTGGTTCCTCCAAGAAGCTCAATCTCTCATCCAACTAAACCGTGTCCCACCAAAGCACATATGACTCATCAGTTATGTAACACCACGCCATAGTAAAATGAAAAATAGGGTGAACAGTGGCAAAATCTGGAGGTAAGGCCAACTTATAAGACATCTCTCTAACTATGTGAAGTATTTCAAAAGTCCCAGTATATATGGGGATGAGCTTGACCTTCCTCCTAAATATCATCACTCCCTACATAGTCGATACTCGAAGGAACACTTGATCTCCAGTCCAAACCTCAAGGCATGAAGTCTATGATCTACATTAGCCTTCAACCTACTTTGAGCTGCACTTAGCCTATCTTGAATCACCCAAACTCTATCCAATGATTTCCAAAGCAAGTCAATACCACAGGACCTATCCTCAAATATCTCGAAGCACCTAATTAGAGATCGATAACCCGTATCATATAATTCCTCAAATGGTGTCATATTAATTCTCGAATAGTAGCTATTATTAATGGAATACTCTACTAATGCTAAGTATTACTCCCAGTGACCTCCAAAGTCCATAACACAAACTCGAAGAATATCCTCAAGAACCTAAATAGTTTGCTTCTATTGACTTTTTATATTAGGGTGTAAAGTGGTGCTAAGGTCCACCTGAGTACCTAACTCCTCCTTAAACTCCCTCCAAAAGCTAGAAGTGAGTACTGATCCCTTGTCTAAAAAAATAAATACAGGTACTTCATAAAGGCAAACTATCTCATGAACATAAATACAGTCATACCTCTTGGCACAAAAGGACATTGAATAGGAAGAAATATGTTAATTGGTCAACCGATCTACAATAACCCAAATGTCGTTAGAACCATAGGAGGTGTAAGATAAACCACCAGTAAAGTCCATGGTGATCTACTTCCACATTCACTCAAGAATGGGCAATCTTGTCCTTCACTTGCTAACAACATTGGCAATAAGCTACAAAGTCAGCTACATCTCTCTTCATTCCACTTCACCAGTTGTGTTACCTTAAATTCCTATACATCTTGGTAATCTTAGGGTGAATAGAGATTTTAGAACAACAAGCCTCACACAATATCAACTAAATCAACTCTCCAACTCTCGAAACACAAATGCAACCATCATACCTAAAAATACCCTCAAAATCCATGGTAGCCCTCCTAGACTCACCCCTCAGCAACTAATCATGAATGCCACAAAGTATACTATGCTCAAACTGGCAACTCTAAACTTCTCAAATAAAGTAAACCTAGCCTACACTTGCAAGGATCCTTCTAGAGTTTGAGATATAAACTCAAACTATCAAGTTTGCTAAGGACTGGATATCCCACCCTAACAGACACTAAACAACTGAAATAGAAGACATGCTACCTATATTCACAATCTTTTAGATCAAGGCATCTGCTAGTATGTTTTCCTTGCCAAGATGGTAAAGAATAGAGATTCCATAATCCTTCAACAACTATACCCATATATGATATCTCAAATTAAGTTGTCTTTAAGTCATAAGGTACGACAGACTAGGGTGATCAGTCTAGATCTCACAAAAAATGCCATACAAGTAATGCCTCCAAATATTAAGCACAAAAACTACTATTTCCAACTTCAAATCATGAGTTAGGTAGGTGTGCTCATGATACTTCATCTACCTCAATGTATAAGTAATAAATCAGTCATGTTCTATCCGAACACAACCCAAATTGATATTGGAAGGATCATAATATATGATAAATCTCTTGCCCTCAATAGGAAGATTCAATATAAGAGCTGAAGTGAGAAAATCCTTAAGCGTAATAAAACTTAACTCACACTCCTCAGACCACTAGAAAGAAAACTCTTTCTAGGTAAACCTAGTCATGGGCATTGCAATAATAGCAACACCCTCTACAAAGTATTTGTAGTAGCGTGCTAACCCAATAAAGCTACACACTCAGATGGAGATATAGGCCTAACATAATCGCAAACAACCTTAATATTTTCTAGATCCACCATAATCCCATCCTTAGACACCACATGTCCTAGAAAGGTAACTAACTCAAGTCAGAAATCGCACTTTAAGAATTTGGCAAAAAAACTATGATCTCTCAAAGTCGAGAGCACAATCCTTAAATGTTGCTCATGCTCCTCCCTACTCCTTGAAAACACAAGAATTCCATCGATAAGCACAATAATAAGGAATTCCAAATAAGGCCTAAATATGTGATTCATTAAATCTATAAATGTGGTTAGGGCATTGGTCAACCCAAAATACATCAACAAGAACTTATAATGACCATAGCAAGTCCTGAAGGTTGTATTTGGGATACCTTTAGCCCGCATCCCCAATCGATGGTAACCAGATCTCAGGTCAATCTTTGATAACAATGTCGCTCCCTAAAGTTAGTCAAACAAGCCAAAAATATAAGGCATAGGATATTTATTCTTTACTGTCACCTTATTTAGCTAACTTTAATTGATGCATATATGCATAAAACCATTATTTTTTTCTTATGAACAAGATAGAATCATCCCAAGATAATGCATTCAGCCTAATAAAACCCATACCTAATATCCTAAAGTAGAGAACTAAGCTCATTAAGCCCAGTACCATATGATAATGTGCCATAGAAATAGATCTAGTGCTAGGAAGGTCTGGTAGATCAAAAGAAAAGACATCAAGAAAATCATGAATTATAGGAATGAAATCAAGAGAAGAACTCACCGCACTAAAATCACAAACATAAGTAAAGTACGACTTTCAATCCCTCAATTTAAGTATCATAGCCATAACATAAGAAATAATCCCCATTTGTGTGCGACTAATAGATCTTTGCCACACGATCAGAAGTATATAGATTATAGCTAAGGTAATGGTTTTGGAAACACAATCTAAGACTGCATGCTAGGGGATAACCAATATATGCCCAGATCACATCAAAGTCCATTATATCTTAGAAAATAAGATCTACCAGAGTATTAAATTCTCAAACAGTCACTATAGATGATCTATAAACCCGATCCACTACTAAAAGATCACCCACAAGAGTAGATACATGTAATGGCAAAGATAATGAATCCCAAGACAAATCAAATTGTAGTGCATAGTAAGCAAAAACATATGATTAAGTGGATCCTGGATCAAATAAAGCATAAGTCAATTAATGGAACATTGAGATCATACCTGTAATAATAGCATTTGAAGACTCTACCTCCAGTCTACTAGGTACAATATATAAATAACCTCGCCCAACACCGAGCTAGGCCCTGACTGACCTCCTATCTTACCTACCCGAGGACCTCCTAGAGTACCCTAGGGACTACCTCAAAGACCTTATATACCATCTTTGGTTGGGGACACCACTGCCCTAATCAGCGAAACACTATGCACTACAGGTAAAACTATCCTATATTGGGGACACTCTCTAAAATAATGGTTGAAGGTCTCAGAATCATAACACACCCCTGGTATTGCACTTTTTCCAAAACATTTGGTTGACCCAAAATAGCCACTTCAGCTAGAAGACCTAAAATGTACCTCTCTCAAAGACTGGTCACTTCTTTGGCCAGAATAATCGTTGTAATTGTGCTGACCCTTGAAACGAACTCAGACTCATAGTATATAATGAATGAACAAAGTGAAGATCTCCTAAGAATGTCTTATAGCCTCTCGAAGATAAGAAATGGGCTTCATCATTGTGAAGTGCCTTGTTCTTGTACCAATGGTACGTGTGAACCTAGGATCTGATACTAATTTGTCATGATACAATTTCAAGAATTGTGATGGAACCTACTTTAACCCACCAATCGAAAAGTCAAACCATAGCTGGGAACAATAAGTAACGGCCTAGTTGGTAGAAAATATAGTAAATATCGAAATTACACAAGTAATTAGATTATCAACTGTAAAATATAAGAACTAACTCACAACTCAAAATAAATAAGGGGGGAGTAGGATATCTCATGACCTAGTAAGGTCAGTGTTACGATCCATTTTTTAAAAGTAAAAAATGTTCCATAACTTTGGGGCGGAGAAAAGTGTCCACTTGATTTATTTGAAAACATATTTTTTTAAAAAAATCGAGTCGACACTTAAATTTTAGGAAATTAAAAAAACCATGTAAACAAAGGTAAGTTTAAAACCTTTTTAATGAAAATAACTAGAGTCTCGGTAAGAGTTCAAGTAAATTTGAAAGAATGTGTTAGGCACTTTCAAAAATTCACAAAGTGTGGCTGCCGATGGATTAAACTTGTTTGGCTAAAGTTAAAAAAATTTATTAAGCTATAAAAATCTTGAAATTATCTTAGAAAAATCTTGAATTTATTTGAAAATCTTATTTTAAATAAATTGAATTCATTTTATACGTATCCATTTATTCCATTCCAAATAATGTAATAAATTAAAAACCAAAGTTTCAAGATAGTTCCAAATTTAATATTTTTTTCCGGATTAATACTTTGAGCTAATTTATTAATCCAACATCTTAAACGTGGATTTAAGCTACATAATAACTGTGAAAGGATGTAGAAAATTCTCCAAGTTTTTCTTCGAGCTTAAGTTTGCCTAAATATAGCAAATTAAAAAACAATAAATGACCAAAATAAAATGAATTATCTCAGCATAAACTTGATCTTTGAGGATTCATCTATATTAATTAAATTAAATTATAAATGAATAATTAAATCAATTACAAGGAAAATAAGGAAGAAAAGTTGAGACTCGGGTCCCTATCTGGCCCATTTCATATCTTCCTAGGTTTTAGGCATTATTTTATATGGACTTTAGTCCATTACTGTAGTATATACCAACTTTATAATAACTGTACATCAGCATTATTCTTGCGGCTTTTCTATATACACAGTGTATATCAACGTATAAAATGGGTAACTTCATTTCCTTGCCATCATTTACTGATGTATATAGTTGTATGTCAGCTATCTTTTACCTATGTAATTTGTATATTCGTTGTATTTTTCCATAGATCAGTTTTGTTTTGGGACTTTGGCATGGGGTCTCGTACTCAATGATATTGGGCCTTATTGGACCATGAGAATATACAAGTGATGAAATGGAGGGCCCGTTGAACCCGAGATTTGCAAGCATGAAACATAAGAGACAATGAAATTAATACACGCTCAACTCAATTATTTAATAAATATGAAAACTGAAAAGCAAATCAGTAATTTCCTTAAATAAATTAACTCAAATAAGTAAACTAGTAGCTCAATTGATATTGACTACCAATAATCTTTTGGGAAGGTAGACCCATATTCAAATTAGTCACCATATAGTCAATAGAACTATCTAGACAATAACTCATAGGTCTTAAAAAATACGTGCTTTAAAGAAAAAGAGGTGAGAACAATCCAAGTCAACCAATCAAATACGTTTAAAGAAGACAAATAAGCAGGCTACTGATTAAAAGAAACAATGACGATCCCTAAAAAACTTATATTTATGGAATCATATTAGCAGGCTCATGATAAAAAACCAAAGCAACAACTTAATTTTCTTAAAGAAAATAAAATTACCAGAACTTATAAAAGGACAAGTTGGAAAACTTTAAACGGTAGAGGAGAAATATTTCCAAATTATCAAAGAGTCTCCTGATTTAATCAACATCAAGAGAAAGGAACTGTTCCCCCATAATTACAATTAACCAGCTTAAAGAAAATGAAACTAATTCATTCTCCAATGTAAAACCAGAGGCCTTTAATAAGTGGAGAATCAAAATATTAACTTACTACAAAAATTGATTAAGAAAGAAGAAAGAAGAGGATGGTATCCTAATATTACTAAACAATAATAAATCAACATCAGCTCTGACTTTGCCCTTCATAACAAGTGAGAACTGACACTAAGAACATATTTTGAGAATTTGGGGTTACGCTATAACTGATGAACTTATCCTATATTAAGCTTTCTTCTCTTAACTCTAAAGAGTATCAAGAAAACAAGAACAAATTAGAAACGCTTACAACTTATCAACCAAATTCAGAATAAAATCCATATAAAAGTAAGATCGGTCCTATTTAAATATCTTGATTCTTTGAATAACACTACAAAGTACTTCCACAAAAACTATATGTTTTCCTTTTTTGGTAAACCTTTCCTAACATTATGAACTAGGTAGATTTTAGAAGAAGTGATTAATATTGTCATTGTATTACATACATTACCAAAAGAATAATGTTAACTCAATAAAATAAACAACAATCATCTATTACAGAATTCTATGGCCTTCAAAAACATCTTCATCAAATAATCCCACATTGCTATAATTGCGGATGGGAATAAAAAGATCTCAGACAAAGTAATGGTCCAATGCATCCTCATAAAGTGTGGAAACACAAATATAATAAGATATCACCTAAGGAGATAGTCTGATGTATCCTGTAAAAATGGGAGATGACCCAAATATAAAAAATATATGTCACCTCGAATGAGGTGACGATTTGATGTGTTCTTTTGAAAGAATGGATGATCCAAATATAATAAGATATGCCACTTGAGTGGGGTGACATTCTAGTAGGTTTTATTGGATGGTTGAAAATCCTAAAATTCATCTTTTGCATCGAGAATTCTTAAAAGGACTTGTGCATGTCCTGATCTTCTAGATTGAATCCTCAAACTTTAAGAGGATTTTCTTGCGTTATTTCTTAGGGGTTTCTTACATAATGTCACCTGTATGGCACAAACAACACTCATTAATATCTTAATAATTTTTTATGACTAATCCAAGAGTGTAATAATGATTGATTTTAAAGATAAAGTCATTTGACTCATGATGATTCAGAGATAGTGGTTTGGATAATATCTTCGTATCTTAATTGTTATGCTCGATCATTTTCCTTCAAAATGAGAGGAAGTGTTAGAGATCATAATCAAGAGGAAAAGGAAAAAAAAGTTGTCTAGATTATTATGACAAGTCAACAGTGGGTTTTATAATGCCTTTTTCCATTCTTAACCTTGTCAACTTTTGTGACTTCACTGTTCCTGCACCCACATAAAAGGTTTTAGTTTTGAGAGACTTACTGTGTTGATTTTTACTTGATTTTTTTATGCTCCTTGTTGATCATTGATTTGCAAGTTTTTCATATCTTGAAGAATAATTTTTGTGGGATTTTTGAGGATCTTCCTAGAAAAAATCTACCCCAGTCTATAACATAGACACTCTCAAACATCCTTATAACTTATGACATTATTTAGTATAAAATTTTTTAGATCTTTTCAAAAAATTTGCCAGTCTAAAATGCAAAATACTTGAGTTCTTTTTGATGTAGCATATCTTGAAGTTTTGATAACTTCTCAAAAATAATGCCTTAGTTTTTGCTTCAGCAATGTCTGGTTTACAACTTTATAGCAAATGTCAGGTTTTGTAAAAAATTTGAGAGATTCTAAAAAAGTATCTAAAAATTTTTTCCCCTATTAAATGCATAAATTATCATCTTCATATAACTTGGGAAAAATCCTCTTGATGAATTTTTTAGATCCTCTCAAAAATTGTGCCTCAATTTCTAAGCAAATCTTATGGGGAATACGGCCAAGCCAATGTGTACTTACATATCCCATTGAGGTAGGAATCAGGTCAATATAGTTCCATCATAAAATGAAAATATAAATTCTATAAGCGGTTGACCAAAGCTAACATAGGCTACCTACGTATCCCATTCTAGAAAATTCAAGTCAAATGTAGTTCGTACATAAAATGAAAATATAAATTTTCTAAAGCGTCGACTGAAGCCAACATAGGCCGCCTATGTATCCTATTCTTGGAATTCAGGTCAAATGTAATTTGTATAAAACAAAAATGGATATTCAATATGTGTTGATAATATGATCGAAGCCAAAGTCGCCTACATATTACACTAGGAAAATCAGATCGAACGCAGTTCATTACAACTAAAAAGTGTGATGACAGGGAAATAAAACCAGAAAGTGTGATTACAAGGAAAAAAATGAGAAAGTATGATTACAAGAAATGAAAATGATAATTTCAAAATACAAGATAGAAGGACGCCGAAAGTGGGCAATTGAGGAAACTTCATTCTTATTTGTGATTGATGGTGCCAAAAACTACTTCTTGTGATTCCGCTATGGATTGTTGTTAACATTATATGGAGCTTTTGCAAGTTTTATCAACCTGTTGTCAATTAGATGTATAATTTTATGCTTGAGAGTGATACATTTCTCGGTATTATGTCCAACAACTCCAGAGTGATAAGTACAACACTTGTTTGGATCATACGAATTTGCAGAAGTATTCATAGTCTTTGCTTCCTCTAGATGAAGTTTCCCTGCCTCTTTCAACCTTTTATAAAGGTGAGTAAGTGTTTCTGCCAATGATGTGAAGATCCTAGGAGTCTTTTTTTCATGGTTGGCACGAAGATCATTATTTTAATAGTTTTGTGGTAGATTTTCAACATGATAAAGTGCTTGCGCATTGTAGGCCGAATATTGATCATGTCGAGCATTGGATCGGTATCGTGGGGATTTTTTGAAGTTGAATGAACTTTCTTGAGTCATCTCTCCTATTATTTTTTTCTCCTTTTTCTTTCTATTTCTGAAAGAGCAACTCTAGAAGCCCTTATGAATGGATTATAGTTCTATCAAATTTATTATTCTTCCTATCTTGAGGCCATCCTTGATACAAGAAAGACCACGGAAGGCACAAAACATCCCACAAAATAGTCCACAAATTGAGAGCAACCCGAGGACCTCTTTGAGTACTAGTTTCGACCAACACCAACAACACAAGTATCACGAGTTTACAAGGTGTTTTAACACCAAAATAGAAAAAATATAACAAGAACAAGATGGACACAATCCATACAAGATTCGGATTCAACAAGAACAAATGATTACAAGATACAAACACTAACACAACTGCAAGAAAGGTAAAGATAGATAGTGAGACATAGATTATTACAAAGATTAGGAACTAAAGAGTATATTAAACTAAAAAAACCCTAATGAATATGACAACAACACCATACTCTTATGGTGATCGCCAAGGGAATAAACTCACCTCAAGATCCACCATTTCCAAGCAAAGAACAATATTGGCTTTTCCAAGCCCTAAACTACAATGGCTAATCCAAGCCCTAACTAAGAACTACACTAAGGTGGTCTACTCTCAAAAGAGAGGATTTTCAATGTCTGATATTTTCATCATTAAATAACTAATAAGAGAAGACCTAAAATGTCCTATTCATAGTATATTATAAAAGAAGACAAAATGACTACATTACCCTTAATGATAGGGGCATCCATGGAGTGCATTTTTGGCAAAGTGAAGTGTCCAAAATTTCCTCAATGAAGATGACTCCAAAACCGCGAACCATTAAGTGACCAAAGTCATGAGTCCTTAAGTCTTCAATGCTCCAAGCAATATTCTACTCACGGCCTTGATTTATGGTAGGCTCAAAACGGGTCCTCCATTCATGTTCTCGTATCCTCAAGGTGACCAAGTCTTGAGCCTTTATGTTTTAGCCTCAAAAGATGTCATCAAAAGATAAGATTCCCATTCGTCCCTATCATCCCCCCTTTTTGAATAGGATTTGACCTCGAGTCCAACCTTGTAAAACTGAAGAGAGGACAAACAAATACAAACTCCTCTGGCATGAGGGTTAGGGTTAGCACAACAAATCATCTCAATATGCCAAGGTTGCACATATTTTTAGTATAACCAAGGATCCTTTGAAAGAATATTAAAAACTAAATGAAAGATGTACGAAGGATTTGGTTATGGGATTCACCAAGAGTGACACTTTGCTTGTCATGTAGACCAAACAAAAAGTTAGGTGCACCAATATCTCCATTTCTACATTTGTCACCAGGGTCAAACGGGAAGGGTGGCCATAGACACGAGTCTAGAAACACTCGCTTTTCCCGTGGTCTCCACCCATACTAAACGGCATACTCTCTACAATAGAATATATGTCATCCAAAGAAAATAGACAGTAGAGAAAGGTATCACTTGAGTCGACTTCTACTAAGGTGCCCTCATGTGTGTACTCACTACTAGTTTCCCAATCATCACCATGAGTACTCTTAACAATAAAGTCACACAAAGTAAAAGGAGAAGTAATTTCCAAGACCACACATTCCTTGCCTTTAAGATTACTCTCATCTTCCAAGAAGACATTTTCCATCTTTAGGAGGAATGTTGTCACTCCATAGTGGTTTAGATATAGGCTATAGCTTTCAAGGTAAGCTATACCATTATTTTTACCACTAGGTCTATTAGGAGTATTTATATCATCTTTAAACAAGACATTATACCAAAAGAGAGTATGATCTATTTCACGGGCAGATTCGCAACAAACACGTTCATCACTCTCTAAAAGTTCAATATCAAGTTTCAAAGAGATTTCAAGAACAAGATTTTCCCAAGAATAGCTCTCGGGTTCACTCCCCATTTATTGACCAACATGTTCAAGTAATTCACTTACTTAAGTTCTATTAATCACATCAAACACAAACTCAAGTGGTGGACAATTTTCACAAATAAGTTGATCAACACCAATTACACAAGCCAATGTACTTCCATTCAACATATAGGCTTCAACACTAGGTGGACATAAATTAATCTTACAAGAAGAGTTAATTTGGTCATAAATAGGATCAACTAGTGTATCCACACTCGCAACATGTACATCACCAACAAGAGGCAAAGAATCATTAGAGTAACAAGTAATTAAACTACTACTCATACTCAATGGGCTACTAGCCACATAATTATCATTTACATGCACAAAAGTGTAAGAGTTAGTCGTTTACCTTGAAGTTCTTGAGTTGACTCTCCATTACCGTGTTGTGAAGGTCCTCTATAAGTTTGGGCCGCAACTTTCCTTCAGAATTACTCTCCTTCACTTTCCATGTCGGTACCTACATAAATGTCCTTAGATTAGCTCAGTTTGGTGTCAATCCCCTCACTTCACTCCGGACAACCTCACCCTTTTCCACTCTTGAATCACCACCTTACACACTCTTACTCCTCTCAATATTTTGTCTCTCATAAGAATTTGTATTGGAGTAAGTATTCACTTCTCTTTATGGCTCGGGAAGCATGTATGTTACAAGGTGCTTTCCCTACCAATATCTTACAATATTAGGCCATTTTGCATATTTGGAACTCTATGTTGTGCAAACCAATCGGCATCTAAGCATACATGACCATATGTCAATGGAAGAATACCACACCTTCTTATGGTATTCAAACTGGGAGAAGACAACTTTGACCCTCTCAGAAACCTTAATCCTATCCAAGAAGTATGGAACAAGTAAAGTCTCGCGAAACAACCCCAAGTAGTCAGACATGGATGGAAGGATGTAGTTTCTATAGTACCTATAATTTAACACAACGAGACAGCTCGGTATCCCACAAATGGTCACCTTTTTGGAGTGTACACTCCTTGTCGGATCAACATTGTAAGGCACACGAGTACCCCTCAATTTTGGAGATGCATACCCTCTTCTTCTCGTTAGACAACCTCCACTAGAGCTAGTATAACCATTCACACTAAATCGACCTTGATAAGAAATACTATAAGGTGGAGAATATGAATCTTCACACTCCTCACGTGTACTCTCATCATACCTCTCATAAGCTTTGCAAACGAAATGGTTATACCTAACACCAAATCTAGGTTCAGAGTGAGAAGTGTAAGACTCGTCATATGCACCAACATCATTATAAGATCCATCAAGAGGTCCTACATTATCTCCAAATTCACCATAAGCACTAGGCACTTCATTCACCTCATTTTCTCCCTCAAAACCATAACTCTCAAATCTGCCCAAGTTTTGATCATGGCTATTTTCATAGCCTCTGCAATCTCCCTCAACTTCGTAGCCATAAAACCCTCACTACAATTATAGTCTCACATGTCGTAGTCACAATAATCCCCGGCTATCGAAGGCATGTTCCACTTATATCACCTTTGTACCTACAAAATGAAAAAACAAGATTAGTAGTAAAAGATCCTCACCAACACTCATATACACTCACCTTTGTGATTCTCACAATTGGAGCGGTGAATATTGAAAGTTGCTTATACTCCGGTAGTAAATAGGATGTTAATTCTACTGGCGTATGGAATGGATTCTTTTTTGATCTACTCAAGACACAAAAATAAAATTTACTTATGAACTCAAAATATAGAAGTTAATACGAGTTAAAAATGAGAAAAGTACATAAATAACGCTAACACGAAGAAATGTATTCAAAAACTAATTTACAACTTAGTAGGTCTATACTAGTTGCCAATTAGTATAAGAATCAACAAAATAAAACTAAGAATCAACAACAAGAAACTAAGAATCCAAGATTTGAGCCAAAAGTTTTGGTATTGTATGGAATTTGTGGAAGTGGCGGTCTAGGATTGGTTGCGGTTTTTGAAAGATTCTTATTTTCCCCAACTTTGAAATTTTGGTTTGAATTTCAGGTCTTGAAGTTGTTCACCCTCCCTTGGAGAAGACAACAACAAGATTGGAGACCTTTTCACCTTTCAAAAAAGTTTGACTTGTCTTACACCTTTTTGAAGGGTTGGTGGACCTTTCCTCTTTTGGACACCTAGGAAAGTTGTCTTTCTTTCTTTTGGTAACTAGTCTTTTTGGTAGTTCTTTTATCTTCCTTCCCTTTTCGTAGATTTTTGGGGACTAGTTTTAAGACAAACACAAGGGCTTCTCTTCCCACTACTTGGGTTTGGATCAAACAACACTATTAAAGAGTCTTCTTGCAACTATACATGAATATTGGTCTTAAACAACAAGAACATTCAATAGAATTTTGAATACGAAGTCTCACGTTGAGCTCCAAGAACCAACAACACCTTTTTCAAACTTAAAACCCATACCAAAATACAAACAACATGAGTTCAAACCACACCTTCAAATTTCATCCCACAACAACAACACAAAAATGCACCAACAATGATCAAGTTTGGAACCGCAATAACAATACCAACAAGAATCGTTCAAGCTCAACTTGGATCTTGACTCAATAGTGTTAGTGAAGAAAGAATCTAACACAAGAAACAACAAAAAAAAGTAAAAATACACCTATATCTAGAATCAAACTCCGCCAAGACGACTACAACAACACAATTTTGGCCAAGACATAAAAATGGACAGATTTGCTTCTTTTTAATTTTTCAATTTTCCAACACTTTTTTTTATTTACAAGTTATCTCCAAGATTGATCTCGTGGGAACTAAATCAATGATGTCTATGATACCAAAAGTTACAAAAAAAACCACGAAAGGAACAAAATAGCCCATAAAATAGTCCACAAATTGAAAGCAACCAGAGGATTCCTTTGAGTGCTAGTTTCGGCCAACAACAACAACACAAGTATCATGAGTTTACAAGGTGTTTTGACACAAAAACAGCAAAAATACAACAAGAACAATATGAACACAATCCACACAAGATTCAGATTCAACAAGAACAAACAAGATACAAACACTGACATAATTGCAAGAAAGGTAAAGATAGATAGTGAGTCATAGATTATTACAAAGATTATGAACTAAAGAGTATATTAAACTCAAAAACCCCTAATGAATGTAACAAAACACCAAACTCTAATGGTGACCGCCAAGGGAATCAACTCACCTCAAGATCCAATATTTCCAAGCAAAGAACAATATTGGCTTTTCCAAGCCCTAAACTACAATGGTTAATCTAAGCCCTAACTAAGAACTACACTAAGGTAGTCTACTCTCAAGAGAGTGGATTTTCAATGTCTAATATTTTTATCATTAAATAACTAATAAGAGAAGACCTAAAATGTCCTATTTATAGTATATTATAAAAGGAGACAAAATGACTACACAACCCTTAATGATAGGGGCATCCATGGAGTGCATTTTTGGCAAAGTGAAATGACCAAAATGTCCTCAATAAAGGTGACTCCAAAAATGTGAGCCATTAAGTGTCCATAGCCGTGAGTCCTCAAGTCTTCAATGCTCCAAGCAATCTTCTACTCACGGCCTTGATGTATGGTATGCTCAATGGTAGGCTCAAAACGGATCCTCCATGCATATTCTCGTATCCTCGAGGTAACCGAGTATTGAGCCTCTATGTGTTGGCCTCCAAAGATGTCATCAAAATATAAGATGGTCATTCATCCCGTATCAATCCTCAATCATTTCTTCAGTCTTGACAATTTCAGTAAATGTTTTCCATCCATCGTCACCACGTGATCAAAATATTCTGGATTTAGTGGATGTATGAAGTAACTGATTATTTCATCTTCCTTCATAAGAGGATGTAACCTGCTTGTTTTTTCTCTCTATCGTATGGCATATCCAGAAAATATTTATTTAATTTTTTCCTTGTCTTTGTGATAGATATTCTATCAGGGATAATATCGACATGGAACTTGTAGTAATACATAAAGGCATTGTCAAAGTCTTTCTAAGTATGCCATTTGGTCACATCTTGTTTAGCGTACCATTCTAGAGCCTTTTTACTTAAACTTTGATTAAAAGCTTGACCCGTATTCCTTTATTTTTGGCCACGCCAATCAACTTTTCCTAATAAGTTTTCAAAAGAAAGAAGGTATTTCTAGAACCATCAAAGTTTTTAAGTTTTGGGATCTTGTAACTCGGAGGCAACTCGTTTTCGATAAATACACACAACTCTTCATACATCAAACTTTGGTTACATTCTAGTCTCCAAAGGCTTCTCATTACATCTTACAATACCTTGAAGATTCTATTCACGTTCTCATCAGTATACAATCTTTGATTATTCTCAGTTTCCACATAATTAACATCTAGGCAATATAATCCTTGAGTTTTTATCAATGGTGGAGTGGTATCATAGTTGTACACTGGTGGAGTGTGGTGTGGTAGTAATATGCTCTGAACCTTTGGAGGAGAAAATATGTACTCAAAAGGAGAATTTTTAGAAGCATGAGCATTTTGAGAAGTGTAAAAATAACCTCCCTGATCAACTCTTTTTGATGTCGGAAACATAGACCCTTTTTTGTGGATCATCAGGAGGTAGAGTAATTTTTGGGGGAGTCGGAGAAGGTGTTTTGATTTGTATCACCATGAGCCTTATTTTGGCTATTTGTTGTTCTAAACCAGAAATGACCTCTGGGGTTATTTCTCTTTCTATCGAGGCTCTGGGATCTATTACCACAAAAAAGGTGGAAAGTGACTCTAATGTAGTATTTGTGTTGATCAAACTAGGATCCATAGTTAGCCTAAGTAAGAATTGATGAGTCTGTAATTTCTTTTTTGACCTTAGATTGTATGAAAGACTGATGTTCTATCAGTGATTACTTAAAATTGATTTGCTTTTAGTCTTTGTAAGTTTGATTACCGACAAAATCAACCTCTCTAAAAGAAAAGAACTTTACTCAAAAGGTAAAAATATAAAATCATGTATCATAGTAATTGACCAAAGTAATATATGAAATGGATGAAATATATTTGGTTCAAAATAGACTAGTCCATATTCGAATAATAGAACACTTTGGGAAAATGACTAAATGATCAAAACTTTGACAATTTGACCAATTTTGCATTTTGATGGAAATAGAATTTCAAATTGAATGAACTAAGTTATTTGAAGAGATCGGATGTTTACATATAAACTTCCTAACAAGGCTTATTTGTAAAGTTTTTTTGAGAATATCCGAGTCTAACCATTAATAGAATATCTAGGTAACTCTTGTAATAATTAAGTGCGAGAAAAAGCAATTTGTGAGAGAAACATGGTAAATATGAATTGAACAATGGCCTGATGGAATTTTTGAATAAAACTTGGGTGAATTGGATGGGATTTTATCGATGGACTTTTAAGAGCTTTTTATGAGGACCCATATTTTGAGTTTTATATGCTTAATAAATCTCTAAGACTATGAAATAGAATAATGGACTAGTCTATTTTAAAGCCAAACATAAGTTATTTAAACACAAATCAAGGAAATATAGACAAGAAAAATAATGAAATACTATAACACAAAAAAATTTAATGCATCCTAACATACATGAGACCTTTAAAGCAAAAAGTAAGCCTAGCATTTAAAGGATATACATGTCATTTGTAAGACATTCTATTTCCCTAAATTATATTATACAAATTTTGAGGATAAATTAAATGGTGATAAAAAATGAGAGAAAGGGGAGAAAATAATATTAGTCCCATGCATGGGAGAAAACCTAAACTAAACCTCCTTGGGAGTCTTTCGATCTTTTTCTGAATAACTTTCGAATAGAGTTCTCCTCTAGATTTCAATAATAAAATCTATATAAATGAAAATTGTCAAATACAAGGTACAATGGTTCGTACAATACGACATTATATCCTTCATTTGAACACATTAGGGATGATCGTCTGTTATTGACTCGTGGTCAGTAAATTTAGGGTAGGTTTTTCTTATGGGCCCAATACCTCCTCAGGTATTAGGTCATCCTAGGCTCATGCCTAAAATGTATTTTGGTTTTACTCTATCCTAGGTTTCTAGAGTAGGCTTTGATCAGGTTCTCAAGTGGACAACTTTGATTTGGAAATAGAAACAGCCAACAGAGACCTAACATACCAATAAACTATTATATTTCTAACATTTTCATTTGGAACTGATCAATAGGGATAGTGACAACCACAAAACCCCAAAAAGTTTAGTAATCAAAAGATGGAAGTATGTCATGAATGCAATAGTTAATAATTGAAAAAATTTAAACACATAATTGCAAAAGTAACAATTAATAAAAATATTAGCCAAACATATAAAATTCTTTTGGTTAGAACCTAGATGAATCCTCAATAAAGTTCACTCTATTACAATCCATCTTTGAAAAGTCAAAGACGTTTCATAACTCCGTGAAAGAAAAAAAGGTCTATTTGATTTATTTTGAAAAATATTTTTAGAAAAAATAGAGTCGCCACTTAATTTTTAGGAAATAAAAAAAAATAATTAAACAAAGGTAATTCTAAAAACCGTTTTAATGAAAATAACCAGAGTCTAGGTAAGGGTTCAAAAAAAATTGTAAAAAGGTGTTAGGCACTTTTGAAAATTCATAAAGTGTGGTTCCTAGCGGATTAAACTTGTTTGGCTAAACTTGAAAAAAATTCTTAAGTTATAATTATATTGAATTTATCTTAGAAAAATCTTGAATTCATTTAAAAATCTTATTTTAAATAAATAGAACTTATTTGATACTTATCCATTTAATCCATTCCAAATAATGAAATAAATTAAACACTAAAGTTTTTAGATAATTCTAGCTTTAATAATTTTATCCAAATTAAGACTTTAAGCCAAATGATTAACTCAACATCTTAAACATGGATTTAAGCTATGTAATGACCTATTTTTTGATGAATTTTGTAAAATATCTTTTTCTTTATAATTTGAAAAATTTACCCCTTTCTGTGATTTTTTGTGGTATTTCTGGAGTGTGGGAATGATTGACATGATTTTCAATGTATATCAATGCGATTTGTGCAAGATTGTGATTTTTGGTGGTTAAAAAGGCTTATCAGTTGACTTCAGTCAATATTTAATGATTTATGTGTCCGATGGCAAAACAGAAAGTGCTAGCAGATCCAGAATGTCGATTTTAGGTTGGTAATATGGTTAGTTCGGCTTTATGGCTTTTATATCTCATTTTACCCTTCAGTTTGGAAAGTTGTGGGTTTCAGGGGTCAACTTTGTAAAATGATATTTTTTAAAAAATTGATATATCTATTAAGTTTGATGCATAGAATTTGATAGGGTAGCATAGTTTGTTTGCATTTGGGGATTCTTGATGAATCCCAAGGGGTCTGCGGAGACTTTGAATTCTCTAATTCTACGATTGGTGAACTTACTTAGGAAACTTGTTGGTCGCTTAAGCATTTGGTATACAACAAGGGGTATTGCATAAGCAACTCCCTTATCACTTAGGCAATAGTTGCTCAAGCGACAGCCAAGTCGCTTACGCAACAAGGCAGGCATCGCATAAGCGACGTCTGGTCTCTTAAGTGATGATCTCTTAAGATACTTGGCGGTCGCTTAAGCAATGCCTAGATGGGTTTAATTCCCCAATTTAGAGATTTTTCACCATTTTCGAGACTTGGAGCTTGGTCATTCATGTTTTTGGGTGATAAATTCTATTCTTAGCTTGGGTAATCTCCCAACTCCTATTTTAATTATTTTCCTTGATTCTTGTCATTTAAATCCTTTCAAAACCTAATTTTAATGATGGAATTTGGGGATTTTTGCCCATAGGGCCTGAAATTAGGAATTCTTCAATTTAAACCCTAAATCCAATCCATTTTCACTTCTATTTTCTTCTATAAATTCCTTTAATTATGAGGAATATATTTTTGAACTAAAATTTTGGTTTTACTCTTCTGTTTGAAAATCTATTAAGGGGTTCTATTTTATCGCCAATTCAACAATAAGGAATATGGGTACCTTTGCCTTCTTTTTAATGCGTAGATTCCATATTTCTATGTTTTAGTTGATTTTGAGTCTGTTCCTGAGGTAAAAGCTCCATGGTAGAGACCTTTTGGATTAGGTTTTGGTATTCGAGGTAGGTTATGGCTTAACTTTCTTCAAACTTGGCTAGGAAGTTAATATGAATATAAAATCATGTTAAGGGTGTGGGACCCAATCATGAAAATGTCTATATTATTGTGTTGTCCCGTGTAGGGGCATCCATAATTGTGAATTGGTGGTTTTCAGACATTATTTTCTTTTTGTGACCTTATGGAGTTTTATATGATGTTGTTGGCTTGTTTATGTACATTTGATTATATCTTTTCTAATGAAAAAATCTAAATTGGAGTTTAAATGGTATCAATGGCATATTATTGTGTATTTTATTCTATTGGTATATGGATTATATTTGGATTCATGGATGGTTGGATTATTGAGTGGATTATGGCATACACGATTGGTATATTGGTTATTTGGAAATTCACATTTTGGTTGGTTGTGATCAATACATCCTCATATCGTATACATTCATGAAACATTGGTACCGCCATGAAAATACCAGAAATAGTGCTTTTTTGATAGAAAAATATGACATCTTTAAAAACCCTCTACCGATTGATGTGCTGGAGAGGAATTATAGATATTAGTATTGGATATTGGTTATTGGATTGTATATGGGTTGCAAACCCCCTATGAGTCCTACCTAGAAGCACAACTCGATAGATATTTACAGAGGTTATGCAACAACCTCGAGCATCACATCATCATCATCTTCATTATATTTCATATATATATATAAACATATATATACACATATATATTGTGCTCATTATGTGTTATATTATTATCATTGATGTGATATCTATTTATTTGTACTTTATTCTTATACTCACCCCTACTGCACCCTTTTAATGTAGATCTAGGTATGAGTGTACTACACCATAGCTGATTTGGACAATACCTAGAGTGTATTCTAGGTAGCAGATGATCTATTCTTCTGAAGTTGTTCTATTACCCCTTTCGATCTATTTTATGTCTTATTTTTTATTCAGAGATATATTTTGATCCTTTTTGGACGTTTATTGTATATTTGACATTTTAGATGTATTTAGTGGTTCTTACATTGTGACACTAGGTTTTAGGATATTGTATGGTATCTCTGGTTATGCATTTCTCCTTTTACTATATATTTTTGGTTTAACTTCATTCTAGGAGTCTTGCCTTGGGTTTTGGTATTAATTTCTCATTTAATATTAGTTTAGCTGATAGGCTTACTTATCAAGGCTTGCCGCAACAAATTCCATCATGATTTGGCTTTTTGGCCATGACAAATTTGTATCAGAGTAGCTAGGTTTTCATTGATCACATTAGTGTAAGAATAGGATGTCTAGTAGATTTTCATAAATTGGTAAGTAGACGTCTGTATCTATCTTCGAGAGGCTATAAAATATCCTTAGGAAACTTCTCTTATTTTATTCTATATCGTGCAGATCTTTTAATACCTTGTGTTCTAAATAGTATTTCACTCTTTTTATGCAGATAGTGAGGATTAAATCCCATGAAGATAGAGATACAGAGCTACCTTCTAAGAAGAGGGTGAGTATGAGTCGTAGATAGGCTCGAGGTAGTAGACAAACATGAGGATCTATCTAATCTAGAAGTAGTACATGGGGGCTCTCCCTTAAGTGTCGAGTTGAGCATGTTGGAGATATGAGACCTAATCCAGTCCTACAGACTTCTTTTACCCCAGTCTTGGAGGGGTTTTTGATTCTCTTATTGACATGTTTAGAGGGTGTTCCTTTTAGTTCACTTGGTGTTCCTCTAGCTCTGAGTATTGTACTACCATCTACGTCAAATCCTACCTATAGTATTTCTCCATCTCTGAGTATTATACCTCCACCTATTTCAGAACCTACCTATGGTGTTCCTTCGATTGCAACCATAGATCCTCATGTGGTACTAACATTTTCTTCTGGTACCCCACAGACTTTGAGTGTTGTTTCTTCTTTAATTCTTGTATCTGAGTATGGTAATTTAAGATCAGGAGTTTAGTCTTCTTCTATGTTACCTTATTGTGTAGGATCTCAGCCTTCTAGATTTATTATGACTTCTATTATTACGAGTAAAATTATGTCTTCTGATAATTAGAAGAGGATTAAGCGGTTCACTCATTTGGGTTCTCCTAGGTCCAATGGTTTTATAGGCAAGGATGCTTATGAGTTCTTGATTAACTATCATGAGAAGTGGCAAAACCTTTGTTCGCTTAAGTAGCATGGGGTTTCTTATACTACTTACCAGTTGAGAGATATAGCCAGGTATTAGTGGAGGTCACGTGTTAGTTGCAAACCTCTTGGTTCGCTAGAGATGACTTGGAACTAGTTTGTTGAGGCTATTTTGGAAAGTTTTTTGCTTAACAGACTGAGGGATCAGATGATAGATGAGTTTTATCACTTTTTAAAGGGCTCTATAACTGTTTCAGAGTATATGGCACATTTCTATACCTTGTCTAGACTTTCTTATGCCAGTATTTTGACCAAGACTGGGAAGATTTAGAAGTTTATGAAGGGGTTATATGTTTTGCTTTAGCTTTCTGCTATACTGATGGTAGTGTTAGGGCATAGTGCGTTTGCGTTCGTGGGATTTTGGATGAATCTCGAGGGGTCCACGAAGACTTGGAATTCTCTGAGTCTCCGGTTGGTGCACTACTCAGCTAGTGCACTCACTTAAACTAGCTATTGGTTAATTAAGAGATTTGAATCTAGTAGGGGGTATTGCATATGTGTCTCTCTCATCGCTTAGGTGACAGTCGCTTAAGCGATAGTCAAGTCATTTACGCGATAAACCGGGCATCGAGCGATGCCTAGGTGGGTTAAATCCCCAAATTTTGTGATTTTTGACCATATTCTAGACATGGAGCTAGGGGATTCAAGTTTATGAGCAATTTCTTCCATTTTGAGCTTTGGTAAGCTCCAAAACTCCTATTTTGATTATTTTTCATTGATTCTTGTCTTTTAAATCCTTTCAAAACTTAATTTCAAAGATGAAATTTGCGAATTTTTGCTTGTAGGGCCTGAAAATAGGAATTCTTTGATTTAAACCCCAATTCCAATATGTTTTCACTTGGGTTTTCTTCTGTGTGTTCCTTTAATCATGAGGAATATATTTGGACAAAAATTTTAATTTTACCCTTCTTTTTTTTGAAAAGTCATTTTGAGGGTCCGTTTTGACCCCGACCCAAATATGAGAAACATGGGTATTGTTGGCTTCTTTTTAACGCGTATATTCTATATTTATATGTTTTAGTTTATTTTAGGTCCTTTCATGAGGTGAAAGCTCTATGGTAAAGGCCTTTTTGATCCATTTTTGGTATTTGAATGTAGGTTATGGCTTAACTTTCTTCAGACTGGGTTGGGTAGTTAATATGGATATAAAATCATGTTAAGAGTAGGGGAACCGATCATGAAAATGACTATATTATTGTGTTTTACCCGTATTGGTGCATTTATTTTGTGAATTATAATATTATCTATGCGTGACCATATGGGATCTTATATGACGTTGTTGGCTTGTGTAGGTACATTTTGTTATAAATTTTAGGATGAAAAAGCCTAAATTAGAGTTTATGTAGTATCAATGGCAAATTGTTGTGTATTTTACTCTATTGGCATATGGATTACATTTGGATTCATGGATGGTTGGATTATTGAGTGAATTCTCGCTCAAATGGTTGGTATATTAGTTGGATTTGGAAATTCACATTTTGGTTGGTGGCGAGATACATTTATGAAATGTTGGTACCACCATAAAAATACTGGAAACACTGGCTTTCTCACGAAAAATATGACATCTTTAAAAATCCTCTGTCGATGGATGTGTCGGAAAGGAGTTATGGATAATGGTATGGGATATTGGTTATTTCATTATATATGGATTGTGAACCCCCCATGTGGCCTAGTAAAAAGTAGATCTCGGTAGGTGTATACAGAGGTTGTACGACAACCTCGAGCATCATATCATCATCATCTTCATTGCATTTCATATATATATTGTGCTCATTTTGTGTTGTATTATTGTCTTTAATGTGATATCTGTATGTTTGTACTTCTTTCTTATTCTTGAATTTGTTATACATATATATTTGTGTTTGTTTCTTGTATTTTTGTATGGTATATATGTATATTGTAGAGATGTTAGTGGAAATGGTTTGGGCTACCATTTGTGACAATTTCTAATTGCAGATGATGTGCCCATTGTGTGAATTTTATATGCTTTATTTTATACTCTACTCAGTCGGCCTATGATACCTACTAAGTTCAAGTGGACCGTACTCACTGCTATTGTGCCCTTTTGGTGCAGATCTATGTATGAGTGAGTCACATAATAGCTGATTCAGGTGGTATTTGGAGTGTATTCGAGGTAGCAAATAATCTATGCAACCGGAGTTGTTGTACTACCTCTTCCGATTTATTTCATATCTTATTTTGTATTTGGAGACAAATTTTGATCCTTTTTTGGACTTTCTTTGTATCTTTGACATTCTAGATCTTTTTAGTGGTTCTCATATTGTGACACCGGGTTTTAGGATATTGTATGGTATCTCTGTTTATGTATTTCCGCTTTTACTATATATATGTGGTTCAACTCCATTCTAGGAGTCTTGCCTTGGGTTTTGATATTGATTTCTCATTTCATATCAATTTGTGTGATATGCTTACTTGTCAAGGTTTGTTGTGACAAGTGCCATCATGACTCATGGTTTTGGGTCATGACAAGCTACTTAATAACTATGAAAGGATATAGAAAATTTCCTAAGTTATTCTTCGAGCTTAAGTTTGCCTAAATAGAGTGAATTAAAAAAATACTACATGACCAAAATAAAATGAATAATTTCAACATAAACCTACTCCCCGAGGATTCATTTAGATTAATTAAATCAAATTACAACTGAATAATTAAATCAATTACAAGGAAAATAAGGAAGAAAAGTTGAGATTTGGGCCCCTTTCTGGCCCATTTAAGATATGCCAGAGTTTTGGGTGTTATTTTTCTATGGACTTTGGTTCATTTCTGCAGTGTATACCAGCTGTATACCGACAATATATCAGCCTTATTGTTGTTGCATTTCTATATAAACGTTGTATATCAGTGTATAAAACTGGTATCTTCACAACCTTAACTTCATTTACTGTAATATATGTTTTATATTGTTGTATGCCAACTACCTTTGACCTGTGAAATCTGTATATTCATCATATTTCGTCGCAGATCAGTCCCATTTTGGGACTTTGGCATGGGGTCTCGGACTAGGTGATATTGGGTATCACTAGACCATAAGAAAATGTAAGTGATGAAATGGAGGGCTCGTTGAACCCGAGATTCAGAAGCGTCCAACATAAGAGAAATTGAAATTAATACACGCTCAACTCAATTATTTAACGAATATGAAAACTGAAAAGAAAACCATCAATTTTCTTAAATAAATAAACTCGAATAAGTAAACAAGTAGCTTAATTGATATTCAGTACCAACAATCTTTTGGGCAGCAGACTATATTCAAATTAATCGCCATATAGCTAATATAATTACCTAGACAATAACTCATAGGTCTTAAAAATATGTGTTTTAAAGAAAAAGAGGTTGGAAGAGTCCAATTCAACTAATCAAATATGTCTAAAGAAGACAAATAAGCAGGCAACTGGTTAAAAGAAACAACGATGATCCTGAAAAGCTTATATTTAGAGGATCATATTAGCGGGCCATGATAAACAACCAAAGCAACAACTTAATTTCCTTATAGAAAATAAAACAACCAACACTTATAAAAGGTCGAGTTGTAAAACTTTAAGTGGTACAGGAAAAAAATTTGGGAGAAATAGCTCTAAATTGTCAATGAGTCTCCTGATTTAACTAGCGTCAAGAGAAAGGAAATTTTCCCCAAAATAACAATCAAGTGGTTCAAAGAAAAGGAAACTAATTCATTCTGCTAAAAAAAGTACATCTAGAGGCCTTTAATATGTGGAGAATCAAACTATTTACTCACTTCAAAATGGATTAAGAAGGATGAAAGAAGAGAATTAAAATCCCAATCTTAATAAAAAATAATAAACCCAAATCAAGTCCGGTTTTGCCCTTTAGAACAAGCGAGAACTGACTGTAAAAATATGTTTTGATAATTTTTGGGTAGGCCATAAATGATGAACTTATCCTATCTCAAGCTTTCTTCTCTTAACTTTAAAGAGTATCAAGAAAAAAAGCACAATTTAGAAGGGCTTACGACTAATCAAAAAATTCAGAAGAAAATTGATGCAACTGTAAGGTCAATCATATTCAAATATTTTGATTCATTGAATAATAGTACAAAGTACTTCCACAAAAATTATATTTTTTCCTTTTTCGCTATACCTTTCCTAGCATTATGAACTAGGTAGATTTCACAAGAAGTAGTTGATATTTTCAATGTATTACATACATAACCCAAAAAACAACGTTAACTCAACATAATAAACAACAATCAGGAGTTACAAAATCATATGGCCTTCATAGACATCTACAACAAATAATTCCACCATTACTACAACTACGGATGAGAATTTTTATTAAAGCAAAGAAGGAGAAGAGAAGAAAATCTAGTGCATTAATGAGAAGAATGTGTTTACCTTTTACAGAGCAGCAAATTAGGACGACGAATTGAGGACAACTTCACCACTCTCCTTGGCTCGAATATAGTAAGAAAATGAAACTTGAGTTAGAATTCTCACAACTCTAAATTTTGGGACTAATGTCCAAAATTCTAGCTGAGTAAAGAGAATTTTTAGAACTTTTTTTTGTTCGAAAAAACCTCCCCCAATAGTGAGAATAGGAGTCTTTATATAGAGCCCTATAAGAAAATTGAAATCCAAAATGGGCAATGTGGGAGTAGAATCTCAGAGGTTTTTTTGTGAAATTCATTGAGGGGAATTTCAAATCTACTAGGGGATAAGGATTGGTGAGCTGGAATCGTACCAATTCGTATGTATTTTTCCTTGAATTGTGAAACTCGTACGTTGACAGGTGAGGTGTTAATTTGGCAGTTGGTTTCGCATCGTTATTGGCTAAAGTTGTTTATGCATGGGTATTGGGATTCATTGGTACATCGGGTTGCTTAGCTGGTGACCCAATTTTGAAGTTGTTAGTATGGTTATTATAGTTTGTCATTGTTTTGTTGTTGTTGAATGTGGTTTTGTAGCCTTGTACATTGGGCTAAAGTATTGTTTGATATTGGAGAAGAAGAGGTTATTTGGGTGAGGGCGAGGTCGATTTGTAAATGTTGGGCTTGGGTCGGTTGTGGTTGGTGGACTGTTGTCATTGTTCTTTTAGAGGGGAAGGGGTATATCGGGTTTTGTTGTACGGACTGGTGCATTATTGGGTTGAAGGGTGTTGGGCCAAAATTGAAATTAAAAAGGCTAGAATAATTAGGATTCCAGGATTGGGCTATTTGTCTAATAGCCCTATGTTAGAATTTTTAGTTAATTTTATTTAAATTTTAATCATACTGAAAATCAATCGGCTAATTGTATTTCAATTATGACCCAATTGATTTCAATTATGACCAAATCTAATAAATCAACTAAATTAAATAAAAATTTGGTACGAAATTGTTTTAGTTTCGAGTTTCTTAATTTAATAAAATAAAAAATATTTTTCAAGTAAATTCTTTTTAAAAATAAATTATATCTAAATCACGATTTTACATATTTTGAGACAACCCTTGATTAAAATCCTAATCGATTTTCAATAAAATAATTATTTAAGCAACAAAATTATATGATCTCATATACGAATACAAAAATATATAATCACTACTCAAAATGACAAAATTACCTAGATAAATATTTTTGAAAAGTTTTTATCCAGATAAAATTAATGTTGTAATTTTATTTAAAACCGAAGAAACTCATGGTTAAACTTAGTCCTGGAGGGCAAAAATTAGGCGTCTACAGTCAATACAAGAGCCTCTAGCAAAAGAATAAGATCACTAATAAAATCAAATAAACAATAGTGTCAAACAGAAAGACCATCCAAATAGAAGAAGGAAAGAAAGTTAGCTTCTGCTCCGAAAGCTCGCCCTATCTCCAAACTCCAACCAGCACTAGTACAATCATCAATGAAAGCATCTAGTACTTAGATTTGCATTAGAAAAAAATGCAGAAGTGTAGTATTAGTATCAAATCAACGGCTTCTCGGTAGGTATCATCGACCAAATAAACTAAATCATAATAAAAGTACAATAAAATGTGAGAAAGTAAGCTAAAGTCAAGGAAAGGGAAAACCTAGAATCACGCTACAAATACTAAAATAAATCACTAGGTAAATAATATCTAAAGAAATGTAAATACATATAGTCTAACTGGACACTCATAATCCAAGAAGATGCAAACAAGATTTAATAATACACTCGAGCACCCATAAGCCTGATGGATGCAATCAAGAATGAAGTACTTCCATTAATAATACCAAAGTATCCGAACCTCAAAATCGTAATCCTGGATTCTCTTATGCCATAAACACCAAATTCAAACCAGTTTCTTAATCATCATAAGTAAACCTCAATGTTGGACACGAACTAGAAATAGTAGCATAGGTGTCGGACTCGAACCAGTTTTAATATCACAATTGTTGGACTCAAATCGATCGTAATATAAATCTATGGTACAAGTCTAGTAAAAGCCAAAAATGTCTAAACCTTTCCTAAGGCTCAAGAATATAAATAAGATGATAGAAGAGGGCCACTTGGGTCTATAAGGATCAAACTATAATATTTACCTAATGTGGACCGGAGGGGCCTGCTTCCAATCCTAAAAGTCCATTCTAAGGTAATTTACAACCCAAGCTAGGCTAAGGTTTCAAAGTCCCACTACAAGGTGCTATATAAATCTCATTAAGTCCTAAGGTATCCATTCAATCCAAGGAATGGATGGATAGGTTAAATTTGCCTAAAGGAAGGTCACTAACCGGCTAAATAGATTGAAGTTCGCTAAATATATAATAGACCCATAAATCCCCAACCCTAGACTAGAATAATATCATTTTGATACCATAATAAAACATGGTCTGTGAGGAGAGTAAGCTTGGCCTACTTGGAAGATAAATAATGCTCGATAAAGTTTGCTAAATTGGAGATTTATTCTTCTGAGAAACCTCCACATGATGCCATACTATCAAAATAGTGATTTATACACTAATACGAGAATAATGATACCCATATTATATTTTTATGATTTGGGTAAAAAATTCAATCAAAAGCTTATATGGGTCCTGCTTGTGAATCATAATTTTGAAACCATCAATACGTCTCTATATTCTCAAGGATCATTTACCATCAATAATAAGTAAATTTTGAGCTCAAAAGACACCAAAATCAACCCATCAAGAAACTAGGAATTTAAGACTAAATTGGGGAATTAAATCAAGAATTAGACAAAATCTTACTAAAATCGAGATCGAGAAACAACCCAACACACTCTCCAACTTACCTTAAACCCTGAATTGTCACCTTATCTCTTTCTCTAATACTTTAGGGCTTCAATGGGCTTGGGGTTTGTGATAATAAGAGAAAAATGGGTCAAGGGTAAAATAAATACCCCTTTGATTACCACTTAAGCATCCATCTAATCGCTTAAGTGGCATATGGTCGTATAAGAGACCCCATTATAACTGACCTTTGCTAAAATAGACAATACATCGCTTAAGCAAAGTCTGTAAAATGGTTGGGTCTCTACTAAAGTGACTAAGTAGGAACCCGGATTGGCCTCTAAAGTGACACTTTTTTCTTCTTAAGATACCACCTCTCAAGCAACAAAAGGTCTTTTTAAGTGGCTGCTCCAGCTGAAACTTCATTTTTGCCAAGTTTCCATCCACCCCTCTAGATTCTTTCAGAATTTCGTGAACTCAAATGAACTATGCTATCCTATCAAATTTGATATTCTGAACTCAATGGTGCCATCAAAATTTTAATATAGAGTTATTTCAATGAAATGTGATCCCCACACCCAAAGTCCACCTTTACTAAAATCCAACTAATAGCCCAAAATGAGTCAAAAGTCTTGGAACCCAAACCAAATGTCCCCTAGCTTAAAATTGATGTTTCAAATATAATGGAAATTTCTAAATTAGCATACAAAGTCGTTAACCTAAATTTGATGCCTGATAGCCAATATTTACTAGCAAAGACTTCAAAATAGAGAATTAGCTCTAAAAAACAAACAAGTTGCTTGGTAACTGAACTGTCACCTCCAGTAAGTCACAAATGACATGTGGAAGCTATAGGAAAACTCTAAATGGTGAAAAGGTGTAGAAATATAGAAAATAACCTAGAGGGTTATTACAAGAGTTTTGATGTGTGGTGGTTTCACGGCACTTTTAACACTTAAAATGGGTGATTCATTCCTAAAAGTTAAAAAAATTGGATCCAGTGGCAATGAATCACACAACGACCCATCTGGTCCATCTGAAGAGTCATATTTTGAGGCTGCACCATCCCGACAAGAAAAAAGACAATGGGCCCTTAACACATTACACGAGTCATGGACAGACCAACAACTCGTTTCCACTGGCAATCCTGATTTCCAACTTAGTTTAGGATAGAATTTATTTGGTATCTATAAATACTCCCCTTAGGTTTTATTTTATTTATTTATTTTCCACTACTTGTTGGGAGTTGATGTATTGTAAGACCCCGCAAAGTTCCCTCGTAGTCTAAGCCTTAGAGCATGTCAAGTGAAGTATAATTTTGGCCCTAGAAGATTGAGAGGTGACTTCCAAAGTGATTGATTCTTAAACCATAAAGAATTTTCTTAAATTTGACTTTTTTTTATGTAGATAATTGAAATATCTTTCCAACGATACCAATTTCGTCCAAATATGGTATCGGGGTGAGAAGTTATGTCCGTTTTACTGAGAGTTATCAGAACAGCCCAGGTGCGACGGACAATCCGACAGACCGTCGAGTCTGTGACGGACCATTGCTCGACCTGTCGCAACTAAGGCAGTAACTCCCTTTTCTGTACCAAGTGCGATGGCCAAAATAATAGACCGTCAAGGCTGCGACTGACCGTCGCTGGGATCATCGCGCTCAGGCAGTGTAGCCTCATCCTGGCCAACGTGTGATGGACGATCTGACGGACCGTCGGGTATGCGAAGGACCATCGTTGAGACTGTTGCATCGAGGCAGTGTGTTCATTTTCTGGCCAACTTGTGATGGATGATCCAACGGATTGTCAGTCTTGCGACGGACCATCACTTCGACGGTCGCAGCCCCTGTTCAAGGTTTTTAACTCGTTTTAACAAGGGTATTTTCGGTCTTTCCACTCTTTTATCAACCAGATATATTCCAAGAGAAGAAAATAGCTTCATTCATCATCCAAAACACAAGAGATCTAGGGTTTCTCCCTCAAGATCAAATCTAAAACTCGTCTCCAAGAAATTCAAGAACTCACCATAGATTATACAAATTTAATTGAGACTTGAGTTCCCCAAGTTCAAGGGTTGCAAGAAACCTCTCTCAAGAGTGAGAAAAAGAGTTTAGAGTAAGCTTGTTCATCCAATTTCATAATCTAAGGTATGTGGGGTTTTGAACAAGGGTAATCCTTTCATCCTTGTTCCCAAAGGCTTATTTAAACTATGATTTTCTGTGATCTATGAGATTTTACATAAACTTGAATTAGGGTTTTTCATCCATTATTATTGATTGTAATATTTTGTTATTTCCCATGAATTGAGAGTCTAATGGCATGATTTTCATATGTTTTCTTGATAAATTACAATTGGGTCTATACCCCATGATTTTAATCCTTGAGAAATTAATATTTGAAATGTTTGAGCTATTGAAGTATATGAGCATGTTGAGATTTTGATACAAATTGCTGAAATTTCTAAATTTCTACATGAGTTATGAATCTATTTGCTATCTATTATGCTTTTGATGAGTTTTAACTTGACATTGAATTATGGGTTATTGATCCCTACTTGAGATTTGAAATTTTATGAACTCTTGTGCTATAAGCACCCATGATTTGATTATTCTGAGATTATTAAGAAATGTTTTGACCTAATGGTCATGGAGTTTTGAAATCCACTTCACTACATGAGATTACAGATTTGATTGTTGGGTTCTTGATGAACCATGATATTATTTTAAAGTGGATTTCCATGAGATGAGTGAGATAAACTAAAGACAGTAGTATTTAGCACCAAGTTGGGTAAGTTACTATGGTTTCTTACCCCAGAACTACGTGCCACCGTAGGTTTGAGAGTTTGGGCTTGAGGCCAAGATGATTGGGTCTGAGGTCGAGATAAGTGATCACTGAATTGAGGTTATACTCCTTGGAAAGTATATGACGCCTCTCCCCAATGTGAGGTCTCTTCCTTAGGAGGACAAAACATTGGACTCCATCTAGCTCACATGGTTTATGTCGGTTAAGAGAACATCCCTAAAACTAAAAGTATTTTCCCTTGATATAAGTATTTTATCTAAAGCTTCAAGATAAGTTATTTCCCTAAACTAGAGTATCTTTCCATTGAGATACAATGTTTTCCCTAATTCTTGAAACGAGATAATTTCCTAAAGTAATGAAATGCCTTCAAGTATGTTTCAAAGTTATATGATTTTGAATTCCAAGTACTTGAGTTCAAAAGAGTTATGAGTTTTTGATCATTAAAGAAGTTTTACCCTCCATGAGACATATGAATGAGTTGAAAGTATTGTTTAAGTTTCCTTTATCCTATGGGTGATGAGAATAAGAGAAGATTACCGATATCAAAGTTAACCTATGATGACTCACGAGATTTGTGTTACATTCTCCATTATACATGATTCATGAGCTTTACATTTTATACTTATTCAATCCATGTATGTCATTACTTATTTCATGCATGATTTTATTAAAGAGTATTGATGTTGTTTTATATAAATGCATGCACCCCCATATACTCAGTACATTCTGAAGTGTTGATCCACATATATGTCTATGTGCTATATTGTCTTATAATGTAGGTTCAGGTGCTCAGTACCAGCCTCGTCAGTGACTTTCGAGTACCTCTGTCTACATTTCTACAGTAGTGAGTCCTCATGGTTCTAGGACCTATCCTCAGACATTTCAGCATTTGAAAGACTATGTTATTACTTTCAGTTCATTTCGAGTCAGTTGGGGACCTATCCCAACGGCTCTTAAGTTCATGGATTAGTAGAGGCTTTGTCAAACTAGTTGTCATATTGTGATTGTGTTGAGAGTTCCAGTATTATGGTCGTTTGGATCGAGTATTTTCTCCGTATTTCCCTTTATATGATATGACTATGCTAGTGTTTGAATTATTTCATCTTGAAATAAGTATTATTAGTAGAAGCAGTCTCAAAGGGTTAGCTTGGGGCTACTTGTAGCCTTAAGCACCGTGTGATGTCCCGAGAGGCGATTTCAGGTCGTTACATGTATGCCCTTTCAAGCTAGTTAAATATATTCTCTTGGATATTATTTATAATTGAGATTTTTGGTTTATTCTATTCTTTTTGTATGTACATGGTTATGATTTCTTCTTTACAGTTATTATTGTGTTCTTGTAATTATTCATAGCTAAACCCCACAAACAGGGTTGTTGGAACCATGATCAAATAATGAAGTAGGGTTTAAGTACATAGTGATTTTAAATCGGTGTTAGTCCATTCATTATTATTTCTTTCTCTTTGATTGATTTCTAATGGGGTACAATGCTAGAACTTGCTTGTATTCCTTAATTTATTGAACCTGGAAAGGTAGATATTAGCAAATAGAATCAACAACAGAGACTTAAATCTATAAACCTTTACTTAATAGCTTAACTCATGGTCACAGGAAAGCTAATCTGGAACCAAGGATTAGGGTTAGATTGTAAAACTTATTAGACCTATTCTAGTAATTGCGGATAGTCATCTAATTGGGGAAAACCAGTCGTTTAGGTAACTTTAACTTAATAATTTTGCATGCTAAGCATTGGGATAAATCACTAGTATGTAGAACCTATGGAGTTATGAAATCATGGGGAACACAGTCCTAGTGTCTCACTCTTATTGATCACAACCCGGATAATTTGATAATTGTTACTGTTAAATTTTCTAGTTACTACTTTAAAAAACCCCATTGAAAAGTAGTAGATTTAAAGGAGAAAATACTAGATTTGCCCTAAGTCTTAACTATATTCCTTGTGGGATCGAGCCCAACCTTGGTTGAGTTCTATATTTGACAGCGACCATGTTATACTTCTTTTAGAGGTGTAATTTGGGTGACATCAAGCATCTGCTACCACATTTTCCTTGCTTGGATGGTGTAGAATAGAAATGTTATAGTCCTTTAGCTACCCCTTCCATATATGTTGCCTCAAATTATGATCTTTGTGGCTCAGAATGTACAAAAAACATTGTCAGCGAATATCTCATAATAAACACCCTAAAGGTAATGCCTCCAAATCTCAAACACAAAAACTACTGCCGCCAACTCTTGGTCAAGGGTGGGGTAGTTGTAGTAAGGCACCTTCAACTATCTAGAAACATATGTTATCACTCAATTTTTTAGCATCAAAACAAAACCCAAACCAACACATGAAGCATCATAATATACTGAAAAACCATAGACCTCAACTGGAAGAGTTAAAATTAAAGCTTAAGTAAGTAAGGCCTTGAACTTTAGAAAGCTCACCTTACACTAGGTTGTAACGCCCCAAGTTTGTACCCTGGGTGTTACACGGTGCTTACAATACCGAAGGACCACAAGCTAACCCATGTCTGGTACCTTCTATATACATTGCATAATAATAATAATGAAATGCAGAAAATAGGTTGAAATTGCCATAAGGTTCACAACTGAAATCGATATCTGATAATTGAATACTAAAAACTGAACCTCTGTCTGAAATGGTCTATTCCAAAACCCTCTAGCTTTATGGATATGGAGTTGATGGGACAAGTCCCCAACTAACTCTGACTACAGAATAAATTGAACTACTGAAATACTAAAATGATAACTCTGTCCTCAACTATAAGGACTCACCACTATATCTGTTGCTGATAGACTGGGCTGCTAAGTATGGTTATGATCACGTTCGTCTGAACCTATGATATAATACATCATAGTGTAAAAGAAAGAGTATACGTGAGTACTTTGAATATACTGGTATGCTAAGTAAGGTAGGTGGATATGCAAGGGTTCATATGTATGAACAATAACTGGCTGAGTAACATGAATATAACTGAATGAAAGTACATGTATTTCTAAAAATATTGTAAGTACAGATTAAGCAATCCTGCGTGTAAATCTACTCTATTATAACTGAGATCACTGATAACTGAATTACTGATAACTAGGTGACTATTTTCTAACAGTCCTGATTCTGTAGAATCGAACTTAGTCTGTACTGAGCTGGGTGACTGTGTCTGACAGTCCTAATTTTGAAAACTGAACTGAGGTCTTTTACTGAGTATGAAACTGAAATCATAACTGTAGGAATGTTCAACTAACAGATTTACCCCTATTATGAATTGAGTTGGGGTCCAACCTGTGACCCCAGTTGGAAGGGTGTTAGAACCTTGCCAAGGGATACTAACAATGGTTGTAAGTTAACCATATCGGGCAGGAAGACATTTCATCAATCCTCACTGGCAAGAAAACTCATACGAGATGTATCAACCCTTATTTGGCAAAATGATATCTCAACCTATGCTCGCTATATAGTTCTATAACACAGGGATTGCTACTAAGGGTCAACCCCTTCACTGACAGGAATGCCCCCATCCCCGGGTTCGCTCGGTGCTGATTGCTACTCCCAACTGAAGGGACACTAAACTGATTTCTAGACTTTACTAGGCTTCACTGAACTATTATTGATCGTGCAATCTAACTGAACTGGTTTGAGTTCACTAGATTCTGGTAACTAATTGAATACATTAAGTTCTATAACATACTGAGTACTACTGTACGTGAAATCACTGAGACTATTCCAAAACGACTAAAATTCTAGGTAAATAGCTAGATTTCAGGTATGGAATACCCCCAGGACTCGATAGCATAAATAGTAAACCATCTCACAATCTTAAAATCAATATAACTATTCACTTTGACACAACGCATTCATTGAGGCATTTTATCAAACACTTGTATGGTATGAACTTCTACACATACTATTATGTCATGATTTCATTCTTTAACTCACACAAACACTTTATCAAACATTTGGGGAGCATAATTCATGCACATAATAATAATAAACAATGTAAGCATCATGATTACAATTCAAACTTACAATTTCAAGGGTGTTTTTAACATAAATCCACATAACACTACACATAGGTTAATTACTTCACATGAATCTTGTCATAAAACATGGATTCAAAACCCAAATAACATCATAATCATGAATACAATCAAATTCAACATGAAATTCTTAAAATAATCAATTTGTGATTTTCAAAAAAGGTTCTTGAACTCCAACTGTGGAAGGAAGCCCTTGGATGAACACATAACATACCTTGATTATTAATTTTGTGAACATTGTGGAGAGTTCTTGAGACTTGACTCTTGAACTTGATGAAGCTAGGGCTTGTTCTTGAGAGAGTTTATGAATAAAGAATGAGATTTTGCCCTATAGGATGATTAATTTCGTGTTAAGGCTGAATAAGGGTGGGAAAAATGACCCATTTTCTCCCATAAACCCAGATAAAATAATGCTGGAAGGGGTCACTATCGTATCACGATCCCTGCTTGGGTCAAGCGACCATCACGGTATGACCCCTGCTTGCATCAAGCAGCCCTCGCGGTGAGACCCTTAGCTGGGTCAATTGAACCTCGCGATGCGAGCTTATCGCGACCCCTTGCTATTTTGGACATCTAAACCTAACTTTATACTAGTCAAAGAAATCTAAAACTCGCCTGAGATGACTAACAAGTGACCCTGATTATGCATCAATTTGAAAATTGACATACTAAGGTTGGGAAGGTCGTAAATAAAATCCTCCAATTTCAAAGACTAAAATGATTCTAAGTATTGAAACTTGGCTAAAAATTTTCTAAGTCTGGGGCCTCTTTCGGCATGCTGTTTAGGATGGAAATGACAAGGATTGTTTTGTGGGGTTTTACAATATCTCCCCCTTGGGAACATTCGTCCTCGAATGAGACTGACTGAACTGAGAATACTGATAGACTGAGCTTATATACTGAACATGCACAACTAAAGCATGATTGAATTCTGCTGACATAACAAATGACTGGGCTATTTCATGAAGGTATGCATGATATGAGAATGTTATGCAATTGAACTGATATCAAACTCATAAAGGAAATTTGAACATAGAACTTAGTAATTTCAAGGAAGATTGTTACCTTGAGCTGAGTCTGAGTTTGTGGAGAAGAGGTGAGGACACTTGTTCCGCATGTCTTATTCTGCTTCCTAAGTAGCTCCCTCAACTAACTAATTCTACCAAATAACTTTGACTTGAGGAACTTCTTTGATCCTCAGTCTATGAACCTGATGATCGAGGATTTCAATTGGGATTTCTTCATAAGAGAGACTGTTCTGAATGTCTATACCCTCTATAGGGACTATAATTGTTGGGTCACCTATGCATTTCTTTAGCAAAGAGACATTAAATGTTGGATGTACTAAAACTAGGTCTAAAGGCAACTCAAGCTCGTAAGCTACCTTTCCGAAACGGATGAGGATTCGGTAAGGACCGACATATCGGGGACTAAGTTTCCCCTTCTTGCCAATCCTCTTCACTCCCTTCATAGGCGAGATTTTCAAATACACATAATCACTAATCTCAAACTCAAGATCTTTTCTTCGCACATCTGCATACAATTTTTGTCGGCTCTGAGTTGTCTTAATCCTTTCCCTGACCAACTGAACTTTTTCTAAAGCATCAAATACCAAGTCAGGCCCTACTACTGTGGCCTCACCCACTTCAAACCAACTAATGGGAGATATACATATCCTCCCATAGAGCACCTCAAACGGAGACATCTGAATGCTGAAATGATAGTTGTCATTATGCGCGAACTCACTCAAAGGTAAGTGGTCATCCCAACTACCCTTACAGTCAATGTCACACTCTCTTAACATATCTTCTAGTGTCTGAATGGTCCTTTCTGCTAGACCATCTGTCTGAGGGTGGAAGGTTGTGCTGAGGTGAACATGGGTACCAAGACCCTTTTGGAAGGCTGTCCAAAATTGAGAGATGAACTGCGTACCTCTGTCTGAAATGATGGACAATGAAACTCCATTCAATATGACCAACTCTTTGACATAGAGCTTGGCATAATCCTCGGCTGAATAAGTGGTATGAACTGGTATGAAGTGAGTTGATTTGGTTATCCTATCCATAATGACCCAAATTGAATCATGTTGGCGATGAGTACGGGGCAGACCCATCACAAAATCCATGTTCACTTCCTCCCACTTCCAAGTGGGAATAATGAAATCCTGCATAGAGTCACTAGGCTTCTGATGCTCGATTTTAACCTGCTGACATGTCGAGCACTTAGCTACAAACTCTGTAATGTCTCTCTTCATCCCACTCCACCAATAGACTTCTCACAAGTCGCGATACATCTTGGTGGCCCTAGGGTGAATCGAGTAGCGCGCACCATGCACTTCTTCAAGAATCCGCTATCTCACACCATCCACACATAGCACACATAGTCTACCCTATCAGCGTAACACACCATCTTCTTCTTGGGAGAAAACCTCTACTTTCTGATCTCTGACTGACTCTTTAAGTTTAACTAAACTGGGATCTCTGTCCTGCTTTTCTTTTGCTTCAGAAACCAGATAGGATTTTGAACTATTCTACACCCATACGCTATCCTCTGCTAAATAGACTAAGTAGACACCTAGCTGGGCAAGCTAATGAACTTCCTGAACTAACTTTTTCTTACCATCCTCCACGTGAGAAACACTGCCCATACACATACTACTGAGAGCATGATCCACTATATTGGCCTTGACCAGATGATATAAAATATTCATGTCATAGTCTTTCAACAACTCTAACCATCTTTTATAATGAAGGATCAGGTCTTTCTAAGAAAACACATACTGCGGGCTTTTATGGTCTGTGAACACATCCACATGTACTCCATAAAAATAATGTCTCCAAATCTTTAAGGCAAATACAACAGCTACCAACTCAATATTATGAGTGGGATAATTCTTTTTATGGGGCTTAAGCTATCTAGAGGCATAGGCTATGACCTTACCTCTCTGCATCAAAACACACCCCAAACCAACTATGAAAGCATCACAATATATAACAAACCTATTTGAACCATCTGGTAAAGTCAAAACTGGGGCTGTAGTGAGTCGAGTTTTCAACTCCTGAAAACTCCTCTCACAAGAATCTGACCACTGGAACTTGACTTTTTTCTGAGTCAATCTATACATGGGGGATGCAATAGATGAAAATTCCTCAATAAACCATCGGTAATAGCCAGCCAAACTCAAGACACTCCTAATATCTGATGGAGAGATGGGTCTAAGCCAGTTCTTCACTGCTTTGGTCTTTGGGGATCAACTCTAATGCCATCACCAAAAACTATATGGCCAAGGAAGGCTACTGACCTTAGCTAAATTTCACATTAACTAATTTGGTGAAAAACCGATGGGCTCTAAGGGTCTATAATACTATTCTGAGATGGTCTGCATGATCATGTTCATTGCGGGAGTAGACAAGAATGTCATCAATAAAGACTATGACGAACATGTCCAAGTACTGTTTAAACACACAGTTCATCAAGTCCATGAAAGTTGTTGGGGCATTGGTAAGACCAAATGACATGACTAAGAATTCGAAGTGGCCATACCGAGTTCTGAAAGCTATTTTTGGAATGTCACATTCTTTGACTCTGAGCTGATGATAGCCTGGTCTGAGGTCTATCTTAGAAAAGTAACTGGCAACCTGAAGTTGTTCAAATAAGTCATCAATTCTGGAAAGTGGATACTTATTCTTGATCGTGACTTTGTTCAACTGACGATAGTCAATACACATTCTGAGAGAATCATCTTTCTTATGCATGAATAGAACTGGTGCACCCCAAGGGGACACGCTGGGTATGATGAATCCTTTATCTAGGATATCTTTTAACTATTCTTTCAACTATTTGAGTTTTACTAGACCCATTTTGTATGGTGGGATAGAGATAAGCTGAGTATTTGGAAAAAGATCTATTTCGAAGTAAATTTCCCTCTCGAGAGGAACTCCAGGAAGATCTTTGGGAAACACATATGGAAATTCACATGCTACTAGAACTGACTCAAGGCTAAGAGTCTCAGAACTAGAATTCTTAACTCCAACAAGATGGTAGACACACCCCTTGGATATTATTTTTCTCGCACTTATGTAGGAAACAAGATGACCTCTAGGTGCAGAAGTACTACCCCTCCATTCTAGGATAGGTTCATTCGAAAACTAAAAATTAAAAATTCTATTTCTGCTGTCAACTGAAGCATAGAACAAATGAAGCCAATCCATGCCGAGAATGACGTCAAAATCTATCATCTCTAGCTATACTAAGTCTGCTGAAGTAACTTTCTGAGATACAATAATCAGAAAGTTCCTCCTATATATCCATTGGGATATGATAGATTTACTCACTAGGGTAGAGATTGAGAAGGGCTCTGCTAGGATTTTGGTACTGACTCCGAAGTCAATAGCGATATAAAGAGTTACAAATAACAAAGAAGCTCCTGGGTCTAGCAAGGAATAAACATGTAAATGATAAACTTGTAACGTACCAGTGACCATATCATGAGAACTTTACTAATCCTGTCGGGACTGAAGTACATATAGTCTATTTAGGCACTGCCCACTAGTGGCGCTGAAAGAGACACCCTGCTAATTCGAGCGATCGAACTAAGCTGGGGGACAGTTATGCTAACTTTGAGAACCCACCTAAGGACACTCTCAGACCCTATGTCCTGGCTTGCCACATCCAAAATATACATCACTTCAAACTCTGCAGACACCTTGATGGTTTCTTCCATACTTTTGGTCAAGAGAATTTTTTCGGGCACCATATCTGAATCTCGATACTGGAGCACTAGCTGAGGAAGGGGCTGGAACTAAAGATTTTGGGTGGAACTGATAATTAATACTACCCTCTAACTTAAGCTAAGTGAAGTTGAAGCTACCTATTCTAGCTCTCTTATTCTCCCCCTCCTTCACCTTATTCTTAGCCTCTTCTATCTGTTGAGCATGGATAATGAGCCTAGATATGTCTATCTCCTTAATAAGCATTGGGGTCCTATAATTCTTGAACACACTATTAGACACATCGGACACAAACTTACTCATCTTAGATCTGCTCTCCGCTACCACATGAGGGGCATATCTGGATAACTGAGTAAATTGAGGGAATACTCCTTTACTGTCATATTGCCCTATATCAGATTAATAAACTTCAAAACTTTATCTTCCCTCAACTCCAGTAGGAAAAACCTATCAAGGAAAGCAGTAGCAAACTCCTCCCATTTTATGGGCCCTGCATCTGCGCCCCTATCTCCCTTCCACTGCTTAACCCATGTATGAGCCACATCCAACAGTTGATATGCAGCTAACTCTGTACTCTCAGTGGAAGTCACCCCCATGATATCTATGAATTTCTGCACCATGTCAAGGAATTCCTGTGGTTCCTTCTCAAGCTTAGACCCTATAAATAATGGAGGATTCATTCTGGTGAAGTCTCGAATTCTAGCTGCAGCAGTATTCGCCACTAGGTTGGCTTGAATGGCAGCTGGGCATTCATTCTGGGCTGCTACAGAATGAGCTAGAGTGGTGAAAGCTGCTCTGAATTCTGTGTGGGAGACATGCTCATCCAGGGGATCTGCTTGAATGGGCGGAGGTGCTTGCTGATTTCCAATATTTCTTCTGTTAGTCCTTTTTGGAGGCATATTCTGTAAATAGAAGGAAACATTGGATTAGATAGAGAGTTTAATTTGATCCCTTGCTCACTCACACGATATGAATACTGAAAGAAGGAAAACTTTTCCTAAAATTCCTCATAGCCTCTTGTCCATAAGTGTGGCACGCTACACACCCATGCATAAGACTCTACTATACGTTGCTTTTAGACTCCCTACGACTCTGTTGAACCATAGGCTCTGATACCAAGTTTGTAATGCCCCAAGTCTATACCCTAGGCATCACACGGTGCTTACAATCCCGAAGGATAATAAGCTAACCCATGACCGGTACCTTCTATATACACTGCATAATAATAATAATGAAATGTGGAAAATAGGTTGAAATTGCCATAAGGTTCACAACTGAAATCGAGTACTGATAATTGAATACTAAAAAACTGAACCTATGTCTGAAATAGTCTAGTTTGAAAGCCTTTAGTTGTCTGGATACGGAGTTGATAGGACAAGTCCCCAACTAACTCCGACTACTAAATAAACTGAACTACTGAAATACTGAAATGGTAACTCTTTCCTCGATTTATGAGGAATTACCACTATATCTGTTGTTGATAATATGGGCTGCTATGTACGGTCAGGAGCCCATGCGTTTGAACCTATGATATATGACATCATAGCGCAAAAGAAAGAGTATGCGTCAGTACTTTGAATAAACTGGTATGCTAAGTGAGGTAGGATGATATGCAAAGATTCATATGCATGAACAATAACTGGTTGAGTAACATGAATATAACAAAATAAAAGTACATGTATATCTAAAACTGTTGTAATTACTGATTAAGACATGTTGCGTGTAAATCTACTTTACTATAACTGAGATCACTGATAACTGAATTACTGATAACTGGGTAACTGTTTTCTAACAGACCTGATTCTATGGAACCAAAATTAGTTCCATACTGAGCTGGGTGACTGTGTCTGACAGTCCTGATTTTGAAAACTGAACTGAGGTTTTATACTGAGTCTGAAATCGAAACCTTAATTGTAGGAGTGCTCATCTAACTGACATACCCCGATTATGAATTGTGTTGGGGTCCAACTTGTGAACCCAGTTAGAAGGGTGTTAGCACCTTGCCAAGGGATACTAACAATGGTTGTAAGTTAACCCAATCTGGCAGGAAGACCTTTTATCAATCCTCACTGGCAATAAAACTCGTACGAGATGTATCAACCCTTATCTAGCAAAAAGATATCTCAACCTACGCTGGCTACGTAGTTCTGTAACATAGAGATTTCTACAAAGGGTCAAACCCTTCACTGACAGGAATGCCCCCATCCCTGGGTTCGCTCGATGCTGATTCCTACTCCCAACTGAATGGACACTAAACTAATTTCTTGACTGTACTAGGCTTGACTGAACTGTTATTGATTATGCTATCTAACTGAACTGGACTGAGTTCGTTAGGTTTTGTTATCTGACTGAATACACTAAGTTTTGTAACCGATGGAGTACTACTATACGTGATATCATTGAGACTATTTCGAAACTACTAAAATTCTAGGTAAACATCTAGATTTCAGGTATGGAATACCCCCAGGACTTAATAGCGTAAATATTAAACCATAGTACAATCTTAAAATCATGATAACTAGTCACTTTGTCACAACGCATTCATTGAGGCATTTTGTCAAACACTTGCATGGCTTGAATTTGTACACATACTATTATGTCATGATTTCATCCTTTAACTCACATAAACACTTTATCAAACACTTGGGGAGCATAATTTATGAACATAATAATAATAAACAATCTAAGCATCATGATTACAATTCCAACTCACAATTTCAAGGGTTTTTTAAACATAAATCCACATAACACTACACATAGGTTAATTACTTCACATGAATCTTGTCATAAAACATGGATTTGAAACCCAAATAACTTCATAATAATGAATACAATCAAATTCAACATGAAATTCTTAAAAGCAATCAACTTGTGATTATTAAAAGAGGTTCTTGAACTCCAACGGTGGAAGGAAACCCTTGGATGAACACCTAACATACCTTGACTATTAACTTCGTGAAGATTGTGGTGAGTTCTTGAGACTTGTTACTTGATAAATCTAGGGCTTGTTCGTGAGAGAGTTTATGAATAAAGAATGAGATTTTGCCCTATAGGATGATTAATTTTATGTTAAGGTTGAATAAGGGTGGGAAAAATGACCCATTTTCCCCCACAAACTTGGATAAAATAATGCTGGATGAGGTCCCCATCGCATCGCGACCCCTGCTTAGGTCAAGAGACCATCGCGATGCAACCCCTGCTCAGGTCAAGTAGCTCTCGTGGCGCGACCCTTAGCTCGGTCAACTGGCCCTTGCGACGCGAGACTATTGCGACCCCCTGTTATTTTGGACATCCAAACTCACCCTTACTCTAGTTCGAGAAATCCAAAACTCGGCTAAGATGACCTACAAGTGACCCTAATCATGAATCAATTTGAAAATCGACATACTAAGGTTAGGAAGGTCGAAAATAAATTCCTCCAATTTCAAAGGCTAAAATGATTCTAAGTCTTGACACTTCGCTGAAATTTTCTAAGTCTGGGGCCTCTTTTGGCATGTTGTTTAGGATGGAAATGACTAGGATTTTTTTGTGGGGTTTTATATAGGTGAACCACTAAAATGAGACATCCTTCTGAGTAAATTTAATCAGTCACTCTTCAAATGAAGAAAACCTATCGATAAACCATTTGTTGTAACCTTCCAATCTTTTCAAATCTCCATAGGAGATGTATTCCTAGCCTAATAATGAACTTTCTCAATTTTCGTCAGGTTTTCTATAATCCCATTCTTGTAAACCACATTCCCCTAGAATGCTACAGACTTAAGCCAAAACTCGCACTTTTAGAACATGGTATAAAGCTATTGATATTTTCAATTCAATAGCGTAAACCTTAAATTTACTTGTGCTCCTCTCTACCCCTCGAGTAGATAAGGAGATCATCAATGAAAACTATCATAAAAGAGTCCAAATAAAGTTGTACCCTAAAGTTGTTCAAACAGATCATTAGTACGCACCATCAAATACTTATTCTTTATATTCATGTAGCAATTAGAAATCAATACATATACGCATAGAACCATCCTTCTTTTTCACAAACAAAATAGGATCACCCTAAGAAGAAACATTGAGTTTGATGGAAATCCTTACCTAAAAATCCTAAAGTTGAACATTAAGCTCCTTCAGCTAGGCAGGACCCATCCGTAAACGTGGAATAAATATAGGCCTAGGTCCTAGCTTAATATTAATAGCAAAGTCAATATCACGCTCAGCTAAGAGGCCAGGAAAGTCAATAGGAAAGACATCAACAAACTCATGAACCACAGGAACATAATCAAAGAAATGAGTGTCTTCACTAATATCATGGACATAAACTAGAAATGAAAAAAATACCTTCGACACCATCCTCCTAGACTAAAAATAAGAAATAATCCCTAGCAAAAATAACACAAGAGCATGTGATAAGTTAATAACCATTTCACGCTAGAATAACATTAAAATCAACCATATCAAGAAAAATAATATCAATCCAAGTGTCATACTCCATAACAGTTTCCAAATAGGATTTAAAAAATTAATCCACTACTAAAGAATCACATATTTACGTAAATACATGCATGGGCACAGGCAAAGGCTCGCTAATCATCCCCAGTCAGAAAGAAAAATATATCAACACATAAGAATAAATGTAAAATAGATGAAATAACATGGAAGTTGACTGTCAGCACATTAAAACCATGCCTATGATCACTGAGTATAATTCCTCTATTCCTATCCTACTGATCTTAGGAGGATTTATGAACATAAGTGTCATTATCTATGCTTGTTTAGCCTCATTTTAAGTATTTTTTGTATGCCTAATGATTTGATATTTACATAATTGAGCATATTAGTGTTAAACTATTTGGTTATTGTGATTAAGGAGGGTTTAAAAAAAATTGGAATAAAAATGATCACTTAGAGCTTAGACGAGAAAAGTAGTGTTACTAGCTTGACCTATGTGTTGTTCTAGTGTATCTCGATGAAATCTATTGTGTTTTAAGCACTAATTCATGATGATTTATGTTATAGGAGGACATGTGAGATATTAATAGTGATGCTCGGGAGAAAAGCAAGGTCGAATGATGATGGAAAAGTTACGACAAAATGAGGAACTCAAAGCCAAATGGAAGTTGGAAACCTTGATGAAATTTGGAATTTCAAAGCACATGGGTGTGCCACGCCCTCTAACCTTCGACATAAGGGCATTCCACACCCTTATACACAAACCAAAGAGGAAAAAAACAGTAAGCATCTATGATAAGGGTGTTCCACTCCCTTATCGTACCAATGCAAGAGTGTGACACACCCATGATTCCAAAATGGGCTATTGGCTTCCAACTATAAATAGGACACTGGGACTTGTTGTAAACACCTGGTAAGACTTTTAGGACTGAAACTATATTTAAGGAGGCTTCCGTTTGGGTTCTTAATCTTTCTTTTAATTTACTTTTGGTTTTTATAAATGAATTTCACAATTATGATTCGTTGTAAGTCTATAAGTGACTAAACAACCTCTTCTTGGGTTAAGGCCAAGAACATGATTACTTATGCTTTCAGTTGAGTTTGTCTAAGTTGACTATTATTATTGTTTTTTCATATATCCTTGTAATTACTATTCTATGGATTCGCAATAGATTAGATCGTGGGATAATAGAATGAGATCTTAAACATTCAAGGGGTCTAAGTTGGGATTTGCGTGTAGGATAGGAATATTCCTAATTCACCCTATTTTTTATATACGGGATGAAATATAAATAAGTTTAACTTAGTTCTCGCATCGCCGCTCAATGATGTAGATGTGGGGCTAAGTTAGATAGACGATTAGAGGCTCGGAAGACCATAATTATGTTATCAACCGTGTGAATCAACAACCAATATAATTAACTAAACTAATGAGATTGTATGGCTATGTAGGATTGTTCGTAGTACCTTTACCCTAGGTGTCTCGGCATTATTGTCTCCATACTTTGTATTATCACATTATTTATGATTACTTCAAATTCTCAATTGTCAAACATTATTATTCACTATTGCACTTGTTTAATCTTTATAGTAATGCTAGAATTAGAATGTTGATGAGCACAAGTCCCTGTGTATTAATACTTGGATTTTAAGGGCCACTTTACTACTTAGGTGACCACATACACTTGCGTTTGTGCTTGGACCCAACAAGTTTTTGGCATCATTGATGAGGACTTGAAAATTGGCAATTGTCGTATATTTAGGTTTGCTATTCGGTTTTATAAGTTCTAAAAACTTGATCTTAGCTTCTAAATTTGTGGGAACAAGTATGAAACTTATGTAAGCTGGTAAGAAAAGGAATTTGGTTAACACATATCCTAAACCTGAGCGACACTTACATCGGCTAAGGGGAGAAGCAATAATTCTCTATTGGATACCTCAAATTTAATTAGGAGACGATATTCCTGCACCAATGGTTGAAGATCAACCAGCCCAAAGCACAGTTCACAAAGTGGAAACCCCACTCACAATAATGTTGACTCTAACATCTACAGAATGGAACTTGGAGGTAGATTTAAGCTCAAAATGAACATGGTGCAACTATTGCACAGTAGTGGGAAATTCACAAGCTTATCACATAAGGATCCATAAGTTCATCTATAGAACTTTTTGGAGATTTGTAATTCTTTTATTCCCACTGAAATATCTATTGACTCTGTGAGGCTCACACTCTTGCCCTTCTAACTTTTGGGGAAAGCAAAGAAATGGTTGAAAGTAGAACCTTCAAACTCCATCACTACATGGGATGATCTTGCAAAGAAGTTCCTCAACCGACTCTTTCCGTCTAGCAAGACTATAAGGCTACACAATTAAATTTTGATTTTTAAGTAGAAGCTAGACAAGAAATTATATCATGCTTGGAAGAGGTTCAAATCTCTTCTCAGAGATTATCCATATCAGTAATAGTCAAATGAGGTATTAGCTCAAACTTTTGTTGAAGCTCTTAACCATAACATAATTTTATTTTTAGATTCAACTATTGGTGGTCAAGCTTTAGAGAAAACTTATGATGAGCTTTATACTCTCCTAAATCAAATTTCATATGGTAATCCTAATTGACATGGTGATATTTCTAGAAGTACGATGCAACCCTGCAGGTATGATTGTGGTTGATAGGGTCACAACTTTGGCTGCTCAATTGTCGGCCTTGCACAACCAAATAATGACATTGTTCTGTAAGTTGGGTATGAACAAGCCTCAGAAACACATAAAAATAGTCCAACAGACCCTATCTTGATATAAAAATTTTTGTATTAATGGTCACTCTACAGACTCATATGAAGAAAATCCAAAGTCGGTAAATTCTGTGCGCAATGAACAGAAGGGTAATCTAAATTATGGTATAGCTTATAATCACAAGTAGAAGAGTCTGCCAACTATTTAGGGGCAATAATCAGGTTCAGACTCATCAATTTCAGGGGCAGCAAACATGGAGGCTAGTAATATTGAAGAAACTTTTAAAAAGATCCTAGCCAATCAAGACCAAATGGTTACAGAAATAAAAAATCAGCAACTTGCCCAGAAGAATTTAGAGACACATTTGGGACAGTTAGCTCAGGACCATATGCCAAACCTCAAGTGGCCTTGCCAAGTGTTATAGTAAATCTGAAGCAGGTAATAGAAATCACCTTAATAATTGGTAGATATCTCATTGACAGTCCTCCAAGGAAAAGTCGAGAGGTTCAGGCAGAGTTAGTTCCAAAGCAGACAGAGGGGACGTAACTTGCAACCAAAGATGCAGAAATTTTAGAGAAGTTTGAATACCCAAAAACTATGGAAGTTGATCAGGTATAAGAAAAACCACCACCACCATTCCCTCAAAGGCTTAAAAAGGAAAAAAGAGGATGCATATTTCAATAAGTTCTTTGACACATTCGGAGGACATCACACTAACCTCCCATTGTTAGATATTTTGTAGGGTATGCCTAAGTACGCCAAGTACTTAAAGGATGTGGTGTCACGACCCAATTTCTCAGGCCATGATGGTGCCTACTATAACCCGCCAGTAGGCAAGCCAACCCTGTAATCCAGAACTACTAGTAACGGACTACCAAGAGAATAAAGAAAAGAATGCGGAATAGATGTAATAAAATACTAACATACATAAGATAATTCCAAAACCTGTTGGAATTAGTACAAGAGCTTCTACACAAATGAGGTACTAAATGAATATACAGATACAATCATCTCTAAATATAAAGTAAAGACTAGTCTAGTACATAAGAGGGAGGAAAATAATACTCTAACTACCAAGAGCTCACCCTATGTATCCGAACCATAGCTGCTCGGCATGATGCATACCACAACAATGATAACTGTACTAAGATCTGTAGGTTGCAGAAGTGTAGTATGAGTACCAAACACATGGTACTCAGTAGGCAACTGGCAACTAAGCTCCAAATATAAATCAATTATATATAACATATAAATAGAAAGGTAAACTACACCCAAATATCCAACAATCTGCATAATAAAGCTAATAAGGTAAAACGGATAAGCTATTCAATTCATGAACAAGAAACTAACATAATAAGGCTAAGAAGGTATTAAGGATGAACTATCCTATTCTAGACATACTAAGGAACCTTAATATTATACCATATATCGCTGACTAATATAAGAGTAAAGGGCAAAAGAAGGATGTATAATAGTATACAAGGCCAAGTAATGAATATACAATCTAAATAAATGAAGGAAGAAAGGGATATACGGTCATACTCTATCTACTTATAAATAGATGTACATATATAAAAATTAGGATGACTCATGGTACAACCTAAGTCATCATACTAGCATATTTAGGCCTCATAATTATAGTGGAAGCTCGAGCTAAGATCATTAGAGTCTCTAATCCATATGTCTAGATATGAGCTAACTATCGAATGAAGAGATAGTAAAAAGGAAATTAGAATATCCTAACCAATGGATAATCATGCATATAAATATAACCGCAAAGTAAAAGAGCTAGAATCGTACCTTAAATGATAGTACCAACCCAAAAATCAACCTGTTAATTTCAACCTGTTATAAATTAACTATAATAGCAACGATAGTTCCAATCCAAGGTAACAATAACAACAGAGTAACCAGCTAATCCGGACCCATAATACCTAACTGAGCCTTTCAGGAACCCCCACCTCTATAGGCTCAAAAGGTTCAATCAACACTCAGTCAAACAACAGCCCAAGACCATACCTATGCAACCCCCATAAGGCTAATAGATACAAGCTCTGCATGATATACTTCAAGCAAAGCTTATACCTATACCTATGCAACCCCCATACAGCTAATAGATATAGGTGCATACTGCTGATAATCCACATGCATGAATAAATGAGAGGTGAATCCATAATATCTTAATTGTTGTATCATCGTCAATATAATAATCAATATCTAGACTCGAACTGATATATATATATATATATGTATATAACATTAACATTGTAATCAATATCATCAACATCATCAATCATTGGGCTTGCCTTAAACTTATATCATCAATACCATCATCAACATTGGGCTTGACCCAAAACACATATCATTAATACCATCATTAATCATCGTGCTTGACCCAAAACTCATATAATCAATACCATCATCAATTATTGGACTTGACTCAAAACTCATATCATCAATGCCAAAGATATATGGGTGTGTATATATATAAGTGCACGGCAAGATCTATGGCTAAAAAGTGTATATCATGTAAATTCATTTCCTCGAGTAATCTTTGATACTAAATAACCATAGGAGTATGTAAAGGGTCGAAATCACTCTTGATCGGAGTAAATAGTAGTAGTAAAATTGTCGATCTAAATCTACCTCGGTCAAATCTTTAAAACACTATTTTCAATCTCAATGCACATAAGTCATCCATTAAGATGATACAACTCCCTTTATGAAGTAATCCATTTTTAAGGTGAAAAGTAGGATTTAACCTTTTTTTTTAGGGAAAATGGTAGTAAAGTCATATTTTAGTTAAAATCATACCATTTATCATATTTAGTGATCATGAATATACCTAATCTATGCATGCCATCACCAATATTCAGAAAAGGAAATCGTTAGCATCAATATGTCAATAATCTATGAACACTCCTCTTACAAGAATGGAATACTTACCGGAACTGAACTATTCAATATCATGAACATGACTTTGGGCCTAATAATGTGTCCGAAATAACTATAATATCATAATCACGGCCTGAGTCCCTAATGTATATCCAACATAATCATAAGTTATATTTTTGTCCACTCCTAGAATCTTTATCAAGACTCACTTAGATAAGACATAACATTAAGCATATCCAAAATCTATATCAATATCCATGTCTATAAGCCACCTCATATTTATAAGGCATCTCATATTCATAAGGCATATTAGGGGTGTCAAATAGGTGGGTTGGGTTAGGATTAAAGATATTAAATGGGTTGAATTGGATATCGAGTCGTGTCATGACCCGCCCAAATTCAGTTTGGCTTGAAATGGGTTGGGTTAAAATAGGTAAAAATCGTGTTGGGTCTTGCATGCCCAATTTAACCCGCTTAGTCTAAAAAATATTAACATATTAATATTTACCACTTGTAAAAAAAAAAAAATTGAATGGATTTGAAAAGTTGGGAAGGTGGATAGGGAGTGGGGATGGGATAAAAAAAATAATTTTTTTAAAATAAAAATTTATTTTTTAGAAAGGGGTGTGGGGTAAGGGGTCGGGGGTAGGAGGGGTGGGTTTTAGGATGGGAGTTGAGGTAAAAAAAATATATAATTAATTTTTTCTAAAAAAAAATATTTTTTTCTTAAAAAAAAATTGGGAGTAGGTGGGGTGTAGGTGTGGATGTGGGGCGGTAAAGGTTAGTGAAAGGATGGGGATTGCGGTAAGAGATTTAAAAAAAATAACTTTAGTTTTTAAAAAAAAAAAATATGTTTGGGAGTGGGGGAGGAGGGGATACGTTGTATAAGGCAGGAGGGTGTGGGGGTGTAGGGAGTAGGGAGAGATGGGCGTTGGGGTAAGATTAATATTTTTGTTCAAAGAAATTTATTTATTAACTTTTAAAAATAAAAGATTTTTATAAAGTTCTTTTAAGAAATAAAAATATTTTTTATAAAAGGGGGAATGAGGATGAGGTGGGGAAAAGAAGAAAAATTATAAAGTGCTTTTAAGAAATAAAAATAATTTATTTAAGAAAGGCAGGGTGGGGTGGGTAAGTTGGCTTATGGTGGGGTTAGGGTAAGGTGCGAGTGAGCTGAGGTGGGTGATTTTGAGAGTGAATGGACACTTTGTCACTTTTTTTTATTTTCATTAAGAAAATATATTTTTACTGAACGGGTTGAAGTAGAGATTGATTGGTCTCATTTGAAACCAATTTGAAAATGGGCTGGGACTTAATGGTTTGAGATTTACCCAATAGTAGATTATCTTGAACCCAACCCATTAAGTTTTGGGCGGGTCAACTCAATTTGGGTTCATTTTGATACCCCTAAGGCATATCATATCTATGGGCCTCATCATATCTATGAGGCATATCATATCTAGGGGCCACATCATATCAGTGAGGAATATCATATCTATAGGCCACATCATTTCTACATCTATATCATTTAGCATGTTGACAGGCCATATCGTTAATTAAATCTGAAATCCATATCATGGCTACGAGCCATTAATCATAATTTGGGAAAACCATCACCATTCACCAAGCCACAAAGTAACCTTATACTAAAGGATCAATAGTCTCAACTATGTCTAACATATGTAAATAAGTCCACAAAGCGAACAAAAGTCTTGGCCTAAGGTGGGCCAGAGGAACCCACTTCTAATCCTTGAAATCCATACTTAGGTAATTTATACCTTAGACAAAGCTAAGGTATCTAAATTGACATCTAGGTGGTACATAATCCATAATTATCCCTAAGGTAGGAATTTCACCTAGGACATGAGCAACTTAGTCAACTTCGCCTAAATTATGGTTTCAAGATAGTTAGATAGTCCAAATAAGGCTAACCATACTAATCATGCTTCCAACACCTAAACCACATCCAAAATATAGCATAATACCATAATCATACAACGGATTATCTCAATCTATGAAGAAAATAATAGGATTTTATAAGTTTAGTAAGTATTTCACCTTACGGTTCAAATCACTTATCTAATCCCCAAAACTTTAATAATCAAGACTAAGTGACGGTGTTCAACCTATAATCAATCTTAAGATTCTCATTTACATGCAATATATAAAACACGTCATCTTGTAAAGAAGAGTAGACAGAAGGCTACCTCGAAGTCAAATTGCAAATCCTTGAAGCGTCTACAAAACATCTGTCTTCACTCCACGATCCCAAATCTTTTCCACGCTATCAAAATTGTAATCGACGTATCATTAGGAATAAAGTGAGGCCTATATTTTCATATAATGGTTCGGGTCAAATTTTGGGTCAAGAACGGGCCCGCGGGGCCTATAAATAGAATCCAAAATTGAACACATCATGAGGTCCCTTGAAGGACAAAGAAGTTGTGCTCAAAAGTTTAGCACAAATGGAACATAAGTCAGGTCTCAAATCAACCCTTAAAATTAGGAATTTAAAGCCCTAATTTTTATGAATTTGGATGAAAATCAAGAGAAAATCAATGGGAATTGACCAAAAAGGATTAGGCTAACTTACCTCATCTTATTTTGACGATTTCCCATTATTTTACCTTTCTTGAGCTCTCAATATGGCGTAAAATGGTGGAAAGTCTGTTGGAAAATTGGGCTGAAGAAGGGGATTAAATATGGGGTCGGGAGCCGCAATCACAACTCTGAAATTGCAATCGCGATCTGCAAGGTATAAAATGTATATTGAAATCGCAATTTATGCCTAATCGCAGTCGCGGTCGCGATCGTACCAGAAACCTGATGCACCAGCAAAGTCAAAAAGCTATTTTTGTCATGACCCAAACTAGGTCCTGTCCATGATGGGTATCTCAAGACCACCGTAGGCCGGAGACCGCCCCATAGACTAACCACCTGAGCACGATAAAATGATAGAGGAAGCAAAACCAAATAATAAGAATGATATATAAACCAATAGGAAGATTCTAAGAATCCAAAACAAATAAACAACCCACATTTTGTCCACAATAGCCTCTTAACCAGAATACCAAATCAGGTCGGGACATGCCCCCGACAGTGATAATAAAACTCTTTAATTCCCAAAATATGAAAGTAAACCTTATGAAATAGTAAATCTTTCTGGATGATGGAGGCCCACCACTTCACACCAACTCAATCGATATCATCTCCACCTAAGACTGCACACGAGTAATCAAAGAACTGTAGGACCCTACATCATTAAACAATATAGAATCCAGGGACGGTCAGTCGGATAAACACTGGCATGTAATATAGGAAAAGAGATAAAATAATGCCATGTCCAAAATAATTCAAAACTATATGCACACATTCATATATATATATATATATATCAAGATAGGGTACACGTGTCATGAACATGAGATTTGAAAACCATTAACCTAGACTATGCAGATCGATTCGTCCTAAGGGCATCCATGGGCTTAATGGGTTCAGCTCCCCCTGTTGAAAGGGCCTCGGTGCATGTTAGCTGCATGAACCAAGGATAGTTGAGGGAGGGCCAGAGACACCAAGGCTATAACCATCCCAAAAATATATATGTGTATGAATTATGAAAATAGTCATAAAGGCCCCCACACCGGCAAATATGGTTTTCGGTAATGGTCCCCCCGAGACCTTCACCTTTACAGCGAGATACACAACCCTTTTAAAGCACAAATTAAGACATTTGCACATAATCCCATCTATTAACCCAAGAGTCACTTATTAAGCCACTGACCATTGGTATCATCATACCAATTATACTTGCAAGCTATGTCCAATTATGCCATTCCAATCCTACTAAACCAATTTACTCCCAGGTTTCTTTTTAAAACCAAACCATGGCCACCAATGTTTATCAAATAAATTTTAATCCGTTTGTCCATTAATATTATGCAATAGTTTCAAAAGTGAGTTAAATCATGCAAATTCCATATTTAAAACCAAAGTTTATGAAGGTGGGTTGAGGATATTTCCATTATCAAGCCATACTCTAACAAGTTGGGGAAACCCATGTTACCCATTTTAAATTCCCATAACCATGCACCCATTCTATTCAAAAATCATAATTTAAAGAATGAATATCATATTCAATACATGGGGAAGTAATTCCAATAGTAAACTATCCAAAATCCTCAACCCAATTACAAACCCATCATCAAATTCACATGAACAATGATTAAACATATATTATTATGTAGAAGTCAAGTTAGGGAGGAGAGTCATGCCTGAAACACCAAGAAATTTGAGAGAAATCTGAAGTTGGAAGCTTGGATGATTAATCCTTTGAAAAACCCTAATTTCTCTTGCTTGGAAGTTTGAGATGAGAGGAGTAGCATATGATTTGATGATTGATGTTAAAAAGGGACCCTTAGATATTTCAAGGTCATGGGTAAAGTGTAAAGGAAAGAAAAGACCGAAATACCCTTAATGAAAACATGCAGGAAAATTGCTCCTAATTGTTACGGTTTAGGTGACGATTATGGTGACTGGTCATGAGTCGTTGCCTTGACTCGTGGCTTGAGTAGAAACTTTGGTCCATCTCACTGTTATGGTCATGAGTCCCTTGCCATGACACGTAAACTTACCTAATAACTTGTGAGTACTAGGTATTGATCAAGATAGTAAGTTAGGCACACTTTATTGGAGAGACTATAAGTCTCACCCTATGACTCATGACGAGTGAGAATGACTCAACACTTAACTCATTGCTTTGGCGGTGTTTAATTTTACTTTAGAAATTTCAGTGTCCAAAACCTGGGGTATTACATTCTCCCCCCTCCCCCAAGATCATTCATCCAAGAATGGGGAGTTAGGACACTCATTGGCACCAAAATAAGAAAGAATACACACACAACCCAAATTATAAATTTTAAATTCCATAAGGAGGATGAAAATCATACCTCAAGCATTTCCATCCAACACGGGGAACAAGAATGAATACTTGACCTTCATATCTTCCTCAGCTTCTAATGTAGCTTTTCCCAGATTTTGGCGCCTCCAAAGAACCTTCACTGAAGCCACATTCTTAGTTCTCAATCATCGGACTTGCCTTTCTAGTATCTCTACTGGGACTTCCTCATAAGATGAGAAATCTAAAATACCTACATCCTCCATAGGAATAATCAAAGAAGGATCACCTACACATATTTTTAACATCGACGCATGGAACACATAATGAATAAAAGTAAAACTCGTAGTCTACTCTAAATCATAAGAAACATTCCCAACTCTCCTCACAATTTGATATAGACCAACATAATGGTACTGAGCCTCCCCTTCTTTCCAAACTTTATCACTCCTTTTATAGGAAACCTTTCAAGAACATCCAATTGTTTACCTCAAACTCCAACTCACTTCGCCTCACATCTGCATAAAACTTTTGAAAAATTTGAGTAGTCTTAGGGCTTTCTCTAATCACCTTCAACTTATCCATGGCTTGATGAACCAAGTCAGGGTCAAACAACTTAGTCTCACCAACCTCAAACAACCAAATAGGTGACCTACACCTCCTACCATAAAGAGCCTTGAAAGGAGCCATATAAATACTTGAATGATAACTATTATTATATGCAAACTATATTAGAAGCAAGTTATCAACCCAACTACCTACAAAATCAATCACATAGGCCCTTAGAATATCCTCCAAAGTCTGAATAGTCCATTCCGCTTATCCATCCTTTTGAGGGTGGAAAGCGGTGCTAAGGTTCACCTTACTCCCCAAACCTTTCTAAAACAAATGCCAAAAGTGAGAAGGCATGTACCTAGGTCTGAAATTATGGACATAAGTGCTCCATGTAACCTAACAATATCATGAATAAACAACTTGGCATAATCCTCTCTCGAGTAGTTTGTCCTCACATGCATGAAGTGAGCAGACTTAATCATTCTATCCACAATAACGCAAATTGAGCCATATTGGTTTCAAGACCACAATAGACCTGTAATGAAATCCATAGTGATCATCTCCTAATTCCACATTTGCAACTCTATCTCTTGAGATATGCCACCAGGTATCAAGTGTTCTACCTTAACTTGTTGATAGATTATACACTTGGCAACAAAATTTGCCACGTCCTTCTTCATGTTGCTCCACCAATAGATTTTCTTCAAGTCATGGTATATGTTAGTTAAACCTGGATGAACTATATATTTGTACTCATGAGCCTCAGTCAAAATCCTTTCTTGTATCCCATCAACATCAGAAACACAATATCTGCCTTAATACCTCAGAATGCCCATCTCCCTAATCTCGAATGTCATAACCTTCTACTGACCCACATCTTCCTTAATCTACATAAGTATGGGATCCAAGGCCTTCTTATCATTCATCTCACCACCAAGAGATGATTTAACCACCTCTTCAACAATCATTCCTCCATCCTCGAAGTCCAAAAAAAAATCCCAAGTTCACCTTCTTGTGAATATCCTTCACCTACCTTTTCTTATCCTTATCAACATGGGATAAACTCCTCATAGATTACATGCTAAGAGCATCAACAACAATATTAGCTTTACTTAGATGGTAGTGAATACTCATGTGGTAATTTTTAACTAATTTGAGTCATCACCTCTTCTTGAGATTTAACTCCTTCGAGTGAACACATACTGCAAGCTCTTATGATCTGAATAAAATATCCACATGCACCCCATACAGATAATGGTTCCATATTTTCAATGCAAATACCACAGCTGCCAACTTTAAGTTGTGAGTTGGGTAATTCCTCTCATGAACCTTAAGCTGCCTAGATGCATAGTCCCACACGGGATGCATCACAATACACCACAAAGCCATCAGTACCCTTAGCAGGGTCAAAACTAGAGCAAAAGTCAACTTATCCTTCAAGTTTTCAAAACAACCCTCACAAAGCATCAGACCACAAGAACTTGACCCTCTTCTGAGTCAACTTCATCAACGGAGTAGCAATAGAAGAGAAACTCTCCACAAACCTCTTATAATACACGGCCAAGCCCAAGAAGCTCCTAATTTTGATTGGATTCATAGGTCTAGGCCACTTCTAAACTGCCTCAACTTTATGTGGATCTACCTTGATCCCTTCACTGGATACCACATGCCCTAAAAAGGTCACAGCCTTCTGCCAAAACTCACAAAGAAAATCTAGCATACAACTTCTGATCCTCAAGAGTCTGCAACACAATTCGTAGGTGATTGGCATGATCCTTCTCACTTTTAGAATACACCAATATATCATCAATGAAGACTATCACAAACAGATCCAGAAATGGCCTAAATACCCGGTTCATTAGATCCATAAAAGCATCTGGAGCATTAGTTAACCCAAATGACATAACCAAAAACTTATATTGGCCATACCAATTTTAGAAAGAAGTCTTGGGAATATCAACCTCTTAAATTTTCAACTGATAGTATCTCAAATGAAGATTAATCTTAGAGAAGAATCCAGAACTCTGAAGCTGGTTAAAAAAATCATCAATCCTTGGAAGGGGATACTTATTCTTTATTGTAACCTTATTCAACTGATGATAGTCCATACATATTTGAAGGGACCCATCCTTCTTACGCATGAAAAATACAAGGCCACCCCACGGGAAAACACTAGGATGAATGAAACCCTTATTAAGAAGATCCTTTAACTGCTCTTTTAACTCCTTTAATTTAGTTGAAGCCATTATAAAAGGAGGAATAGAAATAGGATGAGTATTCGATATAATATCAATACCAAAATCTGTTTACCTATTGGGAGGAATTCCAGGAAGATCATTGGGAAACACTTTAGGAAATTCACTAACCACAGAGATAGATTGCAAGGAGGGAATCTCCGAACTATAACCCTTAACCCGCATTAAAGGATACAGAGACCCTTTGGAAATTAACTTATGAGCTTTAAAATAGGAAATAAATCTCCCTTTAGGCACTAAAGAACTTCTCTCCCATTCAACTACTAGTTCATTAGGGAATTGGAAACTAACCTTTCAGGTCCTACATCTAGAGATGCATAGCATAAATGGATCTAATCCATCCCCAAGATCACATAAAAATCTACCATGTTAAGCTCTATCAGATCAATCAATGCCTACCTATGAAAGATAGATACCACATAACCCCTATATATATATTTCTAGCAATTATAGAATCACCCACCGAATTAGGAAGTGAAAAGGGGTCTGAAATACTTACAGGAGCAAAACCCAAAATGCAAAACCGCATAAGGGGTTACATAGGATAGGGTAGAACCTGGATCAAGCAAATAGAAAACATCATGAGAGAAAAGTTGTAATGTACCAGAATAACATAAGGAGATAACTTAGATTCCTAATGAGTAGATAGCGAATAGAGAATTCTAGCCAGTGTCGATAACAGAAGTGGTGTCCTTTGGTGTAGGAGCCGAAGAAGTGGTGATCGGGACATTATTATCTCTAGTGGATACCTTAGTTGTAGAAAAGTTCCTATGATATGTCCAGGCTGACTAGAATTGAAGCAAAGGTTCCTCCCCTTATCACAATAACCATGGTAAATCTGTCTACAAAATCTACAAGAAGGATAAGGTGGGATCAACTAAGATCCACTAGCCTAAGACTGGGCACCCTGAGCCTTAAGAACCACTGCTTGCCTAGAAATGATTACTATTAGAAAGCATCAACTAAGCTCCACTAGCCTAATACTAGGCACCCTATACCTTAAGGACCACTGCTTGCCTAGAAATGATAACTATTAGAAAACTTAGGATAAGGAGTACTAGTCAAAGAATATCAATTAGAATTTCCCCAAGTCTTCTTATTGGTACGCTGCCTGCCATCCCTCCCACTATTTTTCTACCCTGTACCCTGCTCTAAATATATGAACTTCTTATTTTACCTCTTTTTTATCTCTTTTTTTCATCATCTACATATTGTATATAAATCATAAGCCTAAAGATGTCCATATCACTATTCAATGCTGCAGCCTTACACTCCAATACCAAGTCATGAGACAACACAAAAACAAACATCCTCATCTTAGATCTCATGGTAAACACCAACTCTAGACATAACGAGACAACTGCTGAAATTTCAATGCATATTCTTTCACACTTATCTTACCTTGCTTCAAATTCACAAATTCCTTTGCCTTGGCTTGCCTCAACTTTTGAGGAAAGAAATGATCCAGGAAACCACCTAAAAACTCATCCCACATAGATGACTTAGCATCATAACCTCTCAGTTGTTCCCACTCCTCATACTACTTATAAGCTGCATCTTTTAGTTTATAAGTAGCAAACTATATGCCCTCCGAATCAATAGCATGCATCATTCTAAAAATCTTCTCCATATCATAAACAAATTCCTGAGGATATTTCTCAACCTTAGAGCCTATGAATGTTGGGAGATTTAACCTCATGAACTGGACAATCTCAGTGACCTCACAAGAATGAGCAATAGAACAAATATGATTAGGATGGCAAAACTAAGATGCCACCAATTGAGTAAGTAGATAAATGAACTGGTGAAACTTTACATTAAAGATATCTCCCTGAGGCATCTGGGCATGCGTACCATCATCTCGAAAAGCCAGAGGATGACTAGTAAGGACCGATGGAACACCACATAGAGAAATACAATCGGGAGCAGGGACCCTAGACCGGGTTTGTACTCCATAAATAGGATGAGTTCCCTCCACATTATCCTCAACAAAGTCTCTACAAACATCAGATCTTCAAGGAGGCATAATCTGAAATGTGAGAAAATCATGAGTTAGAGAGTTTTCAAGACACTAGACTCTATAGCCCTAACTACAACACAAGAAAGTGAGACATTGCAAAATGCCTTATATCCTTTCCCTTATAAGTGTGGCACGCTACACACCTATAAAATGGACTCTACTCGACACGTCTTTGTGGATACCAAAAGACACTGAACCTTTCTTTGAAACCAATCTTTTCATGACCCAAACTAGGTCCTGCCCATGATGGGTATCTGAAGCCCACCGTGGGTCAGAGACCACCCCTAGCTTAACCACCTAAGAAAAATAAAATAATAAAGGAAACAAAACTAAATAATAAGAATGATATATAAACCTTTAGGAAGGTTCCAAAAATCCAAAACAAATAACCAACCCACACTTTGTCAGTAATAGCCTCTAAAAAAATACCAAATTAGGTCAAACATGACCCCGACTATGACAATGAAACTCTTTATTTCCCAAAATATGAAAAGAAACCTAATGAAATGGTAAAGCTTTCTAGATGATAGAGGCTCACCACATCACAATAACTGAATCGATATCCACTCCACCTAAGACTGCACACGAGTAAACAAAGAACCCTAGCACCCTAAATCATAAAATAATATAGCAAGGCATTTACCAAAAGTATCATCATACCAATTATACTTGCAAGATAAGTCCAATATGGCATTACAATCCAATTAAACCAATTGACTCTGAAGTTCTATTTTAAAATGAAACCACGGTTGCCAAGGCCTTTCAAATCCATTTTAATTTGTTTGTCCATTAATATAATTCAATAGTTCCAAAAGTAGGTTAAATCATACAAATTCCACATTTAAAACCAAAGTTTATGAGGGTGAGTTGATAATATTTCCATTATCAAGCCAAAATCCAACAAGTTGGGGAAACCCATGCTCCCCATTTCAAATTCACATAAGCATGCACCCATTCAATTAAAAAAACATAATTTAAAGCATGAATATTATATTCAAAACATGAGGAAGCAATTCCAATAGTAAACAAACCAAAATCCTCAACCCAATTACAAATCCACCATCAAATTCACATGAACAATGATTAAACATATGCCCTTATATAAAAATACAGTTAGAAAGGAGAGACATACCTGAAACACCAAAGAAATTTGTGAGAAATCCAAAGTTGGAATCTTAGATTATTAATCCCTTGAAAACCCTAATTTCTCTTGCTTAGAAGTTTGTGATGAGGGGAGTAGGATTTGATTTAATGATTAATGTTAAAAAGGGGCCTTTATATATTTTAAGGTCATGGGCAATGTTTAAAGAAATGAAAAGACCAAAATACCCTTAATGAAAATGTGTATAAAAATAACTCCCAGCCTTTACGTGTCACACAACGACTCACGGTAACTTGTCATGAGTCATTTATTGGACTCATAGCTTGAGCATAAACTTTGGGCCATCTCACTATTATTGTCATGATTCCCTTACCACAACTCGTAACCTTACCTAATGACTTCTGAGGCCTAAGTCATTATCAAGACAGTAACCTAGGCATACTTCACTGGTGAGACCACGAGTCTCACCCTATAACTCATGACGAGTTATAATAACTCACCACTTGAGTCAGTTCTTGGGCTATTTTCAATTTCACTTTAGAAATTTTAGAGTCCAAAACCTGGGGTATTACTAGTTTTAACCATCGGAACTCATCCAAAACCCTATGAACATGATGCAAGAGTGAATTCTAATTTTAAACTATATCCTAATCCAATGGAATCATCAACACTTTCATCTGAAATTGTTTAGACTAAATGTGGGCCCCACACCTATAGTTCCATTTTTGACATAATTCGCCCAATAGCCCAAAATGAGTCTGAAAGCCTCGCAACCACACTAAGGGTTTAGGCTAGCCTAAAATCAATTTTCTGAAGATGATAGCACTATTGAAGTTCTTATCAGAGATCATCTATTAGTAGTTTTTTTCCGATACCAAATCCTAAACAACAAAAACTCTATAATAGGAAATGAGCCTAAAATCCTAACAAACTATCTAATCACCGACCGATAATTTTGGTAAGTTAAAAATAACCTCTAGTCACTGTGGGAAAGCTCTAAATTCTAGAAATGCACGTAAATTAAGAAAATCACCTAGAGGGTCATTACATGTGGTGACCAATAAGACGAAGCTGAAAGACATTTAGACAGTGGCACGTACTAAAGTGTAAAGTTCAGTTATGATGAGAAAGATGCTAAAAAAGTTGGAGGGTCCGTGGAGCATCATGTAATAGCCCTTTAGGTTATTTTCCATATTTTTGCTTATTTTTGTTGTTAGAGCTTCTCTATAGCTGCCCCAAGTCATTTATAACTTGCTAGGACTGACAGTTTGGTTACCAGGCAGTTCATTTGAGTTTTTAATCAAATTTCCTATTTAGAAGTCTTCGCTAGTTTCAAATGGCCATCGGGTAAAATTTCAGCCAAATAACCTCAAATGCGAATTCTAATTATACCAACATATCTATAATATTGATTTTAGGCTAGGTGGACCTTTGGTTTGGGTCTCGAGGAACCTACACCCATTTCAACCTATTAGTTAGAAAGTTAAGAAATTGAAAATTAGTTGTGGGACCTAAATTTTATTGAAACGACCTTAGATGGAAATTTTGATTGCACCATTGAGTCTAAATGTCAAATTTAGTGTGGTTACATAGTTTATTTGCATATAAGGGGTTCCATATAAATCCCGAGGGCTTGGTAGAGACTTGGGAATTTCCAAGCCTTAGTTGTATCTGATGTTTCTAATGCACTGCGATCGCGATGGCTTTGGTCGTAGTCACAACTCATTGAGCAGGGTAGCAAGTGTCGTAATCGTGATACTTTAAGCCACGAATGCGACTCCTTGACCATTTTTCTAGATTGATATAGTGATGGGGTAATATCATGATAGCGACTTCTGATCCTGATGCCATGTATAGTGATCACGAACCTCGGGTTGCAATAGAGAGATTCAAGAACTTGGAAAGGGTATAAATATATTTGTTTCCCAATTTTGCTCATTCTTTACCCATTCTCTTGAAACTAAAACCCTAAAAAAGGAGATAGCTTGGAATTGAGGATTGTGGGTAATTTGAAAGCTTAGCTTACATCTATTTTCGTGATTCCCCTTCAACTTGTGGTAAGATTTTACTCTTTTTATGATAGAAATTTCTATTTCTTGTTCAAAAATACTAAAACCTTAGATGCTTGATTTCAACCCCAAATTATATTGAATTTCATTTATTTTTAGGTTAATCCCTTGAGCATGTGGAAATGTTGAGTTGGTTTCGAAAACATGATTTTCCATAAAAAGGACCCACCTGGGATTTTGGATGATTTTTGGACCCGAAGCATAAAGGTAAAATAAGGGTATCATTATTCTTGTATTTATGAGTAGAATGTAATTTGTATAGCTTGGCATCTTGTGGAAGTTTCTCGAAAGGGAAAGGTGGTGATTTAGAAGATCTTTTGAGCTTTTTTGGCATCCAGGTAGGCTAGGTTTTACCTCTTGTTGGGTTGAGATAATTCTTAGTATGTTTGTGATATTACTTTTGATTTGGGATGTGTTTTAGGTGTTGGTGTGATAAATTGAAATACCTGGGATTAGTTGGATTATTTAGGCTATTTTGGATGTCGTTTTGAGCATGATTACCTAGTTAACTAATTACCTTAGGTGAATTTGACCTTGTTGGATTATTTTTGTGTAGGAAATACTTTAGTTACTAAACTAATGAGAAGATTTATGTGGTCACTTGAGTTTAGGATGAACTCACCCAAATTACCATACCTTAGGTGGAATGGACTTAGTTGCTCTATATTAGGTTGAATTGTTATCCTCGGGCTAGTTGTGTCTTGTTCAATAGCTAATAGTTGATTTATATACCTTATCCTGGTTTGGGGTAGACATTGCTTGGAAAATGATCTCGAGGATTTAGAAGTGGACTCTTCGACCCACCTTAGGACAAGACTTATGATAGTTATTGAAGACCTTTTGATACACTTGGTACATCAAGGGAGATGGTTATTTTGGTGATATTTAGATTTCTTTATATTTGTTGGTTATGATGGATGATGTTGAAAGTAATACTTAATGAGTATGCTATGAACGAGTTATTGATTTAACTTATGTTATTGATAAGCTATTGAATATGCTATTGTTTGGCTATGGATTGGGGTACCGAATATGCTATTAAATAAGACCTTGACTATAATATTCACTAAGCCATAAATTATGTTCTTGATTGATCCAACAAATGAGCTATTAACTATGCTAGTGACCATGCTTATCGGTATATTAGTATTTATGCTATTGTTCGTGCTAGAGGCCATGCTTAATGACCACATTAGCGATTAAGTTATTGATTATGCTATGAATAAGCTATAGATTATGCCATGGATTACCTATTAATTAAGAAAATGATAATCTATCTATTGTTCTATTAATAAGCCCTTAATTAGGCTATTGATAAGTTATTGCCTACGTTTTGATAATGCACATTGATTATGTTATTGATCATATTTATTGACTATATTGGCGAATATGTTATGGATTATGCTAAAGAGCATGCTTATTCATTACATTAATGATCATGATATTGGTTATTCTAGAACGCACAATTTCAATTATGATTATCTATCATGTTAATATATTGTGTTCATGATTTGCTATTAAGCACGTTATTGATTATGCTATTGGCCATATTGATGATGATATTGATTCTATATGCTTGGAAGGCCGGAGGATGATTCTAATGATATACATATATGTCCGGTAAGGCCGTAGGATGATTATGATGATTACATATTCCTAAAAGGCCAGAGGATAATTATGATGATTACATACGCCGGACAAGGCCAGAGTATAATTATGATGATATACAAATATGCTCGACAAGACTGGAGGATGATTATGATGATATACATATATTACCAAAAAGGTTGTAGGATAATTATGATGATATATACCTTCCCGTCAAAATCGAAAGATGATTGTGATGTATTTATGAGGATATTATTGAATACCCATACCGGTTCGAGTCCGTCTATATGTATTCTACTTGATGATATAATTATTATGTTATGATGACATTGGGCCATGAGATTGACAACCAATCTAAGTCGAAAATGAGGAAATGATTATAATATGGTATGATATAAATAGATTCTAGTGAAATAATGATTAGTTGTTAAATATTGGTTAATTATAAATAGTAACCAGTTGATAAGTGATGATTAGCCTCTATATGAAGATTAGTTAACAAGTAATGTTTGGTTGATAAAGGATGATTCATTGATACATGAGAATTAGTTGTTACATGATGGTTAGTTGATAAGTGTTGATTAATTGTAAAATGATGAATATGGAAACTTGATGGTTATAGTGTGGCATGACTTGGATGAATTCCAATTGTATTATGAAGTTGATAAATGATAGTGGTTTGTTACTCTATCTTGTTTGTACCTTCCAGGCTTATGGGGGCTTGTGATGGGTTATTTACTTTTCTGCACTAATTGGCATATGGGAGCCAATTTTGTAGTTATGACTGCTTGTGTTGATCTTTTATGTTACCTTATGCTATTATTCCAATTTATTTACTAGTTTATGCACAGTGATGTTGGAGTTACTTCAAGTTTTTCTATAACTTGACTTAGTTATGTTATCTTACATATTATCATTTTTATATCATGATTTAGCTCAGTCGATTGATGATGCCTACTGAGTACCTGTGGCTTTTGTACTCATACTACACTTCTGTACCTTTATGGTGCAGCTCCGAGTACTAGTTGCCACCGTTGATTGACATTCATGTTGTGTTGATATTCAGAGATAGGGTGAGCTCTTAGAGTTGGAGTCACCTGTTTCCTTCTATCTTTCTAAGTTCAGCCTTTTGTTTCGAGACAGATGTTGTTGACTATTTTAGATTCTTGGGTTATATTATTATTACTAGATGCACTTATACTAGCTCAACTAGTTCGTGGAATGGTATCTATAGTGAGGCTAATCTTTCAACCAAACCTCAAAATTATCACCTATGGATCCTTTCGGATACCTCATAGATGTGGCAAGTAAAATCACTTAATACCTTAATTAGGCATCCCTATTTCTAGGAAGAATCCCAAAATCTAGCTAATTCTCAACTCAGCCTTATTTCTCAGATGATGAAAAAAGCATAAGCTAAGTCTATCTATTGTTCACTAATGCCTTGTCACCCATAACCCTCTTTCAAGGATGATATAGGATCCAAAAGTTCACTAACATCCCTTTTTCAAGGATGATGTGAGCTTTTGATAATTTGGGGGTTTCACCCATAAATCCATTTTGGGAATTTGGAATCCCAACTCAATCAAGCAAGCATTAGAAAAATCTATCATCAACAACTAAGAATCTACACTAATACATCACAACCCATACATATTTGCATCCTATTTCAACATAATCCCAAGATAAGAAAATTTCGCTACTCATGAAATTAGGAAGAAGAAATATACCAAAAGGATCATTCAATGCATCCATGGAGATTGAAAGTAAGAAGATTTTTCAATTTCACTAAATTCAAACACAAGAGTTTCCCTAAATTAGTAGAGTTACAAAATCTCCCAATTGAATTTTTCAAAGTCTAGAATACCAAATAAGAAAGGGTTTTTTCTTTATATAGGATATTGGGTCAGCCATAAAAAATTACACCACTGCCCCTGGGCATAAACCCACTAATCCGCGATCGCTACAGCTTGTTCACGATCATGGCTACCACGAATGCTATAAAATCACCGTGATCGCAGGCATTTGACCAAACTTGACTGGCCACTATCGCGGCCCTTAGACCGTGATCGCGGTAACTGAGACCAGTTCCTGCTCATGGTCTTCTAACTCTTGCACTTTTTGATTCATTCAAATCATAGTAGTGTGCAAGAATTTTCGACATAAATGAGCGGGAAATTCACCACTCATCAACACCCCTTAATTAAACCCTTGTCCTCAAGCAACACTACCTCTTACTCAATGAGACAATGCAAATTTAAGCCCATTTATACAACAAAATAATCACAATGACTTCAAACTTGATTAACACCACAAAGAGCTCTTAACATGGGAAAATCTATTCTCAGGACTCCCCCAATATGAAACACAATATCAAAGATGCAATGTACTTTAATGAAAAATAATACAACTTTCACCAACTCTCTAGAGATGACTCCCTGCCGATAGCAACTCAACTAGACTCTTTTGCCTCCTTTTTCGGAGAATGACAATTTCACCCACCTCAATTCGCTTACATGCCGCCTCACAAGAAATAAATCACACAAACCAATTTATCAAATATGTAACAAGGGATTTAAGTGCAAACACTCACTCTCACAAAGACTCCTTCAATGCTAACAACTACCATACCATATGCTTGCCCTTATTTTCAATTACCACTACAATGAATACACTTGGTTGGAGATCTCGAAGGATTTTTTAAGCTTGTAACATAGGTTCGGGGAAAGAGTGTGATATCATTTAGGGAAAACATGACTACACCCTCCTTGAATATCTACATCACCTATTTTAACCCAACTTTGGACCATGGACCACTTCATTTGTTTCAAAAATTCTCACATGCCTATCTTGGCTAAGTTGTTTTACCTAATTCTTTGCAAGCATTTTCTTTTCAACTAATTCTTTTGCTATCTCATGCTATTCCTTCATTTGATGAGTCCTTTCTTTTTCACTTATTCACTTATTCACTCTTTTTTCTTTGCTAAGCATCATAGGCATCCACTTACATTATCATGGTCCAAGGTCTTCCCTTCCAAATTTACCACCCCAACTTAAGTATTTGGCCTCAATTTATATTTTCTGAGTTCAAGGAGGGTAAGATTCAAAAGAGGGAAAACTTTGAATGGTTCAAGGCATGCAATGTAATTGCCAAAGAAAGGCTTGAAGGCTCAAAATTTATAACTAAGGATACTATTCTATGTATGGGTAGACTATTTATGCTAAAGTGGGTTCCTACTTCCACAAAGAAGGCCTAAAATCATTTCACAAACCAAGTACAATCACAATTATCCTTGAGAGACTAACAGAGCAAGTTCTAGATGGTACAAGTATACATGAGAGTTAAGCAATTACGCTCATCCTACAATGGCATGCAAACTTTTTAATAAGGCTCAATTGTACTTCCTACTCGAGACAAAGAGGAGTATTTGCCAATTTCTATAAGCTAAAAACTTTGGAGTCAAGAAAAGAGGAAAAGTATTGTTACAAAATGGTTCATGCCCTTGGTTTTCAAAAAATTTTGGACAGAAGGGGGTGTTTGCTTTGCATTTGGACCGTGCATAATTTGTTATTTATGACACCAAACCAAGCCGTCATCTCACATTTTGGATTTTATATGGGCAAACTATATGAATACTCAGACTTCACCACTAGTTTAACTACGATCCCAAATCCAAAATGTCACAGGTACTTAGATTTTCATTGCATTTATAGCTCCAATGCTGCGGGTACTTAGACTTTCTCTGCATTCATGGATCAAAACACTATCACAACGATTGTCCCTTAAGAATGTTGTTACTTAAACTATCATAGGGAAAGGCTCATCTAATATCATCATAAACAAGATCAAGATGAAAAACTAACAATATGACACAAATAACTAATCCATGAAATGTGGGCACCATTAGAGTGCCCAAATATTACAATCCATAAAATAAAAATCATCCAAAATAACATAATAACATACAGAAATATCTTGATAATACAGGCTAAATAAATAAATGCTGAGATAGGTACCCCCAACAAAAAATCTTGTGGTGACCTCACTGCATAATCAATAAACCATAAAGATAAAAAAAAAGGGTGTTCCCTATAACCGCATCAAGAGTTATCGTCTCCTTTAGACTCTGTATCATCTCTGGCATTATCAGAATTGGACCATTCAGACGGGGTCTTATCATCACTATCACTGTCAACTCTTGTAACAACCTGAAATCATCTCTCGGGATGTGACGCGGTGCTTAAGTCTACAAGTAACCCCAAGCTAACCCTTAGAGCCGGTTTCTACCAATAACACTTAATTCAAGATAAAATAGACTTATCACTCGCATAGTCATATCACGTGAAAGGAAATACGGGAAAAATACTTAGTCCATATGACCACAATACAGAAAAACCTCAATAAAACCACAATACCGAACCCTCGACACATCACAAGTATGATACTAGTCTGACAAAACCTTTACGAATCAAAAACTAGAGAGCCGTTGGGATAGGTCCCCAACTGACTCGAAATGAACTGAAGATAAAACATAGTCTCTCAAATACAAAAAATATCTGAAAATTGGTCCTCGAACCATGAAGACTCACCACTATAGAAAACATAGGCAAGGTACTCAAAGAATCACGGATGAGGCTGGGACTGAGCACCTGAACCTACATTATAAGATAATGTAGCACATAGACATATATGTGAATCAGTACTTTGGAATGTACTGAGTATGTGGGGGTGAATGCATATGTATAAAAATAGTACCGATATTCTTAAATCAAATTATGTATGCAAAATGAGACGACTCATTTGGCTTGAACAAGTATAAAATATAAAGCTCATAAATCATGTAGAATGAGGCATGCAAAACAAATCTCGTGAGTTATCGCTCTTTAACCTTGAAAATCAAAAATCTTCTCTTATTCTCAATACCCAAAGGCTAAGAGACTTTGAACAATACTTTCAACTCATGCATGTCTCATGGAGAGTAAAACCTCTTTAATGCTCAACATTTCATAATTATTTAGAACTCATATACTTGGAATTCGGAATCATATGACTTGGAAACATATTTGAAGGCATTTCATTCACCTTAGGAAAATATCTCATTTCAAGATTTAGGAAAATTATTCTATCTCAAATGGAAAAGTATTATAGCTCAAGGAAATAACTTATCTCAAAGCTTTATGAAAAGTACTATATCAAGGGAAGATACTTTCATTTAGGGAAATAACCCACCTCAAGGAAGCACTTTAATTAGGGAACAACTTTGCAATTCCACCATTTAGGAAAATAACTCATAGAAATGGAAAATAAGTATCAAATTTCGATGTTTAAAAGGGCAAAGGGGGTTCACGTAACCGACATAAACCATGTGAGCTACATGGAGTCCAATATTTTGTCCTTCTAAGGAGGAGACCCCACGTTTGGGAGGAGCGTCATACTCTTTCCAGGGAGTATAAGCTAGGTCTAGTGATCTCTAAACAAAACTCGGCCTCGGGCCCAATCATAATCATCATAAACTCGGCCTTAGGCCCAACCTACGGTGGCACGTAGTTTTGGGGTAAGAAACCGTAGTGACTTACCCGCTCGGTGCTAAGTACTACTCCCTTTAGATTATCTGCGCTCATCTCATAAAAATCCACTTTTAGAATAATCTCATGGTTCACCACAAACACAATAATCAAATCGATAATCTCATTTAATGAAGTGTATTTCAAAGCTTTCGGACCATTAGGTCAATTTATTTCTCAATCATCTCAAAATACTCAAATCATGGATGCTTATAGTACAAAAGTTTATAATTTCACAAGTCTCAAATAGGGCTTACCAACCCATAGTTTAATCTCAAGTTAAAGCACATCAAAAGCATAATATATAGCATATAGATTCATAAATCATGTAGAAATCTGGAAATTTCAGCAATTTATCTCAAAATCTCAATATAGTCATATGCTTCAATGTCTCAACATTGCAAATATTAGATTCTCAAGGAGAAAAATCATGGGGTTTATACCCAGCTGTAAACACTCAAGAAAACAAGTAGAAATCATGCCATTTAACTCTCAATTTATGGAAAATATCAAGGTAATGCATTCCATAATAATGGGTGAAAAACCCCAATTCAAATTCATGTAAAAACTCCATAGATTTATGCAAAATCATGATGTAAATAAGCTTTTTGGGCACAAGGGTGAAAGGGTTACCCTTGTTCAAAACCCCACATACCTTGAATTAGAAGCTTTGGATGAACTTTCACTTTTGGAACTCTATTCGTACTCTTGAATGAGGGTTCTTGAGGCCCTTGACTTGGGAACTTTGAATCTTGACTCAATTAAGAAAATCCATAGTGGATTCTTGAGATCCTTGGAAGAGGTTTTGGATACTTAGGGTTTTTTTATGAGAGAAAACTTGAGAAAAAACTTATAGGATGCTTGTAATTGGCTTTGATTTGGTGTTTGCACGGTTTTATAGGTTTGGAAAAAGTCCAAAATTCCCCTTTTAACATTTGTACAAAGATGGAAAAATTGAACTGAGAACCCGATTTAAGGGTTCACCGCGATGTGCCACTTATCGCGATGGCTCACTAGAAATTGACAATTGGCAATATGGGAGTCACCGCGATGCGGAGCCATCATATTTTCCCACTGGTTGGGACTTGGAACCTTATAACGATACGCTAGTATTGCAGAGTTTCACTAGAATTTGATAATTGTCAAATCGACCCTCTCCGCAATGTGCCAAGCACTAAAATGACACAGTTTTACGACTAGGTCTTAAATTAGCCATAACTTCTTATCCGGGTATCAGATTTGGGAGAATCTTATATCGATGGAAAACTTATCAAAATTCCCACGTGATAAAAAGTCAAAATTAGGGAAATTCTATATGGTTAACATGATACTCACTTAGGAGTCACTCATACATCTTTTAGGACCGGAATTATGCTTCATTCGACACGCTCTAAGGCTCAAACTACAAGGGAACTTTGCGGGGTATTACAACTCTGGGTTTGAGAGATATATAATGATAAGGTTAGCATAGAATACCTTTACCCATTACTCATTTTCACAGCAAATATTTGAGGCAGAACACTTCCACCTAGTGGCTATAAGTCGTCATGGAATGCCAAAATCTTTTCCAGTACCTTATCAAGACATACACCCCTCTCCTGTAGAAGCTTTATCTTTGGAAGATCACCGTAGTACAAAGTTTAGAATTCAGTAACCATGAAATAGACTTGGTCATAATCTCCCATAATGTAAACCTAGAATACTTGAGAACAACACAACAACACTCATCATTAATATTTTCATGAAAAATCTATTCTATGTTGTCCAATTAAGCTCATGGTATGGAGTCTTGATAAGATTTAGGCATGAAATGGCCAAGCAAAAATTTTGGTTCAGGATAAAAATTAGACTCAGATGCCATAATTGTGGGACACTATAATTCGATCGCAATTTAGAGACCACGATCACGGTGGATGAGGTCAGGTTGATCAAAATTCCACAAGACTCAAAATAACAAATTTCAATTCCAATTTATGTTCCAAAAAAAAATTAACATAATGAACATTGAACAAGATTCCTTTGTACTCGATTATGCCCATAGAACGTGGAAAGAATAGCTATGAATTCATTTAGGAATTTGATTGAACACTTGGTATGCACAACCTAACTCTTTAAAATTAAACACAATTTGGGAACTCAAGACTTCTCCAAATGTGTGCACACCACTTTTGATAGTGAACCATACCACAAAAGAACAAATAAGCAACAATATAGCAATGAAAGCATACCTTTTAGTCCCTCCCTATTTTTTGCATTCTAAGGGATATACAAAAGAAATTAAAGTGAGAATTCAAAGCGCATACTTGATTAAGGATGCAAAATAGATGCTACAATGCTTTTGGCAGCTCAAAACACGACCAATAGTGGGTGCAATTTGAGAGAAAATTTGAAAAGGGGGTTTGGGGGAATGGGCTAGCAGACTGGTTTTCAACCAATCTTAACCGCAATTATGGTCCATATTCTGCATCCAAAGATATGCGGCCACCGCAATCACGGTGGCACAGGTCTATGATTGCAGTAACTGAGGCTATTTTTTGGTCCTTTAATTTTTCCTACTCAGTCCACTACACAAAAATTCCACATTTTTCCCTGTTCAACCTTATTCAAACATCCCATAATGCCATAAATGCATGGATTAATCACAAGAAAAATTAAAATCTACTCTACTAAATAAAAACCAAAGGATACGAGCCATTTTTATGGTATTTATGGGTTACCTCCCACATAGCACCTTATTCATCTTTGTGGCACGACGCCATTCATCTTTTCAAGTTGGATCCTCAAGGGAACCATAATTCACCTCTGTGTCCTCAACATCAATGATGGACACTACTTGCAACTCCATGGGTTGATTCTCAATTTTACACACCCAAAAGGACACTTCATGATTATTGACCCGAAATCTCATTTCTCCTAGATCTATATCCATAATAGCTCTTTTGATTGCAAAGAAAGGTCAGCCACGGATTATAAGTACCTCTTGGTTGATCTCTCAAGCAAGCACCACAAAGTCTGCACGAAAGATGAAGCAGTCCACCTTTACTAAAACATCAAACAAGACCCCAATCGGTCTCTGGATAGACTGATCCACCATCAATAGCCTCATTGTTGTTGGAGTAGGAGTGCCCAACCCGAGTTTTTGATAGATTGCATAGGGCGTGAGATTGATGCTTTCACCAAGGTCACACAAGGCGTTTTCAAACTTGTGGGTCCCTATGGTGAAAGGGATTGTAAAAACCTCGAGATTCTCTTTCTTCTCTGCTATAGTGCTAGTCATTATAGCGCTACACCCATGAGTAATTTCTATGGCTTCACCATCAACAAGATGTTTTATTTACATGAACTTCTTCATAAGCTTAGTGTATCCTGGAATCTCTTGAATTACCTCTAGCGATGGGATATTAATTGAAAGGTTGCTAAGCTTAGAAAGGAACGTCTTGAACTTAGAATTGTCATCCTTTTTTTTTAGTCTTTGAAGGGATAGGGAATGAACCTTTATGGTAGTCAACGGATCATTTTGCACTTCATCATTCTCAACTACTTTCAGATCTCTTTTTTCATAATCCACTTCTTCACTTAGAATCATTCTTTTTCATTCCCTTTTTAAGACTTAGGAGCCTCATCATTGAATCATTTACAAGATTTTTTTCATATTTATTTGATCAACATTAGTCTCATTTTCAATATCCAACACAAGATCCGAGGGTTTTACCTCTCCTAGTGATAATGGCCAACACTTGGACATTATTTTTTGAATTCACAATGGTGTCACTAGGAAGACCTTCTTTTTGTCTAGCATTAAGTTGAGTAGAGACTTTCTTGATTTCAGTCTCCAATTGCTTGATCGAGGAAGAATTTGAGACCATGGTTTAGTTGATTTGTGAAAAATTGACTTTCAATTCGTGGAACATCTTATCCATTCCCTCCACTCTCATCAAAATCATTGCTAACACATCCTCGATCTTGAATTTTTTAGGATCAGTGAAGTTGGATTCTTTACCTTTTTCTTAGTCATGGGGAGACATATATTGGTCATATTTCTTTTCCTTGTCTATCCAATCTCAATCTCTATCGTGATCATACCAATCTCGCTCTCTTTCGGGATCCGTCTAACATTGGTTCCCACCTTGCCTTTGATAGGCTGGGTAGGAACCCACCAAATTGTTAGCCAACTACCAAATCTCTTAATCAGGCATCTTGGACTCTTCTTTATCATATCCTTTAGATGACACAACATTCACCATTTTTGTGGGCGTACCCATTACACACTTAGTAAGCAACTCTAATTGTGTCATCATTTTTTCCATGTTCTTCTCTTCTCTTCATCTCTTTTTCTTTGCTCTTTATCAACATAAGAGGTGTTAGAAGACCCTTTAGATACCTTGATGTCTTGGGTATGCCATCCCCAATTTTTCTTTGTGACTTCCTCAAGCAAGTTTGTAGCCACATTATTAGACAACTTCATAAGTGATCCCTCGGCCGCATTATACACCATGGTTTTGTTTAGTTGATCCAAATACTGGTGGAAGATTTGGATAACCATATTTTCTGGGACCTCGTGGTTGTTATATTACATGAGCTTCTATTAAATCTCTCCCACACCTCTTATAGAGTCTCTCCATTTAATTAACAAAAGTTTATGATTTTATCATGCAATTGCAACATCTTGGATGGTGGGAAGTATCAGTCTAAGAATACCATGGTAAGTTCATCCCACAAAGTAATTGACCCAACCATAAGATATTGAAGCCTCAATACTTCCTCACCCATTAGAGAAAATGAAAAGACGCGCAACCTTATGGTCTCTTGTGAGATGTAGGCAATGTCGAAAGGGGCGCAAACTTTTATTAAATTCTTCAAGTGTAAGTTGAGGTTCTCATGAGATTTCCCCCGAATATACCCTTTATTTGAAGCATATGCAACATAACACTCGTGATATAGAATACCCTATTCCCTTAATTAGGTGGGATACGGATGGCACTCGCACATCCAAGTCACAGAGTTTTTGTACTCATATTACACTTTTGTACCTTTTTGGTGTAGATATGAGTACTAGTTACCACTATTGATCGATGTTCATGTTGTGTTAATATTCAGAGATAGGGTGAAATCTTAGAGTCGGAGTCACTTATTTCCTTCTATCTTTCTATGTTCAGTCTTTTCTTTTGAGACAGATGTTGTTAACTATTCTAGATACTTGGGTTGTATTATTATTACTATATACTCTTTTAATGGTTCAACTAGGTATTGGGGTGGTATCTAATATTTCAACAAAACCTCAATATTATCACCCATGGATCCTTTCGGATACCTCATAGATATGGAAAGTAAAATCACCTAATACCTTAATTGGGCATCCCTATTTCTAGGAAGATGCCTAAGATCTAGCTAATTCTCAACTCACCCTTATTTTTATGATGATGAAAAGAGCATAAGCTAAGACTATCTATTGTTCAATAATGTCATGTCACCCTTATACCTCTTTTAAGGATGATATAGGATCCAAAAGTTTACTCACATCCCCCTTTCAAGAATTATATGAGCTTTTGAGAATTTGGAGTTTTCACCCACAAATCCATTTTGGGAATTTGGGGTTTTCACCCTCAATCCCAAATCAATCAAGCAAGCATTAGTAAAACCCATCATCAACAACTAACAATCTACACTAATATATCACAACCCATACATATTTGCACCCTACTTTAACATAATCCCAAGATAAGAAAATTTAGATACTCATGAAATTAGGAAGAAAAAATATACCAAAAGGATCATTCAATGCATCCATGGAGATTGAAAGTAAGAAGATTCTTCAATTTAACTTTAATTTCACTAAATTCAAATTTGAAATTAAAACACTAGAGTTTCCCCAAATTAGTAGAGTTACAGAATCACCCAATAATTTTTCAAAGTCTAGAATACCAAATAAGAAAGGGTTTTTGCTTTATGTAGGATTTTGATTCAGCCACAAAAAATTACCCAATTACCCCTGGGCATAAACCCCTAAGCCGCGATCATTGCAACTTGTCCGCAATTGTGGCTACCGCGATCACTATAAGATCACCGCAATCATGGGCATTTGACCAAAATTTACTAGCTGTGATCACGACCCTCAGATCGCGATCGTGGTAACTTAGACTAGTTCCTACTCAGGATCTTCCAACTCTTATACTTCTCTTCCCTTTTTGATCTCTTTTAAGCTCAATTCAATATATTTCCTTTTCATCACTTGTATACCTGTAAAATATGGCAACTAGTGTATTTAACTAACAAAGTTGTCTCTTTAATACCTTCAAATCATATTAGTGTGCAAGAATTTTGGATGTAAATGAGTGGTAAACTCACCACTCATTAACTATCTTATCTATTTCAAATACTATGCTTATTTATAAGTTGCGTTGTTGATTTTCTCCTATGTTGGGAATTTTTCACCATGATAACCCATTGTGTTTAACTCTAGTTTATGGTTTGTCTTATCTACTGGTGGGATAGTGTAGGTGACATCATGACTCATTAATCAGGTTAAGACACTTCACCCTCTCCATACAAATAGGTGATAGCAATGTGGTGCATGTCTTGAGTGACATAGGGTGATCATGAACTTGATATTCCTATCTATTTTCAATGATCTTGGATTGAGGAAGCTGAGTCCATGCTCTGTGGTGCTCTAAATATCAGATAGAACCAAAGTGTAGCCCAAAACAATCATTGAGGACGTGCTTATTAAGGTTGGTAAGTTTATTATTCCTACTTATTTTATTATTTCTGGGGACATTCATTCTTAGAGTCGGAAGAAGACTGATTGATCTTACTATAAGTCTGGATGATGAAGAGGTAGCCTTCAAAGTATACAAACCACTCAATCAAGCTTCACATTATAAGGATTTATGCAAGATCATAGCATGAAAGTTGAAATGTGTGGGCTGGTGGAGTAAAAGTCTCTAATGACCTATTTGGACTATCTCATAGAGTAGCCCAACCTAAAAATAAAGCCTAATGTTTGAAAACTTGAGAAATAGCCTGAAAAGGCTTTTATTGAAAAATATGCATACCTTGAGAGTAAGAACTCAAGAGGCCAGAAAAGAGTAAGAAGATGGAATTCAAGTAGGAGAATGAGAATAAAAGAATATAAATAAAGAGTAGTGATGTGGGTCGTGCCGCAACACTAAATTGAACGATGCTTAGGAGACAACCCAAGTTAAGGTAGGTACTTTTTTCTTAGTTATACTTTAGTACCATGATTTTTTTTGTTTTTTAAGTCGCAGGTTGACGAGAAGTCTGAGTACTGGAGATCTAAGTTAAGGATCATGTCAAAGACTGGGTGTGGGGACCACCGGACCTCATTGATGACTAAAGATTTTGCTAGCTAGGCCTACAGTCCTCAAGGAGTAATTATATCCTTACTTTGAATTATACTTTGGGGATGAAGTATGTTTTTAAGTGTGGGGTAGGAAATCTTCCCACGATTTAAGGTGAATTACTGCAATAGGATTTGTTTTTATTTATCTTTCTAGTTTTTTACTAAATTTAAAAAAAATTCAAGAATATTTTCTCTTTGTTTGTTAGTCTTATTGGTGTTAGTCTAATAGGGGAACACTTCACTAACCCTTTAGTTTTTCTTTATGGTTCTCTTTTGAGGGGGGCCCTTTGAACCTAGTATCCCTTTTTCATTCATAGGAGTTAATTTTAAATTTTTATAGTCATAATAAGTGAAATGTTCTTATTGGTTGCTCTGTATGAGCACCTGATGCAAGTATTCTTAAATGTGAAAGCATGTTGGTTGTGTTGAATGACTGTTTCAAAAACTCCTAGGCTCATGTCTATAACTCTTGTGTGATGTTGGCTTAATCTTGTATTAATGCTATTGCTTATTTTAGAGTCTATATGATCCTACTTGATTTGATCATGTGTCATATGTGATGTAAGGCTTTGTGTTATTCATTAGTGTATAGTGATGTCTATAACTTGAATGGTATGTGTGCAAAGTGAATAAATAATGTTGGGATAAGGAGATGATATAGGCATTTCTTTGATAGCCATGTTTCATACCCTCATTTGTATACCTTTTTTGCATTATTTTAGTTATCCCCATTTAGCTTTTAGACAATTTTTTGGTAGCCTCATATGTAGCCTAATCTCTTTCTTTTAATTGACTACAGTTTGATCCAAAGCTCCTAAGCACTTTAGTTGAAAAATTATGAGGTTAAGGAGTATAAAAATTAAGAAGGAAAAAGGTGAAAAGTGAAGCCCGAAAAATAATTGTCATTGGTGTGAAAAAGTCTATGTATTGTAGTTGGGAGAGGAGTAATGCAAAGAAAAAAATTGATCATGATTTTATTAAGAATACTCCCTCCTTGATATATGTGAATTATCTTAAAGATATGGGAAAAATAAAAGAGTGTGGGAAGATAAAACTGGTGAGAACTTAGTAGATTAGAAAGGAATTGAATGACAAGAGTGATATATTAAAGCACCTAAGGAGAATAGTCACTATCCAGAATAGTTCCTACCCATCCCTTATCCTACATTACAACCAGTTCAGTCCTATTTGATCTTTATCCTTGATGTTCTGATATTAGTAAAGTGCTACACTAAGGGAAAGTCTATGGTTCATCTTATGTGGCAGGTAAATTATTTGTGAGAGTGAGCGAAATTTGATTTTTATACCCTTTCTTTTGAATTGCATCTCTATGAGTGATTAGGGGTAACTCTCTCTATGGTGTGAGCGCATATTTAATGATAGTTAGATGAATTGTATGATCTCTTTATTGAGTTATATGTATGAGATTTCTAACTTGGTTGAGTCAATTCTTGAGGCTAGAGTGTTTTGAAGTAGTGTTCACAAGTTTTCAAATATAGATGACAAGCTTCGTGTGGAACTTGTTATTCATGTAGTAGTCGTAGCTTTAGCTTGAGTGTCTTAATTATTGTATTAGTGATATTGGATTCCTAATAGGGTATTTAATGTGAAGGGTTTTTCGAGGATGAACAAAACTTTAATTGTGGGGTGATGATCTTAGGTGGATTTATGTAACTAAGTGTCATTTTCTATGCTTGTTTAGACTAGTTTAAGGATTTCTAATGTTCATAATGTGTTGATATTAATATAATTGAGCATCTGAGTGTTAAAATACTTATTTATGATATGTAATATGTGTTCAAAATAAGTTTGGAACCAAAATGATCACTTAGAGTTTAGACGAGAAAACTAGTGTTACTAGTTTGAGCTATGTATTGTTCTAGTGTATCTCGATGAATTCTATTGTGGTTTCAGAACTAATTATTGGTATTTTATGTTATAGGATGCCATGTGAGATTTTAATAATGATTTTTGGGAGAAAAAAAGTTTAAAATGATAATGGAAAAACAATCACAAAGTGGGGAACTCAAAGCCAAATAGAAGGAGGAAACCTTGATAAAATCTAGAATTTCTAAGCACATAAGCGTGCCGCGCCCTCTAGCCTCCAATATAAGGGCGTTCCATACCCTTATATAGAACCCAAAGTGTTAAAACATACTTATCACACCAATTCAAGAGCGTGATGCGCCCTTGATTCCAAAATGGGTTGTTGGCCTCAAACTATAAATAGGATACTTGGGATTTGTTGTAAACACCTAGGATGACTTTTGGGGATGAAAATACACTTGAGGATGATTCAATTGGGGTTCTTAATCTTTCCTTTAGTTTATTTTTTATTTTTATGCATGAATTTCATAATTTTGATTTGTTCTAAGCCCGCGAGTGGCTAAATACCCTATTATAGGGTAAAGGCCAAGAACATGATTACTTATGCTTTTAATTGTGTTTGTTTAAGTTAATTATCATTATTGGTTGTTCATACATCCTTGTATTTACTATTCAATGGATTTGAGACCCTTGGATAAACATATATTTTTATTGTAAGATCGAAAGAAGGAATAATGGATTAAACCATTGGATAAATAGAATGGGAACTTAAACGTTCAAGGGATTGAAGTTAGGATTTGCGTGTAATACAGGAATATAATTAATTCGCCCCATTTGGCTCATATACAAGTTGAAATATAAATTCATTTAACTTATTTCTCGCATCCCGCTCGGCAATGTGGTTGTGCGGCTAAGTTATCTAGATGGTTAGAGGCTCAAAAGACCATAATCAAGTTATCAACCCTGTGAATCAACAACCAAGATAATTAACTATGTTAATTAGATTGTATGTATGGCTATGTAGGATTGTTCGTAGTGCCTTTAACCTATGTTTAGCCCAATTATTGTTTCCACACTGTATATTATCGTATTTTTTATGGTTACTTTAGGATTGTCAATTCTCAAATGTTATTGGTTACTGTTGTACATGTTTAATCTTTGTAGTAATACTAGAATTAGATTGTTGTTGAGCACAAGTCCCTATGGGATCGATACTTGGCTTTTAAAAGCCACTTTACTACATGGTGACCATGTACACTTGCATGTTCTCAAGAATGCAACAACTACCTGGAGTGACATAACTGTTTGTGCCCACCACGAGACTAAAAGACTGGCCGACCACTTGTCCTACTCAACTAACCACTTACATGAGAACTTTGGAAGTAACAATGTCGATATAGGACCACATTTGGTTGTTGGCTTCACTTTTCTAAGAGGATGATTTGTCTGTTCTAAAGTCTCAATTTTCCCATGTTTAGGACACTCTCTATCGAATTGACCAACCACCTTACAATTATAGAAAGCCATGGGGGCTCTGCCCTATCGATATTAATCGGCTAACCCAGATTGATCACCACAGCCTGAAGACCTAGAATAAGAACTTTATGATGTCTAACCTGAGCTTTGACCATTAAAACCACTATAACCTATCGAACCTTATTGGAAATTTTAAGCGATACTAGAACAATTCGACAAGATTGACCATGCTGATGTGACCCTTACCAGGGAATTCCCTACCTCAGAACTATAAACCACCTGTGACTACCACTATAACTACCCTAATGATAGGTTCTCTAATCATTTCCCTCACGAGCCTTGTGATTCAAGTATTAAATAGTGTGGTAATGATCAACAATATCTATGATAAACCAATACCATGCTGTTAGTGGCTATACAGATCTAAAGTCTTAGTCCTCTAACTAAGCAACACAATCTCTCGTACTTAGTAGGAAGAATCATAAAGGCATATCTGGCTAACTCATGATACCTATCCTCATACTCGGACATAGTCATGGAACGTTGCTACAACCATGAAAACTCATCCCTCATCCACTCAAGTATACCGCGAGGCATAAATTTCCTAAGGAAATCCAAATAACTGAACCCAATTCATGGAAAGGGACCCAACTAATCTGCACTTAATATACGCCTCTCCACCAATGCCTCTCTGAACCATCAAATTGAAATGCAATGTAATCAACACCATGATAATCCAGTAGGCCAAGATTATCTAACCTCCCTGGCAATTAGCAAGGACTCATATGCGTCCTCCTTTGGAGAATCTGAAAACCTCAAAGGATCAAATCTAATGAACCAGACCAGTATTTTTTACTCTTCAGAAGTCATGGCTGGTCAAGATGCCATCAATTAAGTAACTATTGGTAGTGGTAAAATCTCTACTCAGGTAGCCTCAACTATAAGATGCACTCTAATACCTAGTCCACCCGTAGCCCCCAACAAATGTCTGGTCCTCATCAATCGAATGTTCTCCAATCATACCTTATTAGTGGACTATAGCATCTTTAGATGGGATGTGGCTATAAATTCTAGCGGATCCTGGGTTGGTCCATGGTCCTCTAGCTGTTGTGGTGGTAGAACTACTTTGTTATCTGTGGATTAAAAGCGGGCTTTGGTGTTGGCGCTCTACCCTAGCACCGTCTTTATTTTCAACCACGACATTAGCCTTTAGTGGGGACCCTAGCTTCAGGTGTTGGCTCCTTGCCCTCACTGGCTATAGCCTTTATCCTAACTATCTGTGAAAGAGTGAAACAAGTGGGAATCTAGAACCAACATGAACACACATATGATAAGGACTCAAAAGGTGAGATTCCTAAAAAAAATTCTTGTAACCTCCTGAATATAGGATACGGATGTCATCGTACCAATCTGTAAGACTGTACTAGACACCTGCTCTTATGCCAATAATACGAGTGAACCTAGCCTCTGATACCAAACTATCATGACCCAAAAACTCAGGTCATGATGACACCTACTATAACCCAATAGGTAAGCCAAATTTGTAGCCCAAAATGGGAAGTAATGGAATATGAGAGGAAAAGAGAAAATAGGATAGCAATACTACATAAAGCAACTAATAAAGGAAATAGGTCATGCATAAAAATAAAAAGGGGAAAGAACAAAATATGAAAAAATATCCCCCTACCAGGACCTAGTATTAGTCACTAAAAGATCCATTATAGCATAAGGAGTAGTAGATAGATACAATATATGCAAAACAGTCTTCAAAAGTAAAAAAATTAGACTAGTCCAAAATAGAAGGAGATAGATCAGCTCTGGTGGCCAAAAGCTCACCTTGTATCTCTGGTTAGTAGCTCTGCACAAGGAAGGTGTCAGCACCAATGACTCATATAAGGATTTGCATCAGAGAAAGATGTAGAAGTGCAGTATGAGTACCAAAACACGTGGCACTCAATAGCCATCACAGGCCGACTAAGATCAAATAAGATAAAAGTACAATGAAGTGTGAATTTAAGTAAGCTAAAGTAAAAGAGGGCTAGAAAGAGAGTAATAGGATAAAGCTAGGCAATAAATGGTGAAATAAGTAAACGGTGTGGAAAATATAAGAACAACAATCTATCTACAACCTAATCGGACTCCCACAAGCTAGGAAAATAGAAACAACAATCAAAAAAATATACCTGACCTAATAAGCACGATAGATAAAAAACAAGTAATATTAAGCACAAGCCAAGAATGAAAATTATTAAGTGCAAAAGCATGGTACGACAATATAAATTAAAATAATTGTCCAAATGAACCATATACTTTTCCTTCATATATATTTCCCAGAATCAAACCAGACTTTCAACACAAGAACCATTAATATCAAGCATCCAAAATTAAACCGACGCTAAAATTCATAAGAATCAATAGTATCAAATCCCAAGATCAAACCAAGGAAAAAATAGATAAGAACCAACAGCACCAAGCGCCCATATTTAGATTTAGGCTAAAATAGATAAATCGATAGTATCAAGAGCTCCAAATCAAAATGGAAATATAATAGTCTATTTTTTATTTTTAAAAAAGTAAAATATAGTAAGATATTTCTCGAATCTCTTATTTAAACCAAAAATACTGTTTTAAGGCTAATTTTCCAAAATGCCGAGGATATGAAATCAAATAACCTGCATAATAAGACGAGCACAACAATCAAACAACCAATAAATAGTCCATCAATATACAACCAATGTATTCCACGATCATATAGATAAAGGAAGGGGGTTGGCCTAGGGTAATTATCTTAAAGAAGCAATGTGTTAATTATAAACCCCCAAGGAACCCAACCTAAGGCAAACAACTACTCAAACCTAAACTAAAGTCTCCAACAATAGTCCCTAAGGATACCAAGCAAGCAAAACTAGCCCAAGCAGAGAAAAGACTACCTAAACTAAGGATTCACTGTATAATTCTACTCTAAGGCCCCTAAGTAAGAGAGAAAAGTCATAACTAATTAAGCAAAGTCTATCTAAACCACAACATCTCCCCCCCCTAACCCGACAATTAGCAAATCATTATACAAATACCTTAAACAATCCAAGTCTAAGAATAGATAAGTCGTAACCTAGTTGGATGTCGAAGAACACTCACAATCCACTAAACTGAAGCTTTTTCCTTTCGAGAAGCCCCCTAATACTGCTGCACTATCAAAATAATAATCTATGAGTATGTTTGGTATGAAGGAAAATATTTTATGGAAAATGTTTTCCAATTTTCTCATGTTTGGTTGGCTTAAATGATTTGAAAAAGAAATTTCAAATCAACTTATTTTCCTCAAGTCTAAGGAAAATGTCATTCCTTCAAAAAGTAAAGAAAACATTTTTCAAAACTCTCTTTCAACCTCACTCTTAAGTTGAAATATCCATACAACTCTCAAAATCACCCACCCTACTCTGACCCCCAATCCCCTACCCTCACCCCACCCCTTACCACCCCTTATCTAAAAAAAATATTTCAAATTTTTTTCTTACCTCATCCCCTTCCCAAAACCTAAACCCCTACCCTCCTTCCACCTCCAAATAATATATTTAATTTAAAAAAAAAATTCAAACTTTTTTCTTACTCCCCCCTATCTGACACCCACCCTTACTAACCCCTCTTCCCCAAAAAAAGTTAATTTTTTAAATTTAGTTTTTAAAAATTTTAAATTTTTCCTGACCCATCCTCACTCACCTATGCCGACCCCCACCCCTCATTCAAAAAAAATATTTCATTTGTTTCTTACCTCATCCCCTACTCCAAAACCCAAACCCCTATTCCTTTCAAAAAAAATATTTATTTTTAAAAAAAAAATTCAAACTTTTTTACTACCCCCTCCCTAACCTTACCCCTCCCCCTCCAAAAATAATATTTATTTTAGATTTATTATTTTAAATAATTTAATTTTTTTCTCACCTCTCCATCACTCTCCTACCCCGACCCCCACCCCTACTAGGCCGCCCCTCTCCCTCTCCCATAAAAATATTAATTTACTTTTAAAAAAACAAACTTTTTTACCGCACCCCTACCACCTGTTTTGACAATCCCAAACCCCACCTACCAGCCCCCCTCCCCGAAAAAAATTAATTTTTTAATTTATTTTTGTAAAAAAAATTCAAAATATTTTTCTTATCCCACTCTTCTTATCCTATTTGTTCTCCTTTTTTTTAAAATATATACAAATACTTTTAGAAAAAATATATTAGCCCAATTTACATAATGAACACAAGAATATAAATAAGAAACAACTTATTTTCCTAGAAAATATTTTTCCTCCTCCATATCGAACACACCCTAAAAAAGTATTTTTTGAGGTCAAAAATTATTTTTCTAAAATGTATTTTTACTCTTTAGCTAAACACTAAAATGTATTTTCTAAAAAATATTCCTTCACCAACTAAACACAAGAAAACATTTTTCAAAAAATATTTTCCACTCAGCAACCAAATATAAGAAAACAAATAAGAAACCAACTTATTTTTCAGGAAAACATTTTCCATAGAAAACATGTTCCTTCATACCAAACACACCCTAGATGTCAATAGGAGAAGAATGATACCCATATTTTGAATTTACAACCTGGGTCAAAAATTAATTTAAAAATCAACTATAGGGCCAATTTACGAAATCTAAAAATCGGACCCGCAATTGTACCAATCATGAGACAAAGATCTCATGCTAAAAATTTGAGCATGACCAGCTCCCAAATCGAGTCCCAATCAGTAATCAAAGTGAAATCAATAATTTAACTAGAGAATTGAATAAAAAAATTGGGCTAAAACTTACGAAATATAAATGAGAAATAAACAAGAATCAAGCAACGACTAGCCTTAGCTCCAAATTATGATTCTATGGTGATTTCTAAGCTTCAAGGGTCCAGTTATAGAGGATGTTTGGTTAAAAATAGAGAAAGAATTTAAGTGGAGGGTATATATACAACTACCTCTTCTTAAGCGTTGGTCTGGCCTCTTAAGCGATGTCGCATAAGCGACTGATCAATCGCTTAAGTAGTGGCACTGTTTATCTTCCCCTCTGCTTAAACTGCTTCCAAACCACATAAGTTGTTCCTCTAAAGTGGAGAAGATTCTTCTCTAACGGTGGGAGTTGACATCAGCTCTGGTCACATAATCGGTTGCACTTAAGCAACTAAAGGGTCATAAAAGCGACTACACCAGTAGCTACACTAGAAATAATTGCTAAGTATAAAAAGCTCTAACTAGATTCTTGGGATTTTTTTTGAACCCTGTGCACGAAAATAAAATATGAAACCCTATAAGAATAGCATACCAAATTCAATGAGATCACTGAAATTTTCAACAAAGGTTGTTTCAACAAAAGTGGGTCCCATACACAACCATCCATTTTAACCAAAGATCAATTGATATCCCAAAATGAGTCTGGAATCCTTGAAACTTGAATCAAAGGCCCCCTAGCCTAAAATCCATATTCCTGAGCTAAAGGAACTATCGGAGTTCTCATCCGAAGCCATTTACTTTTTGGCTGAAGAACAATTTGTCAACTTCAAAAGCTCAAAAATAGGAAAACTAGCATAAAAAAACAAACAAATTGTCTGAGAACCAAACCATTGGTCTTAGCAAGTCATAAATGACTTGTAGTAGCAATAGGAAAGCTCTAAACGTAGAACATGCATGAAAAAAAAAAGAAAAATGGCCAGGAGGGTCATTACATTATGACAATATAATGGAATGATTGGACAAACTGTTAAAATGATTAGAGAAAATGACTTATTTCAATTTTTTTGAAAAACTATATACTACTTTATGATAATATTTTTGTGTTAAAATATATTGTCATTTCTTGACATTAGATATGTCTTTTATGTTTGATCGTAAAGTATATGATAATTAGTTATTAATATTCAAAATTGAATATTTCTCGTAAAATGCACCAAAAATGTTATATTTTCACAAATTGCAAGGGTTGAAACTCCTATTATTGTTGATGTAAAATTTAATTAAGAGGGTTTTGACTCCAAGAATTTGAATTGTAGTTTAATTAATAGTAATTTGTAGTGGCCAAACCCCAACTAATTTGATAACAACATTGCTAAAAAAAACAAGAAACTAAATTATGACACACCTTATAGCAAGAATTTCTGAAACTATTGTACCAACAAATGCGGGGTTACTGACAGCTAGAATATGTAAAGATAACTCCTGGTATTTAGGCATTTTTTTGTACTAAACAAAGAAGAGTAAAGTGTATCATCCAATTACGCCGTATTCTATAGTATTTATGTTCTTCTCTTTTTTAGCCAACAAATTATTTGTTCTTTTTAACGTGCATAACGTTTATATGACTCAAACCAAGTCATCACCAATCATCTGTATAATCTATTTATTTTATGGCTTGGAATATCCCACCAAAGAAGTAAATTCTAGCATTGAATGTTCTTGAACTATATATACATTAATATTTGGTAATAATTTAATGATAAGAATATGTATTCAAGATGAGATTATAAAATAATAATCACGTATGAAAAAACTGGTTAAGCAATTTTTCTATAATATAGAAATGATGGTTTCGACATGTATGTCAGTTGTCGTTAAATTGAAAAATAAGGATATTTTGATCATTTTAGGCTCACTAAACTGATATGCATTGCTTCACATATATGTGTCTTGCAATACTTGTTTTGAAGGAATACATAGCATCTTTCAGTTGAGCCTTTAATCTTAAAATTTTTGGGGTCTCATCTTTTCTCTCTTCTGTTGATAACGATCAAACTACGAAAACTAAAACAAACACGAAAATCGAAGAAATGATGAAAATTAAAAATACAAAAATGGAAAGATAAAGGATAGATAGATAGATAGATAGATAGACACAAAGAAGATGAAAGAATTAACAACCAAAGAGTATATTAAACTCAAAACCCCTTAATTCAATAATCAACAAGCACCTAACTCTTACGTTGAAAGCAAGAGAATTGAAACGCCCTTACAACTATTGTTTATGAACAAGATGCAACATAAGATTTTACAGGCTCTCAAGACACTCTCAATGGAGTTTCCGTATCTTCATTATCAAAAAACAAAAACTAAGGAAATAAGCTGGATCCTAAGTATTTATAGTTTAGGATAATAATACACATTTAGGGCCCAAAAGTGACCCCATTGCAATAAAAATCACACTAGGGGATATTTTGACCCGTTCTTGAAATGCTAGAGCAGATTAAAGGCAAGTCAAAAGTGCCTTGGGAGTATGTCCCTTCCAAGGGGATTTCAAGCCCCACTTTACACTCCTTCGACCTCGTCAAAGTCCTTTGACCTTTCTTAATGGTAATCTTCATCCACGTGGCATCTTTCAATAGCACTAAGGAGTCATCAAGCACCTTGAGCATCATATATATCTTATCTAAAGGTCCGGAGATAATTTAGCTGGTATCATTCTCCTCTTCTTGAAAATGATTCGACCTCGAATCCAAACCTTGCAAAACTAAAGGAAGGAAAAACAAGAACAATATCCTCATGAAAATGAGGGTTAGGGTTATCACAAATAATCATAGCATTATTCCAAGGTCGCACACACTTAAGATATAACTAACAATCCTTTATTTTAATCATGAAAAACTTACTGACAAGGTTACAAAGGAATTGACTATGACAAATATAATGAGATAAGAAAACCACAAAGTTCATAATGGCATCAACAAGCCAAGAAGGTAAGGCTACATTTATCATAGGAGCAATAAGACACAATTGCTTCATTATCTATTCAAGAGACCACACCAAAAGTTTTACCACCAATGGTTAAAATATCCATAAGGATTTTTAGGGGTCAAAGATGTGAATGACCCATATCAAGTGGACCAATCAACAAGTTTTCTACCACCTAATAAAAAAATCCCACGGCTAGCATGGACATCGGCATAGGCAAAGAGGTAGTTTAGAAAGGAATCAAGCATAAAGACATCATCCAAGGTGCTAACATCTATAAAAATGTTATTTGGCTCAAAGGATTTAGCCTATAATGCACATAAGGATACAATAAAAACATTTAAGCACATCCAACCTTTTTTTTTATACAACTCTCTAAGGAGAGAGCTTTCATAAATGGAGCCATGCTACTGGGAAAAATAGAAACCCTACTATAAACATACCAAACAAAAAAAATTAGTTCTTCCAAGGAGTTGGGTTCAATCTAGTTATGGTGGTAGATACGCTCCCAAGAGCCCCATAAGATGCTTCAAATTTCCCATCCCTATGAAGTTGGCAAGAAGTCTTTAACATCCATGGACTCTTTCACAGACAAATAATCAACTTACTATCCATGAATTATTGTCCATAAAACTTAATAACAAGTGTATCAAACAAAGTTGCAAGTATATAAGCAATACTCCAAAGGGAAAATTACACATTTTCCTTAGGGTCCTCAAGAATGAAACCATCTTTAAGAAAGGGGTCACTATTTGCAAACAACTTACAAAGAAGGTTATCCCATAAATGGAATTCATCCAAATTATTTTCAAGAAAAAACTATCTTCTTGACCTACAAGTAGTGAAACCTTGGTCAAGTAGGCAGATATACAATGGTGATCTATATTGAATCTTTTCCTTACTCCCCTTTATTAAAGAAGATTCATATTTGTTAGAAATGCCTCCCATGAATAACTTGGGTCAATTAAGTGGATTGTATGTCCCCATGAAACACTTACTATCATAGGGTAGGTTACCAACAACCTCAATCAAACTTCACTTGTCATATTGACCAAGAACCAAGTTGGGTGTATAAATATCACCATATTCCAATAGGTCACCAGAGTTAAATGGGTGACGTAGCTAAGAAAAAGGGTAAAAGCCAATACTCACTTTCCCTAAAGGTACCATCTTCATAATTAGACTTACCCTCTATATGATCACTGACAATTTCATAAGTAAAGAGAAGGTAGAGAAATATGTCTCACTAAGTAACTTCAACTAAGGTGTCCTCATACGTATACTCACTATTAGATTCAAGATCATCACCACGAGTATTCTCATTAATAGAGGCATACAAATATAATGACCTTTTCGGTTATTTTCCATATTTTTGCTTATTTCTATTATTTGATTTTCTCCATAGCTTCCCTAAGTCATTTATGACTTACTGGGGTTGGCGGTTCAGTTACCAGGCAGTTTATTTGGTTTTTAGAACCAATTCTCTATTTAGGAGTCTTTAGTTGTTCCAAATGGCCACCTGGCAAAAACTTCAGTGATACAATCTCAGATATGAATTCCGACTGCACCAACAGCTCTAGAATATTAATTTTAGGCTAGTATACCTTTGGTTTGGGTCCCAATACACTCAAGCTTATTTCAACCTATCGGTCGAAAAGTTGAAAACTTGAAAGTTTAGTTGTGGGACCAATATTTAGTCGAAACAACCTTGAATTGACAATCCGACTTCACCAATGCATCCAAAGCATTGAATTTAGTATTGTTACATAATTCATTTGCAAAAATCAGATTTTGAATAAATCCCAAGGCATCATTGGAAAGTTAAAAAAATTCCAAGTTATGCAGGTTCCGGTGTGACGGCGATCGCGAAAAGGAGGATGGCGATCGTGGCACCGCGATCGTGGCAAGGACACAATGATCCTAAAATTATGATAGCAGCCTGTATCTCGGCGATTGCAGAATCTCTTCACTTGGGGAGTCCTTTATATAGACCCATGGTCATAAATTAGGTCATTTTCTCTTCACCCTTGAGAGCTTAAAACCTTAAATGGGTATAATAACTCTAAATTGATCATGGTGGGTGACTTAGGAGCATGTTTATTATCTATTATCATGAATATCTTTGAATTAAAGGTAACAATCCTTCGAATTCATGGTTGAATTTCTTAGTTTGGACCCAAAGTCCCAAATTCATTTAGGGCTTAATTTTAGACAAAATTTAGCTTTATTTGCACCCATTTCTTGGGGTTTATGATTTCGTGTTCATGTATGAACATTGGGTTGACCTTGGAAATGTATTTTATATATGTAGGACCCACTTGATGGTTTTTGGTGTCGTTTTTAGACCTGAAGCATAATAGTGCACTATGGTTATCGTTTGACTCATATTGATGAGTAGACTATGTTTTTTATAGCACAGTGGAATTTTGGTGTTTGTGAAGTAAAGACGAGCATATGGTGCATGATATTAGGTTTTGTGATTTAGCTTTGAGGTAGGTTTTTGTCTAATCTTCTTTATAGATGATGTGTGATACATATTGCGTCTGAATATGAATGTTAGTCTTGATTATTAGTAAAATAACATAGCTTTGATTATTGATGTTTGAGGATTAGATGAGGGTTTTGGGCCCATAAGATGGTATGTTTATAACCTTTAAGAATCCTATTACCTTTTTTAAGTTTGGATTAATTTGTAGCATGGATACTATATAATGCTAGGTTTGGGATGTGGTTTTAGCATTGGAAAGATGATTAGTATATTTAATCTTATTAGACTAATATGGTAATCTTGAAATCATAATTTGGGTAGATTTGACTTAAATGTCTTTGTTTCTAGGCAAAGTTCCTATCTTAGGATTGGCTATAGTGATAACACTCAACTTATACATCAATTTAAGTGCAAGGCAGCCGTTGTCAAAATAATTACCCAACTTTGAGTCGGGGTCGAATCCACGGGGAACAATATGAGTGGTGATTAAATATGTTTAAAATCCAAGTTACTTGCTAAACTCAAACCTAAGATACAAGTAATTGGGGAATTCTTAATGTTCAAAGGTATGATTATTTTTAGACTTCTAAAGGACTAAATCGGGGCTATGAATAATTAGAGTACAATCAATTAGAAACAAATCTTGGGATTATGCTTTGCTATGGGAAAATTATGCATGGGAGCATGATGATTCGGTGCAAATTTTAATCGTTAATGATGTGGTTGGCTAGGTTGAGAGTCTTTGAGGATAGTTTGTTAACAAAATCTAAAAGATATCATTCATTGACCCTTTATAGTACCTAACAAGTGTGTCAATTGAAGATACCCAACACCTCAATTGGGTATCCTTATTTCTAGGATGATACCCAAAGTATAGTCAACCTTATAATCACCCTTATTTCTAAGATAGTGAAAAATAGCAAACTATGCCCATAAATTATCTACTAATGCCTTAGTTCTCATATCCCTCTTTCAAGTATGATATGGGTTCCAAAATTTCACCCAAACCCCTCTTTCAAGAATGGTTTGAGATTTCAAGAGTTTAGAATTTTCACCCACAAACCCATATGGGTATTTTAGGCTTTTACCCACAAATCCCGACCAATTTAATCAAGCAATAGTAGAACCCATCATCACCAAACTAGAAAATGCAAAAATAAATCACACCCCATACACAATTGCTCCCTATTGTAACATAATCCCAAGAGGAAGAACTAGCTACACATAAGATTAATAAGCAAGATATACCCAAAAATCTCCATCAATTTGATTTATTGAAAGATAAAGAAAATGCAAATTCCAAGCTTTAGCATTCAACAAATTTTCAATGGAAATTGACAATCCTTCACTTGAAAGCTACTCTAATGTATTCTTTACCCAAAAATTAGTACAATAGTTATCTCTTCAAAGTTGGAAACTAGATGGTGAAAAAATTCCAAAAAAGTAGGATCTCCCCTCAAATAGATAGGGTTGAGCTTCTTAAGGGAATTTGGCAATCAGTTGTGTGCATTTGCATCTCTTTCCTGGGTTGTATTCTCACTAAGACATGATCTCAGCTACCATGACTGCGGTCAAAACTCACAATCATGGTATGTTGACCTTTCTTGACTGGCCGTGATCGCGGCCCTCAGGCTATAATCATGATAACTGAGGCTTATTTCTGCTCCAGGTCTTCTAGCTGCACTTTTTTTCTCTTTTGATCCTTTTTAGTTCAAGTCCACATCTTCTCATAACCTGTATGCCAGCAAAATATGGATATTAATGTATTTAATCACACATATGTCTCATTTATACATATAAATCTTGGTAATATACACGAAAGTTGAGTGAAAATGAATAGTAAATTCACCATTCATCATATGGCTAACTTGACATCTATAAGTTGAACTAGATAACTTACCCTATTTAGGGCATAGTTTGCCTAAATATGGAAATTGAGGATTAAAAGAGGGATTGTCTATTCCACTTAGGCCAAAACATATGTTAGCCTTGTGAACTTAGTTGCGTATGTTAGACATAATTGAGACTAGTAAACCTTAGTAGAAGATTACTTATTGACTTGGTAAGTTGTGATGATGTTCCCCGGATTGTGACTTATGTGTTATGGATATTTTTTCCTTATAGAAATAATCACGGGCCTTTAAAGATGCTATTTTCTCTTAGACGTTATTTTGGGCCTTTAGAGATGTTGTTTCCTCTTAGACTTGATATTTGGCTCATAGAGGTGTTAATCCCTCATATACATAATGTTGGGTCCTTAGAGATGTTATTCCTTTTTGATATGTTATCTGGACCTTCATAAATATTATTTCTTCTTAATTGTGATTATTGGCCTATAGAGATGATATTTCTCTTAGTTATAATTCATGACCTAATGATATGTTATATCTCATAAATGTGAGATGCCTTACTTATATTATGCCTCCTAAAAGTGAGATGTGTCCTATGTCTGAGATGACTATAAATATGCTTTATGGCTTGTAGATATGTTAAGTCTTGAAGTATGCTATGGCATATAAATGTGAGATAGTTTATATACATGATTATTGATGTGAGTTCTGGATATGTATATGGGCCTAAGGTCATGATGATGATGATGTCGTTATTCTGGACATATTATTAGGCCAAGGGTCATGTTATGATATTAGTTGGATATCTGGGAAGTATTTATCCTTGTAAAATGGATACAATTGTAGAATAAGGATACATATATGGTTATGTAACATATGATTTCATTGACTAGATATTGGTGATGGCATGCATAGATTCGGTACATTCATGATTATTATATCTGTATTGATTTGATCCTAGCTGAAATAAGACCTTTCACTATTTTTCCTAAATAAAGGTTAAAACCCACTTTTCATATTAATAGTGTATTTCCTTACTATAATAATTGCCTAACTAAATGGAATATTCATACATATAAAAGAGGTTAAAAATATTATTTTAAAGATTTGATCGAGGCGGATTCCAGTCCATGATTAGACATTATTACTTAATCGCGTCATGAGATATTTTGACCCTTTTTACACTTTAACAATGATTTAGTCTCGAGGATCATTCCGGGCAATGGACTTATAGATTTTATATTCCTTTTAGCCACGGCTTGAGCCCGTGCACCTATTATATGTCTATACATATATGTGTATTGATGTTTATGATTATATATTGATACCTGGTTTGAGTCTGGAAGAGTATATCGTGTGCTATTGTATGCTCATTAAACCTTTCGAGCTTGGGGCGGTGGGGATTTACAATGTCTTGTCTAGGTATTTGATTGTCCGAAATTATGTTTATTCATGTCGTTATCGATATTGTTAAGACCATTGTTATGATTATTATTATGACTAGCTTATGACAGATGGATCATTGATCCAGTATCGATATTTGAGGTATGTTTTTAGCCTCTTCTATCTTATGATTGCATTATTATGAATGATTATTTCATGTCTAGCCATGTGGATTAGAAACCTTGAGTATGATAGAATTAAATCATAATAGGATTATAATGAGGTCTTAGAATGAGGATATGACGATCTAGGTCATGCTTTGAGGCAAATTTATGTTTATGTAAATATATATTTATCTATATGTAGCTATGGTACTATCGTATATCCCTCCCTTTATTTGTTCATATGGTAATTAGTTCTTGACCTTGTATATTATTATATGTTCTTCTTCTTCTTTTTATTTGTATATTGGCCAGGGATATACAGTATAGTATTGAGATTCCTAAGTATGGATGGAATAAGATAGTGCACTTTTCATTCTTACCTAGCCTTATTATGTTGGTCTATTAAACATGTATAGGATAGTTGTCCCTTATTATCACATTGGTTGTTATATTATTTTTGGACTCTAAGGTGTAGTTTCTATTCTGTTTATATATGGTATATATCTGTCTTATCTTTGGTGCTCATTTTGCAGTTGCCTATTGAGTACCATTGGTTTGGTACTCATACTATACCTCTGCAGCCTTCAAATCGTAGTACGGATTATAACCATTGATGTGTGTGTCGTGTAGAGCAGCCATGGTTCAGAGACTTAGAGTGACCTCCTGACATTCAAAATAATACTTCTCTCTCTCATATGTATTGGACTAGTCTCTATGTTGTATTCGGAGATGATTTGTATAAGTATATTTCCCTTGATATTTCACTTTTGTACTCTTATTCGGTTAGAAGATCTTGTACTGATACCACTAGGTTTTAGGACTTTTAATAATCTTTATTTCATATATTCTACATTCTTTTCCTTATATTATTGAGTAGTTTATTACTAGTCATTCCTAACTATGGGTTTGGCTTGCCTACTGTTGGGTTATGGTAGGCTTCATCATGACCTGAGAAAGTAGGTCATGACAAATTAATATCAGAGCCTAAGTTTAATCAGTGTATTAGTACAAGAGCTAATTGTTTGTCGAGTCTCGTGGATTAGTACAGAGGCATCTGTAACCTATCTTCGGGAGGCTATAGTGATATTTTAGGAAATCTACTTCTTGACTTCTTGTCATGTGTCTGTATTGTTGTGAACCTCAAATATATTCTTTGACTCTATTCTATCCCCAATGAACAATGCAAGATGGCCGAAAATATGGACAGATGAGAATAAGACTTTAGTATGCATTTCCAGAGTTTTAGTTCAGTGTCAGACCAATGAGTTAGAGATGGATATCAAAGACCTTCAGTGTCAGCCAAAGGATTTTGCGATCAGCTTAAGCTTCAGTTGAGCTTGCGGCTACTTTAGCACTTAGAGGTTCAGTATTTCACATCCGAATCATGTAGAAAAATTTTGCCAAGACAAGGATAATGTTTGATTCATAGAGTAGTTATCAGAACAGAGTTGGGTCTATTAGTGTTCATCTAAGAGATTGGATTTCTCATATTGTCCAGACTTATTCCTAAGTTATATTCTTCTGAGTCGAATATTGGTGTATGGATATATTAGAGGATTAGTATTGGTAATTTTTTGGAATCAGAGCACTTGATAGAAGTCGAATCTTCCTTCCCTCAGGTTGTTAATTATGAGAGGATTATAGAGAGCATGTACGAAGACTTATGGAAATAGCGACAAAAGGCGTGCCATCAGTACAGTGCTATTAGTATTTTATCTAGGAGTGAGGATCCTTCTGATAGAGTTTAGTTTCACCTATAGTATTCCAGACTACGAGTAGTTCCCAAATCAGTTGTGATGATCATAGTGAGCAGAGTCCCATTTAGACTTGCAGAGTATGGTACAGCTCTTTGGGCCATGGCGACCATCCTAAATTATAAGGGGCAGTATCTCAAAGTATTCGAGGACATTGGTTTAGTTGTGTTGTGATGAGCCACTAGTTCAGAGAATGCCTTAGGTATGAGATAGATGATCATCTAGAGTTAGCACTTATTCCTTTCCAGCCTAGTGTTCCTAAGATCAACTATGATTTTGGAGGTATGGATATAATTTTATAGTTTTTGCTTAGTGTTAGTTAGTCAGCCATTTGGGCTCAGTTTATGTTCTCTCCGTATTAATACTTTAAAAGTTGCTACAACTGTAGAGAGACTGACTACTAGACTAGAGAGTGTCCCCAACATGGTATTTCCATTCATTCAGCTCATTCATAATAACCTCGTGATGTTGTGGTATCTTCAGTTAGAGATAGTGTGCGTGACACCTCAGTTGATGATTCAGATGGTCGATCCGAGTTGGACCAGTTCAAATTGTTTTCCTTATCCTTGGCAGGTATGTGATTGCGGATGTCACCATAATTGGTGTGTTTTTGTTTCCCATATTTACCCCTTATTATGTGTATTTGGGTTTTCATACCCATTGATGATTATATGCCTTGATAAATTGATATCGGTTATTATTTGTCTTATTATTGAATTCATGATTATGTTACTACTCTGTGGTTTATTTCTTTTGGTAGTGGATAGAGTAGATTTGTATTGATATTTTCCCCTATGGGTGTAGCTTTTGGGTTCGAGTCTTATTTATCTTGGCAGGTCGGCCTTATTGTGGCCCTTGAGTGGTACTTGATGTTGATATTTATTTTGGTACCGCCTGTTCAATATATTGATATTGATATTGTTGTTGCTATTGCTACCATTGTGTAAGGTTATTAGATTATTTAATATTATTACTTGATGTTATTACTTGATGAATATGATCCTCACTGGGTAGCTTTATAGACTACTGTTATCTAGTTAGACTTTTATTCTCTTATGATATTATTCAATAGCTTGAGTAGATATACCCCGATTCAATGATTTCTTTCCCCTAGGGTAGCAAGGTTGACTATGTTCCCTCTTGGTTAGCTGTATTAGATTAATTCAGGGATGAATTATGATATAGAAAGAAAGTTGACCTTCTGTGGTGCTGAGATGATTTTAGGGCCAGCGATTTAGTTGTATTGCCCGTTCTTGAGTTTGAGGCTTTTAAATTTGCCTTTTTTGTTGTGAAGGTTTCTGCTTTGGCTATCCCATTCTATATAGCTAGTGTATAAGATTGACTAGTTGAGGTCTATTCTTTGGTTATGACTATTTCATCGCACCCATTAGTGGTTTTAAGACTTAGATATCGTGGATTCATCTCTTAGATTTTTTGGTTTTGTTCCCTTGTGATAGGTTGCCTTTGTTATTAGTGTGGAGATGGGATACTTCATTCTCACAGTGATGTGATTTTGACTCCCGTAAAGTTAGGGAGATAGAGGCAGGTGTCCTTTCCTGTGATTGTTTCTTAAGTTAGCAAATTGGAAATTCTTAATCTTGAGTTATTGATTTTCTGGTGGTGGTCTTGACTTTGACCTTAGTTTTGAGATTGATATATATCTTATACGGTGATGTGATTATTGGATGGATGAAGTGGTGATTGTCCTACTTGGGTGGATTTATGAAATTCCCATTTCAATGTTTGTATGGCCTAATGAGTCTTGGTGGAGTGATTCTCCTTGATGATATGTGTTTGTGGCTATTCTTTGCCTAGATGGATTGTTGTATTGATTAGTTTTAAGCGTTAGTTGAATTTTTTGAGTTGCTAGAGTTCTTGCCTTCACTGGTGTGGCTAGCAGTCTTGGGGAGTTTTTGAGTAGGTATTGATAGTTCATGCCCTCCAGTGTTTATAGAGTAGGTTAGTTGCATTTTCATCCAGTGATTTATCCATTGGCATGATTTCTATTTTGTGGCTATATTTCGTACCCTCTAGCTGATATAGAGTTGGTTGCTTAGGTTTTAGTCGATGGTTATCCCTTTGGTGGTTCTTGTTCTTCAGATATATCTTGGTTGTGGCTTGGTATGATTTATCTCAGATGTGCCAGATTTGGATACCAAGGTTGATTTGTAATAGCTGACATTGATATAGCCTTATTGGCTCAGTTTTGATTTGTTGCCTCGAACTGGCAATTTAGAAATGTGATAAATTTAGGGTATTAATGCCTACCCATTTTTAGTTTGGTTTGGGTAGTTAAGATCGAGCGATTCAGCCTTGGAATTGAGATTTCAGCTTGGTGTTGTAAAGCTTGTATACAACCTTTGTTTTAGACTTGTCCTTGTTCAGATTTTATTTATAGGCTGATTGAGCCTACTCTGTGGTTGCCTATTCAGTCTTCTCAATTTCGGATGGATTATAGGCGATAAGTATTTAGATTATAGCCCATGAACCCGATATTGGTTCTTTTATCTTTGACCTCGAGTCCCCAATTTTCTTTGGAAATTTTTTATTATATACTCAGTGGGAGACTCGAGATGAATTCAGCAAGGTTTTATTCTCAGTTGATAGGACATCCTGGAGAGGATTATTCAGTGATGAGTATTTAAACCTTAGACTCTAGGATTTTAGTTGATTTTCATCCAGACAAGTTATAGCATTGGCATGGATTGTATTCTATGATTATCTCCATTTATGTGCCCGGATAGCACCTTATGAGTTTATTCTAATGTTTGTCGTACGGACTTTCAGCGAATCAACTTTAGTTCTTTGAGTTCTCGATGATAAGATTGCACGGATGAGACTTAGATGATTTTCCTCCTAGCTTGGAGTAGATAGCTAGTATGCATGGGTAAAACAAGGTTATAATAGGGTTTAGAGTCGGTGATAGGACTCATCTCTTGGTTTTTTTTGGCTTGGATGAGCCTTTATTGGATTATGATTTTATCGAGGTGGTATCAGTGTGTTGTGATTCAGTTTGTGTACATCAGCCTTTTCAGTTTAGTTAGAGGCCAGTTAGCGGTCGAAGTTGAATTTTGGTTGTTTAGGAGTAAAGTGAAGGGGCTGGTTAAAAAAGGGATACCTGTGGCAAAATCCCTTAGAAGCATTTTCTCTTCGCAGAGGTTATCTGAGAATTCATGTTTGGAGCATGTGGGCCCAATACCTCATCCCTTTGAGCTTTTAAGATTCTTTCTATTCATTGACTTTCGGGAACTAAAGTCCTTTTAATAGTGGATCTTGTAATGACCCTTCCGGTCATGTTCTATATTTCCACGTATTTCTACCATTTGAGCTTCTCCAAAGCTACCCTAAGTCATTTATGACTTGATAGGGCTGATGGTTTGGTTATCGGGTAGTCCGTTTGGTTTTTAGAACTAATTCTCTAATTAGAAATCTTTGTTGGTTCCAAATGGACACCGGGTAAAAACTTCAGTGAAACGATCTCGGATGCAAATTTTGACTGCCCCAGTAGCTCAAGAATATTAATTTTAGGATAGATAGACCTTTGGTTTGGTCCCGATGTACCCGAGATCATTTTGACCTATCAATCAGAAAGTTAAAAATTTGAAAGTTTAGGTGTGGGACCCACATTTGGTTGAAATATCCTCGGATTCAAAATTTTACTTTGTGAATGTGTCTAGAGCATTGAATTTAGTATGGTTACACAATTCATTTGCAAAAACTGGATTCTGAATGAATCCTGAGGCATCATTGGAAATATGGAAAAGTTCCAAGTTATACTGGTTCTGGCACGACGGTGATCGTGACAAGGAGGATGGTGATTGCAACAAGGCCACAGTGATCGCGACATCGTGATAGCAGCCCGCATCTTGGCGTTTGCGGCATCTCTTCACCTGGGGGTCTATTTATAAACCCATGGTTGCGAATTGTGCCATTTCACTTCACCCTTGAGAGCTTAAAACCCTAAATGGGTATAATAACTCAAAATTGATCATGGTAGGTGACTTGGGAGCTTGTTTATTACTCCCTTCATTTCAAAAAGAATGACCTACTTTCCTTTTTAGTCTGTTTCAAAAAGAATGACCCCTTTCCTTTTTTGGCAATACTTTAATTTCAACTTTCCACATAGCATATTTAGGACCACAAGATTAAAGGGCATTTTGGTACATTTGACATAACTTTAATTTAAGGACACAAGATTCAAAAGTCTTTTTTATTTTCTTAAACTTTGTGCCAAGTCAAAGTAGGTCATTCTTTTTTAAACGGATGGAGTATCTATTATTGCGAATATCTTTAAATTTAAGGCAAGAATCCTTCAAATTCATGGTTGAATTTCTTAGTTTGAACCCAAAACCCCAAATTTATTTTGGGCTAGATTTTAGCCCAAATTTAACTTTCTTTACACCCATTTCTTGGGGGTTATGATTCATTGTTCATGTATGAACATTGGGTTGATCTCAAAAATGTATTTTCCATACGTAGGACCCACTTGGGGATTTTTGGTGTCGTTTTTGGACTCGAAGAACAATAGTGCAATATGGGTATAGTTGGACTCATATTGTTGAGTAGATTATGTTTTTGATAGCACGATGGGATTTTTGGGATTGTGAATTAAAAACGAGCAAGTGGTGCATGATGTGAGGTTTTGTGGTTTGGCTTTGAGGTAGGCTTATGTCCACTCTTCTTCATAGATGATGTGTGAAATAAATTGTATGCAAATATGAATGTTAGGATTGATTATGAGTATAATAACTTAGCCTTGATTATTGATGTTTGGGGATTAGATGAGGATTTTGGACCCGTAAGATGGTATGTTTATAACCTTTTTGAATCCTATTACATTTTTCCAGGTTTGGATAAATTTGTATCATGGATATGATATAATGCTAGGTTTGGGATATGATTTTAGCATTGGAAACATGATTAGTATATTTAATCTTATTGGACTACTGTGTTGATCTTGAAATCATAATTTGGGTAAAGTTGACTTAAATACCCTTGTTTCTAGACGAATTTCCTATCTTAGGATTGGTAATGGCTTACTTGACATCTAGAAGTTGAACTAGATATCGTAGTCTAGTTAGGGCATAGTTTGCCTAAATATGTAAATTGAGGATTAGAAGTTGGATTGCCGGCATAATTAGGCCAAGACTTATGTTAGCCTTGTGGACTTAGTTGTGGATGTTAGACATAGTTGAGACTAATAAACCTTAGTATAAGGTTACTTCGTGTCATGGTAAGTTGTGATGATGTTCCCCAGATTCTGATGTATGAGTTATGGCCATGTTTTTCCTTTTAGAAATGATAACGGGCCTTAAGAGATGTTATTTCCTCTTAGACGTTATATTTTGACTTTGGTGATGTTGTTTCCTCTTAAACGTGATATTTGGCCCATAGAGGTGCTAATCCCTCATAGACTTGGCGTTGGGTCCTTGAAGATGTTATTCCTTTTCGATATGTTATCCGGACCCTCATAAATATTATTTCTTCTTAATTGTGATTATTGGCCTATGGAAATGATATTCTTCTTAGTTATAATTCATGGCCTAATCATATGTTATATCTCATAAATGTGAGATGCCTTACTTATATTATGTCTCATAGAACTGAGATGCCCCTTATGTGTAAGATGAATATATAATATGTTTTATGGCTTATAGAGATGCTAAGCCTCGTGAGTACGCTATGGCTTATTAACGTGAGATAGCTTATATACATAATTATTGATATGAGTTTCGGATATGTATATGTGCCTAAGGCAGTGATGATGATGGTGTGGTTATTTCGGACATATTATTGGGTCAAGGGTCGTGTTATACTATTGGTTGGATATTCGAGAAGTATTTATCTTTGTAAAGGATACAATTGTAGAATATGGATACAAATATTTTATATTACTTACAATTTCATTGACTGGACACTAGTGATGGCATGAATAAATTCGGTACATTCATGATTATTTTATCGGTATTGATGTGATCCTAGCTAAAATACGAGTTGGTCATTGTTTTTCCTAAATAAAGGTTAAAACCCACTTTCCACCTTGGGAGTGGATTTCTTTACTATAATAATTTCCTACCTAAATGGAATATTCATACATATACAAGAGGTTAAAATTATTGTTTTCAAATTTGATCAAGGCGAATTCCGATCCATGATTTGACACTATTACTTACTCCCGTCATGAGATATTTTGACCCTTTCTACACTTTTACAATGATTTAGTCCTGAGGATCATTTCGGGCAATGAACTTACAAATTTTATACTCCTTTTAGCCTCGACTTGAGCTCGTGCACCTAATATATGTCTATACATATTTACTTATTGATGTTTATGATTATATATTGATACCTGATTCGAGTCCGAAGGATACTATTGTGATGATATATTTATACCCAATTTGAGTTTGAAGGATACTGTTATGATGATATATTTATACCCAGTTCGAGTCTAGAGGATACTGTTAGGATGATATTGATACTCAATTTGTGTTCAGAGGATACTGTTATGTGATGTTGATACCCAGTTCTAGTCCGAAGGATACTTTTGTGGTGTTATATTGATACCCAATTTGATTCCAGAGGTTGAGTATGATGATGATGATGATTATGATGATGAGATTGTGATGTTGATTGTGTACCTTGCATTCATTCTTACATAAACATCACTTATCACCAGTATCCACTTATGTCTTTCAGCTGGTATGGGACGGTTGCATAAATATGGGTGAAGAGTATGTCTTATGTTGTTTTATGTTGATTGAACCTTCTGAGCCTGGGGCAGTGGGGGTATGAATAGGCTTGGCTAGTTATTTGACTGTCTGGAGTTTCCGGTTATTCACATCGTTATCGATATTGTTATTACCATTGTTATGATCATTATTATGGCTAACTTATGACAGCTTGGTCATTAATCCAGTATCGATATTTGAGGTATATTTTCGGCCTCTTCTATCTTATTATTGTATTGTTATGCATGATTATTTCATGTCTAGCCATATGGAGTAGAAACCCTGAGTATGATAGAATTGAATAATGATAGGATTATAATGGGGTCTTAGAATGAGTATATGACGATCTAGGTTATGCTTTGAGGAAACCTCATGTTTATATGTATACATACACATACACACATATATATCTATATGTGGTAATGGTACTACTGTATATCCCTTCCTTCATTTGTTCATATGGTATATTCATTCCTTGACCATGTATATTATTATATGTTCTTCTTCCACTCTTTATTCATATATTAGCAAGGGATATATGGTATAGTGTTGAGATTCCTAAGTATGGATGGAATAAGATTGTTCACCCTTATTACTTACCTAGCCTTATTATGTTGCTCTATTGGACATGTACAGGATAGTTGTCCCTTATTATCTCATTGGTTGTTATATGATTTTTAGACTCTAGGGTGTAGTTTCCATTCTGTTTATATGTGGTATATATCTACCTTATCTTTGGAGTTCAGTTGGCAGTTGCTTGCTGAGTACCATTTATTTGGTACTCATACTACACTTTTGCAGCCTGCAGATCATAGTATAGGTTATCACTGTTGTTGTGTTTGTTGTGCGAGCAGCCGTGGTTCAAAGACACAGAGTGAGCTCCTGATGCTTGGAGTATTACTTATCTCTCTCTTATGTATTGGACTAGTCTCTATGTTGTATTCGAAGATAAGTTGTATCAGTGTATTTCCCTTGATATTTCAATTTTGTACTCGTATTATGTTACAAGATCTTGTACTGATACCACCAGGTTTTGGGACTTTTATTGATCTTTATTTCATGTATTCCGCATTCTTTTCCTTATATTACTGAGTAGTCCATCACTGGCCGTTCCAAACTACGGGTTTGGTTTGCCTAATGGTGGGTTATAGTAGGAGCCATCATGACCTGAGAAATTGGGTCGTGATAACTAAGTAGAAGAAAAGGCAATTTCCAAACAATTAACACCTTCTCTTTCAAGGAAAGAATCCTTAAGTAGACACATAATGTAAGGACCCTTTAGGTCATTTTCCATATTTCCACTTATTTTCGTTGTTATAGATATTCTATAGCTACCTTCAGTCATTTATGACTTGCTAGAACTAACAGTTCGGTTACTTGGCAAATCATTTGGTGTTTAGAGCTAGTTCCCTATTTTAAAGTCTTCGTTGGTTACAAATGGACACCAGGCAAAAACTTCAGCCAAACAACCTCGAATGCAAATTCTGACTGTTCCAACAGCTCCAAAATATTGATTTTAGGCTAGTGGACTCTTGGTTTGGGTCCTAAGACACCTGGTCTCATTTCAACATATTGGTCGGAAAGTTAAGAAAATGAAAATTAGGTGTGGGACCCATATTTCATCAAAATGACCTAAAATAGAAATTTCAATTGCGTCATTGAGTCAAGAACATCAAGTTTATTGTGGTTACATAGTTTGTTCACGTAAATGGTATTCCGAATGTATCCCGAGGGCTTGGTGATTTCCAAGTCTCTGCTATATTAGTTGTATCTGGTGCATCGCTATCGCAATGCCAAGGGTTGCGATTGTAATACCCTTGGCAGTCACCAGGAAGCCATAATCGCAGTGATTATGTCACGATTGTGACTCACCGTAACAGCCCATCAGACCGCGATCACAATAAGGGAATGTTTCGATAGCGACTTCTCACCCTATCACAATGTACTGCAATCGCGATCGCGAGACTCGAGAACTTGGAAAGGGTATAAATATCTCATTTTAGCCTGATTTTGCTGATTCTTCACCCATTCTCTTTATTCTAAAACCCTAAAAAGGGAGATAGCTTGGAATTGAGTCTTGTGGTGGTTCAGATCTTGGCTAACATCTATTTTTATGATTCCCCTATGATTTGTGGTAAGATTTAACCCTTTTCAAGGTAGAATTTCCCATTTTTTGTTCAAAAATCCCAAAACATTGGGGGCTTGATTGTATAAACACGTGATTTTTTATCCTCCTCGAATTTTAACATATTTTTTTATATTTAATATTTATATTTGGTCTGATATTATTTTAATTCATATTTTATTTTTAATAAATTTTAAGTTAAAAAATAAATAACTAAATAAAGTTAATTTTGAGATATTCTACTTTATTTTATTCTAATTTTAAAAATAATACAAAAATTAAAAAATATTTTTTCATTTTAAAATATTAAATAAATAAGTTAGTAGTTTTAGTACTATCTTAATTATATTTATTTTCGGCTATTTATAAATTTTTATTGTATCTTCTTAAATATAAAATTAATTAGTTATTATTATATTTATTATTATTATTATTTTATTTATTTATTTTTTATTTGTTATTATTATTATCTTCTATAAAAAAAAGAAAAAAAGGAAAAATCAAAAAGTCAAAATTCAAAATCCCCCTCCCCTTATCTGATCCTAACTGTTCCCCCTAAAATTCCTATATTTAAGGATTTTCCCGCCCATAGGAAGGGACGTACATTATCTACACCAATAAAAGGGTGAGAAAACAAGTGAAGTGAAAAACATTTTATCAGACAAAAATAGTAGGAGGAAGGAGGAAAAGAAAGAAAAGAAAGGATAAAATTTAGAGTACAAAATTCCGTTGAAGTTTTCGGTGACAATTACTTCTTGCTTCTTATTCCGTTTGAATTATCACAGGTTTTTCTTTGAATTTGAATAATTTTATGTTATAAATTTTATTGTTAAAAGGCATGAATGGAAATGTTCAAGTGATTTTCTTTTTTTAGTATTATTTAACATGTGTATTTAATTATGTGAATTGTTATTATATATTAATGTAATTGTTAATGAATATTGGTATAATATATACTGAAAAGTTCATATTCACATAACACATAATGATTTCTCCATTTTTCTATTCACTGGAATACAATAACAAATTCAACAATTGACCACTCTCAGAAAAGCACACACCACATAATATAATATGCACACTCAGATACGAATAACACACTACACACACTGAATGCACGAAGATAGTAAAAAATATTTAGAGAAAAACTGATTAAAAAATGAAGAATGAAGGGAGATAGAAAAATCAAAGAGAAAAGAGCATCATTTAGATTTAATTCTTCGAAATCGTCATCTCCTCCAATGACTAAATGATCGGAAACCCACCGAAAACACCATATTCGTCAGAAATTGGCAAACCAACGAAGAAAACCTCCGCTGGCGCCGCCGGCAAATTTCTCCGACCAGCACCACCAATCGGCGTACCCCACCGTCGTGACGTCTCCCTTCACTTTTCTCCAATGCCAGATCTGGCCGAAATCACAATTTTCATTGTCGGTGACCCCCCTTCTTCCCTTTTTCGTCGCCACTCTACACCCACACTTACCAAAAAAACACAAGCACACACTACATGTACACTCGCTGGAAAAAGACCTAAACCCGTAGAAAACCAACCACCACGCGCCGCTGCTCCATTTTGCTAGTGAAATCGACACCGGAATCACGATCTCCTCCGGCAGATCAACCAGCAGTCGCCCTCTTTTTCGGTGGAACAGCCACCAAAATGCACCAACCACTTAAACCGTCCCTTCTAGCTAATTTTTGTTACCATTCCGATGAAATCCTTCGGCAAACGGCGTTATCAATTTTTTTCCAAAGAAAATCTATCCGAAATTCATGTTCGAATTTTGTTTAGATTTGGATATTGTTGATTCAGATAGCTTCGAACTATTTGTTTTAACCTGTATTTCTTCTTTTAAAAGAAATTCAAATAGGCTTGACATGCCATCTTATTAGAAAACAAGATATTTACACAAGAATAAAAATTCTCCATTACTATGTCTAAGTCAATAAGCCCAACCCAGACAAAACCCAGTAAATAAAAAATTACAAACAAGTAAAAAAAAATAATCAGAACTAAGGAATATTCTACAAATTTTTATCCAGTCAAGTGTCGATGCCATCATCTTGCTTGTTTATTTGTGACTTTGTGTTCAAATCAGATTTTAAAAGCTTCGTATTTAATTTGTCTGATAAATATATGATTAGAGTTTGTATTAATTTAGAAAGAATTAAATATGAGGAGTATAATAAAATTAGAAATAATATGATTAACTTTGTGTATTTATATTATTTTATTATTATTTTATTATTTTGTTTTGTTTTATTTTTGTTATTTACACAGCTTAATAATTATTTGTTAAAATAATTGATCGCTTTAAATAAATATTACTTAAGTTTATTGTTAAGGTTAATTAGTATTTCGAATAGATAAAATTATTGTGAATTTATAAATAGCAAATCAACGCCTTTAACGCTAGTTAAGTTTAAGCGCGTTTAAAATATTCATCTCAATTAAAAATGCGACGTACGCATCTTTTTGAGACATTTAAAATTCAAGGATGCAATAATGCATCTTAACAATTATTTTTCTAAAATTAAATTTTATCGATTTATTTAATATAAGATAATAAGCAAATTTTGGTATAATATAAATGAATGAATTTAGGCCTTAACACGATTTTTTTAAAATAATTTAAGTTAAGTATAAGTCAATAAAGAGACCGTGCTAGAATCAAGGGACTCGAGGGGTGCCTCATACCTTCCCCTAGGTCAACAAAATTCCTTACCCGGTCTTCTATGTTCGCAGATCAAAATAGAGAGTCATTTCCTTTTGATTAGAGATTCAAAAAGGTGACTTGAAACACAATAACTCAATTTCAAGTGGCGACTCTGTAAATAAATTAATCCCTATTCAAAATTATCACTTTAATTGGAAAAATCCTTCGACTCGATCCTCAAGCGAAAAAGGGGTGTGACATCTCTGGCGACTCTGCTGGAGATTATCAGAATTCGAGCTTTTAATATTGAATTTTACTTGCTTTAATTATTTTTGATATTGTGTTTATTGTCCTTATGTGCTACTTGTCGCTCATTTATTACTTTGATATTGTCGAACTATATTTATAAACTGTCTTCTCTTGCGCACCCCTTTTGAGTCTCTGAAATAGGATAGAAGGAATGCAGCGTATGCATCCTACTTTCTTTTTTAGATAGTCGGAGTGTCAAGGCACCTGGTGAAGGATTATAGTCACACATGTTAGGCGGGGTTCGGATCGACAACGAAGGCGAAGTAGCACTGCTACCAAAAAAGTTATCCCTCCCCGACTCGAGTGTCCGCTCAGGTAAGCCAGTCTAGACACTAACCCTATTAGGCTAAACTTAGAAGAACTAAAAATTCAGAATCTGGTTATCCCTATTAGGTTTCGCTTTATTTGCATCATATGCATTTGATTTAGCGGAACTCGGCACAGGGGTCGGTTCTGTCTAGTACAGGTGTCCCTTTTATAATGAACAACATGTGCATCCTACGTGCTCTTTGACATTTGTTTAGAAGGTTATTTGAATGTTGGCCGGCTTTAGGTAACTTGTAAACGCAAGAGAGTATATTATATTCAAATTTAACAAATTATTTTTTTAAAGAAATTTTATATTAAAGAAAAGGAGATTATTTTTTAAGAAAAAAACATATAGTAAACTAGTTTTTATGGTCTTTATGAACTACGAGGGTCTGATTCCCACTATTTACTGGGATATGTAGGAATTCCTTTTCGAGGTACGACCCTTTCTTTTTAAAAATTACTCATAAATTTATTGGGAAATATTTTGAAAAATATGATTACTTTTATAATTATCCTCAAACACAATTTATATCTCTCTCTATATATATATAGATATATATATATATATCTTAATAGCCCTGAATCTTTAGGGTTCATGATGCTAAATTTTTACAAAATAAAAAATATATATAAATCTTAACAGCCCTGAACCCTTAGGGGTCTTGAGGCTGAGTTTTGTACGACATATATTTTATGAACTACGCATACCTGATTCTCATCTTAATGAGATACGTAGGTAGTCCTCAATGGATTTGGTGATCTTAAAAAAATGAAAAATGATGATTGTCTTTCCTTCTAAAAAAAAAATACTCCCTCCATTTAAAAAAGAATGATCTAATTTGACTTGACATAGAGTTTAAGAAAGTAAGAAGACTTTTAATTCTTGTGGTCCTAAATTAAAGTTGTGACAAATGTACCAAAAGACCCTTCAATCTTATGGTCTTAAGCATTCCATGTGTAAAGTTGAAATTTAAGTATTGTTAAAAAAAAAAGGGGTCATTCATTTTGAAACGAACTAAAAAGGAAAGTAGGTCATTGTTTTTTAAACGGAGAGAGTATTATTTAATAAATTTAAAAATAAAAAAATTATCTCATTATTCAAATAATTAAAAAAAAAAGGGTACATTTCTTCGTATCTCCAATTTTCAAGAACTACGCACACCTGATTCTCACATTAATGAGATATGTAGGCAACCTATATCGGGTTCGGTGATATTCTTAAGAAAATTTTTGAAAATGTCAAGTCTTGACACATTCGTTATTTTCAAAGTCAAAATAATAAGGTGGTTGGTTTGTGGCTAAATTGACATCTCACCAATACAACACCAGGTCCAAAGAACTGGCAAGATGACCCACAGAAAATGGTATAGGGTCTGAGATGAGGTGGTGTAGACTGTTAGAAATGAGGAATAAGAAGAAATGGCTAGAAAGGTGAAAAATTTGAAGCAAAATATGAGAAACATGCAAGTACTTGGAGAGAGAAAAAAGAGTTTCTTATGAGGATTTGTACATGTTTCGTGATGTTCACTTGCCTCTTGAGTCCAAAACACCAAAGTTGGACATGTACGAGGACCATGGTGATCCTTCAGCCCATCTGAAAAGGTTTTGTAATTAACTAAGAGGAGCAAGGAAAGAAAAACTGTTGATAGCTTATTTTGGATAGAATCTGGTGGGGATCGATATTTTCAAAATAGTTCAGGAAACTTTGGGCTTAAGAAGAAAAACTGATGAGGTAGCAATGATTGTGGAGACTTAATTAAGGCTGATGTGCAAATCAGTGGCTAAGATGTCAAACTCGTCAATTCAGAAGTCACTTTACTCCCCGTAAGAAGAGAGCCTTGGTAATCTGTTTTGTTTTCCTTTCTGTTACCCAAATTATTTTAGGGTTGTAGTTCGAGATCTATCTTGTCTTATTTTATTATCATTTCTGTTTAAACCCTTTCTATCTTTCTGTCAACAAAATGTACGTCCCTTTATTTTATTTTATTTTTAATTTTTAATTTTTTTTTTAATTTTTAATTTTTAATTTTTAATTTTTAATTTTTATTTTTTAATTTTTAATTTTTAATTTTTAATTTTTAATTTTTATTTTTTAATTTTTAATTTTTAATTTTTAATTTTTAATTTTTAATTTTTAATTTTTAATTTTTAATTTTTAATTTTTAATTTTTAATTTTTTAATTTTTAATTTTTAATTTTTAATTTTTAATTTTTAATTTTTAATTTTTAATTTTTAATTTTTAATTTTTAATTTTTAATTTTTAATTTTTAATTTTTAATTTTTAATTTTTAATTTTTAATTTTTAATTTTTAATTTTTAATTTTTTATTTTTAATTTTTAATTTTTAATTTTTAATTTTTAATTTTTTATTTTTAATTTTTTATTTTTTATTTTTTATTTTTTATTTTTTATTTTTTATTTTTTATTTTTTATTTTTTATTTTTTATTTTTTATTTTTTATTTTTATTTTTTTAATATATATTATTTATTTGTCTTTCTTTACTTTATACAATTCTTTTTATGGTGATTCAAATGATATGATATGCATGATGAATTTTCACCAGATCTTAAAACCTAATTTAATTCTGGAATATCTGACCAAGAAGATAGAGTTGAAAGAAAAAAAGCATAAGTAAAGTGTAGAGATGTTTGGTGACCGAGTTATAGCCTCACTTCAATAAGATTGAGATAATCACCCCGCGAATCAGAAAATGACTTGATCATCAATAAGAAGGTCCATCTCTAGCATTTTAAATGGGATCAATCAGAGGATATATAGTCTTCATTGTCAAGAAAATCAAAAGGATGCTAGATAAAAAAAGACATGAATCATTCATTGTGAGGAAAGCACAACACAAGTGACCTGTATATTTTACAAGCATAAAGGAACTGACACATATATATGTGGTAAAGACGTGTATGATCTTCATGTTTCACTCTCATATTGCATGTTATGTTCTTGCATTTTTAAGGATTGATATGACGAAGGCATTTTATTCTGCTATCCAAAGGTTGTGTCGTTCTTTGTTACCCCTTTTTGAGGTTTAGTTTTATTTTATTTCATACCCCTCTTTTGGAATCAAAATAGAGTTTTAAAAATAAAAAAAAGGGTGTCAAGGAAAATGGAGTCAGAAAAAATGTCAAGAAAAATGGAGTCAGAAAAAATTATCAAGAAAAATAGTGTCAAGAAAATGAAGTCAGAAAAAAAAAGTGGAGTTGGAAAAAGTACCAAAAAGGAAAGAATCAAAGAAAAGAAAGACAAGAGAGCCAAAGTTCGATTAAAAAAAAGCAAAAGAAAAAAGCAAAAAGAAAAAGAATGATTTGTCTCAACTACGTTTGACCTGATTCTTGCTATGAGAAGATACGTAGGCAGCCCTACTCTGGGGTTCGGTTCAACTAAAAAAAATTCAAGTTACCCAGAATGAAATAAAACTGGGGAAAAATTTATTTCCTTAAAGAGTCAATTCCAAAAGTTGTATGCTCCACCCAATGTTATGTAAATTTTTTAGCCTCATGCCTCCTTTTCTTTCAAATCCTTTCCAAAAGCCAAGTTACAACCAAAGGAAGACCTTCAGATCAATCTTTGAGAATGTCAAGGCTAAACATGTTATGGATGCATGATGTTTCATATTTTGGGCGTCGTTTTTTCTTTAAAAAGAGTCTTATTTGTGAAAACCCTCCTGGGCACCATAATACGACACGAGTTGTGAGATTAACAAAAAATGAGAGAGTCTTATCGGTGAAAACCCTTTTGGACACCATAAAACGACAGTGGGTTGAGAAAGAAATGAAAATGAGATAGGCTCGTTGGCAAAAACCCATTGAGGTGCCACTAGCAGAAGGAGGATTGTAATTTGGAAAGAACAAGGTCAACGGTGGCTCAGTCCTATATTCAATAAAAGGGAAAATATTGATCATGATTAGTGTGGAAAGATCAAGTGGTTTAATTCAAAATGCATGTCATAATCATTGGAATCGGCTACCACACTCAAATAAGTTTTTCTTTTTATCGTTTTGAAAAATAGATGCCTATTGTCTTCTTCTTATTTTTATCTTTATTTTTATTTTTGCATCTTTGTTGTCAAACAAAAATCATTATCGTCACCTTTCATATATTTTTGAGTCAAATTTATGTCAAAACAAGTGAAAAGACTTCAAAACTTGCTACCAACTCCTTCAGTTGTGCAAAGCAAGACAAAGAACTGACATACAAAGATAACATGTTTCAAAAAATAAAGCAAGGTACTTGAGAATGCTTATCATCCAACAGTTTTTGGACTCATAGAAGTATAAAGGGTGTAGTTGAAGTTGAATTCAGAGGCATCATGCAAGAGAAATATGATTTGAGTTAAAAAAATTTGCTAGTCAGATTTGGGGTCGAAAGTATGACAAGTCAACAATACCTATCAATGATTTTCAATGGATCTGAGCATCACAAATGCACAAACGATCGCCTCAATAGGAAAATGCCGCAAATCAACCACCATATTTATTTTAAAAATTTAAAGGTTTCTTTGTATGAAACAAAAACACATGTTACTTTCTTCAAATCAAGGGCTTCAAAGCCTAAATATCAAAAGATGCAATTCCTCACTTTTACAAATGCAAGAGGCAATATTGCTACACACGTTTAGTAATCACAATTATGGTAAAAACTCATCATCCATTACTCCTAGAAGACGTACTTTCTAGTTGAGTCATTTAACCCCTAGGAGACGCACTTCCTAGTCAGGGTATGTCAGTTTTCATGTGTTAAGTAACACACTTTCTAACTTGAATCTTCACTCCTAGAAGACATACTTTCAAGTTGAGTCATTTCATTTAATCCTTAGGAGACGCATTTCCTGATCTGGGAATTTCAGTTTTCATTTGTTAGGTGACACACTTCCTAACTTGAACTTTCACTCCTAGAATACTCACTTTCTAGTTGAGTCATTTAATTTAACCCTTAGGAGACGTACTTTCTTATTTGGATAATTTAAGTTTCATGTGTTAGGAGATGCATTATCCAATTTTGGTCATTAGTTTTGCTCTGAAGAGACGCATTTATTTAGCAAGGCCTTGATTCACCCTCTTTACTATACTTTTCAAAAATTATGATCTGATGATACTCACAAAATTTTCTAGTGTAAACTAAGGAAAAAATTTTCTTCGTGTTTATTGGGAATTTATTTTATGCTAAGGACCCACCTGAAGAATGGGACAGGACCCTCCTGAAGAAGGGAATTTATTTTATGCTCAGGACACTCCTGAAGAATGGGATAAGACCCGCCTAAAGAATGAGAATTTATTTTATGCTCAGGACCCTTCTGAAGAATAGGAAAGGACCCTCCTGAAGAATGGGAATTTATTTTTATGTTCAGGACCCTCCTGAAGAATGGAACAGGACCCTTCTGAAGAATGGAAATTTATTTTTTGTTCAGGACCCTCCTAAAGAATGGAACAGGACCCTCCTAAAGAATGGGAATTTATTTTATGCTCAGGACCCTCCTGGAGAATGGGACAGGACCCTCCTGGAGAATAAGAATTTATTTTTTGCTCAGGAATCTCCTGTAGAATGGGATGTTATTTTTATGTTTCACCTTTTATTTTGAGTTCAGGAACATATTTGAAAAGTAGAAAAATCAATTCAGGAGCCCGCCTAAAGAATAGGGTGAAGAAATAACAAGCCAGGAGCCCGCCTGAAGAACAGGGTGAAGAAATAACAAGCCAGGAGCCCGCCTGAAGAACAGGGTGAAGAAATAACAAGCCAGAAGCCCGCCTGAAGAACAGGGTAAAGACGTTGTAAGTCCAGGAGCCCACCTGAAGAACAGGATGAAGAAAAAGTAAGTCCAGGAGCCCACCTGAAGAATAGAGTGAAGAAGAAGTAACAAGTCAGGAGTTCGCCTGAAGAACGGGGTAAAGAAGTAATAAGTCAGGAACCCGCCTGAAGAACAGGGTGAAGAAATAGCAAATCAGGAGTCCGCTTGAAGAATAGGATGAACACTATCAGTTGCAAGTCAAGAGTCCGCCTGAGGGTGAATTTTCAAGTTCAAACCATGAAGATTCGAATCAGGATTCTAGAGAAATTGCATCTTTCATTTGTATTTTTCATTTTTTATTTTGTTATTCATGTGGATATAAAAAGAACAAGTCGTTAACCAAAAACTTGACGGAATCTCATTCGACATCTAACTCATTCTCTCACCATGTTACCTTTGAACTACTCGTGACCTGATTCCCTTATAACTAGGGATAGGTAGGAGGGACAAAACCAGGACTCGGTCACATTTTTCCTTTAATTTTAACTTTATTTTATCTTTACCTTTCAAATAACTGGAGGGTCAAAAATCATATCTTGTCTACTTTTTTTGTATGAAAACTCTTCGAGATTCCACACTAAGAGGGGCAAAAATGTAGACACGTGATTTTTGATCCTCATCAAATTTTAACTTATTTTATGATATTAAATATTTATATTTGGTCTGAATTATTTAAATTCTTATTTTAATTTTAATAAATTTTTAGTTAAAAAATAAATAACTAAATAAAGTTAATTTTTAGATATTTTACTTTATTTTTATTCTAATTTTAAAAATAATACAAAAATTAAAAAAAAAATCTTTTTAAAATTTTAAATAAATAAGTTAGTAGTTTTAGTATTATCTTAATTGTATTTATTTTTGGCTATTTATAAATTTTTACTGTATTTTCTTAAATATAAAATTAATTAGTTATTATTATACTCTATTTACTATTATTATTTTATTATTTTATTTGATTATTTTTATTTGTTATTATTATTATCTTCTATAAAAAAAAAAGAAGAATCAAAATTCAAGATCCTCATCCCCTTATCTGATCCTAACTATTCCCCCTAAAATGCCTATATTTAAGGATTTTCCTACCCACAAGAAGGGACGTACATTATCATCTACACTGATCAGTTAAAAAACATCAGAAACCAATAAAAAGGTGAGAAAATAAGTGCAGTGAAAAACATTTTATCAGGCAAAAACAGTAGAAGGAAGGAGGTAAAGAAAGAAAAGAAAGGATAAAATTGCGAGTACAAAATTTCGTTGAAGTTTCTGGTGACAATTGCTTCTTGCTTCTTATTCTGTTTGAATTATCACAGGTTTTTCTTTGAATTTGAATCATTTTATGTTATAAATTTTATTGTTAAAAGGCATGAATGGAAATGTTTAAGTGATTTTCTTTTTTTTTTGTATTATTTAACATGCGTATTAAATTATATGAATTGTTATTATATATTAATGTAATTGTTAATGAATATTGATATATTTATATACTAAAAAAGTTCATATTCACATAACACATAAGGATTTCTCCATTTTTCTATTCACTGGAATACAATAACAAATTCAACAATTTACCACTCTCAGAAAAGCACACACCACATAATACAATACGCACACTTAGATACGGATAACTCACTACACACACTGAATGCACGAAGATAGTAAAAAATATTTAGAGAAAAATTGATTAAAAATGAAAAATGAGGGGAGACAGAAAAATCAGAGAGAAAAGAGCATCGTTTAGATTTAATTCGTCGAAATCGCCATCTCCTTCGACAACTAAATGATCAGAAACCCACTGGAAACACCATATTCGCCAGAAATTGGCAAACCAGTGAAGAAAACCTCCGCTGGCGCCGCTGGCAAATTCCTCCGACTGGCACCACCAACCGGCGTACCCCGTCACTGCGCTACCTCTCCTCCTTCTTCTCCAGTGCCAGATCTGGCCAGAATCGTCATTCTTATCACCGGTGAATGCCCCTTCTCCCCCTTTTTGTCGTCACTCTACACCCACACTTACCAAAAAAAAACACACACACTACATGTACACTCACCGAAAAAACACCTGAACCCCTAGAAAACCAACCACCACTCACCACTGCTCCGTTTTGCCGGTGAAACCATTGTTGAAATCACCATATGCTCCGGCAGATCCACCAGCAGTCGCCCTCTCTTCCGATGGAACAGCCACCAAAATGCACCAGCCACTTAAATCATCCCTTTTAGCCTATTTTGGTTACCATTCCGATGAAATCTGTCGGTAAACTGCATCATCAATTCTTTTCCAAAGAAAATCTATCCAAAATTCATGTTCGGATTTAGTTTAGATTTGGATATTGTTGATTCAAATAGCTTCAAACTATTTGTTTTAACCTATAATTCTTCTTTTAAAAGAAATTAAAATAGGCTTGACAGGCCATCTTATTAGAAAATAAGATATTTACACAAGAATAAAAATGACCCATTACTATGTCTAAGTCAATAAGCCCAACCCAGAAAAAACCCAGTAAATAAGAAATAAAAAAACAAGTAAAAAAAATCAGAACTAAGGAATATTCTACAAATTTCATCCATTCAAGTGTCGATACCATCATCTTGCTTGTTTATTTGTGACTTTGTGTTCAAATCGGATTTTAAAAGTTTTGTATTTAATTTTTCTGATAAATATGTGATTAGAGTTTGTATTAATTTAGAAAGAATAAAAATTGAGGATTATAATAAAATTAGAAATAATATGATTAACTTTGTGTATTTATGTTATTTTATTATTGTTATTAGTATTATTTTATTATTTTGTTTTGTTTTATTTTTGTTTTTTACACAACTTAATAATTATTTGTTAAAATAATTAAAATAAATATTGCTTAAGTATATTGTTAAGGTTAAGTAGTTTTTCGAATAGATAAATTATTGTGAATTTATAAATAGCGAATCAACGTCTTTAACACTAGTTAAGTTTAAGCGCATTTAAAATATTCATCTCAATTAAGAATGTGACGTAAACATCTTTTTGAGACATTTAAAATTCAAGGATGTAATAATGCACCTTAACAAATATTTTTTTAAAATTAACTTTTATCAATTTATTTAATATAAGATAATAAGCAAATTTTGGTATAATATAAATGAGTGAATTTAGGCCTTAACACGAATTTTTTTAAATAATTTAAGTTAAGTATAAGTCAATAAAATGACCGTTCTAGAACCACGGGACTCGAGGGGTGACTCACACATTTCCCTCGATTAACAGAATTCCTTATCCGATCTTTTATTTTCACAGACCAAAATAGAGAGTCATTTCCTATTGATTAGGGATTCAAAAAGGTGACTTTGGAATACCATAACTCAATTCCAAGTGGCTACTCTGTAAATAAATTAATCCCTATTCAAAATTGTCACTTTAATTGGAAAAATCCTTCAACTCGATCGTCGAGCGAAAAAGGGGTGTGACAGATTGTAGCCCAAAATTAGCTTGGATTACACTCATTTTGTTGGGTAATAATTTCTTGAGCATATGGATATGTTGGGTTGGCTTCGAAAATGTGATTTTCCATAAATGGGACCCCTATGGGATGTTTGGGTGATTATTGGACCCGAAGCACAATTGTGCAAAATAGGTATCATATTTCTCGTATTGATGAGTTGAATATGATTTTGATAGCTTGTCATCTTATGAAAGCTTCTTGGCATGGAAAAGTGGCGATTTAGCAAATCTTTTAAACTTTCTACGGCACCCGGGTAGGCTAGGTTGTACCCCTTGTTAGATTGACCTAATCCATTGTATTTTTATGATATTGTGTTAGATTTGGATTGGTTTTAAGTGGTTGTGTTCTATATTGCAATACTTTGGTTAGTTTGGACAGGTTAGGCTATTTTGGGTTATCGTTTTGTGCATGATCAGCCTATTTAACTATTACCTTAGGTAAAATTGACCTTGTAGGCTTACGCTTAGGTCGGAAATTCTCTAGTTACTAAACAAATAAGAATTTTTCCTTGGTCACTTGAGTTTAGGATGAAACTTACCTAAGTTGCCTTACTTGGATGAAATTAGTTTCTCTATGTCAGGAGGAATTGCAATCTTAGGGCTAATTATCGCTTGTTTAACATCTAATAGTGGATTTAGATACCTTAGCCTAGTCCAGGGTTGATATTTATTGATAAATGATTTCAGAGATTTAGAAGTGGGCACTTCTACCCACCTTAGGCAAAGACTTGTGATAGTTATTGAAGACCCTCGATATCCCTGTGTACATCTAGGAAGATGATTATTTTGGTGATATTAGATACCTTGGTACTTGTTGGTTATGATAAATTATGTTAAAAGTAATGCTTAATGAGTATGCTATAAATGAGTTATTGATTGAGCTTATGTTATTAATGAGCTATAAAGTATGCTATTGATTTGGCTATTATTTGGGCTACCAAATATACTATTGAATGAGCCTCGATTTTCATATTGGCTAAGACATAAAGTATTCTATATATTGAGTCAATGAATGAGCTATTAACTACGCTAGTGATCTTGCTCATCGATATATTAGCATTTATTTTTTTATTCATGCGAGAGGCCATACTTATTGACTACATTGGAGGTTAAGCCATTCATTATGCTATAAATAAACTATAGATTATTTCATGGATTAGATATTGACCAAGCTAATGATAATCTATCTATTATGCTAATAATAAGCCATTAATTATGCTATTGAAAAGTCATTGCCTATGCTTGATAGTACATATTGATTATGTTAGAGGTCATGTTTAATGACTATATTGTCAAATATGATATGAATTATGCTAAAGAGAATGATTATCTATTATATTAGTAATTATGATATTGATTATTCCATAGATCATGCTTATTTACTATATTGGAAATCATGTTATTGATTATGCTAGCACTCACGATTTTGATTATGATTACTGATTATGTTGATATATGATGATTATGGTTATGCTATTAAGTACTCTATTGATTATGATATTTCCTATATTGAGGATGATTATCATGATATATACCCGACAAGGTCGGAGGATGATTGTGATGATATATCCCGGCAAGGCCGGAGGATGATTATGATGATATATACCCGATAAGGCCAGAGGATGATTATGATGATATATACATGACCGATAAGACCAAAATATGGTTATGATAATATTTATGAGGATATTGCTGAATATCCCTACTTGTTGGAGTCCAACTATAAGTATTATACTATATGATGATATACTTATTATGATATGATGACATTGAGGTATGAGAGTGACAATCTAGCTAAGTTGAAAATAAGAAAATAGCTATAATGTAGTATGACATGAATAGACTCTAGTGATATAATGATTAGTTGATAAATATTGATTAGCTTATAAATATTAGTTAGTTGATAAATATTGACTAGTTGACAAATATTGGTTAGTTGATAAATAATGACTAGTTGATAAATGATGATTAGCCGCTATATGAATATTAGTTAATAAGTGATGTTCCGTTGATAAAGAATGAAGTATTGATACATGAGGATTAGTTGTTACATGATGGTTAGTTGATAAGTGTTGATTAATTGGAAAATGATTAATATGGACAATTGATGGTTATAATGTGGCATGACTTGGATGAATTCCAGTTGTATTATGAGAGTTAATAAATGACGGTGGTGAGTTACTCTATTTTGGTTTTACCTTCCAAGCTTATAGGGGCTTGCGACAGGTTATTTACTTTTACGAACTAATTGGCGTATGGGAGTCAATTTGTAGTTATTATTGCTTGTGTTGATGCTTTATATTACGTTATTCTATTACTCTAGTTTATTTAATTATTTATGCACAACGATGTTGAGGTTACTTCAGGTTTGTCTATACCAAGACTAATTTATGTTATCTTGCATTTATCATATTTATATCATGATTTAACTCAGTCGCTCGATGATGCCTACTGAGTACCCATGGTTTTGGTACTCATACTACACTTTTGTACCTTTTTGGTGCTGATCTGAGTACTAGTTGACGTCGTTAATTGACGTTCATGCTGTGGTGATATTCGGAGATAAGGTGAGCTTTTGGAGTTGGAGTCACCTATTTTCTTTTATCTTATATATGTCCAATCTTTAGTTTCAATATACTTGTATTGACTATTCTAAATACTTGAATTGTATTTATAGTTGCTTATGTACTGGCTCTACCAGGTCATGGGATGGAATTTATGTAGTGACTACCTTTGAACTATATTTGTTGCGTTGCTTATTTCTTGTGTTGGATTGCCTAGTTGGCCCTTTTGGGGCATTTTCACTAAGTTAACCCATTGCATTGAGCTTTGGGTTATAGTTCGGCTTACCTACTGACGGGATTTAGTAGGTGCCATCATGACTTGTAAATTGGGTCATGACACATACCACCATTAACATCAAAGGGGTCATAACTCACGTCTCTACAAAAATCAAGTAATTCATTCATATATTTATCAAACAAGGGTGGGGTGTCATAGAAAGGATCACAACCAAAATCATTTTCACAAGAACAATTACTAATTGAGTTTCTCAAACATTCAAGTAAGTTCAAGTTATCATCACCCAATTTATCGTTCTTTTTCAAAAGTAAGAGATCACTATCAAGAGTTAGATAGTTAGCATAATCTTCACTCAATCCTATATTCCTAATGGATTTCAAGAAATAGGATAATATGTGAATTTTAAGCACACCATCTTTCCTTTTAAACACATCACATTGCACATCACTAGGTGTCATGCAAGGAGTGATCTTACTATAGTCACATAAGACATCTTTCTTTGGAAGGGGATCACTATTCAAAGAAAAAAGAGTTTAAGCATGCAAGTTCACTCTCAAGAAGATATATGTCATTGTTCACAACATTTTCATTCACATGATCAATTCTATCAACACCATCACTAACTTGAGACTCATCAAGTATACCACACACCTGCTCAAGTAGTAGACTACACTCACTAGTAAGTTGATCATTTCACACCTTATCACTAGTTTTTTGTAATTCACATGCCAACCTAGACTCGCCTTGGTTTTCTCAAGGGTCAACTAGTGTGTGATTACTCTCATCATTTGCGAATGGGACCTCATTCAAGTCATAGGTGCTAGCACCAAGTGGACAGAAATCGATCTTACTCGAAGAATCGATTCAGTCATCTAGAGGAGCAACTAGTGCTTACATACCTATAACAAGAACTTGATCATTATGTGATATAGAAATACCAAGAGTAGCACAAAGGGAAGACTCATGCAAATCTTCTTTAGTCAAACTACCAACTACACTCACTTGGTTACTAGCCATATCATGACATTATAGGATTAGAGAAGTGTTACAAATAACAATTTTACCTTGTAGCAAACATGAAGTATGGTCTTCACATTGGTATCTATCATGGGTTCTCATTTGATCCTTTGGTAATCTCTCATCATAAGGGAGTTTTTCAAATCTATTCCCTTGAACTATTTCTTCATCACTCTTCCCGAAGTTGAAATTCTTAGCCAAGAATGTCGTTAGATCATCAAGCATATGTTCATAAAGAACTCTTCTTAGATACTTATTTGGAAGTATATGTTCTTGAACCTGCACATAAGAAGGGTTGATACCAGGTAAAATTCTAGTATCATGGTTAGTAAGTAACAAGGGGTTTGTGTTGACAAGTCCCATAATTAAGTGTTCCTTGTTCACATCTTTAAAGCAACTACTTGACTCATCATTCTTAGTCAACTCTTCTTATCTTGGGGTCATATATTTATTTTCTTTTTCAAAGGATAATTCCTTTCCTCACTTATCAACTTCATCCTTTTTCATTACTCTCCAGAATCCACTCATGATCTTATATTCACTACCTACTTGCTAATTATTCCCTTCTAATATCATCATGTTTGGCATATGGGTTGGGGCATCTTGAATTTGCTCTATGTAATCAAGGGACTCCTCCATTATATCCATTCTTTGACCCAAATTAGACATATTCCCTACAAGTGAACCCACCTTAATATAGAGTGATCCTATCTTAGCGTCCATGGACTCATTTTACGGTTGAGAGTTTCAATGACCGCTAAAATAATATTTGTTGAGTGGTTTTTCATTGTTTGTGAAGTCTTGACTTCCAGAGCCATTGTACCTCAAAATTAAACACTCAGAAAAAACAACAACAATGTTAGCATTAGTAAAATTAAAGATCACAACCACTCGTGTTTACACACCTTTGATTGCCTCACAATTGGATAGGCCAATGTTGAAAATTGTTTATACTTCGGTAGTTCATAAGTTGTCAATTTCTACTTGTGGTTGGAATGGTTTTTTATTGAAAGACTCAATTAAATATGTAAGGACTAGGATCAAGAACTAACAATTATATGAAAAAGAGAAAAACTTGAAAGAATTCAAACTCAAAAACTAATCAACCAACTTAGTAGGTGAATTACTAGTCGTTGATAGTTTAAAAATCAAGAGATGAATTTAAGAATCAAGAAGTAAAACTAAGGAATCAAACCTGAGCAAATTGGCGTTTAAGAGTGCTAGAATGCATTTGGAACTTGAATTTGACGTTGTGTAGGCTTGAAATTTATTTTGAAGGCTAAAATGTGTTGGATTACCTTGACCTATGATACGCCCAAATTACAACTCTCTTATAAGAGCATAAGCGGTATATATATATGTGTATTTATGAATGTATATATATTTATATATGTATATATATATGTATATATATATATTATCGTTATTATATTATTACATACATTCACGTTTATTAATATACTAAACATATTCTTACTATATGTATATATTTGATTTTGAATAACTGTGTTAAAAAATTAATACCCCTCCTAAAATTTTACTGATTGTGTGATGTGTGTATGTGTGAGGGACGACCGTGAATCTGATAATGGAATTAGAATTAGGCATAGAACAACTATGGCAAACAATTACATAACTGGATAAGTAGTAACTAGTAGTATGACCCTGTGTGAGGTGTGCGTGAGGAGTTAGTTCTCGATATGTATGGAATATATAACTTGCCTAGTTGCTCTTACCTAGGGTTCAGGATAGCCGATTAGGAGATGATCATAGGACATTTTTGTTTTGAGTCCACTCAAGCCTAAATGCCTAACCAAATGTAACATAAATCCCTTGATCCAAAAAGTTGAGCCTAATTGACCCATTTTTGTTATTTACATAGATTTCACCTTCCTATTTCAACTACAATGAACCTGTTTTGACCCTAGTTCTCCTTGGAAACTGTGCACCTCAACTTAGGCAAATTGCCTAAGTTGAGGGTGGCTATTATAGGGGTGCGTAGGGTAAAATGAGTATGAGGAAAGAAATGTAGAAAGAAAAATGAAGAATGAAAGGTGTGGTAAAGATAAAAAGATAATAAAAGAAGAAGAAAAGTGCAAGAAAAGAAAAAAAGAAAAGAAAAGTGAGAAAATAAAATCACACCTGGTCCGATTTGCATGTGCTTAAAAAAGGAGAAATAGGGGCGTAAATAAAATGAAGAAAAATTTGAAAAATAAGTGGACCCCAAATAAAATATATTGTCAAGGAGGCTTAAGTCACTGAAAAATCCCAAAATATACCATACCAGCCCTAAGCCTACATTGCAAGCTGAATAAAGTCTTATAGTTATCCTATCCCGGCTGTCCTAAAACCCAGGAAGAAACCATAATGGAGAGCCTATGGTTTTCTGCATATAACGGCCGATACTTCTGTGTGAGTAAGAGAGTCTTTTGAAATATCCATGAATAAACACTATTGATATAAACGGAGTGAATGGTATTTCTTTGATTGTGAGTGTACAAGGGTTATGTTGTTAGGTTGCTAGACTATTCGATCAGTGTGATTTGTATCTATGCCTAGTGGTCTGTTACTAATGTAATGCCATCATTGGATTCCTTTATGTCACTCCATGTACCAAATCGATATACACAGTTGGTGTCTTGAAAAGTTAAAATTAGGAGAGGGAATAAAATATTGATTATTGAAATAAAAAGTCACTGCCATAGGTATCTTAGGATATTCCTGTTTAAGCATTGTTGTTGGTAGTAGTTTTGTTTTGGTAGTGTTGAGCACCGCGGAAACATGGCACAATTAATACCTAAAAACAAGGAAATTTATGCATGCACTTAGGTTATTTTAGTGGATATGAGGTATTTGTTGCTGGATTGCAGGAAGAATAGGTAAGAAGCACCTTGGAATAAAATTGGAAGAAAAAGCTCTAAAAAAGATGCATCATATGAGTCATCCTACAAGTTGTCAACATATCATGTGGCTCGTAGGTTTGCTTAAAAGCAGGACAGTAACAAAAGACAAGCAGAGAAGCTAAGTGAAGTTTGGCTACGACTAGAGAATATGAACTGTAAGTTGTGGATATGAGTCAGGAGGAGCAGCCGTTGAGAGAGCAGAAACCAAAGTTAAAATTTAAAGTTGAAGTCATATAAGAAGACGAGTGGTGAAACTTGAGTACGACCCATAATAATAATTCATGAAGAGACCAGTATCTAGAGCATTGAAAGAACAAGGCCCAAGTGGTAACGAGTGAAGACACAAGCCGTAAGCTATGATTACGGCTCATGGGAATGAGTCACAAGTGTTGACACCCAATTTTGGCTTGCTCTTTTTCCTCTAATTATTTTGCAAATTCTTCTTGGCCTTAAATATTTTTTTAAAAAATAAATTCATATTTTTATTTTTATTTCTACGAATTTTTAAAAGAATAAAAAAGAGGATTTATTTTTCTATCATATTGTAAAATATTATAATTAAATATTTTAAATTAAATATTTTAATATCAAAAATCCCACAAAAATATTTTAATCGCATTCGCAATTTTTCTAGCGTCATATTATATCCAGTCAACACTTTGTGATTTCATACATATTCTTTTATATATATATGTGTGTGTGTGTATTTATATATGTATATATATAGAGAGATATGTATATATATATATATATTATCGTTATTATATTATTACATATATTCACGCTTATTATTATAATAAACATATTATTACTATATGTATATATGCATATATTTTGATTTAATTCTTATATTTAAATTATATATACATGCATATATATATATATATATATATATATATATACATACATATCTTTTCAATATTACACATATTAAATTATAAAATTATTAAATCGGACGCGTATACAAATTATATCTATAATTTATATACGTACGGTTCAGAAATAATTTTAGGGAGAGAAAAAAGTATCGATAAGATTAATTTCAGTAGAAACAGAGTATTCGGGCCAACAAGGACTCAATTTCAAATTTTATTTCACCCAACCCTAACTCTCATTTAAAAATTTTCACCGTGAGGTCCAAAACCCAGTTCAATTCCCATGTCCACTTCATCAATCCACCCCACACAATATCAACCAATCACACGTTGCCACATCAGCAAAGAAACACAAACTTCATCCAACTAGCATAAACTAATCTGGTCCGTCAATTTATTTTCGATCAAAGGGTCCGAAATTTTCAACTTTCTAAATAGTTTATATATATTAATTATTTAGTTTTACGATAAATATGGACCGTCCGATCAAATGGTCTGAATTTTTGTCAAAATTAAAAGCAAAAATGCATCTTTGATCTCTGAAAAGATATTACGCACTTCTTTTTTCAATGCGTGGTTAAGCGTGCTTTCCCTTTTCTAAGAACCTGTTCCATCTCCATCCTATTACCCCAAAAATGGAAAATCAGGCCACCCTCCCCTCCCTCTCTTCACCGCTTATCTACCACAACCCCAAATTAGAATGGCTAGTAGCCATAGGACCCTAATCAGTGCAACAACCTAAGTTGGGTTTCGAATCCGTCATTAATGGCCTAGAAAAGCTAAGATTTGAAAAAGGGGGTTGGATTTGAATTAATAATACATCTATTGTTTTTCCCATTTTTTCATTCTAAGGTTACAAATTCATACTTTCAAGTCCGTATTTGCACCTCTAACTGAAAGTCTTTCCACTTCCAGAGAATGTGCTTCAAATCGGTGGGAAAGAGAAGAGTAAAAAAAACAGTGAGTGTTGAAAAGGCACAAAAAGAGTCTTGAAGCTTCAAATCCAAGGAAAACAAGAAAAATAAATCCGCAAAAGAAGTACAAAAAAATGAGGAAAAAAAGAGTTAAAAAACAAGGAAAAGAGTGAGCTTTGACGGAAAGAACAGTGAAGAAAAAGAGCCTCTTAAAATATCACTAGCTTCCTTCTAGTTTTTAGTCCAAATTTGGGGTTCCGGGTCGAGTTTATAGGCAGAATTTTTGATTAAAAAGCCCCAGTTCTGCTGCATCACACAAGGTGTGATTTCCCTTTTTTTTTAAAAAAATCATTCTTTATCCCTTTATTTTCCTCTAGCCCGATTGGTTTCTGAACAGGCAATTTTTATCCCATTTGTATGTTGTTGCTGGCATTTGTTACTGTTGCGGATAAAAAATGGTTTTTGATTCAAAAGTGATTCTTGATTTTGTCTAAAGGTTCTAATTGGTGAAGTTTGTGTGTGGATGTTGATTATGATTATTCTGTTGTTGTTTTGATAGATGAATTTGTTGATGAATACATGAGTTTCAGCCTTGAATCCGTTTATGGTGTTAGCTTTTTTCTACCTTGGAATTGAGTTTAAGGATGTTGTTTTTATCTAAAGTCTTGTTGTTTAAATATCCATAAAAATTATCCCCTCACTGATTTCGTTTGTTTCGCTTTCTTTTGGGAGATTTGCGAATATAATTTTGTTTTAAGTCTTATTAAACCCACGTTGTTGTCCTCTTCCGAGGGTAAATACAATTTTGACGCCGGATATTTTGTTCATACGAAAATATGCAAATCAAAGTTTATTAACGGGATTTTAGACTGGACCATGACATTGTGAAATCAAGTCCACAAATGTGACTTTATCCTAAAATTTTATGGCAGTCCGTGTTTTCATAAGTGATGTTCTTGTCTGACTATGAAATATGTTTCATCATATTTGAACAAAAGGAGTGTCTTCTTCTGTCTTCACGTTGCCCTTCCTCTTAATCGATACGCTTACATAAGGCCACATTTATGTTTAATTTAGTTTAGTTTCATGTTAAATAGTATAACAAGGAGGTCGTAGTTGTCACTTGGAATGTTCGAGTTCGGTGGCTTATTTTTCTTAATATCTGATGTTTTCCTAGTACCAAGAATGCAGTTACAACAATTGAAGTCACAAGTCATTAACCCAATTTTTTCCCTATAATACGCACCACTCTTCCTGGATTTAACCACGTGACCCTCGCATATTTAAGTCGAATGTATATTTTTGTTGTTCGTACCATCACCGAATGTATAAGTTTTACGAAGTAACATTATCTTTTCGTAAAGAACCTTTACTATGTTTTGGTGTTTTTGCTTTAAAAACTGTCGTTAGTATTATTAAATTGATATTTTATGGCCCTGCATGGATAAAGATCATAGCATTTAATGAAAGTGCACACTTTGGATATGAAATTAGGGGATTTTTGACTTATATGTCTCCCTCTTTAGCAATGAAATAGTTGCTCAAGGGATGAACAAGTCCCTAATAATCGAATGTCACTTTATCGGCATCACAATGTCTAGGTTTTGCTGGTCATTATTGGATAGTACAAATTTGACTAATTTAAAGTAATTGTTTTGTTTTTTCCTATCCCCTTTTTTCCTTTGTTGTGTTTTATTTGTCTATGATGTTAAATCTTAAGGCTTGTTTCTCAAATATTCACAGTGGCCATCACTTTGATTTTGGTCACGATCCCTTAAGGTTTGGTTCTATTCATGTATGTGTTTATTGATAAGGGTCAACATGGTTTTGCTCGACTTAAATTGAAGTGATAGAAGTCTCATTAGTTCACTTACTTGTTTGTCCCCTATACATGTACACGGGGCTTAACGGGGGATTGTTGAGTTGCAAATGTTACATAATGAGAAAATGCTATCTTTGCTCCTTGTTATGTTAATTAACACATAAAGTCTTTGTTATTTTATTTTCCTTACAACTTGATCAAGATGGTATGGGTATGCACTCATGTGTAACAGTTAAATTTGGCATCATTTATATGGCCCATATTCTTCCTCCAGTTTGTATTCTTACATATGACTAGTTCAATTTCTAATCCTTATCTTTTTTTCCTTTGTTTCATGTAAATTTGGGAGTTGGAGTTTCGACTGAAACTCGTCTTGATCCGATTATCGGGTCAAACGCTACTAGGATTGCAGAACTTCAGGGTCGCAAAATTTAAAAGCTCAAACTCCTAAATGGAGTCTAGTGTTCATTGTTTTTTCGGTCTAATTTATATTTATCATGATGAGTTTTTTTAGGATTATAACTAACTTTTGTGGTAGAATTTGTTTACGGTGATTTTATTAGATTACTAAACTTATGTTGCTTCTTCGATCCTTCGCCCAAAATTTTGCAAATAAAACACGATCAATTAACTCGTAAAAAAGGGACATAGATTTTACTATTTCACACTCAACTAATTCTTTGAGAAATTAACCTCTCAAGCCGAAAAATATTTTAATGAAATCAACTTATGAATCTCTATGACTTCCTAAAATAACAAACGAAATTTTGGAATTAATCTAATAGGAGGGCAAATCGCCAAACTCGAATTTTGGTAAAATTTATTCGTTAATTTATTTCAATGAGTTAATGATTCTAACGTTCTAATTTTTTAATATTTGCTTGAGCTTTTCTTTTTTCATCTTTCAAAAAGACTAAAATGCGAGGTATATTTATATATATGCGCTACAATATATAAGGTATTTATGTATCGTCATCACTTGTCCTAATTTGTTACTTTTTTTGAATTCTATAAAATGAGAATATCAAATTTTTTTACTCTCATTTTCATATCTTTAAAATGCATATATATTTTACAATAAACTTTATCCTCGTATATTGTGGTAGTGTATCTATATATACTTCAAATTTTCTTTTCCGAAACAATAAAAGCATTTTTATCACTATCTTAGCAAATAACGAAGCAATAATTTTTTTCAAATATTTTCCTAAACTGAGATCAAGGACTATCTTCGGATAGACTCTGAGGGGTGCCTAACACCTTTCCTTAGAGTAACCAAAACTCTTACTCAGAATGTCAAAATATTTTTGATAGACTAAAACAGAGTTTTACATAAAAAATAATTTTTTCCTAACTTTTCTAAAAAGTTAGAGGGTGACTCTAAAAAATAATTTTCAAACCCCGAGAGTCACGACATAGCCTCCACATGTTGTGTGCTATTTCGACCAGTTCGAAATAGGGCACAACAGTGTGGCAACTCTACTGGGATGTATGAACATAAGTTTTTACCTTAACACGCATAGTTTAGGATTTTTATGCCTTTATTGTGTTATTAGCATTATATGTATTTATATCATGCTTTGTGTGGAAGGACGTAAGCCAAATCCAAACTTGCGTTCCTTATTTATTTGAACGACACTACTTATTACTGCTTTATCACTTGCATTTTCTATTGATTCTTTGGCCGTATACAATTCACACATCGTGGTTCACACGGGGGGTGTCGTACACTCCTCCAAACCTTATTTGGATTATTTAGTTTTAGAGTCAGTGCAATAGGTTAGTGCACCTTCTCGTATCTATTCAGTCCCACTCTCAAATATTTAGGGAAAAATCTTACTCTAGAAATAGGTCACATCGTATACACCTTAGGCAAGAAGGTCCAAGTCACCGTCATCATAATAAGGAAACCACTCTTTTGTCAAAGGTTACAAACCAGTCGACATATTTTTGTATTAAGAATGGTGTGAACGGTCCAAACTAAAACACATAATGGATTTGGGATAAATGACTTACCATGCCTTTTTCTTTTCCTTTCAGATGAATATTAATCCAAATCTTCCAAAAATCCAAATGGTTATCTCTACCCCTAATAGCCTACAGAACTGGTGGAAAAATATTCGTGTGGCGCATGGTGCGGAAGTTCAGGAATAATTGGGGGCTCTATTATCACTAAAAAGGGTTTGAGCCAATAAAACCCTAATTATGCTATTAATGGAATTTTGGTACCCCACTACGGTGACTTTAGGTTCTTGGATTTCGAGATCACCCCTACCCTGGAGGAAGTTAGTAGCTTCGCTGAGCTGCCACGCTTTGAGGGAGGCTATCGGTACTCCTATACCCTTTAAGGAAAGAGGATTTCTTGAAGCTTTTAGGATTAGATATCTTCTCATCACTAAGGACATGGAAGACGGAAAGGTAAAATTGGATTACCTTTTTCAGAAGATATGATCGTTTGGAGAGTTATGATAAGTACCAAAATAAGTTCATTTGTAAACGCAGACAATGGGTGCATATGCGACCAAGGGTCTTTGTCTTAGCTTTATGGGGAACTATAATCTTCCCAATGAGACGACACTGTGTTGACATCAATACTCTTCCGATAGTAATGGATAAATTTTTGGAGCCACAGAGACTCTCCTTAGTGCACATGATCCTTATCGAGGTATTCAGATCATTATCCGCCTACTCTAGAGGACATGACTTCTTTGGGGGTTGCAACCTGTTATTACAGATTTGGGTGATAGAATACTTCTATCATCGCCTTCCATAGATATATTATATGATCGATGCACACAACATAATTCAAATCCATAAAGATCGTTTAAGATATTGGATCGCGCCAGTCGGAGAGGAAGAGTGGCGCAGATTTTAAACCAATCTTACTGGGGATTCCATCCCATAGAAATATTCTTGGATGGCAGGATTGGCCTTTATCAGGACTAGGCATCCGTATTTTATTAAGCTGATTGGGTTACGAGGAATCCAGCCATATACGTCTCTACGAATCCTTAGATAGCTTTGTATCATTTAGTATATCCCACTTTGGTCTGTCATGGTACTACACAAGGACAGTTATGGTGCCCTGATTCTGACAACATGAGTTATGAACCTACATACAGAATGGGACTACATGGTTACATAACAAATGGAAGGAGATAAGTGATGGATGTTGAAATATTATGCATGGCGCACCACCGTGAGCCACATAGCTCGATCGAGTGTAGATGGGTATCGAGGATTCACCAAAACTTAGTGGTTAAAATTCGTTAGGGAAGAGGTTCTTCCCTACATAGATCTCACCATACCCATGTATGATCTGATAGTCCCAGGATCAGTCGATTACTTGATTCCAGTGATTGAGGAGGACCCTTAGTAGGATCCTGAAAAAGATCCTGAAGAAGACCCAATGGAGGAGGAAGAAGAAGAGGAAGAAGGACCTGAAGAGGACCCTAATGAAGACCCAGAATGGATGGAAAAGAACCCCCAGGAAGGCTCAGAGATTGGTTTCAACATTTATGATCCCAAAAATGAAGGAGTGATGGATATAGACTTAGCACCTAAGAGTGACCCTGATGGATCCCCAGAATACCACCCAAGATCATACTTTGATGCGGCTAGATAGGAGGATGATAATTCCACCTGGACCTAGATTTCCCTTCTCATTGTATTTTTCACATTCCCTAAAGAGTCGCATGGCCAATCCTGTTGTAAGCCCTTGCAACCGTCTATGTACTTACTTTTAAGTTGTCATCGATCTATTATGATGTGACCTCTTGAAGCCCTTTGTTTAGTGAAAGTCATGTTTATTATCAAATCCAACTATGTTTAAATGGACCGTTTATCATCAAACTGATTGCAACATAGGCCTATCTCTGGCAAAAGAGGCTCTATGTTAGGACGCATTTTGGATGTCGCCAAGTTGGCTTATATATGTGTTACATACTTGTTATATTTTCAATATCTCCCAAACTAATATGTTTTTTTTTCTTTTACTTTTTTTCTTTTTGTTTATTAATCCTCCCTGACCCAAAAAAAAGAAAGTTGATTTGTGTTGACTAACAAACTGGCAAAATCCCAATATAAACTTCAGTCTAAAGTCAAAATGACTGATAAAGATAAGGCCGCAATGATACCAGTGGATGACTTCAAAAGCTCTCAAAGGTTGTCAGACATCCAAAATGAAGAACAAATAGCTAACACGGCACAAGAAATCGAAGTCCTGAAAGAAGAACTACGTCAAATGTGGGACCTAACTAAGCTTACAGTGTCTAACTTTCCCACTCGATTCCAAAATCCAAATATTGAATTACCCCCGAGCATTTCTGCTAACCTAAAAAATCCACCTTAATATGCTCAAGCCCCGTCTGCTCTTCAACCCACTGCCTGGATAACACCTGGTTATTCGTTTCCTACCCAAAACTTTACCCTTCTAGTCCATCCAGAATACAGTATATAATTGAGGCACATGTCACTTGCGAGTTACCTGTTCCACTGGTATATGCTACTAAAGTTCCTACTTTTTAAACATATGCAGCTGCTAAAGTTCCATATGAAGTTGATAAGTTTGCGGGTTAGAAGGGGCGATAGTAGCCTAGCTTGAAAGTCTAAAAGAGGCATTTAGAAACATACAAGTCACCAGAGAAACTGAAAGCTTGGACTACGATGACTTGTACATTCATATAGACATTGACATGCCAGTCGGGTACAAACCACCAAATTTTGATGTTTTTATGAAATGGGCGACCTACATGCACATCTAAGGGCCTATTGCGACAAGTCAGTCGGCGTAGGAAGGAATGAGAAGTTGAGAATGAAGTTATTCATTCGGAGTTTGTCAGGAGAAGATTTAACTTGGTAGACTAGACAAAAACCTAGTAAGTGGCATGACTAGGGAGAAATTTATAAAGACTTCATAAGTCGCTTCACGTTTAACACTGAGATTACTCCAGACAGGTTCTCATTGGCTAAGATACAGAAGAAGCCATCATAATCATTTCAAGAATATGTATGGCATTGAAGGATCGAGGCTGCTAGGATCCAGCCTCCACTGAAAGAAAGTGAGGTCTTCAAGTATTCTATTTGAGCTCAAGAGGGTGTTTATTTTGACAAGATAATGTCAATGATGGGCCAAAAGTTAGCTAAATTAGACAAGATGGGAGATTTCATAGAAAAAGGCATCAAGTCAGGAAAGATCTAGTCTATGATTGCACTGCAAGCCACAAGTAAGGCCATATAGTCTGGTTCCATTGGTGGTAATAAGAAGAAGAAAGAATATGTCTCAGTTGTCACACCATACTACCAACCTAGACATTCTTCCTATCATTACCCTAACAAACCCTAAATTATTATGCACGTTCCAGTGTACAATACTCAACCACATTACAATCCACCTCAAGCTCTAACATAACAGAATACACCAAGACCATATGCCCCTGTGCAAGCTCCAACTCACCAAAATAGACCAGTTTATATGCCAAGAGCACATCCAAATCTTAAAGCCAGAAATACCCACACCTACACACCAATTGTTGAACCTTTGGCCCAACTATTTGAAAGATTGAGGGCAACGGATTGTTGTATCCATCCAAAGGAAAAACCACTGACCCAACCTCTTAAAACTTCAATGGCAACAGGCAATACGCTTATCACTCGGGAGTCTATGGGCATGACATAAAAGAGTGTTATATTTTAAAGAATCAGATTGAGTCTTTAATCAGGAAGGGAGTAATCAAATGCACTGCTACAACTCCAAATATTAACAATAATCCTTTTCCAAACCATGGAAATCAAGAAGTCAACATGATTACTCTAGAAGAAAAATATGACTTGGAAGAAGCTATAGTGCCCACATCGAATGCAGAAGAAGTTGCCACTACATCCCCAGCATAGCCTTTTATCACAGTTCAGTTGAGAGAGCCTATAACTATTTAGACTTACCTGCTAAGAGTCGTAATGACCACTATAGCTACTGGGAGGGCCTATTATGACATTAAAGCAGTCCTATGGGATTATCTAGCTAAAGTTAAGGGTAAAATGATAGACGTTGATGCGGATCAAGGGATGAACAGGTCGGGAAGGTGTTACACTTCAGAAGATCTGAATCGAGGAGTTTCAGGGAAAGAGCAGAACCCAAAGAGGAATATTACTGATGCTGAAGTTGTAAAATTTTGAAAGAAGATACAACCCAAGGACTATTCGATTGAAGAGCAGTTAAAGAAGACACTGGACCACATATCCCTTATGTCCTTGCTTACGAGTTCTAAAGCCTATAGAAATGCTTTGATGGAAGTATTATGTGGGGTTCGTATACTGAAGGAAACCAAAAACGAGACTTTGGCTACAACGATCGAACGAATAGTAGAATGAAACAAGATCTCTTTCTATGATGATGAACTACCGTTAGAAGGGGATACGCATAACCAAGAACTTCATATTGTAGTCAGATATTATGACAAGATTATAAATAGGGTTTTGATTGATGATAGTTCGGGCTGTTACATTTGTCCCTTCTTCACTCTAAGGGAATTAGCTGTAAACACAGAAGATATAAGGGAGTGCCACTTTAAGGTTAGAGCCTTTGATGGATCATAAAAGAGTGTCCTCGGAGAAATTTACCTAACATTGCAAATAGGACTAACTGAATTTCTCATCTTATTTCAAGTGATGGATGTATTGTCTGATAACAACCTATTGCCGGGAAGGCCATGGGTCCATATGGCAAGATCCGTTCCTTCCACTCTCCATTAATATGTGAAGTTTGAGTGAGATCGCACCGAAGTTACTGTCCATGGGGAGCTCATTCATCCCATATATTCTGTTAATTCAGTTCCAGTCCCTGAGGAGTTAAATAGAGCCACTTTCTATACTCTAGAGATCATGCAAACTATAAAGACTGATGAGAAGATAGAACCAGCCGAAGTAAAAATGCTAAGTGTTGCAAAGATGGTTGCATCAGAGATGCTAAAATATAGGTATCAACACAAAGCAGGATTAGGGCCAAAAGCCAATGGTATAATCGAGCCAATCTAATTTAAACATCAGAAAGGTATCGTGGGGCTTGGATACAAGCCTGCTTCTAGAGGAATCTGTAGTGAAGGATCGAGAGCAACTGTATTTGTGCCAGCCCAAGTCCCAACTTTAGAACAAGAAATTGATTAGGATATCGTAGAGGGAATAAAAAATCTATTTGTGGCCATGATCGAAGGAGAATCAGGGATGGATTTTAAGAAACTTACCATTCATGATGCTGAACCTGGAGAAGTTTTGCAGAATTGGACCATCGGCCCATCCCTATTTCGACAAGAGTCTTGGTAGTGTGGAATTGTAGTAACTTTTAAAATTATTTTGTTTGCATGATCAATTGAGGCTTGAATCGTGCTGAAGCTCTTTTTTCTAGTCCATTTTTTCCAAAGCCCAGTGTTTTTCTATTAATAAAAGTCCATATTTTTAAAACTTATTTTCCTATTTTAATATCTATTTACTTTATTCACCTTTTATACTATCTAGAGAAAATATTAATAAAAATTCTCATTCCATGATTATGCTATGTAACAAATTCGTTGAGCAAAATACAAGTGATGAGCAAGATTTTGAAGAGTACAATGAAAGAATAATGCCTAAAAACCTACGATAGGTGATAGAGCAACTTGAGAGTCAAAAGAAGCCTAATATGGATGAGACTGAAGTCATCAATTTGGGTGATGAAGAAACGGTAAAGAAAACACGAGTCAGCATACACTTAAAGGTTAAAAGGAAACAAGACTTGATAAGCTTGCTCAAGCAATACATCGATGTGTTTGCTTAGTATTACGATGACATACCTATTTTTAGCATTGATATCATCTCATTTTGACTGCCAATTAACCTTATTGCCCTTCGATTATGCAAAAAATGAGGAAATTCAAACTCGATTTGAGTTTAAGAATCAAGAAGAAGGTGACCAAGCAGATAGAAGCTAACGTCGTGAGCATCATGAATTATTATATGGTTGGCTAACATTATGCCAGTGCCGAAGAAGGACGGGAAGATAAGAATATGCATAGAATACTGGGATATCAACAAGGCTAGTCCAAAGATAATTTTTCTCTCCTAAACATTCACATTCTTATTGATAATTGTGCAAACATGAGTTGCAGTCTATTATTGACTGTTTTGCGGGATATCATCAAATCCTGATGGATGAGAATGACGCAGAGAAGACAACTTTTATCACTCTGTGGGGAGTATAGTGCTATAGAGTAATGCCATTTGGACTTAAGAATTCCAGTACGACTTGCATGAAGGCCATGACTACCCTTTTTATGATATGATTCACAAAGAGATTGAGGTGTATGTGGAAGATGTCGTTATCAAGTATAAAAAGAGTTCGGACTACCTAGATAATTTACGAAAGTTCTTTGAAAGGCTGTAAAGGTATGACTTGAAGTTGAACTTGACCAAATGCACCTTTGGATTTCTCCCGTGAAAGTTAATGGGATTTATTATTAGCAGGAGAGGTATAGAGTTAGATCCATCCAAGATAAAGGTAATCCAAGACTTACCACCTCCTAAGACCAAAATAACGTAATGAGTTTCTTAGGAAGACTCAATTATATCAGTCATTTCCTAGCCCATTCCATGATAATTTGTGAACCAATATTCAAGTTATTGAAGAAGGATGCTGGCACTGGATGGACTGAAGAATGTCAGAAGGCTTTCTATAAAATCAAAGAGTACTTGTCCAACCCACCAGTACTGGTTCCACCAGAACCCGGGAAGTTGCTGTTGTTATATTTATTTATTATGGATAATGCATTTGGATGTGTGTTAGGATCATGATGATTCAGGAAGGAAGGAATAAGCCATTTACTACCTGAGTAAGAAGTTTACACCATATGAGGCAAGGTATACATTATTGTAACGAGCTTGTTGCAAATTGACTTGGGTTGCATAAAAGTTGAGGTACGACTGATCCGTACATACCACGTACTTGATTTCAATAATGGATCCACTCAAGTACATCTTTTAAAAACCAATGCCAACTGAAATGTTAGCAAATTGGCAGATTTTGTTAAGTAAGTTTGATATCGTGTATGTGACATAGAAAGTTGTTAAAGGACAAGCTTTAGCTGATCACCACACATAAAATCTAGTGGATCAAGATTACAAGCCACTCGAGACATACTTTCCTGATGAAGAGGTGTTGTTTGTAGGAGAAGATATCTCAGATCCGTATGATGGATGGAGAATGTTCTTTGATAGAGCGTCGAACTTTAAAGGAGTAAGAATTGGAGCAGTTTTAGTTTCAAAAATAGGTCAATATTATCCAATCTCGGCAAAGATCAGGTTTTCTTGCATGAATAACATGGCATAATATGAGGCTTGTATTCTCGGACTTAGGATGGAATTAGACATGAACATCAAAGAGCTTTTGGTGATAAGAGATTCAGAATTGTTGATCCATCAGGTACTAGGAGAATGGACCACCAAGAATGTCAAAATCCTTCTTTATATGCAATATGTTTAGGAGTTGATTAAAAGGTTCACGAAGATTGAGTTCAAACATGTCCATCGAATTCAAAATGAGTTCATTGATGCCCTGGCGATACTATCTTTAATGATTCCACATCCAAATAAAAATTACATCAATCCAATCAAGGTGGAAATACATGATCAACATGCATATTGTTTCCATATATATGAAGAACAAAATGGAAGGTTGTGGTACTATGATATCGAGAGGTTACTTTAAGCAAGAGAATATATAGAAAGCATTTTTGGCAAGCAGAAGAGGACTTTAAGAAGGATGGACAATCAATTTTTTCTCAATATGGAAGTCTTGTAAAGGAGGACTCCAGACTTAGGATTGTTACGATGCGTCGATGCCTCGAAGACACAAAATTATTGAAGGAGATACATGCAGGAACTTGTAGACCCCATATAAATAGTTTCATGCTTGCGAAGAAGACTTTAGAGTTGGACACTTTTGGATGAATATGGAGAGGGATAGAATCCGATATGTATAGAAATATCACCAGTTCTAAGTCCATGGGGATTTTATACGGGTTTCTCCAAATGAGCTCAGTGTGATGGGTTTCCCTTGGCCATTTGCTTCTTGGGGAATGAATGTTATTGGGCTCATAAAGACTCCTACGTCTAATAGACACCATTTTATCTTGGTTGCTATCGACTACTTCATAAAATAGGTTAAAGCTTCAACACATAGGGAAGTAACTAAGAAAGTTGTAGCAGATTTTGTATGCAGTATTTGGTCTATAAATTTGGGATTATAGAGTCAATAATAACAGGTAATAGAGCCAATCTCAATAGTGACCTCATGAGAGTGATTTACAAAAGGCTTAAGATCTCTCATAGAAATTTCACGGCATATCGACCTCAAATGAATGGAGTAGTTGAGGTTGCTAATAAGAATATTAAGAGGATCTAGAGGAAGATAATGGAAGATAACAGGGAGTGTCATGAGAAGCTACCATATGCTTTGCTCGGCTATCGCACCATGATCAGAACACCTATTGGGGAAACTCCATACATGTTGGTTTATGTCTCAAAAACAGTGATCCCATAAAAGTGCAGATACCTTCATTGAGAATAATTTAGGAGGTTGGTCTAGATGATGCTGAATGGATTTGTAGCAAGATCTAACAGTTGATACTTATTGATGAGAAGAGATTGGACGCGGTCTGTCATGGTCAACTCTATCAAACTAGAATGATTAAGGCATTCAACAAAAAAATCAAGCCTCATCAATTCACACCAAGACAATTGGTATTGAAAAAGATATTCCCTCACCAAGATAAAGCCAAAGAAAAATTTGCGCCAAATTTTCAAGTTCCTTACATAATTCACCGAGTACTCTCAGAAGGAGTAGTAATCCTTGCAGAGATGGATGGCACAGTAAGAACAAATCCAATCAATTCAGACTTTATCAAGAAGTACTACATTTGAAGACACTAGGACTAGTTGTTATTTCCTTGTACTTTTGCATTTTTTCTCTAATGTTAACATAACTATGTATTGGCCTGACTTCCCACGGCGGGATACGTAGAAATCCCATATATGGTCCGGTTTCCCCTAAAAAACCCAAACACATCATTCTTACATGTATTCAGAACTACGCTCGACCTGACTTTCCTCGGTGAGATATGTAGGCAATCCTCATCGGATTTGGTCCCTTCATATTTTACTCTTTTTCATTATACTGAACTATGGCCTGACCTGATTCCACTTAGATACGTAGGCAACTTGAGTCAGTACCATTCATTGAATTATTTACTTTATTTTTTGTATTGAACTATGTTATGACCTGATTCCTATTTTGAAGATACGTAGGTTTCCTGAGTTAGGCTCGGTCATTGCATTTCATGTTTTCATTTCTCCCCTTGTATTTGAACTACGCTATGACATGATTCCACTGGGATATGTAGGCAGTATGAGTCATACTCGTTCATTGTATTTCATATTACTTTCTCTACCCTCGAACTACGTACAGACCTAATTCCTATTTCAAGGATACGTAGGCAACCAGAAAGGTTTGGTCTGACCTTTAGGAAATCCCCTTTCGCTCATAGTAAAGCCCCAGAATATAAGAAATCTCGCCGCAAGAATCTTCATAGAATCGACGGAAGTTTGAGGAGCTCCACCCGAAGAATAAAGCTTCGTGGGTCACGATCAACTAATGGAGGCTTAATGGATTTCCAAACGTCTTATAATCTAAAAACGATAGAGGATTACTAATATACTTAATATACATAATATGTTTGAAACTATATATATGTATGTATTTTTCAAAATACTTTCCTACTTTCCCACCTGCTAAGACTCTAATATGGGAATGATCGAGCAGCCGAGAATGTGTTGGAGGATTCCATAGACAAAGCCAGGATCCCTAAGTCGACACAAATCAACACCCCCTCCCAACTAAGAATTTTTCTTTGAGCGTGGGAAAACAGAAGAGGGAAAGGACAACATCAAGTCAAACTTTGGAATGGGATCAGAGACATCATGCGGCTCATCACTACAACATGAGCCAAAATACTCTTCCCCTACTAAATTTTTCACATACCTTTATCCTCATAAGCTCTAAAAATTTCATTTGAATTCTTTTACAGGTACGTTGAAGACTTGAGTCAGAGATAATAAATAAAAGGGCCCCTCATAGAAAGATTAGGCTATTTACTTCTCTCAATAAACTCCCTAATCGGAGCTAACAACCTGACTGCGTCAAATAACTTCAGCAATTGAAGAATCATCGTATAACTACATCGAATAACTTCGCCAATTAGAGAATGTCATCTAACTTCGACAAACTCAAGTTTCCGCATTCCAACGACTATATATAAGCAAACAAAGTCGATCTTCCATATTTTGAGGACTGTACATAAGCAAACAAAGTCGAATTTCATATTTTGAAGATTGTATATAAGCAAGCAAAATGACCCTTTGTCATATCGGAGGATGCAAATGTGAAACATGACTCTCCGCCATATCGAAAGCATGCACCAGCAAGAGGGATGGACCACCACAAGTAAAAAACTATGCATAAACAAAGCAATGCTCCGCCATATCGGAGAATCACATTTCAACAAATAGAGCGCAGTCTGCCAATCAGAGACTCACACCATAGTAAGCAGCATGAAAGCCACTATGGAAGTAGCATCAAATCCCAATAGTAATTCTATCATCTAGTTCAGATCGAAGGTCACCGTGCCGGTACAAGGCGATTACTTTTAGGCAATTGACCCGCCAGTCGGAGGCTTTACTTTTCAAACATTGCTTACCAGGTTGATGGAGTTTACTTCTCAACAATTACCCACCAGTTGGATGGATTATTCTCCAATTGCTCGCCAGTCGTATGGCTTATTCTTCAACTATTGGCCAGTCGGATGACTCTTATTTTTCAACAACTGCTCAGCCGATTAAGGCTCTTTACATTTCAGTTATTGCCCCACCAGTTGGAGGCCTCCACAAATAGATATCATAAGACTAGTTTGAATATCTAAGATCTACTCTTTACATTACAATTTCAATTTACAAATTTTGAACAACAGGTACTTTTCACCCTTTTTACCTGTTTTACAGGATAATGCACTACAACATGGAACTACCCTCTTAGCAGCAAACTGGGGCAACCTAGCAAAATGTCAAGCATCCCTAGATACGTCAAGGATTCCAATGAAGAAACTCAACTCAACTCGTCTCAATCATCTCATTTTCTCTTATTGTCATAGCCTAGCACCGTCTTAATCCGACACTGGACAGTTTTAAAAAATTCACAACTTCTTTTTCTCTCAAAATCCTTAGCAACGTCTTTTTATTCTGAGCTATCCCAAAGAACCATTTCGGAGATAAGCATAGCCATGATTCCATTCATGTCAAAAAATTTGCAATCACCTTTGAAGGAACCAGTGTCCCCATAATTCTACACTAGGCATTTTTTTAATTTATTCAAAACTTGCAATGAGTTGAACTATAAATTGCCTGATTTCTTATGAAACTCGAGATATGTAGGAAACTCAAAATTGGAGCTCCCGTAATATTTAAAAATTCTCTTTTTCGCTCAAAATAAAATTGGTTACGTCAACGTGATTGCCCAAAGATTTTCACACTAATCTTCGGTCAATCAGGGGCAAACTATTGACACCCAATTTTGGCTCGCTCTTTTTTCTCTAATTATTTTGCCGATGCTTCTTGGGCCTAAATAATATTTGTAAATAATAAATTTGTATTTTTATTTTTATTTCTACGAATTTTTAAAAGAATAAAAAAGAGGATTTATTTTCCTATCATATTGTAAAATATTTTAAATTAATTATTTCATATAATAAACATATTTTTACTATATATATTATCGTTATTATACTATCACAAACATACACACTTATTAATAAAATAAACATATTCTTACTATATGTATATATATACATATATTTTGATAGGCATCATTTCCACCCCATACTATACAAGAAAAGTTTAAGCCACACCTAAATTATATAAGTGACCTATTACACACCTTAACTATATAAAAGTGATATTATTACCTCCCCGCGACCCCCATTCTAAGGCGTGTGTGTTACACTTATTTTAGGCGCTTCCAGCCTATTAAATAACAAAAGTAAACAGCTAAAAACATTAAGGAAAAAGGCATCGTTTCCATCCCAAACTATAGTCGAAAAAAACTATATAAGTGACCTATTACACACCTTAACTATAAAAAAGTGATATTTTTTACTGATGTGGTGCTGACGTGGCAGCGCGTGTAAAACACTACACCACATGCAAGTGGTGGTAGCCTGACAGGGTGTAAATAGTTTTACTTTTTTATAATTTAGGTGTGTAATAGGTCACTAGTATAGTTTAGGTGTGGCTTCGAATTTTAGGGTATAGTTTGGGGTGGAAACGATGCCTTTTCCCTATATATAAATTATATAAACACTCTTATATATATACATACATATTTTGTCAATATTAAACATATTATATTACAAAATTATTAAATCAGGCGCATATACAAATTATGTCTATAATTTATATACGTAAGTATCAGAAATAATTTTAGGGAGAGTAAAAAGCATCGATAAAATTAATTCTATAGAAATAGAGTATTCGGGCCAGCAAGGACTCAATTTCAAATTTTATTTTACCCAAACCCAACTCTCATTTACAATTTTCCACCATAAGGCTCAAAATTGGCCAAAAATTCAATCCAATTCCCATGTCCACTTCATCAATTTATCCCACACAATATCAACCAATCACACGCTACCACATCAACAAAGAAATACCAACTCCATCTAACTAGCACAAACTAATCTGGTCCATCAATTTATTTTCGATCAAAGGATTTGAAATTTTCAAATCTCTCTCTCTCTCTCTATATATATATATGTATGTATATGTATATATTTTATCTTAAATCTAAATATGGACCGTCAGATCAAACTATCAGACGATTTGAATTTTGGTCAAAATTAAAAGCAGAAATGCATCTTTGATCTCTAAAAAGACAATACACACTTCTTTTTTCAATACGCAGTCAGGCGTGCTTTCCCATTTCCCAAGAACCCATTCCATCTTCATCTTATTACCCAAAAAAATAGAAATCAAGCCACCCTCCCCTCCCTCTCTTCACCGCGTTATCTACCACCACCCCAAATCGAAATGGCTAGTGGCCATAGCTGCCGCAGCCTAGCCACTAGCATGCGAGATTTCTCTAAATTCTCCCCTCCATCCTATCAGTACAAAAAATAGAATGGAAAGGTCCCTAATTGGTGCAACAACCTAATTTCAGTTTCAAATCCGCTATTAATAGCCTGAAAAAGCTAAGATTTGAAAGAGGTTTTTGGATTTGAATTCAAAATCCATCTTTTCTTTTTCATTTTTTTTATTCTAAGGTTTCAAATACAGACTTTCAAGTTCGAATTTACACCTATAAATGGTGAGCTTTCTACCTCCAGAGAACAGGCTTCAAATCGGTGGGAAAGAGAAGATTAAAAACCAGTGAGTGAGTCTCAAAAAGGTACAAAAAGAAAGTCTTGAAGCTTCAAATCCATGGAAAAACAAGTAAAATAAATTCTCAAAAGAATAAAAAAAAAATGAGTAAAAAGAGAGTTTTAAAACAAGGAAAATATTGAGCATTGACGGAAAAACTAGTGAAGAAAAAGAGCCTCCTAAAAGATCGCTAGCTTCCTTCTAATTTTTGGTCAAAATTTGGGATTCCGGGTTGAGTTTATGGGCAGAATTTTTGACAAAAAATCCCAAGTTCTGCTGCATCACACAAGGTGCGATTTCCCCTTTTTTTTTAAAAGATCGTTCTTCATCCCTTTATTTTCCTCTAGCCCAATTGGTTTCGGAAAATACAATTTTTATCCCATCTGTATGTTGTTGCTGGCATTTATTACTGTTGCGGATAAAAAATGATTTTTGATTCAAAAGTGATTCTTGATTAAGTCTAAAGGTTGTTAATTGGTAGGGTTCGTGTAATGATATTGATTAGGATTATTCTGTTGTTGTTGTTTTGATAGATGAATTTGTTAATGAATACATGAGTTTCATCCTTGAATCCATTTATGGTGAAAGCTTTTTTTAACCTTGGAATTGAGTTTAGGGAAGGTGTTTTTATCTAAAGTCTTGTTGTTTTAGTATCCATAAAAATTGTCCCCTCCCTGATTTCATTTGTTGCGCTTGTTTTTGGAAGATTTGCAAATATAATTTTATTTGAAGTCTTAATAAACCCACGTTGTTGCCTGCTTACGAGGGTAAATGCTATATTGATGCCGGATATTTTGTTCATATGGAAATATGCAAATCAAAGTTTGTTAACGAGATTTTAGACTGGACAATGACATTGCGAAATCAGGTCCCCAAACGTGACTTTATCCTAAAATTTCATGGATGCCCATGTTTTCATAAGCGATGTTCTTTTCTGGCTTTAAAATATGTTTCATCATATTTGAACATAAGGAGTGTCTTCCTCTGTTTTCACGTTAACCTTCCTCTTAATCGACATGCTTATATTAGGCCACATATATATTTAATTTAGTTTAGTTTATATTAAGTAGTCGGAAAAGGAGATCGAAGTTGTCACTTGGAATGTTCGGGTTCTGTGGATGATTTTTCTTTGTATTTGAGGTTTGCCTAGTACCAAGAATGGGGTTTCAACAATTGAATTCACAGGTCATTAACCTAGTTTTTTTTCCTATAATAAGCATCATTCTTACTGGATTTAACCACATGAACCTCGCATATTTAAGTCAAATGCATATTTTTGTTGTTTGTACCGTCATTGAATGTATAACTTTTACAAAGTAATATTATCTTTTCTAAAATAACCTTTTCTATGTTGTGGTGTTTTGCTTTTGAAACTGTCGTTTGTATTATTAAATTGATATTTTATGGCCCTGCATGGATAAAGATCATAGCATTTAATCAAAATTCACACTTTGCATATGAAATTAAGGGATTTTAGACTTATACGTGTCCCTCTTTAGCAATGAAATAGTTCCTCAAGGGATGAAAAAGTCCTTGATAATCGAACGTCACTTTATGGGCATCACAATGTCTAGGTTTTGCTGGTCATTATTGGATGGTACAAATTTGACTAATTTAAAGTAATTGTTTTTTTTCCTGTCCCTTTTTCTTTTTTTTTCTTTGTTCTTTTGTCTATGATGTTAAATCTTAAGGCTTGTTTCTCAAATATTCACAGTGGACATCACTTTGATTTTGGTCACGACCCCTTAAGGTTCTGTTCTATTCATGTATGTGTTTATTGATAAGGGTCAACATGGTTTTTCTCAACTTAAATTAAAGTGATAGAAGTCTCATTAGTCCACTTATTGATTTGTTCCCTATACACATACACAAGGCTTAACGGAGGATTGTTGAGTTGCAAATGATATGTAAAGAGAAAATACTATCTTTTCTCTTTGTTATGTTAATTGACAGTCATGTGTAACGGTTAAATTAGGCATCATTTATATGGCATGTACTCTTCCTCTAGTTTGTATTCTTGCATATGACTAGTTCAATTTCTAATCCTTATCTTTTTTTTCCTTTGTTTAATGTAAATTCAGGAGTTGGAGTTTCGGTTGAAACTCGTCTTGACTCAATTATCGGGTCAAACTTTACTAGGATTGCAAAGCTTCGGAGTCGCAAATTTAAAAGCCCAAACTCCTAAATGGAGTCTAGTGTTCGTTATCTATTTGGTCTAATTTTTATTTATCATGTTGACTTTTTTTTAGGATTATAACTAACTTATGTGGTTGAATTTGTTTACGATGATTTTATTAGATTACTAACTTATGTTGCTTTATTATTCGACAATCCTTCGTCCCGACTTTTGCAAATAAAACACGATCAATTAACTCGTAAAAAGGGATATAGATTTTCTTATTTCATACTCGACTAAGTATTTAAGAAATTAAGCTTTCACCTCAAAAAATATTTTAATGAAATCAACTTAGCAATGTCATTACTTCCTAAAATAACAAATGAAATTTTAGAACTAGTCTAATAGGAGGGCAAATTGCCAAACTCGAATATTTGGTAAAATTTATTCGTTAATTTATTTCAACGAGTTAATGATTCTAACGTTCTAATTTTTTAACATTTGCTTGAGCGTTCCTTTTTTTAGCTTTCAAAAAGACTAAAATGCGAGGTATATTTATATATATGCGCTACAATATACAAGGTATTTATGTATCGTCATCACTTTTCCTAATTTGTTACTGTTATTTACATCTCATTTCGATCGTATATCCGCATACCGCTGTTAATCTTGTTTATTCATTTCAACCATTATTTTAAAATCTCAAAAAATGAACATTGTCATACTAGTCTATTTTAATCAAGAATTAGCGTATCTTTATGCCATATGTATCTTATTTTGGAAAAAATGCACCTATGTAAATTTACTCTTAAACACAAATTCCTTTTCATAATTATTTTACTAAGCTACTAATTCATCGATATATCTACCCTTATGTGTTTCTAAAGTTTTTCACAAAAATTATAAGTCATTGAATTCTATAAAATATGAATATCAAATTTTCTCTCTCTCTCTCTCTCATTTTCATATCTTTAAAATGCATATATATTTTAAAATAAACTTTATCCTCGTATATTGTGGTAGTGTATCTTTATATACTTTGAATTGTCTTTTTCAAAACAATAAAAGTGTTTTTATCACTATCTTAGCAAATAATGAAGAAATAATTTTTCTAAAATATTATCCTAAACTGAGTTCAAGAACTATCTTCGGAATGGCTCTGAGGGGTGCCTAACACCTTCCCCTTGAGTAACCAAAACTCTTACTCAAAATCTCAAAATATTTTCAGTAGAATAAAATATAGTTTTACATAAAAAATTATTTTTTTCTAATTTTTCAAAAAAATTTAGGTGGCGACTCTAAAAAAATAATTTTCAAAACCCGAGAGTTACGACATAGCCGCCACATGTTGTGTGATGTTTCGACCAATTTGAAATAGGGTGTGTCATTAAGGATAACAGATGCCTGAAGCCCTGGAAGATCAGTTACTAGAGTCCTTACAACTAGCCCTATACGACTCATAAGAACACCTTACGAGTGGACTACACGAGTCGTACCTTGAGCCGGCATACTTTTCTTATTCCATTTTAATTAGGATTTCTGAGTTATTTTGAGATACTAAAAAATTCTTAGGGTTATTCCTTTATTCGGTTACGCACTTTTACATTACTTTTACTACTTTTAACATACTTTGCTCATTGAGATTTTGTTCTTGAGATTTTGGGTTTATTCAATTGAAGACTTTGGAATTTCTTCCTCTTATTCTTGTGCGTTTAATTATATGTATTCTTTATTGATTATCATGGATTGTTACATGAACATAAGCGGCTAATTTCCTTGACTAGGGTTATGGGAACCCTGGTGGATTAACTACGTAAAGAAAGTGGGAGATTCATCTATTTGATTGTGAATGCATGTATCTTAATCTTCTTCTTATTAATTAACCTCAGAGATACTGCAGAAGCTTGAGGATTGCTTGTATTCGAGAACGTTCTCACAAGGGAGTTTGAGATTAGGAAAAGGGGATTAAGACACTAATTTGATATCCACGTCCATCTTATAATTCTGCCATCTCATCTAATTAACTTAAGACCCAAAAGGTGAAAGTTGAACTGAGGTTATAGACAAGGAGCAATAAGGTGACACCCTGAAACTCAAAAGGTAAAGAGTGAGATTTATCGTCACATTTACAAGACGATTGATAATACATATCTTGTCGACTTTGCATGTAGATCAAAAGAATAGATGAGTTTAACATGAGAAGTTTACGGAGTTGAAAAGCCAGGGGGAACATAATCCTAGAGTTCAACTTCTACTATTTATGTAATTCCCCAAAAACGGGTCCCGAGATGTCACACAGTGCTAAAGACTATGAGTAGTTTAAATCTAACCCTGTAGGCCTTCTACTAAAGTTGTAACTCATAATAAAGGAACCTAATCATGCAAAACAATATTGAACTATTGAATATTGCTCGAACTAAACTAGAATAAACTGAACATAATGTCTAAAAGTATTTAACTAGGAAATCTGAATAACTGACATTGTAAGTATAAAATGTATCTAATAGTCAGATAAGCCTCTAATACTATTAGCTAGAGAGTCGCTGGGACAGACCCCCAGTTGACTCGAACTGACTGAAAATAACTGCATAAACTACTCTAAAAAGCTGGAAATCTGAATAACTGGGTCCCTGAACTATGAGGACTCACTAATTGTCAGGATGTAGATAGAGATACTCTCGGTCAATCACACTGTTGGAACTGAGCACTTGAATCTACATTATTAAACAATGTAGCACATAGACGTATATATGGATCAGTACTTTTGGAACGTACTGAACACATGGGGGTGAATGAATAATTAAAACAGTGATGAAGTATATATCTTTCTCATAAACAATGCATGCTAAGTATAAATGGCTCACCTTGGCTTGAGTAATCGAAAGCTGAAATCATAAATCATGAATGATAAAATATACTATATGAATACTGTGAGCCACCACACTTAGTTCTAAATCTGTACTTGAAATTTGTTTTCAAATCATGCATACTAAGCGTAGGAAGGACTCACTTTTATCATATGAAAACTAAAAGAAGAAATTCAGTAAGTAATGTCTTAAGTAGGACTATACCTGAGTAAATTCGTGAGCCTTTACACTTGGTTTTCTAAAATTTATTCTGTTATTCTATTTTAGGACTTAGGTTTTAGGGAGGTTCTTCTAACCGACATACACTATGTGATCTATCATAGTGTCCAATGTCTAGTTCCCTAAAAGGAAAACCTCACATTGGGGAGAGGTGTCATACTCTTGCCAAGGAGTATAATCTGCGCTAAGTGATCACAATCTGTATCTATCATCCATATAAATGGAAATAATCTGAATCTGTACCTATGTTGGCACATAGTTCTGGGGCATATGAACATACCCAACTCGGTGCAAAATACTACTCCCTTTAATTTGTATGCTCATTCTGTAGGATATCCACTTTAAAATTTGCATAAGGGTTTATAATGAAAACCTATTGTGTATCTGTTTACTTTAAACTATACTCAAAACTATGAAGTTGATTCCATATCATAGGTAAGATCAAAAGATCAAATTATTTATCAAAATCTGAATATGAACTAATCATAGGTGCTTAAAGGACTTATTTTCTTGAAATATCAATACTCAAACTAGGTCTTAATAACCCATGCTTTACACTCATGTGGAATTTAACACCAAGTCATGTTCAATAATCAAAATTTTGAAATTCTGTAATAATTTTAGTCAAAATAGTGAAATTCAATTCTCAATGTATATTTAATCACGTCACACGTATAAACATACAAAGTAGAGATGCAATTCAACATTTAAATCACTTATAATATCTTAATCTTCAAGTAATGATAATTGGAAAAGAATCCTAAATTGCAAATCATGTAAATTCATGTAAATTCAACTTTAAAGACTAGTTTCGGGCACAAGGATGAAAGGAGTATCCTTGTTCATAACCTCACATATCTTATTTGATTGTTTGAATGCCAAATCTTAAACTTTGAATTCCTAAAGATGTTCTTGAAGTTCTTGAACCCGAAAACTTGAATTCTTAATTATCTTGAAAAAAGAATGGTGAAACTTTGGATTTCTTGGACTTAAAGTTGAAGTTCTAGGGTTTTCATGGAGAGAAAATTGGTGAATAAGGAGTGTAATATGCTTAGAATAGGGTTAAATCCTCTATTTCATGAATTAGGATGAGAGTAATTGACTTAAATACCCTTTTGAAATTTAAATTCGCGACTAGAATCCTGATTTTTCACATTGGCGTATGCGGTGCTATCGCATTGTGTTACTGGAAAATGGACGAGTGTAAATTTTCACTCCTCCGCAATGCGGTTCTATCGTGTTGCATCACTGGAAATGGACTAGTGTAAATTTGCACTCCAACGCGATGCAGTACTTGTTCCACTGTGATTTTTGGTTCGACATTGGACAATCACGGTGAGCTACTAGAAAGGGACGAGTGTGATTTGTGGGATCACTGCGATGCAGCATAATCGTGGTGAGCTACTGCCTCTCATGAAATATGCCATAACTTCTCACCTGGGTATCGGATTTAGGAAAAATTGGTATCATTGGAAAGCAGACTCAATTATCTATAATTTGGTGGGTCTTAAGCTGGAAAATTCTACATACATAAATAGTTATATTTTTTTCAAAGTTTAACCTTGTAGAATCAAACACCAACCTTTGGACGAATCTTAGGTTCTTGGTTCAACTTGGATCTAGGTGATTTCTAAGAACATTCTTCACCTACTAAATACTTCACATACTAGGAGCTGAACTAAATTAATAAAAGTACGGGGTATTACATATCTCTCCCTTGAGAACATTCATCCTCGAATGAGACTAGTTAAGCTGAGGGTACTGAGGAACTGAGACTATATACTGGCATGCACCACTGCATGACTTAATCTAAAGCATAATGAGCGATTGAACTAATCTGTGAATGCATGAATTGATATGAAGATAATCACATGGCTGAAAATGAGACTGGAAAAAAAATGAGTAAGGAAGACTGTTACTTTAGGCTAAATCGTAGTGTGCAGAGAAGAGGTAAAGATACTTAGTTCGCATGTCTACTTCTGCTTCCCTAGTGGCACCCTCAACAGACTAATTTCGCCAAAGAGCTTTGACAAAGGGAACTTCTTTGTTCCTTATTCTACGGATCAAGAATCTCTACTGGAAGTTCTTCGTATGAAAGACTATTCTGAAAACCTATGCTTTCTAGAGGGACTAAAATAGTTGAATCATCCATACACTTCTTCAATAAGGATACATGGAACATTGGGTTAACTGATTACAAGTCTGCAGGTAGCTCAAGCTCATACGCTACCTTTCCCACATGACTCAATATCCTGTAGGGACCTACATATCGGGGACTAAGCTTCCCTTTTTTGCCAAATCTCTTCACCCCCTTCATGGGTGAAACCTTCAAATAAACCAAGTCTTCGACTTCAAACTCAAGGTCTCTCCTTCTTATGTATGTATAAGATTTCTGACGACTCTGAGATGCCTTCAATCTCTCTCGAATCAACTGCACTTTCTCCAAGGCTTCAAACACCATAAATGGCCCAATCAAAGTGGCCTTACCCACTTTGAACCAACCAACTAGTGACCTACATCTCCTCTCATAAAGAGCCTCAAATAGGGCCATCTGAATACTAGAATGGTAACTATTATTGTAGGCAAACTCGATCAATGGAAAGTGGTTATCCCAACTGCCTTTGAATTCAAAAACACATGCCCTTAACATATCCTCTAGGGTTTGAATGATCCTCTCTGCCTGACAATCTGTCTGGGGGTGAAAAACTGAACTGAGATTAATTTGGGTACCAAGACCCTTTTGAAAGGCTTTCCAAAATTGAGAGGTAAACTGAGTACCCTTATCTGAAATGATGGACAATGGAACTCCGTACAATTTGAGCAACTCTCTAATATACATCTTAGCATAATCTTCAGTTGTGTAGGATATGTGAACTGGCAAGAATTGGGCTAATTTGGTCAAATTGTCTACAATAACCCAAATCAAATCATGTTGACGATGCAAATTCAGATAACCTTTAGCATCGAGAGATTAGCCCATATCTATGTTTGTGAGATAGTTCATATGCATGGTGTGCATATATCTATGATTTTGGACTGGGGCTCGATATTCACTTCTAAATTTAGGAGAGATTTTCATGAGGATTTAGGTACTCAAGTGGATCTTAGGACAACTTTTCACCTTCAGACTGATGGCCAGTTAGAGCAGACTATTTAGGTTTTTGAGGATATGCTTCAAGTTTGTGCTATGGATTTCGGAGGTCAGTGGGAGCAGCACATGGATTTTGCAAAGATTTCATATAATAATAGCTACCATTTTAGTATTAATATGGCACCCTTCAATGCTTTGTATGGTATAAGATATTTTTCTCCAGTTGCGTGGTTTGAGATATTCGAGATTAGACCTCGTGGTACTATATTTCTTCAGGAGTTGTTGGATAGAGTCAGGGTGATTCAGGATAGGTTGAGGCTAGCTTAGAGTAAATAGAATGCCTATGCATATCGTATACTTTGATCCTTGAGATTTGGAGTTGAAGATCGAGTATTCCTCTAATTATCCACCTTGAAGAGTGTAATGAGGTTTGGGAAGAAAGGCAAGCTCAACCCTAAATATATTGGACATTTTGAGATCCTTGCACAATTGGTGACATGGCTAATGAGTAAGACTTACATCTGATTTTGTTGTTGTTCATTTGGTTTTCCATGTTTCAATGTTGCATCGGTACATTCCAAATTCATCTCATGTGCTCAGATGGGACTCAATATTGTTCGATAAAAGATTGACATTCGTGGAGGAGCCAGTGCTCATATTAGCTAGTGATGTCAAGCATTTGCACTCTAGAGATATTCCAATAGATAAGGTTCAATGAAGACATTGCCCAGTATAGAAGGCTACTTGGGAGATCGAGAGCAAGATTCGGATCTAGTATCCTTACCTGTTCAAGGCTTTAGGTACATCCTAACCCTTTACTTTCACAGATGAAAGTTCTTTTAGTAATGGATATTTTAATGACCCTTTATGTCATTTTTTGCATTTCCACTTATTTTTTCCGTTTAGAGATTTCCTATATCTTTCCCAAGTCATTTATGACTTGTTGGAACTGACAGTTCAAATACTAGGAAGTTCATTTAATTTTTAGAGCCAATTCCCTGTTTTGAAGTCTTTGCTGGTTAGAATTGGCTATCCAACTTCAGTCAAACAACCTTGTATGCCAATTACAACAGTTCCAATAGCTGAAAAACTTTGATTTTAGGCTAGGGGACCTTTAGTTTAAGTACCAAGTCTTCCAAACTCATTCTGGGCTATTGATCAAAACTTATGAAAAATGGCACTTGGGCGTGGGAGCCATTTTCCATCAAAACAACCTCGATTCAAAACTTCAACTGTGACATTAGGTTCTAAATGTCAAACTTGATAGGGTCGCATAGTTCGTTTGCGTATACAGGATTTCGAATGAATCCTGAGGGGTCGAGGAGACTTGGAAAAATATGAAGTCTCCAACTGGTGCACTCAGTTGGTGCACCCACTTAAACGCCCTTTGGGTTGCTTAAGTGGAGGGTCGTTAAAGTGGCTAGTCGTTCGCATAAGAGATTGGCTTGCCCAACTAAGGGTCACTAAAGAAAAGTCCACACCACTTAAGTGAAAGATTCTTAAGCGGTAAGCTTGTGGGCATCAGATGTCGCTAAAGTGGCACTTGGCCACAAAAGTGGTGACCGCTTAAGCGGCCTAGTTTCTGCTTAAGAGGCACCTGGGCACCTTTTAAATGTCCTATTTACCTAATTTTCTCCTATTTTTCATATAAATTCAAGAGTGCAAACCCTAGGATGTGTGGGAACTTGGGACAAGCATTGATAAGAGATTTTAGGGTGTCGATAAGATTGGATAACTCATTTATTCTTCAAATTCTTGGTAGTTTTCATAAATTCCATGGTTAATTTCTCTATTGATTCCTAAAATGCCTACAATATTGGTGGGTTGATTGAAGCACTATTTAATCTCAAAATTTATCCATTCTTGAGGGTAAATGTTCCTTGAGCATAGAGGAATGCACTGTCTGCTTTGAAAGTGCAATTCCACAAGCAGGCCCAATATGAGATTTTCATGTAACTTTAAATTCGAAGCATAAAAATAAAATATGGGTACTGTTGTTCTCATATTAATTATTAGATTATGATGTCGATAGTATGGCATCATGTGGAAGTTTCTTGCAAGAAGAAATCAATGATTTAGCATATTTCACCAAGCTTTTCTTCGATGTTTAAGTAGGCTAGGTTTACTTTCCATATAGATTGAGCTAATTCATAGTATATTTATGATATTATGCTAGATGTGGTATGGGAATTTGGTCTTGGGGGCATAATTGGTATAACTAGTATTATTTGGTTTGGTTGGTTACTATAGGTTATTCATTGAGGGTTTTTTTTACTATTGCAGGGCCGATGACCAGATTGACTCAGAAGGAGGTTCATTTTTGGTGGTCCGAGGAATATGATTTGAGCTTTGGGAACCTCAAAGAATTTCTCACGTCAGGTCTTATATTGGCTCTTTCTGATAAGGGTGGGGGATTTACCATATATTGTGATACTTTCGATATTGGTTAGGGTTATGTGTTTATGCAGGATGGTTTAGTTATTACTTATGCATCGAGGTAGCTGAAGGTGCACGGGTATAACTACCCCACTCATGATTTGGAGTTGGGGTTGTAGTTTTCTCTCTTATGATTTGAAGGCATTATCTTTATGGTGTGCATTGTGAGATCTTCATGGATCATTATAGTCATCAGCATCATATGACCTAAAGAGAGCATAATTCTATGTAGAATATATTGATAAAGTTACTTAAGGATTATGACATCTCTATTTTATATCACCTATGCAAGGTGAACATGGTAGCGGATTCCTTGAGCCAAAAGGCGATGAGTATGGGTAGTTTGGCTTTTATCTCAGTTTCTCAGAGGCCATTAGTGTGGGACATCCAGTCCTTATCCAACTTGATGGTGCAACTTAATATTTATGACCCTGGGAAGATTCTTGCTAGTGTTGAGGCAAGGTCTACTCTATTTAAGAATATTTAGAGTCGTCATTTGAGAATATAAAACTTTGCATCATTCGTGATCAGATGCTGAGTGGTGAGACCAAAAGGGCTACCAAAAATTCCAAGGGTGTTTTGAGATTTGATGGCCTCATTTGTGTTTCGAGGGTTAAAGACTTAGTTTAGTCAATTTTGCGTGAGGCCCAAAGCTTTAGGTATTCAATTCACCCAGGTACAACGATATATATAAAGATTTGAGGTAGCATTATTAGTGGAGTAGCATAAAGAGAAATGTGGCAGATTTTGTAGCTCATCGCCTATGTTGTCTGCAAGTGAAGGTCGAGCATCAGAGTCCTGGTGGCTTGATTCAGAGATTTCCCATTCCTAAGTGGAAATAAGAGCAGATTACAATAGAATTTATTAGTGATTTGCCTCTCACTTCACGTGATTTCAACGGTATTTAGGTCATTATGGATTGGTTAACCAAATCGGCGCATTTCATTCCTGTTCAAATGTCCTTTAGTGCCGAGAGGTTATCCCATTTCTATGTTTGTGAGATAGTCTATTTGCATGGTATGCCTAAATCCATTATTTCAGACCAGGGCTCGGTATTCACTTCTAGGTTTTGGAGAGATTTAGAGGAGGAGTTGGGTACTCAAGTGGATCTTAGCATAACTTTTCACCCTCAGACTGATGGGCAGTTGAAGCAAACTATTTAGGTTCTCGAGAATATGCTTTGAGCCCATGTTATGGATTTTAGAGGTCAGTGGGAGAAACACTTGTTTTTGGTAGAATTTACTTATAATAATAGCCAATATTCGAGTATTGATATGGAACCCTTTGAAGCTTTGTATGGTAGTTGATGTCGTTCTCCAATTAGGTGGTTTGAGACCTCTGAAATTAGACCCTATGCTACTAACTTTCTTTAGGAGTCGTTGAATAGAGTCACGTAGATTCAGGATAGGTTGAGGGAAGCTCAGAGTAGGCAGAAGGCTTATTCAGATCATAGACTTTATGCCTTGAGATTTGTATTTAGAGATCAGGTATTCCTCCGAGTATCACCCATGAAGGGTGTGGTGAGGTTCGGGAATAAAGGCAAGCTCAGCCCTAGATATGTTAGACCCTTTGAGATCCTTCGCACAATTGGTGAGGTGGATTATAAGTTAGCCTTACCCCCCAGATTTTGCTATTGTTCATCCAGTTTTCTATGTTTCTATGTTTCTATGTTAAATCAATATATTCCAGATATATCTCATGTGCTCTAATGGGACACAGTCCAGTTGGATGAGAGATTGACATTCGCGGAGGAGTCAGTGCTCATATTAGCTAGTGATATCAGGTATTTATGCTCTAGAGAGATTCTAGGAGTTAAGTTTCAGTGGAGACACCTCCCAGTGGAAGAGGTTACTTTGGAGATCAAAAGCAAGATGCGGCTCCAGTATTCTCGCCTGTTTGAGGCTTCAGGTACATCCTAACCCTTTACTTTCCCGGACGAAAGTACTTTTATTGGTGGATATTGTAATGACCCTCCAGGTTATTTTTTTCATTTACACTCATTTTTGTTGTTTAGAGCTTTCCTATAGCTACCCCAAGTCATTTATGACTTGCTGGAGCTGACAGTTCAGATATAGGGCTTTTTGTTTGATTTTTAGAGCCAATTTTAATTTTGAAGTCTTCGCTGGTTAAAATTAGCTATCGAACGAAAACATTAGTCAAACGACCTCGTATACCAATTCTGGCAGTCCCAACATCTTTGAAACTTTGATTTTAGGCTAGGTGGACCTTTGGTTCCCTAGGCTTTTAGATTCATTCCAGGTTATTGGTTGAAATTTTTAAAAAAGAAACTTGAGTCTGGGACCCACGTTCCATTAAAACGACCTTACATGGAAATTTCGAATGCACTATTGAGTTTGAAATGTCGAATTTGATAGAGTAGTATAGTTCGTTTGCATATACCAATTTTGAAAAAAATCCTGAGGGGTCCGCGGAGACTTGGAAAAATACCAAGTCTCCAGCTAGTGCACCCATTTAAGTGCCCTTTGAGTGATTAATCGAAAGGTCATTAAAGCATCTAGTTGGTTGCTTAAATAATCAGGCTTTCCCAGTTTATGGATGCTTAAGTGTAGCCCTCACCGCTTAAGCAGCAGCCACATAAGAGGCAAGGAGACCGCTTATATAGTAAGCGTGCGGGAAGTAAATGCCGCTAAAGTTGAACTTGACCGCAAAAGCTGCGAACACTTAAGTAGCCTAGTATCCACTTAAGCGCCACCTAGGAACCCTTTAAATTTCCCATTTACCCAATTTTCTCCCATTTTTAACACAAATTCAAGAATAAAAAATCCTAGAATGTGTCAAAACTTGGGAGAAGCATTGATAGGAGATTTTGGGGTTTCCGTAAGCTTAGAGTACTCATTTCTTCTCCGAATTCTTAGTAGTTTTCATCAATTTCATGGTTAATTTCTCTATTGATTCCCAAAATCCCTAGAATATTGGAGGGTTGATTGTAGCACCATTTAATCTCAGACATTCTTGAGGGTAAATATTCATTGAGAATAGAGAGACACGTCGATTTCGAAGGTGTCATTCCGTAAGCGTGCCTCACATGAAATTTTTATGTGATTTTAGACCCGAAGAATGAAAATGCAATATGAGTATCATTGTTATCGTATTAATGAGTAGATTATGATGTTGATAATGTGTCATCTTGCGGAAGCTTCTCGAAAGGAGAAATTAATGATTTAGTGGATTTCACTGGGCTTTTCTTCAGCATCCAGGTAGGCTAGTTTTACCGTCCTTATAGATTGAGATAATTCCTACTATATTTATGATATTATACTAGATATGGGATGGAAATTAGGTCTTGGAGGCATAATTGGTATAATTAGCATTATTTGAATTGTTTAGACTATTATGGAACCTTAAATTAGGCGTAATTGACTTTGTTATTCATGTTTAGGTAGAATTGCTATATTAGGGCTAATTGTGGCTTACCTGATATCTAGAAGCAAATTTAAATACCTTAGCCTAGTCTGGGTAGAATTTACCTTAGAATGAATTTCGGGGATTAAAAGTAGGCCCCTCTGGCCTACTTAGGGCAAGACCCTTGTTAGCTCTTTGTAGACTTATTGGGCTTGTTATATCCTTAAATTGCATATTTTAGAGTTTAAAAGACTTGATTAGTGATGCTCATTCTATATTGGTACTTAGGAGTGGGTGCTAGTTCTAGACTAACCCCGGTGATATATTTATTGAGTTTTGATTCAAGTCCGTGAATTGATGACATGAGTTCTAGTTCAAGTCCGTCAAATGATGATGATGATAATAATATGAGTTTCGATTTGAGTCTGACATTAAATGTTGTTTATGGTATGTTATGGCATGGATGGATTCACAGTTATGGCATGATATCTGGCAAATTTAAGGAATTTCGATTATTTACTTTCTTAGGGGCCTACGTTGGATAATTTATTTTTCTACACTTATTGACTTGTTGGGGCCTGTCTTGTAATTATACTTTCTTCCATATTAAATATATTACGGTTATTTATTTATAGTATAAAGCATCATTCCAGGCTTTCTCTTTTACCTTGACTTGGTATATTTATCTTGCATCTTTATTCTTCTCATATTATGGTTTAGCTATTTCGATCGATGATGCCTACTGAGTACCCATGGCTTTGGTACTCATACAATACTTCTGTACTTTTTTGGTGCATATTCGAGTACTAGTGGTCATCGCAAATATAACGATCGTGTTGTTTACAGTTCGGAGGTAGGGTGAGCTCTCGAAGGTGGAGTTTCCACTTTCTCGTTCTTCTACTTTTCTTAGTCTTTCATTATTTGAGACTGAGTATACTGAATATTACATTACTTGTATTCCTTTTGCTAGTGGCTTTTGTACCGATACTACTAGGTCATGGGATTGTTATTGTTATCTTATCTGTCTTTTTGACTATTATTATTACTTAAACTATTGTAATGAGTATTTACTTGTAAAATTTTTGGCTTTTATGCTTTTTTCACCAATTTAGCCTATTGCTTCTAGCTCCGGGCTACGATTTGGCTAATTTATGCGGAATAAAGTAGGTGCCAATCACGACTCGTAAATCGGTTCATGACATGTGCACTTATTCAATTGTATCTTTAAAAGAACAAATACCAATGGTTTGAGATAAAATTCAAAGTGAACACTTAAAACAAATTATCACAACATGATTTTAATAGATGAAATAGTGGTGCAAATGTTGGAAGTACAAAAGTGAAAATTAGCAGCAATGATTTTGTGCATATATCATCTTCTGAAAATGAGGACACTATAGAAAGTCAGAGACACATATCAGGAACAAAAAATAGAAATAAATACTGAAAAAACTCATATGGAGGCTATGAGGAAAAATGAGATTGATTAGTAATTGGTACAACCAGTGGTGGTTGTCCATTATTTGAGGGATAAGTGTTTATTGTAGCTGAGGAGGTTACAGAACCAGTGTGTGGAATCATCTGTTTCTTTGGATTTAAAGTATTTATTAATGGAAAAGAAAACTCACATATTTATTTTGTCTCTTTATTAACATATACTTCATCTCGATTCTTCTGAGTCACAACACATATTTTTGGAAATGAGTAATATATACTCCCATAATCATTTCTGAAGGACTTTCGGGAAGGCATAAACATAATATATTTGGAACAAGTAAAACCTGGTGTTCCTCTTCATGGTGAAAAATAATTTTTGCATGCTCGTTTTACTTTTCTCAGTGGACATGCTAAGGTCAAGCATGATACGACAACTATTGTTGAGTTTTACAATTACATAAGCATTGTCAATTATATCATGCACCTGAATATCAAAAATAGTATTTCAAAACCTGTTACACAGAAGAATTTGTTGGGTTTTTTAATGTTAATATATCGATTGTTTTACTCTTGTATCTTTCCAAAAAAATCTCTGAGAGTTGCTTGTTGGATTAGAAAAAGAGTATTTGGATTCTTTCAAAAAATTTAAATTGTAACATGCCTGAATTTAACAAGAGTCCACATTGGTGGAGGAGTTGGATAAAAAAAAGAAGGTATTCTAACTTGATAGTGATCATGATATTTCTTTGTCCTTATATTTGAGTACAATGATCTAGTATGAGTGATCTAGTATGAGTGACATGTTCTAAAACTAATTTAGTTGCTACGACAAGATAGATATAAGCAGGTGTCATCAATAAGTTGGGAAGATTAGGCTGGACTTTTCTCCTCAAGTTGAATCCTCTGATCATGCATAAATATACTACATAGTTATTCAATTTGTACTTTCTAGTGTTATATGATTTTGCTCTTATTTTTATTTTTTTTGGTTTAGCTAGAACAAAGAGATAAATTAAAACTAATAGAAGTAAGTTTTATAGTTATTTATTATGAAATATTACTCAAGTAGATTCTTGTATGTTTCATATAGATGGCTCCAACTTAGAACTCAAATTCAATTTAGGTTGATTTGGTAATCCTTAAAACATTATTATCATGTACGTTATAAAAAGGAAAAAATACTTGTCAATCATATACTTCATATTTGTGATTCAAATTCATTTCTCCAAAAGCCATTGAATGAATAAGAGTTTGTCTGAGGACAAGTCTTCTGATATTGATGAAATGACAACATTTCTTTACTAGAATAATCCTCATATTGCATTTAAAGGGATTTCAATTATCGACCTATAAGCAACGTTAAGTCATTAGAATTTGTGACTATAATGGAAGTATAAGTTGTTGATGCAATGTTACTTAGCAAAGGAATGAAGATCACTATTCTCGAGTTGTCACCATCTTTACTTTTCCTATAACTTATCCTTTACCTATATCTATCAGTTTTGCAACTGGTGGCATATATATGTATTCTAGCCTAACTTGAACAGCATATTTGATCTCCTTTTGAAAGCTATTTTGACCCGATTCAATATTTTAAAACCATTTCATAGGAATTTATAGGGGAATGAGTGAAGGGTTCACAATAAAAAGTAGTGAACCAAAACTCTAAATAAGCAATTAAAAGCCACCAAAATATGCACACAAGAACTTATGACACTCTCTATCATGCAATATGGAAGTGTATTTTTAAAGTTGCTCTTTTATAGGTTCTTTTAGAATAAAGTTGGAACACATTTTTTGACTTTCTTCCGACAATAGTAAAAGAAGTCAAAGTATTTCTTTATAGAACAAGAAATCAGAAAAGTTACACAGAATAACTAAGTTATTCAAACAAAATAATTTGGAGCATGGTTGTTAATGTATATAGTTCATCTCGTTGGATTTAAGATCCGGTAGAAACACAATCGTAAAGGAGAAGAAATTCAATATATAGGAAATAAATTATAGTAGCTTTATCACCATTACCTCGCTCATGAGTCTCTAGCTCTTGTGTCTCAAATTGAACCCAAAAAGGTTGATGAGTCCCTTAATGATGAATCTTCAATTGAGGCCATGAAGGAAGAATTAGATCAATTTGAATGTAATCAAGTTTGGAATCTAGTTGAAAGACCCAAAAATTGCTCAGTTGTTGAAACTAGATGGGTCTATAAAAATAAATTGAACGAAGAAGGTAAGGTTATCCGAAATAAGGCAAGAATTGTAGCTCAAGGCTACTTCCAGTAGGAAGGTATTGATTATAATGAAATTTTTGCTCCTATATCAAGGTTAGAATTGATTTGTATTTTATTAGCTTTTTCTACCTTCAGATATTTTAAATTATATCAAATGTATGTTAAGAATGTTTTTTCTAAATGGGTTTATTCATGAGGAAGTATTTGTAAATCAACCTCCTGGTTTTGAAAATCCATCTTACTCAAACCATGTTTTCAAACTATGAAAAGCACTCTATGGTCTTAAGCAAGCCCCAAAGGCTTGGTATGAGATATTGCGTACTCCCTTGTTAAATAATAATTTTCAAAGAGGTAAAATAGATACTACTCTTTTTACTTAAAAGCTAGATTTTAATCTACTTATTGTACAAATTTATGTTAATGATATTATTTTTGATAGTCCTAACATTTTCTTATGTGAGAATTTTGCAAATTTGATGAAAAAAGTATTTGAAATGAGTCTCACGGGAGAACTCACATTCTTTTGGATTACAAATCAAGCAAACTGCCAAAGGTACATTTATCAGTCAAGCCAAATAGACAAAGGAGCTTGTCAAAAAAATTGGCATGAAAAAAGAATAGGCTTTTGAAACTCTAATGAGTCCCTCCACAAATCTTGATTCAGACACATCTGGAAAAGAAGGTTGATAAAAAGACATACGGAGGGATGATTGGATCGATGTTGTACTTGACCGCAACTTGACCAGATATTATGTTCAGTGTGTGTAAGTGTACAAGGTTTCATCCGGTTCCTAAAGAGTCCCATCTAACTACCGTTAGAAGAATCATTCGATATCTCATTAAGACACAAGATATTGGACTATGGTACCCTCGTTCCTCACATTTTAATTTAGTTGTCTATTCAGATGCTGATTTTTCAGGTGATAAAAATGATAGAAAGAGCACTAGTGGAACACATGAGATTCTTGGTGATGTCCTAATTTCACGGCATAGAAAAAAAACAAACCTCAGTTGTTCTATCAACTACTAAAGGTGAATACATAGCCATTAGAAGTTGCGGTACTCAAATTTTATGGATATGCATCAGTTGCTTGATTTCAATTTGTCTTTTGAATTTGTGCCTATAATGTGTGACAACATCAGTGCTATTAGTTTATCAAAATATATTGTGCATCATTCTAGAGCTAAGTATATTGACATTAAGCATTATTTTACTTGAGATCATGTAGAAAATGGAGATTTTTCTTTAAAGTTTGTTGATTCAGAAAATCAGTTGGCTAATATTTTTACTAAAATCCATGTTAGAATAAAGATTTTATTCCTTACAAAAAATCCTTGGTGTAACCTACATTAATGATATTTGATTGTACAGTCTTTTATTTTGGTAAAAATCTTCGTTACTATTTTATTATTTTTACGCCCCTCTAAATCAGCATCATCACCTCCTTTACCCATCCTTTCATGCCTCATTTTTTCTCTCTCCTTAATTACCGACTCTTTACCCTTTTTTTTCCCTAGAATTTTGACGTCCTTCCACTTCACAAGCCACATCCATTTACTTCACCCCTCTTCAACTTCCCCCTTATTCACTTTACCTCTCTTCATTTTTCCATATTTATATCTCCCTCTCCGTTTTTTAAAACTTTCTCCAAACCTATCATCCCAAATGACCAGAACAAGATTAATGGCTAATCTCTTAAAAACCACTCTATATTTCCAGTATGACAACCATGATCCTATCCTCATCTTTGGCTCCTCTGAGGAAGCCTCTTCATACTCCTTGCATTTAACTACTCATAAAAACTCTCAGCTCTAAGCCCAAATTCGTTTGCCAAGAAACCTCGTCCTTTTTTTCTAGATTCCCTTCTATCGGAGGACATGCATAAATTTTGGACTAGCTCACAATAGGAGAAGTTTGTCGCCTTTAGAAACTGCTCAGTTGTGCCCTACCAAATAGTCAATATCTGTCAGATGAAAGAATCTCACTACAATGTAAGTTCCTTCTTCAAATCTTAAGACTTATCTCTGGTATTTCATCTTTGCGGTATGGAAGTGTATGAGGACCCTGTGTACATGTTTTATGTAAATCTTTGCCTCTCTCAAGATAAAGGAGAATAAAAAACTCTTATGCTTGGAAAAAGAGTCATTTTAAATGATTTCTTATTTGAAAAGGTATTTGACACTAAGTTCTCTGGGGTCATTCTCTTCATGAGTGGTACATGGCCTGAAAATTTTAAGGTTAGCTTCAAGGAATCTAAAAAGGTTGTCTCTGACCCAGATGTCAATTTATCTAACTTTGGTCATCTGTCTCTCTGCTTTAAGTACTGAATCCTGGCTCATATCTTTCTACCACACTTATTCCTCGAAAAGACTCTCTTAGTAATGTGATGTGTTTGTATTGTACTGCATGGTGAAGAAGTATAAAATAAATTGGGTTGTCTGGTTCTGAGAATATATGCTAAAAAGTGTTGCTGATGCTTATGCCTCCGCTAGCCTGCCCTATGAACTGTTGATCACCAGAATTATCCTTTATTACTCTATTGATTTTTCTGCGTACCTTATCATGGAAGTCTCAGCAATTATGTTTCCAAGACTTTTTCCAGCATGGGATATGTCTTGCTAGATAATAAATGGTGGAAAAAGGACTCTACTAAAGCACAATCAGATCTCCTTAAGGTAAACAAATTTGTGTCTAATCTTATGCTTCCTATGATGAAGGAAATTGAAAAACTCAAGGATTGGCTCAAGGAAATCGAGGAAGGTTTGTTGCTTCTTCAGGAGTCGGTTACCAGACTGCTGCAATTGGGTAAGGAAACTAGTACTGATGTAGGCAAGATGCGGTTAACTATTGATGGATTTAAGCAAGAGGGTGTCAAGCTATTCAATAAAATATTTGCTCGCGTAGAATCCATCAAGTCCGAGACCAACTCCTCCAATAATGAGTTTGTCATATTTGTCTAGAATTCCTACTCCAGCTTCTCTAAAAATATCAAAAAATCCTATGAATGATTTTTTCATAATAGCCACAATACTCTTACCTATTTTCTGGCCATACGTTGAGAAGACGACTGCTATTCAAAAGAGGGACTTTCCCCTTTTTTGCATGATACATTGACTGTCTATATACTGTGGTGCCTCTTCCTACTCTATTGTTTGTTGTGCCTCTTTTTTGGATGTATTTTGTTCTTTTTTATTATGTCAGAAGGGGAAGAAGGTGAAACATCATATAGGTCTCTAAGTAAGGGGAGCCAGTAGATACTCAGAAGTCAACTCAATGACGACAAAGGCAAAAGAGTCAGCAAGAAATGAGGAGCAAGCGGACTACAAGAATAGGGAAGTCAACTAATGTTTATTGTTTATCATTATCAAAAGGGGAAAGATTGTTAGCCCCATATTTACATAATATGTTTTAATGAGGACAAACTAATAAACGAATATATGCAGAATACATTGAAGATATAGTCAAAACAAGAAAGATCTTCAAGGAGCTAAATATGGAGGAGCATCTGGCGTGATTCCTATCTATAAGAAAGTCAGCGCTGGATTTGGAATCACATCAGTGCAAGTTCTTATTGGATCCCAAATTATAAGGAAGGTGATTGATAATCAAATCGCAACAGCATCTCACACGGAGTCACAAAAGGAAGGAAGATCACACCCTCTACATGGACATATTTGATATGGACATGTATGGTTGTGAGTATGTGCTTGAGAAAGGAAGGTTGCATCACACGTACGGACATATCTGAAAGGGAAGGCTAAAGACCAAAGACACATAACTTCACAGGAAATTCTCATGTGTCTCAATATTAGTCTCCATAAAACTTTGTACCCCTAAATTTATAATAGTTACAAAAGAGAAAGGTTGAGTCACCTTAGTCATACCAGTTGAGGTTGTATCACAAGAACTGAATAACAATATAAGATTCAGAACTTGTTCACTATATGTGTGCTCCAACTCTACTTTGAAAGCTCTAAGGAAACCCTTGTAACTCAAGAGGACTGGAAGTAGGCACCACATCAGTGTTCCGAACCAGGTTAAATCTCTATGTTATTCTCTTACTTACTCGTTTATTTGTTTACCATTTAAGTTTAATCATTTTTGTTCAGTATACTAATCTGCAGGTGAGCTGACTGACAAGAATGATCAGTCGACTCAGGAAAAGTTTTCTCCTTTTTGAATTTCACCAGTGACTTCTAAATTACTAGGCCAAAGACATTTTATTTCATTTATTTTTTTTCCAATATTCAGTGTCCCATTTGACATTTTTGCTAAAAAAACTAGCCCTTTCAACTCCTGACTTAACCATATAAATCACATTAAATTATTCTTTAGTTCAGTAAGTATACACGTTATGTCAAAATGTCCTTATAAAATGGCTTTGGGTTAACAAAATGTCCTTATAAAATGGCTTTGGGTTCACAAATATATACTATTCCGTGCTTAATACCAATGTCTTATGTCATCTTCAACCTAGACTAAAGTTACAGGTTAATTAACTTCATTTGCTACAGTTAGCTCCAGTGACATGGGGGGTCCTTTCTCACGTTTGGTTAAGTTGTGAATTCATCCTAGTTTTGTTTCCATTGTCTTTAATGTCTTGCAAGTTCGTGCATTCAATTTTTGAGTTGACAATTTGCCATTGATTTGCAGAAGAGACTTTGTGAGGCTTTGCCCAGCCTCAGAAGAAGGGTCGATTAAATGAAATATTTTTCTAACCAATATATTGAAATACATTAATATATTAGTACTATAAACACTACTCGATGTAACATCTATTAAAACTTATTTACTGTTACAGGGTTGATGATGAATACTTCAGTAGCGCGCATAACTGCAGAGTATGTACTCATCTATAGTTTTGTCCCAAGTTAACAAATTACCACTGCGATCATTAATAGAGAACAAATTACCACTCTGATCATTTATAGATGCTCAAAGAAACTTAACAGCAGAAAAAAACTTATCCCAACGAGTATTTGTTGGGTTCATAGTAGATGAAAGAAGTGTGTATGAAAAAATAAAGAGTAAAAGAGTGGAGGGAAGAAGACACTAAAATGGAAAGTGTACTCCCAAATTGGCAAATTTACTCTTTCTCCCACATTGGTGGAAGAAGAGAACTTGAGGGTGTTTATATTGAGAAACACTAACTCCACATGGATAGTGAGTCAAGAACTAGATGATGCCTCGCGCCGTCGTCGTCGTCGCTCGCTCGGCTTTGGATTTGGATTTGGAAAATGATCGATGAGATTTATCTTTTTGGACAAATTTTATTTGACAGAAATAAATAAATTCAATCCGAAAACAGTGTTTTGAAACTCTATTTCAAAATGATGTTGTTGCAGAAGGTTGCACTGCTTCATGAACTGATGCACTGGTTTCGAACAGATGCTACAGAAAGTTGCAATTGTTCAATACAAATATACACTGATTCACGAAGTGACATACCTTTTCGGAACAGATGCACTGTTTAGGATAAACAGACATGCATTTTCTGGAAAAAGTCACACCTCTAAATTGAACCAATGCCACCTTTTCGAAGAGGCATGTTATGGCTATAAAAATCTGCTTTCTTCCACAGGTTTTTAGAATAAAAATTTTCTGAGTTAAAAAACATTCTTCTTGTCATCAAAATACTCTGTGTGATCATAAAAACCGTTGAGTGCGTTCGTAAAATCTGACCATTTGAGGTACCGCTATAGTTGAATTGTTGGCCATTTTATCCTGGAAGGAAAAATTCCACAACCTCGGGTACAGTGAGGGGAATTATTTCCTTAAGGAAACTCCGTGAATTCGGATGACTTGGCCTATTCAATTTCTGTTTCATCTTTATTTTTTGAAAAATAAATACACCTCTTGGAAAGGTTATTTTGATCTTGTGTTGAGGGTATTTGATACTTCATTGTGTTCTTGTTTATACTTGAACTAGGGTTGAAGTTGTTGTTGTAATATACATATTCTGCATACCCGACTATATTGTGGGAAATAACAATCTTAAGGAAATAACCACTATTACAGAATCTGTATTGCTTGTTTTTGGAGATTAAAGTTTTTACTTTCTACTCCGCCTGAACTTAACTAGTGATTTGAAGTCATAAAAACTTCGTCACAAGTTAAAGATCATTCGGTTGACAATTGAAAGTCATAAAAACTTCATTGTTAACTAGAAACAAGAAGAAAATTTAAAGTTTCTTAATTTTTTTTTAAAGTAGTATTCTAAAAATACTAAGTATTTTTTGTCTTGTGGTGACAGAAAAATGGCAACTGAAAGTCAAATGATGGATGCGACAACGTCTGTGGGGGAAACTAATATTGCCACATCAAGTCGCACAAATGCTCCGCCAATAATGGCACCGGCAGAGAAGTCCGAAAAATTTTCGGCCATTGACTTTAAGCGGTGGCAGTAAAAGATGTTCTTTTACCTCACCACTTTATGTCTGCAACAGTTCACTAGCGAAGACGCTCCTGAGGTGCCCGAGGAAACCTAGGACAAAGACCGTTTCGTTATTGTAGAAGTTTGGAAACATTCAGGCTTCCTTTACAGGAATTATATTATGAGTGGTCTCCAAGATGACCTCTACAATGTTTATAGTGGAACCAAGACATTAAAGGAACTGTGGGGGGCACTTGAACTAAAATATAAGACAGAGGATGCAGAAATTAAGAAATTCCTTGTTGCACGGTTCCTAGACTTCAAAATGATAGATAGCAAATCTGTTGTCTCTCAAGTACAAGAGTTGCAAGTCATCATACATGATCTCCTAGCAAAAGGTATATCTTTAAAAAATACCTTAGTTGAACAAATTAAAAATGTTCTTAATACTCACATAAACTATTTTGTAGGTTTAATTGTGAATGATACTTTCCAAGTAGCAGCGATAGTTGAGAAGCTACCACCTTTGTGAAAGACTTCAAAAACTACTTAAAGCATAAACGCAAGGAGATGACTGTTGAAGATCTTATTATCCGACTGCGTATTGAAGAGGACAATAAAGCTGTCGAGAGAAGGTCAAAAGGGAATTCTACAACTAAAGGAGCACATATTGTAGAAGATGACCAAAATAATTCGAAGAAAAAAAAGAAAGTTGAACATGGATACAATCAACCCAAGAAAAAGTTCAAGGGAAAATGCTTCAATTATGGCAAAATTGGCCACAAGTCCACAGATTGTCGAGCCCTAAAGAAAGGCAAGAAAAAGGATAAAGCAAATATGATTGAATCCAACAAAGAATACGATGATTTGTGTGCTATGTTCTCAGAATGCAACTTGGTGGGGAATCCTCGCAAATGGTGGATGGATTATGGTGCCACCCGCCATGTATGTACCAACAAGGAATTGTTTTCGTCATTTGCTCCGGCTCAAGCAGAAGAAATGATCTACATGGCTAACTCCTCTACTGCTAAGGGGAGGAAACAGGAAAAATTTTCTTAAAGATGACTTTCGGAAAGGTCTTGACACTAAACAATGTGTTATATGTTCCAGAGTTATGTAGGAACTTAATTTCTGTTTCACTCCTAGATAAGAAAAGATTCAAATGTGTAATCGTTTCTGGAAAAATTATAATTAGCAAAGGAGAAATGTATGTAGGGAAAGACTATCTGACTGAAGGCCTTATACGATGAATGTAATGACTGTTGAAATAAATAAAAGTTCAAATTTTTCTTATTTGCTTGAGTTTTATGATTTATGGCATGAACGTTTAGGCCATGTTAATTACAAAACGTTACGAAAACTGATTAATTTAGAAGTTTCGCCAAACTTTGAGTGCAATAAATCAAAGTGTCAAACGTGTGTGGAATCGAAGTATGCAAAGCATCCTTATAAGTCTGTTGAAAGGAATTCCAATCCCTTAGACTTAATACACACTGGCATTTGTGATATGAAGTCAACACCATCACGTGGTGGGAAAAAGAATTTCATAACTTTTATTGACGATTGCACAAGATATTGTTATATCTACTTGCTAAATAGTAAGGATGAAGCAATAGATGCATTTAGGCAATATAAAACTGAAGTTGAAAATCAGTTAGACAAAAAGATCAAAATGATAAGAAGTGATAGGGGAAGAGAATATGAATCTCCCTTTGCGCAAATATGTGTAGAGAATGGAATAATCTATCAAACTACGACCCCATATTCACCTCAATCTAATGAAATTGCGGAAAGAAAAAATCAAACTTTGAAGGAAATGATGAATGTCTTACTTATAAGTTCTGGTTTACCGCAAAACTTATGGGAGGAGGCTATCCTTACAGCCAATCGTATACTCAACAGAGTTCCCCATAGTAAGACACAATCAATTCCTTACGAAAAATAGGAAAAAAGAAAACCCAACTTGAAATATTTCAAAGTGTGGGGGTGTCTAGCGAAGGTTCAAGTTCTTATACCTAAAAGGGTTAAGATAGGACCTAAAACGGTGGACTGCATGTTCATAGGATATGCTAAAAGTAGTAAAGCATGTCGATTTTTGGTTCATAAATCCGAACATCCGGATATTAATGAAAATACGATAATTGAATCAGACAATGCTGAATTCTTTGAAAATATTTACCCGTATAAAATTAGACATAAACAGTCTAGTGGAGGATCTAAACGACCTCGAGATGAACCAAGTGAGAATGTACATAATGAAAAAAATCCAAGACGTAGTACACGTCAAAGAACGTCAACTTCGTTTGAATCGGATTTTGTAACATTTCTCTTAGAAAATGAGCCTCAAACATTTAGAGAAGTGATGTCGTCGTCAGACTCATCCTTTTGGAAAGAGGCAGTCACTAGTGAGATAGATTCAATCTTAAGCAACCATACATGGGAATTGGTTAACCTTACTCCCGAAAATAAACCGTTAGGTTCTAAATGGATCTTCAAAAGAAAAATAAAGGCGGATGGTACTATTGACAAATACAAGGCAAGACTTGTAGTAAAAGGCTTCAAACAGAAGGAAGATTTTGATTACTTTGATACATACTCGCCATTAATAAGGATAACCTCGATTCGAATGTTAATTACCTTGGCAACGGTATATGATCTTTAAATCCATCAAATGGATGTGAAGACCGCATTCCTAAATGGAGATTTGGAGGAAGAAATATACATGGAACAACCTGAGAGTTTTGTGGTTCCAGGAAAAGAAAATAAGGTGTGCAAACTTGTTAAGTCACTTTATGGACTAAAACAAGCACCTAAGCAATGGCATGCAAAGTTTGACCAAACCATGTTGGCAAACGCATTTAAGATAAATGAATGTGACAAATGTGTATATATTAAAGACACACCAAATCACCAAGTCATTGTTTGTTTATATGTGGATGATATGTTGATCATCAGCAGAGACATTTGTGACATAAATACAGCCAAACGAATGCTCGAGAGCAAGTTTGATATGAAAGACCTTGGAGTTGCAGATGTGATCTTAGGTATAAGAATCCATCAAACTCCACAAGGGTTAGCATTGTCACAGTTTCATTATATAAAAAAAGTACTTGACAAGTTTAAGTATATGGAATTCGGTATTGCCAAGACTTCATTGGATGTGAACTTTGCACTTCAAAAGAATGGAGGTGAAAGTGACTCACAGTTGGAGTACGCAAGAGTATTGGGATGTTTAATGTATATAATGAACTGTACACGACCAGACATAGCATGTACAATTAGTAAATTGAGCCGGTATACGAGTAATCCCAACAAAACTCATTGGATGACAATGAAAAGAGTTTTGGGGTATCTTAAATACACTCAAAACTATGCTTTGCATTACAATAAATATCCTACGGTACTTCAAGGATATAGTGATGCAAATTGGATCACCGGATCGAACGAAGTAAAATCCACAGGTGGATATGTATTTACTATCGGTGGAGGAGCAGTTTCTTAGAAATCATCCAAACAGACTTGTATCGCTCACTCTACAATGGAATTTGAATTTATCGCATTAGATAAAGCCGGTAAAGAAGCAGAATGGCTCCGGAATTTCTTAAAAGATATTCCGTATTGGCCCAAGCCAGTGGAACCAGTATGTATACACTGTGACAGCCAAGCGGCAATAGGTAGGGCAGGGAGCATGATGTACAACGGTAAATCTTGTCACATACGATGGAGATATAATACCGTTAGGGAACTTCTCTCTAGTGGAATTATCACTATTGACTATGTAAAGTCAAAGGATAATGTGTCGGATCCACTTACAAAAGGCCTATCTAGAGAAGGAGTGGAAAGAACATCCAAGGAAATGGGTTTAAGGCCTAGGACGAGTCAGCATGACGGTAAATCTACCTAGCAGACTGGAGATCCCAAGAGCTAGGTTCAAGGAGATCAAACAAAGTTGTGTCTGACAGGTTCAACATTGTCAATTACCCAACCCATTCTCATGATGTAGACAATGTATAGTAAATTAGGATAAGACTTAAGGTGAAAAGTCTTTTAATGATTATCTAAATTTGGCAGATTTGATCAAACAGTTTAATTTACAGGATTGAACGTTTAGAAATCACCTATGTGAGGGTGAAGTGGAAGCCGCTTCAAAGAGAATGTTAGTAAAGGCCTATTCTCTAAGCTCTCATGAAACAGGGACGTGTTCATGGCTAAAAAGAAAAAAATCGTGAGAACCATAAATGGTAAAAAGGTTGGTCGTGTGACATGTGTTATCTAAGTGTACATTAAAGCTCGACGGTTCAAAGATATCAAATCTACCGATTGATCGAGTGCATCCGATGCATGTTCACTACAGAAAGTTCAAAGGAAAACCCACTTATCCAGATGCAATCAGTCTTTGCTTGATGATCACATACTTATCCGTAAAAGTTTTACAAAAAATAGTCATTCCCCTTTCATGTGGGGGATTGTTGGGTTCATAGTAGATGAAAAAAGTGTGAATGGAAAAATGAAGAGTAAAAGAGTGGAGGGAAGGAGACACTAAAATGGAAAGTGTACTCCCAAATTGGCAAGTTTACTCTTTCTCCCACATTGGTGGAAGAAGAGAATTTGAGATTGTTTATATTGAGAAACACTAACTCCACATGGATAGTGAGGCAAGAACTAATGATGCCTCGCACCATCGTCGTCGTCGCTCGCTCGGCTTTGGATTTGAATTTGGAAAATGATCGATGAGATCTATCTTTTTGAAAAAAAAATATTTGACAAAAATAAATAAATTCAATCCGAAAACAGTGTTTTGAAACTCCATTTCGAACTGATGTTGCTGTAGAAGGTTGCACTGCTTCATGAACTGATGCACTGGTTTCGAACAGATGCTACAGAAAGTTGCAATTGTTCAACGAAAATACACACTGATTCATGAAGTGACATACCTGTTCGGAACAGATGCACTGTTTAGGATAAACAGACATGCATTTTCAAGAAAAAGTCACACCTCTAAATTGAACCAATGTCACCTTTTCGAAGAGGCATGTTATGACTATAAAAACCTGCTTTCTTCCACAGTTTTTTAGAATAAAAATTTTTTGAGTTAAAAAACATTCTTCTTTTCATCAAAATACTCTGTGTGATCATAAAAATCGTTTGGTGTGTTCGTAGAATCCGACCATTTGAGGTACCACTATAGTTGGATTGTTGGTCATTTTATCTTGGGAGAAAAAATTTCACAACCTCGGATACAGTGAGGGAAATTATTTTCTTAAGGAAACTCTATGAATTTGGACGACTTGGCCTATTCAATTTCTGTTTCATCTTTATTTTCTGAAAAATAAATACACCTCTTGAAAAGGTCATTTTGATCTTGTGTTGAGGGTATTTGATATTTCATCGTGTTCTTATTTATACTTGAACCAGGGTTGAAGTTGTTGTAATATACAGATTCTGCATACCGAACTATATTATGGGAAATAACAGTATTTCCCTAAAACGTGAAATATTTGAAAACTAATCTGGTATATCATGAGAGACTAATATTTATATTTGATACTGAAAAAAAAAGAAGAGAAATAAATTTGGAAGGTACAAGACTACAAGTCATAACCTCCGTGTGGTTAAGATAAGCAGCTTTACAAAGTGCTCAATTGTCACTCAAAGATAATACTAGTAGTAGACGACGTTGTTTTTCATCCACAAACAAGAGGCTTTACTGCAGGTACCCTTAGGCAACTGAGAGTGCCACCTGGAATGACAGAGCACTCAGGTTGAGGCCTTTGCATTTGCCTTCCTGGAATACAGTTCAATGAGAAATCAATTCCTCCTACATTTCTCAGACAATCTTGGCTCAACTCAGAGAAGAAATTGTAAGCAAGAGTCAAATTCACAAGGTTTCTTGGTGAACAAATTAAGTCCGGCAAATCCCCAGACAACTTGTTATGTCCCAAGTTGAGTACTTCAATGCCATTCAAGCATGAAATGGTATCAGGCAAATGCCCCATTAGTGAATTGAAACTCACATCCAAAACTTGCAAATCTGTCCACAATCCCACACCTTCTGGTATGCAACCATTTAGCTGGTTGTTTAGGAACAATATCTCCTTAATTCTAGTACCCATGTAACCCAAACTAAACGGAATGCTCCCACTAAACTTATTATTAGCAAAATTAATCACTGAAGCAGGGGAATTCCCTAAATTCTGAGGTAGTTCACCGTCAAATTGGTTATTATTAAGAAAGATAGCATCAAGTTTATTGTTGAAGAGATCCTCAGGAATTGGCCCAGAGAAACTGTTGAATCTTAGATCTAAATAAACAAGATTTGGGATTAATAGGACTGTAGTAGGAAATGGACCAGAGAAATGGTTGTTGCTAAGGTCTAACTCAACAAGAGAAGACAGATCTCTGAATGTTTGTGGGATTGTGCCTGAGAATCTATTGGTATTGAGGTGAAGGAGAGAAATTTCTGTTAAGAAAGATAGTTCTTTTACAAGAGTCCCTTGAAGATTTGCATGATTCAGATCTATACCTGTAACAACTAACTCAGTTGGGTTGCCCGTGTAATCTTCAGTGTGTGAGCAGAAAATTCCTCTGTACGTGCACACATTTGGACCGACCCAATTGTTCAAAATCCCCATTGGATCATCAGTGATTACAGATTTCCATGTTTGAAGAGCAATGTAAGCGGAATTTTGCCTTGGGACAGAACCTCCTCCTGGACTTGGGCTGTTTATTCCTCCACCAAACCAAACGCCCCCACTCCCAACACCAACACCAACACCAACACCAACACCAGCACCACTAACTTCACTAACTGTTATTTGAAGGACCAAAACCACAAGGCAACTTACCCCCATTTTTCAGCTGAATGAATGATCAAAGAAGCCTCTCTGTTTTTTTTATGCACTTTCTTGCAAAATGTGAGTGTAGCATAGCATTGATGAGAGACAATGCGGGTTTAGTTGCTGCTTCTTGGATGAGGTCTTTATTGCCTCTCTATTTAATTAATGCGCTGGAGGTTGCCATTGATGAGCGAGCAACTGTTCTTGAAAATGAAGTTATGCTCAATTTCTACAATTCCTTCTCAAGGGCGTGTTGCTTGTAAAATAATTTTAGGTAGTGCTACACCCCACAAAAATATGGTTCAAATTTGATCATGATCATAAAAATACTGTCGTTCAAAGTAAATTAAATTTTTCTCTTTTTTAATAAAAGTCTTCGTTATTTCCTAAACTTAAAAATCAATTTTCATATTAAAAAATAATAATCATCATTCATGATATTTAATTTCAAAAGAGAAAATGGTCTATTACCCCTCCAACCTTTAGTTCAAATCTCAACTATACACTCAACTTTTACAAGAGTCCCATTACTCCTTTAAATATTTTTTTACTGTAATTTATACTCTTCCAATTGCTGACGTGTCATGGGAGGTGAGAACACCTCCAATAAGCGCGTCAGTTGAAGCTTCAACCCTACAAAATCAGTATTTTTAAGTGTCACGTGTATAATACATGTCATTATTTTTAATTATTAACTAATGTTGTCTTCTCCAATTAAACCCAACGATAATCCTTTATCTCCAAACGTCAAATCTCATCTCTTGAATTTCCTTAGAGACAATTGGGCTGAGCTCAGCCTTGATAGGGCGGTGGAGTTTGCCTTTCTGGGTGGTAGTGCGGTGGCGAAAGACGGTGATACACAGTGATAGAAGAAAGAATATGAGAACAAATATAATGATTATAAAGCTCAATCAGCTACATCTTAGTCCCAAATTAATTAGAGCCAGCTATATGTAACTTTGTACGCATGGTGCTCTACGTAGGTCATAATCCATTCAAATGATTATAGAGATCTAAATTCAAAACTCTTTCACCCATAGCACTATGTATAGAAAATAACAAAAGTTGTCCCTTATTACTTGGGGTAGCTTTAAATGGTCCCTTAAATACATTGCAGAGCAGTTTTGGTCCTTTCCGTTTGTCAATAGTGAACACTTTTAATCTCCATCAATTTATTAAACACTGGTTGTTAGACTCAAATAGGAACTATTTCAAAACAAAAAAAATACAGCTCCAGCAAAGATCCCAATAACCCACCTACAATTTCAATCCAAAAATTGAAGTGTTCTTTGGTAACTCACTGTTCACAAACGTCGCATCATACATAGATATTTTCTTCTTCAATAAACAAAATTCACTTCACTGCATGTGTATTCCCAATAATATATGATGACTAAAACTATCAAAAGAGAATAGTGAATGAGTGTGGTTTCTGAATGTGAATAGAAAGTGGGGTTTTCCGGCGAGATATCTGATCGGAATCTTGGTGTTTCTGGTGAATTTATGGCGAGATGGGTTTGTTTCGGACATTTTCATCGCTAATTTGGTGTTTTCAATCCTTTTCTAGTGGGATTTGGTCGGAAAAAAATAAAAAATAAGATGGATTCGTCGGAGTTATTCCGGCGAAATTTCACCGGCGAAAGATGGAAAAGGGGGTTGTTTTCTCTCCCGATGGACCTCCCCTCTATTTTTCTTTTTTTTTTCACTGTTTCTCCTCTCTCGCGCGTATAGCTGTGTAGAGTAGTTTGTGTATTGTGTGCATTTCTCTGTTTGTAGTGTTGTAGATGGTGTGTGTGTGTGTGTGTGTAGAGAGAGCTGAGAGATGTGAGTGGCATCCATGGAAATGACATTTTAGGAGGGAACTAAAAAGTAGGTGAGTCTGACACGTGTACACATGCATAGGTAATTGTTTGGTTTATATTGACACGCCAGCAATTGGAAGGGTATAAAATACACTGAAAAAATATTTAAAGGGGTAATGGGATTCTCATAAAGATTGAGTGTGTAGTTGGAATTTCGACTAAAGGTTGGAGGGGTAATTAACCATTTTCTCATTTTAAAATGAAATACTTTAGGCAGTACTTTGATAATTTTACACTTACATCTCCCATGAAGTGTCTCTATAATTAAATATATAATATAATTATTAAATGATAAATTATAATCATAAACATAAATAAAATGTTTTTGTGAAGTTATTCTAACGAAATATTAAAACAAGGGTAAAAGTAATTATTCATACATTTGATTAAGAAAATATTTTTAAAAAATAGGATATGATACAACTTATTTAAACATACTCACTATAAATAATAATTTTCTATGGCTTTAAATATGTAATTTATTTGTAATTTCATTTAACTATGATATTTTAATTAATCCCTAATTTAGGCAAGGTTTACAAGGGACACCATTGAAAAAAGTAAATTGGCCGGACATGCCTTGGATATATATATATATATATATATATATATATATATATATTCATCATTCATGATATTTAATTTCAAATTCTTAATATATAAATGATTAATGTTTTATAATGATTGATCTTGAACACTTTATGATATGAATATACTTTCTAAATTTTAAAATAAAATACTTATACATGTATTTTAATAATTTTACATTTACACCTCGTGTGAAGTGACTCTATAATTAAATATACAATATAATTATTAAACGATAAATTATAACCATAAAGATAAATAAATGTTTTTGTGAAGTTATTCTAACGAAATTTTAAAACAAGGGTAAAAAAAATTCATACATTTGATTAAATTTTTTTTTTTGAAAATGGGATATGATACAACTTATTTTAACATATCCACTATAAATAATAATTTTTTATGGCTTTAAATACGTAATTTATTTATAATTTTATTTAGTTATAATATTTTATTATATATAATCTCTTTTTAATTGTAGTTTTTATTTATTTTTTCCTTTAAGACTTTTTTATATATAACTAGTTAAATAAAATTTCAATTATATAGGATTTTCACTATATACAAGGTTTAAATAGTTTTAGCAAAAATAGGAATAACATTTTTGGGGGATGTAACTGTAAGATTTTCATAACATAGAAGATGTAAGTGTTTAGTGTAATTGATTAGGGTCGACAATTATAAATTATATAATTTTTATGATGTGTTAATGTCTATTATTTCTAAAGTGTTTTGAGCTTTGACTATCTTTATTGATATATTTTAAAACTATAAATTTAAAAAATATTTAAATATGTAGTTTTTAAATTTATTTAAACATAATAAATAGTAAAATTACTTAATTAAAGGTCTCATCAATTAAAAATTTAATTAATGATTCACAAGCTATCAAATTGGCTTAATATAGGGGTGCAAGACTATAATATTAGTCTGTGAGTATTCTCTTAGGTTGATGTTGATCACAATAAATTTTTGTAGTGCTGAAAATTAATTGGAAGCAAAAATAAAATAAACAAAAATATAATTTTATTTAAATTAATCTTGTGAGTACAATTCTGTTGTTCCCTTAATTCGTCTCTCTTAAGTTTTTTTCGTGATTTGAGGGCCTTTCGTAGTGTGTTTCTCGAATGTAGGATGATTTGAACCTCCTAAAAATGCATTTGGATCTCCAGGAATGTCAAACAACACTTCGTCTTGTCAAGTTAATCTCCGGACAGAACTCCGTTAGTCAATCCTTTAAAGAGATGTGTAGTCAATGTAGAGATTTCTCCAATGCTTGAAGAATGACCTCAGAAAATTATGTAACCCCCCGATTTATAGTTGTAGGGGTAGGCAGTCCAAGTGTAAATAACCTCTTCTGCCTCATTCGTCCATTCAGTTCTTAAGCTTATCACAAATGTTATGTGATAAGGTTGCTTGTGTTTGGCCAAAAACATGTTATTTGGGACACTTGGTGATGTTTCATTGATTATTGAACTTGACTTGGATTTGCCACATCATTTGAGTGTGTGTCTTTGTCTTTTTGGTCTTTAATTTGACTAGGTGCCATGTCACTTGACACGTGGCATGAGTTTGGGCCTCAAGATGAGATGGACCTTGACGAGGAATAAAATGGGCTTATTATTTTTACAGCCTAAAATAATTTTAGATCCATAAAAATATGAATCAAAATTCAAATTTTATATGAATTTGACCCAATAAATTTTACGTATCTACAGATTCCCCCTACTTCAAGCCTCGTCGAGGTGTTTGATTTGTTGGACCTTTTAGAGATGAGATTTGAAGTATTCGTGGAGTTTTTTTTTTGTATGTATGTGTGAGTATAATTTAATCCTTGCAAAATATTTAAATTTGACGAGAATAAAATGTAGCTGAACTCTTCAATTGTGTCTCCTTTTCCTCATTGACATGCTAAAGCCAGTCATTTAATACACATCGAAGGCTCCTCTATTTTTGGGCATGAGTTGAGCATTTTTTTTTTAAATTCCGTCTTCTTAAAGTCATGATAATCCTTGTAGAATAACATGAATTCCTCGATTAGGAATGTAAATTCTGTTTAAAACTAAATATATTCAACCCATGTAGGATTCGAGTATTAGTCTTATATCAAATTTTAATAGGATTGAACAATGATGTTATCCCACTTCAAAAAGCATTAGGAATTTGACTTATTTTGATACTTAGACATCCCAATTCTTCTTGATGACAATTTGTTGAGCAAATTCCTTTTCAAAATCAAACTGGAGCCCTTCAGAGTCTATAAAAGGATATCACCGCCCCATTAAGTCATTGTAATTCAGCTTATGCCGCAATACAACTCGCATTCTTCTCTTTTTTTTCTTTGCTCTTTTTCACAATTGAGTTTTCAAGCAGCTTGGGGCGTCTGTGAGAGAAAATTTGTAGTACACCGTGGGGGTGTCTAAATCATGAGCGACTTACAATATTGGAAAGTAGACTCATAGAGTTATGTATTATGCGGGAATCACAATCAGATTGCGCCAGAATCGTCCCAAATATTGCTCCAAAATAGGTCTTTTAATCTTGGCTCACTGATTTTATCAGCTTTGTGCAGCGTCATGATAAATTCCGTATCTCAACATAAAAGTATCAAAATTATGTGTCGTTTATTGCATTGTAAAGTAGATTCATAGAGATACGTCTCACGTGAAAATCACAATCAGAATACACCTAAATCATTCCAGTTATTGCTTCAAAACTAATTTTCTAATATCGATTTGCCAGTTTTATCATCATTGCGCAACGTCACGATAAATTACATATTTTAATTTAGAAGTATTAAAATCAGGTGTTGTTTTTTGCGTTGGAAAGTAGATTCATAGAGCTACGTCTTATATGAAAATTATAATTAGAATACACCTGATCGTTCTAGTTATTGCTTCAAAACCGGTTTTCTAATCTTGGTTCACCAGTTTATTGCGCAGCATCTCGATGAATTTCGTATCTTGACATACGAGTATCGAAATCAGAAGAGGTTTTTTTGGTTGGAACTAAACTCATAGAGCTATGTACCACGTGAAAACCACCTTCATAGAGCTTCTATATTTCTTCAGGTATTTTTTCAAAGTTGTAGCCTAAATCTTGTGATACTCTATTTCTCATCAGATTTGGATACTTCATGAATTTCATCTTCTACTTCAAGTTTTGGGCCGAATCACTTGTGCAATATGTAAAAGGTCAGACTAGAGCAATATTCAATGTATTACAAGTATTTTTCATGTCGAGAAGACTTCATTGCTTGGAAGGTAATGAAGAATCCTTTTGCTTTAAAGACGGCATCTTCAAAGGACTCCACATATGCATTCAACTTTCATACTTTTTTATCTTTTTTTTTTCTTTTTCTTTTTTTTATATTTTGTTTTTTCAGAGCCGCTCATAGTTTAGACTCACGCGGGCCAGGAGTGTTTGACTTGCAGTTTAAGCTCGTGCGTCAAGAAGTATTTTGACTTGTATTTTAGGTTTGTGTATCGAGGAGCATTTTTGACTTGCAGTTTAGGATCGCCATCGAGGAGCATTTTGACTTGCAGTTTAGGCTCGTGTATCAAGGAGCATTTTGACTTGCAGTTTAGGCTCGTGCATCAAGGAGTATTTTGACTTGCAGTTTAGGCTCGTGTATCAAGAAACATTTTGACTTGCGATTTAGGCTCGTGCATCGAAGAGCATTTGACTTATAGTTTAGGCTCGTGCATCGAGGAGTATTTTGACTTGCAGTTTAGGCTCGTGCATCGAGGAGAATTTTGACTTACAGTTTAGGCTCGTGCATTAAGAAGAATTTTAACTTGCAGTTTAGGCTCATGCATTAAGGAGCATTTTGGGGAAGAATTCTTGTAATGTAACTTTTCTCTCAACCCTTTGTAATGACGTATTGTTGCACTTCAGTTTGGTATTTATTGCCCCTATTGGTTGAAGCATATTTGCACTTGATCTTATGTCATCTTTTGGAAGTTGGTGTTTAGAAGTCCTTTGATATTTTTTTCTTTTGCGAGCGATCAATGTCCAAGTGTCACCTTTCTTGCTATTGGAGAAGTCATTTGACATGAACTTGCTTTTTGTTTTCTTTAGGGGCAAACTTCAATTGGGTCAAAGCTCCCAAATTGTGGCATGATGATTCTTTCAACCATTGGTGATTTCATAGAGCGCATGGGTTGTAGATCTTTTGAAATTGAACCTTACAGTTTAGCACTAACGTGATTTGCATCAATTGTATCGCCATCATCAATGATGATCTTTCCCTCTTGCATTAATGTCATGATCTTTTCCTTCAGGATGAAGCATTTTATGGTGTAATGACTAACCCTGAGGTGAAATTTGCAGTACTTAGGATCATCGACTTTATTTGATTCTTCAGGTTGCTTAGACTTAGGGAGTTCAATGAATTCTTTGGCTAGCAACTCGTCGAGAATCCTAGGAACATCAGAGTCAGAAAAATATATACCCGTGCTTGTAACTTCTTCAAGGTTGGTTGATTTTTCATCTCTCGCATTTGTTGCTTTGGATCTTCCTTTTTTAACTTTTGTCTTGTGAAGTACTTTGTAAAACTCACAGTTGTCACCATAGATTCCCTAATTTGATCTTCTGATGGGTCGTTGAATTTAGTGACTTCTTTCCTAGGATAAAAAAATAGGTGATGCCATTCTATGATTTGCAATGCTTAGCTCCGTGTCACGAGCCTGCGTAGATAATTCTTCAAAAGTTTGAGGCTTAATTCCTTGAAGGATATGCACAAGGTCCCAATGCATCCCTTGAATACAAACTTCAACCGCAGAAGTATCAAAAAGTTGATCCTTGCAATCAAAGCTCAATGTTCGCCAACGATTTATGTAGTCCAGTACCGGCTCATCTTTACTTTGTCTTGTATTTGTCAGTTTCATCATACTGACCGTATGCCAAGTGTTGTAGAAATGATTTAGGAACTAACTTTCTAGTTGCTCCCAACAATCAATTAATTCAGACTCCATGTTTGTGTACCAATCAAAAGTATTGCCTTTCAAAGAGCGAACAAATTGCTTAACAAGAAGATCACCATGTGTGCCAGCACTGCTACAAGTTTTAATAAAATGAGCGATGTGTTGCCTTGGATTTTTCTTTCCATCAAATCGATGAAACTTTGGTGGTTGACATTCAATTGGCATCGGTAAGCCTTTGATTCGCTTAGAATACAACTTTGAGTATCCTACAAAACTGTGTGATGTGTTGCTATATTGAGCCTTGATGGTGTTTGCAATCATATTTTGCAGTTTTGAACTGTTAGAGTGGAAACCGAAGTAGACTATTTCTTATTATGCAATTTAGTCTTGACAGGTGACTCATCGACATTCTTATTTTGCAGAATAAATTCGGGTGGACAATCAGGGTTGTGGCTCGATTCTTCAGAGGCGAAAGTGTAACACCCCGTACTTTTACCTATCTTAAATTCATACCAAAAATGTCAAAAACTTTCTTTAAAGATGAATACACTTTTATACATATGTAATTTTTAAGATTATGACTTTTCATTATATGGGAAATTCAATAAGTTTTCCATCGATTCCAAATTCGCCCAAATCCGACACCCGAGCAAAGAGTTAGAGCCATTTTAGTAAGACAGTGTACCACCTAGTACTCTAGCGCGTCACGAAGGCAGTCCAAATGGCATTTGTGAGACAACATGATACCACCGCATCGCGCCACTAGCCTTTTTCCCAATTTTCACTTTTCAGTATGACTCCGTGATCATGGTACGTCGCGCTAAAGGGAAAACTCGCAACCAGTGAGGCACCGCATCGTGCCATCAGCCCAATTCCCAATTGTCAGTTTCCAGTGACACGATGCGATAGTACCACGTCGCGCCAGGTGTCCAACTTAGGCTTTTAGTGACGAAAATTAAAAACTTTCTAGGGGCAATAGGGTCTTTTTTCATAACCCAGATCAACCTTTAAACATGAAATTATGCCCTAAATACCCTATTATGCCATTTTTCCTCACTTTCTCTCAAGAACAAAATCATTCTCTCTCAAGAGGTAGAAACTCTAGTTCAAGAAATCAAGGTCAAGCCCAAGAAATTCTTTAAGAACTTCAAGAATCTCACAAATTAAGGTATGTTAGATGTTCATCTATGGGTTCCTTTCACCCATAGAGTCCAAGAATCCCTTTTTAAACCTACAAGATTTTAGATTTATGATTTTCATGTTTGATTTAGATTGAATTCATGTTCATGATATTAGTTGGGTTCCAATCCATGATTTAAATGCAAGTTTTATGAAATTAAATAACATGTGTGATGAATATGTGATTATTTTGATAAACCCTTGAACGTACAAAGTGATTAATGCATCTATGATGTTAATTTGGTTTGCAATCCATGATTATGAAAAGATTCATGAAAAATAGAATAGTATTTAGGGGGATTATATGAATTGCATGCTAAACCCTTGAATTTACAATTAAGTATTGTATTCGTGATGTTTATGTGATGACCATTATCATGTGAAATACTTATGCTCTTCAAGTATTTGCTAAAATTCCTATGTGAAGTAGATAGAGGAATCATGAGATGTTAATATGAGATCTTAACCATGTACAAGCTTATGCCCTACAAGTGTTTGATAAAATGCTTATGTGAATTACTAGTGAAGGCATGACATGTTATTATGAGATCCCATTCATGTACAAGTTAATGCATTACAAGTGTTTGATGAAATGTCTCTATGAATGAATTATGACCAAGTGAACATTGTTATGTTATTCAAGATTATGCTTTGCTTTACTTTTCATGTTATCGAGTCCTGGGGGTATTTAATACTCGATGATTTAGCTGTTACCTAGAGCCAGTGTCAGTTACAAAATAGTATCAGTCATTTCCCGACCAATAGTACTCTTAGTCAGTTACAACACTCAGTAAAACTCAGTTAGTTACAGAACTCAGGAAAACTCAGTAAACTCAGTCTCAGTCCAGTCCCATTCAGTATACTCAATTCAGTGTCTTTTAGTTGGGAGTAGGATTTAGCATCAAGTGAGTACAGGGATGAAGGCTTTCCCACCAGATAGGCAAGGTCGTTAGTAGCAGTCCCTGTACTACAGAACTGCATAGCCAGCGCAGGATGAGGAGTCACCCGTCAGACTAGGCTTGACTACCTCCCAGGGGTCACCCGTCAGATTAGGCTTGGCTCCGCCCAGGTGTCACCCATCAGTTAGGCTTGGCATCCTGGTTTTCTAGTATTAGTACCTGTGGAACGGTATTAGCATCCTTCCAATTGGGGTTATAAGTTGGACCCCAATTAGCTCATATTGGGGCATATGGGTTAGATGATACCTCCCACAGTTTCAGTTTCGATCGTCAGTAGGGAACTCAGTTCAGTTCTACAGAATTAGGACTGTCAGACATAGTCAATTCAGAACCAGTAATTCAGTTATCAATCACTCAGATATCAGTTACTCAGTTATTAGAATTTAGTACGTAGCTTCAGAAAAGCTCAGTTACAACATGTATATAAATACACAGTATTACATACTCAGTATTTTTCGTAGTTCAAATTATCCATGTACTCTCATGTTCAGTTATTTTATATCATTTAGTTAGTTATTGTTCATACATATGAACCCTTGCATTCAGTCTTACCTCATCTAGCATACCAGTATATTCCCACAAACTGATGCATACTTTCTTGCGCTATGATGTTTCATATCATAGGTTCGGATGCTCAGGATTCCGACCACGCATAGTAGATTCAGATTTAGCCAGCAACAGTATAATTAGCAGTGAGTCCTCATCATTCAAGGATATTTTATTATTTTATATTTTCATTAGATATAGTAGTTCAGTAGATGAAGTTAGTTGGGGGATTGTCCCATCAACTCCACTTTCAGACATATCCAGTTAGAGTTTTTTCAGACTAGATTTTCAGATAGTATTCAGTTTTACAGATGTTATATTTTATCAGTATTTCAGATGTTTTGAACCTTATGGATTTTCAGCCCATTTTTCTACATTAATTACAATATTATTATTTAGTGCTCACAGTATATATCATTCATAGGTTAGCTTGTGGTCCTTTGGGGTCGTAAGCACCGTGTGACGACTAGGGGGTAGTCCCGGGTCATTAAAAAAAAACTCCAACTTATTCATTAGTTGAGCAATTTGAAGATCTTTATCCTCGATGAATTTCTTTAAAACTTGAATGGTTTGTTCCATTATTGTGAACTTCTCATCCATATCAGTTGCGTCAACCATCAAGGCGTTGACCTTTGTTGAAATTGGAGAATCAGTCGAATCTTCAGATTCACTAAAATTGACGCCAATCTAAGAGAATTCATCAGATAGCAAGGACGCTAAATTGCCCCCAGAGTTGCAGTTTTAGCCGTCATATGAGATTTACTCTTTTCTGCCTTTTCGAAAGAAGTGAAGTATTCAGATCCATCACAACCACTGGCTTTAAACTTATGCCGAGTGAGTGGACCAACATGGCTGAGCTCATCAGATGTGGCAGTAACAAATTTCTTATGTGAGACATCTTTAGTATGTTCAAAGTCCATAACAGTAGTTGGATTTGATTTGCAGGAAGAAGAGATGAAGAGCAGAAATTGTCCCACTGGGCGTGCCAAAATTTGTTCGCAACAAATTTTCATAGTGCTGAAAATTAACTGCAAGCAAAAATAAAATTAACAAAAATATAATTTTATTTAAATGAATCTTGTGAGTACAATCTGTTGTTCTCTTGATTATTCTCTCCTAAGATTTTTCATGATTCAAGGGCCTTCCGTAGCGTATTTCTCGAATGTAGGATGATTTGAACCTCCTAGAAATGCGTTTGGATCACCAGGAATGTCAGACAATATTTTGTCTTGTCAAGTTGATCTCCGAGAAGAAATCCGTTAGCCAATTCTTTGAAGAGCTGTATAGTCAATGCAGAGCTTTCTCCAATGCTTGTAGAATGACCTCAAAAAATTATGTAACCCCCCTATTTATAGTTGTAGGGGTAGGCAGTCCAAGCGTAAATAACCTCTTCTACCTCATTCTGATTGGTCAATTCAGTTCTCAAGCTTATCACAAATGTTATGTGATAAGGTTGCTTGTGTTTGGCCAAAAACATGTCATTTGGGACACTTGGCGATGTTTCATTGGCTATTGAACTTGACTTAGATTGCCACATCATTTGAGTGTGTGGCCTTGTCTTGTTGGTCTTTAATTTGACTGGGTTCCATGTCACTTGACACGTGGCATGAGTTTGGGCCTCAAGGTGAGATGGACCTTGATGAGGAATAAAATGGGCTTATTATATTTACAGCCCAAAATAATTTTAGACCCAATAAAATATGGATTAAAATTTAAATTTTATATGAATTTGACCCAATAAATTTTACGTGTCTACAGATGTTAACCATGGTCATCACTTAATTATTTAAATTTTTATTTTATTTTTTAAAAAATGATAACTAATAAATACGTAAAGTTTCAACATTTTTTTGGTAAATAAATAATTTTATTTAACCAAGTGAACATTTACAACACCAGGAAGCTATAAAACTTCAACATTAATATGTGACTCTCTTGGGTTGTTATAAAATAGGGTTGACACTCATGAGTTATGAATCATATGATTTTTATGATTCATAGAGAGTGAAGATTTCTACCATGTCTAAAGCATTTTTAATTTCTACTGTCGTTATTGTATTATTTCTAAATTATGTTTAAATATTTATTTAAATATGTACTTTAAATCTATTTAAGCATAATAATTTATAAAATTATTTAATTATAAGTCGTAATAATAACATATATAAGTAATGATTCTCAAATTATTAAATCGGTGTAACATATGGTCGCAAGATTGCAATAGTAACGTGTGACTCTCTTGGGTTGTTGTTAACTAGAGTTGACATTAATGAATAATTTAATTTCTATAACTTGTCGATGTCCATCACATCTAAAGTGTTTAAGTCTTGACTGTCGTTATTAAAATATTTTCAAACAATATTTAAAGTATCAATAATATGTAAAATTTTAGATTTAAAATTAAACTAATAAAATATGTCAAATATAAGTAATGATTCACAAATTATCAAACCAGCATAACATAGGGATGGAAGACTACAATATTAATACATGACTTCTTTAGGTTGATATTAACTAGGGTCGATACTTATAAACAATATAATTTTTACGATTTCTATGATACGTTGATGTCTTCCCTGTTTAAAGTGTTTAGAGTTTTAACTTTCGTTATTAAAATATTTTCAAATTATATTTTAAAAAAATATTTAAATTATGTAGTTTAACTTTTTTTAAAAAAATAATAATTAATATATGTCAAAAAAGAAATTATTCTATAGTGTGAACAATATTATTATAATGTATCGACGTCTACTATAATTAAAGTATTTTGAATTTAGACAGTTGGTATTGAAATATTTAAAAATATTTTTGATTTGATCTAAATTAATTAAACATAAAATTAATAAAATTACCTAATTAAAAATTTCATAATAACGAATAGAAGTAATGATTCGCAAGTTACCAAATTGATATAACATAATTGTGTAAGACTGCAACATTAAGGTGTGATTCTTTTGGTTCATTGTTAACTAGGGCCAACTAATATGAATTATATGATTTTTATGACTTATATAACGTGTAGGTGTCTACCATGTCTAAAGTGTTTTGAGTTTTGACTGTTGTTAATAAAATATTTTAATATATATTAAAAAATTACATAAATATTTAGTTTAAATTTATCTAAATATAATAATTAATAAATTTACTTTTTGGAGGTCTATTAATTACAAATATAAGTAGGATTCACAAATTATCAAATTGAGGCGATATAAGGGAGCAAGACTATAACATTAATATGTGTTATTATTGTTCAATTATTATTGTTGTTGTTGTAGTAGTAGTAGTAGTAGTTGTTGTTGTTGTTGTTAAGGGAGCAAGACTATAACATTAATATGTTTTATTATTGTTCAATTATTATTATTGATGTTGTTGTTGTTGTTGTTGTTGTTAAGGGAGCAAGACTATAACATTAATATGTTGTTGTCACTTAAAATTTTAAATTTTGTAACATAAAAGTAATTTTTTATTAATTTGTTGTCACTTAAAAGTCATTCAACTTTGATCAAGTTAACAAAAAAGTAAATTTCATCTGAATTTTGGTATATCATATAGAAAATATGACAGGGGTCCAATATCATTCAAGTTTTGAAAATTTCTTTCAAATATCACTTATGTTTCATTTAGGACATGAATATCACTCAATTATCACTATTTTCCTCAAAAAAATACTAAACACCTCAAAATTATTCTTCTCTCTTAATTGACATGCCATGTCATTAAAATCACATTTTTAAAATGAAAAACCATTTAATTCATCAAACTCATTTAACCAAAATTATAACTTTTTTCTTTGAAAAAAATGCATTATTCGAATTTTCCTGTCTAAGAATTCTTTACCACACTCAATCTTTATCATATTATTTTACATGCAAATTTAAATCTCTAGATAACTTATTTAATTTAGTGATATTATTTTCTTTAGCAAATAATTGATCTTTGTAGGCAATTACATATAAAAACTTGAATGATCATCTAGGAAAATAACACTAGAAAAAGTATAAATACATAAGCATGCGAATTTATTATGAATAAATTAATATATATTTTTTTTAAAATAAAATTATTATTTTGGTTAAATGTGTTTGTTGAGTTAATATGTTTATTTAAAAAAAATGATGGTTTACTGATATGACATGTGCTAGGAGGAAATTTTCGAGATATTTAGTTATTTTTTTGAGAAAAATATTGATAATTGAGTGATATTATTATCTTAGCAAAAACAAAAGGTCATTTTTATAAGATACTCAAAAAACATGGATAACAATCCAAGAAAATAAGTTTAGAAAAATTGTAAGCTTAAGTAATGGTAAAAGATTTCTAAGCAGAAAATTTTTTCTTAATAAATTAACATATTTCTTTTAAAGAAAAGAATAAGAATATAATTTTGACTAAATAAGTTTGATGATTAAAATAGGTCTATTATTAAGAAAATAGTTTAATGACATGGCCTGCTAATTAGAAGAGAAAGAGATAAAATATTCTTTGATTTATTTTAGAATAATAGTGATAATTGAGTCATATTATTATCTCTAAAAAATAAAAGTTAATTTTGTAGGTAATTCAAAAAATATGAGTGACCATTGAGAAAAATAATCCTTGAAAAAATATATGTCAAATTTTAGTACCGATAAAAATTTTCTAGGTATAAAAATTTCTTTTTAATAAACTAATGCATTTTTTCAAAAATAAAAAAAATAGAATTATAGTTTGGTTAAATGAGTTTGATGAGTTAAATAGGTTTAGTATTTAAAAAAAAATTTTAATGACGTGGCATGTTAACTAAGAAAGAAGAAGACTTTTGAGGTCTTTAGTATTTTTTGAGGAAAAAAGTGACAGTTGAGTGATATTGTGATTCTAAATGAAATATAAGTGATATTTGAAGGAAATTTTCAAAACTCAGGTGACTATTTAGGGAATTCACTCTTAAAACTTTACTTTCATACATATGTTTTCATATTTATTAAAAAAATCATAAAATCGAACTAGATAAAAAATAAATAAAATAATTTAATTAAATTTTTCAAAATATGTACAAAGTATAAATTATACATAATTAAAATTTGAACTAAAATTAAACAACTTCAAACATAAAAAAGGAAAAATATAACTAACAGTTAATAAATAAATTTGTACTAATTATTTTTTGTTTTCTTAATTACATACTATACTACATTTGATAATTATTTAATTATGTAATTATCAATTAAAAAATTAAATAATTGAAGATAGAATACATAAATTGTTCATTCCCATGTATTGTGATAGTTTTCAATGTATGGGAAACGTAATAAATAAAGTAATGTTAGAAATTTAAATTTAGGATAAAGGGCAAAAATATCTAAAAACTAACTAGTTTATAGTGTGAATAAGTCTTTTTACTATTGTGGCCAAATTTGGGTCAAAAGATTTTTTTCAATAATTCATTACTTCTTCCATTCCAAAATAATTGAATTGTGGGATATGACAAATCCCTTAAGAAAAAACTTTTAAGACATAAATTGTAAGTTACTTTTCACTATTATCTTCTTAATTATTTTTAAATTACTCTCCTAAAATATGTGAAGTACTTAAGAATCTCATTAAATGAAAGGGCAAAATTGAAAGAAATTTCAAACATGTCTTTTGAAGAATGAACAATTCATTTATTTTGAACATTAAAAAATAACTCGAGAATTTCTTTATTTTGAAATGGTTTACTCCATCTGTTCGTTTTAACTTGTCATTAATTTCCTAATTGAATTTATATTTTTACTTATCATTTTTGACATATCAAGAGAAGAAATTTTTTCTTTCATATTTTATCCTTAACATTAATTATTTTTAAAAAAATTAATTTTACAATACAATGTAAGCATCATTTAATCGAAATACTATGATAAAATAGCCATACTCCCTCTATTCCAAAATAATAAATTGTTGAGCTATTTTTTAATATTTAAAATAAATGAATTGTTCATTTTTCAAAAGACACGTTTCTTCTCATTTTATGCTTTCATTTAATGAGCTTCTTAAGTACTTCACATTTTCTAAGAAATTAATTTTAAAATAATTAAAAGAGTAATAATGAAAAGTAACCTACAATTTATGTCTTAAATTTTTTTCTTAAGGGGTGTGTCATACTCTAATAATTCAATTATTTCAGAATGAAGAAAATATTATTAATTAATTTTTGATAAGTGTGTCAACTCAAAATATGATAAGTAAATTGAAGTGGTGGAAGTAATAAGGAGTGAGTGAAAAGTAGGTGATATCATAATAATTTCTACTGATCAACATGGGTTGTGGTGCAGTGGATGGGACTGCTCCACCCTTAATCAGAGGTCGAGGGTTCGACCTTGAATATGGAGAAAACTCTGTTGGGAGCGCTTTCCCCAGAATGGAGCCCTACGCGGCGCAAATCTGGATTAATTGGACTCCAATGTGGGTACCAGACACTGGATGGGAAGCTAAAAAAAATAATAATAATTTCTACTGATGACCATTGAATGGTTCAAAAAAAAAAAACCATTGCAAATGGTGATGGCACGTTGATCGTTTTCCTTTGGGAAAAAACATGTACGGCTCTTTAAATTTCTGTGAAAAAAAATTATTTAGAAACCTAAATTTAATTTTATTTCAAATTGATCATAAATTAATAAAAGAAAAATTATTTTTGTCAAACGCAACAAACTGAAAAATCATTTCAAAATAAAATGTGTGTAGTATTATTTGACGTAAAAAAATATACTACATACTAAAAGAATATATCTCATTAAAAAAAAATATCACATAGTAAATATAAAACAACTTGTGGCTTTTAAATATGTGTCATATTATTTTTAATATAGACATTATTTTTAATATGTGATATATTCTTTTTCACGTTAAAGAACAAACTAAACATATTTTTATTTTTGAAATGAGTTTTCAGTTTGTTTTATCGGAGAGGAATAAAATTATCTATAATATAGTATTTAATTAAATAAAATTAAATTTAAATATTTAAATAAATTTTTTGGATAAATTTAAAGGACTGTGTATGTGTTTGACCTTTTCCTGTTGTTCATCAAATAAGGTGTGTTCAACCTAAGTTTTTAAAGAGAGAAAATGGCCAAATAACCCGGGGTTTTGAGCTAAAAGTGATAAAAGAATTTGAAAATGAGGTGTAGGTGATTCAAGTCTTAATAATTGAATTAGGTGACAATTACTTTATCATGAATTAAGAAAGTTGGAGAAATTTAAAAATAACTCACAAGTTTTTAAATTTATACTTTGATCCAAATGTTTGTTAATATAACAAAAAACGGAGGGAAAAAGACGTATTTCTCTCTCTTCTCATCTGTTGTTGTTTTCTCTCTCTTAACGATTTTTGTTGTTTAGTGTTGCTGGTGATTTATTTATCATTTTCTGCTTCATTATCATCATCTTCTACTTCATTATCATCTTCATCTACTTCTTGTTGACCATTGTTGTTGTTTTTACTGCTACTGCTGCTACTTGACCAATTTTTTACGTGAAATTTTATTTCGTACATTACTTTTCACTTTGTCATTACTTCATAGGTGACTTTGGAAAGTAAAATTATGACTTTTAGATGACACTGCTACTGCTGTTTTTCAACAATGGATAGAACCCGTTCATGAATACATCATAAAAGCCCACATTTTAAACAGCTCACTCGGTCTGTTGCAACAGAAGACTCATATGTTGGATTCATATTTATGGTCCTATAGTGCCCGTAACATGAATCTAACAAATGGGTAATCTGTTGCAACATACTAGTTATCTGTTGCAATATATTACTTATCTATTACAACAGACTAGTTATCTATTGCAACAGAATATTTATCTGTTGCAACTGATAATTATTCTGTTGTAACAGATGAATAATCTGTTTGGAACAACACAATATAACTTCTGCCACAAACCCAACAGATGAGTAATCTTGTTATTGCTACTGAATTCAAATTATTCCTTAATCGTCGCCACGTTTGATGAGAAGAAGAAAGACATAATGAAAATTAAATAAGAATTAAAATGTCAAAGTCGATCAAACATAAAATTTTTTATTAAACAAAAATAAATAAAAATACATAGGCTAAAAGAAAAAAAATAATCTAATTCTTCTTCTTCTTCTTCTTCTTCTTCTTATTATTATTATTATTATTATTATTATTATTATTATTATTATTATTGCCAGCCGATCAATCTTCAACCGGCAGCAGCAGGGCCCTCCTCAGCCTGCGGATCTCCCGAAGCATCCTTGCTCTCACAGCTCCCAACTCCCACTACAGGTCATGAACCTGCCTCTGAAGTTCATGCACGACGTTTTGTAGAAAAGTAACGTTCCACACTGGATCAGCCATATCTAGAACACACATGAATTGATAAAAAATATAAAAATAAAAGTAAAGAAAAGAATCTGAATGTGATACAACATATTTTACCAATTGGATATATTTACACACAAAGCAAGAAAAAAACTTACCTGAGTCAGGGAAGAGAAAGTGGGTAAAGGTGTAATAGGAAAGATCAAATGCAAGAAATAAATAGTGTAGTAGAATGAATGAGTGAGTAAGGAGAGACCTATTTATAGAGGAGTGAGTTTGAATGAGTTAGGCAAAAAGACGTGACTGTTCACCTTCATTTATTAATTATATATTTGATTACTATGAAAAATTATGACTTAATTAAATCAAGTTGTTGACTAATTTTTTGAATATTGTGATAAGTCATGACTTTTCAGCTTATTATTATTAATTAGTTCTTTGCAATAACCATTTTTATTGAGTTATGACAACAGATTCTATATTTGTTGCATCAGATAAACCATCCGCGATAACAAATATATCATCTGTTGCAACAAATCGACAACCTGTTGCATCAGATAATTTATCTGTTGGAACGTATAATCTATTTTTTTTAATAATCATCATATCATTAATCCAAATTTGGTGACCTTATTATTATATAAATTAAAAAAAAACAAATTTAAAAACAAGAATGGCAAAACGTCACTACTGTCGCCTATTTAATATTAACATCAATTATTCAAATTAAATAATCATTTTTTTACAGTTATAAATTATGTTTATCATTTATTTCCTTATTGTTTTCTGTGAAAAGAAATAACTTAATTAAATCAAGATGGTAATTTTTTTACTATTGTGACAAGTCATGACTTTTCAACTTATTATTATTAATTAGTTATTAAATTTAAATAACCTTTTTCTCAATTAAAAAATTGAAGATACCTTTTCAATAACCGTTTCTTTAATAAAATAATAACCATTTTTATTGAGTTGTGGCAACAGATTGTATATCTGTTGCATCAGATAACCCGTCTGTGGCAATAAATATACCATCTGTTGCAACAAATCGAGCATCTGTTTTAGGAGTTTGTTTGATTTCTTCTAACAGCTGATTCATGAGTCGCAACAAATGGGGAATTTGATGCATCAACAACATTGAATGTATTAGACAAAAAGTCACGACTTTTCACCTTTCTTTAACAATCATCATATACCTTAATTAATACAATGTTGTGACTTTTTTATTATATGATAAATAAATAATTAAAAAAAAATTAAAAACAAAAATGATGAAAAGTCACGATCAGTTATTAAAATTAAATAACCGTTGTTTTACGGTTATAAATTATGTTTATCATTTATTTTCTTATTATTTGTTTACGAATCATTTTTCATATTAAATAATTAAAAAGTCATGACTTTTCACCCTCTCTATAACAGTAACCCTTTTTTATTAATAACCGCCTGTTGCAATATATGATCCATCTGTTGCAATAGGTTAACCATCTGTTGTAACATATAGTTCATCCGTTGCCACAAACGCTCAATCCCTACCTCCAATCGCCGACATGTTGATAATAAGGAATAGATAGAATGGAAATTAAATATTAAATAAGAATTAAAAATCCAAAGTCGACCAAACATAGATTTTTGAATCCATTATATACAAATATATACAATACGAAAACATATCCTTGGGTAGATCCGATATAAAAAAAGAAAATACATATGCTAAAAGAAAAAACATAACCTAATTCTTATTACTACTATTATTACTATCCTAATTATTATTACTACTATTATTATTATCATTATTATTATTAGTAGTAGTATTATTATTGTCAACCGACTAATTGTCATCTGACAACTGCAGGGCCCTACTCAGCCTTGCTCTGAAGTCGCTCAACTCCCTCCGGAGTTCATGAAATTGCCTTTCAAGTTCCCACAAGGACTCGAGATGAATCACCTTGTATAAATCTGGATCAGTCATATCTAGAAGTAGAGTAGAATGAATGAGTAAGGAGGGACCTATTTATAAAGGATTGAATTCGAATGGGTTAGTCAAAAAGCCATGACTGTTCACCTCTTTTTAAATAAAACTGATGACTTTTTGAATATGTAAATTTAGAAAATGGATCTAAATACAACATTTTATCTTTATCGTATTTCAAAAAGAAAAGAAAATTACTTTAAAATAAATCTAACAGATGGGTAATCTGTTGTAAATATATTCTATCTGTTTGATAATTCAAGACATATTGACAATCTGTTGCAACAGATGGATATATCTGTTTGATTTTTTCAACAGGAAAGTCATATGTTGCAACAGATTAATCATTTGTCATAACAAATATCTATGATTGTTTGATAATTTTAACAGATGTCTCATTTGTTGCAACAGGTTAGTCATCCGTTTATTCAAATTAATCCATAGATGGGCTAGGAAGAATAAGATATGTGCAGATGGCTGGATCCACTTTCATGTGTGGGAGTTATGTATTACTGATAAGTTCATTGGGACAACACACATAAAGTATAATATTTGTGTGAATGCAGTTTTTAACCGATTAGGCATTGATCATTGAAATAAGATCCTGCATTGAGCAGTTAAGTTTATTAGGTTCGAATTGATAAGGCCGAGGGGGTCATAAAGATGGTGCTGATACCCTATTATGAATTACTGATGGTTATTGCTCATGTTTATGCGTGTTAAATTTTGAGAAGAGATCAATATTTGGTGTCATTGCAGATATCCAATAGCGATTGGACTTAACTTTAAAAGTGTATTGGACTCTGAGAAATCCTTCGAAGCCTTGCACTACATCAAATAAGAATGGAAAACTAATAGAAATTTCCCTGGCCTAAATTTATATGGAAGGGTTGTTCGAGAAGATGATTATACGCTAGAAGAAGCCAAAAGAGAATGCCGGCGAGGGAAAGGGGAGTTGATGAAAGACTATATCATCTGAGAGCTTATTGAAGAGAAAATATAGGGTAGCAAGGAACTTCTAGCGAATCTGGCTGATGAAACTGAATTAAAATATGAGAAATCTGAATCAAGTGCAAATATGAAAGTGTATCCAGTAATAAAAATTCGTCTGTTGTCTTTCTCAAAGAAAAATAGTGAAGATGGACACTTTTCTAGGGAGCTGCGACTAGAAAGCGTGGTCGGGATGATTATTTACATAGAAAATAATAGAACACCAAGAAAGTAGCTTTGCGGGTACCGAGGGTCTAAAAATGTACAGTAAGTTGAGAAAACTTATGCCAAGAACAACTGTAGTTAAAATAAGGAATCTAAGCGAAGGAGATAATTTCTGATTTTAAATTGCATCCTATGCCTTCTTGTTTGTGTTTCTGATTAGGTCCACTGCTATTGACCTGATCGGAACCACAAACAAGATTGAAAGGCAGCTTGAGTATCATTACTTCTTTAGCAATATGCAATATGGATATAATTGATTGTGTTTTCTTGCCTTAGCATGCTTTCAATATATCTTGGAGAAGATCAGATGCTTCTTGTAGTATGTGAATACCCATAATTTTCAAGCTTGCCTCCAACTTGCTGATTCAGTATTCAAGCTTGTCGGTGTCGTCGTTAAGGTTAGTATAGAGTTCTTGGTCTTTTGTGAGCTTGTCAATGAGTAACACTTCCTTCGAAGTTATGGCATTGTAAAAGGCCTTTAGAAGGCTTCCCGAATACTTTCTTGAGAAGCCTTAAATGATACATGGAGGGTCTCTATGTTTATTTTAGGTCAACGTGTTGATTCACACTCAAGCAATGGTCCCAATGGTTGAACAACTCACTTTCTCGAGCGTTGTTCAATGCAACTTGTTCAACCAACCTTCAAATAATTTGATATGATTATGAGCTTGAGCTTAGTTGAATAAGCTGCATTGAACAATGCTTGAGAAAGTGAGTTGTTCAATCGTTGGGACCATTGCTTGAGTGTGCATCAACACGTTGACCTAAAACAAACATAGCGACCAATCATGTATCATTTAAGCCTTCTGGAGAAAGTGTTCTGGAAGCCTTCTGAAGGCTTTTTACAATGCCACAACTTTGAAGGAAGTGTTTCTCATTGACAAGCTCACAAAAAACCAAGAACTCTATACTAAACTCAACGATGACAATGACAAGCTTGAATATCGAATCCACAAGCTGAAGGAAAGCTTGAAAATTATTGGGATTCACATACTACAAGAAACATTTGATTTTCTTCAAGATATGTTGAAAACATGCTAAGGTAAGAAAACACAACCAATTATATCCATATTGCATATTGCTAAGGAAGTAATGATACTCAATCTGCCTTTCAATCTTGTTTGTATGTCCGATCAGGTCAATAGCAATAGACCTAATCGGAGCCACAAACAAGAAGGCATGGGATGTAATTTAAAATTCAGAAATTGTCCCCTTTGCTTAGATTCCTTACTTTAACTGCAACTATTCTTGGTACAAGTTTTCTCGACTTACTATACTTTATTTTAACCCCCGGTGCCCGCAAAGCTATTTTCTTGGTGTTTTGCTAATTTCTATGTAGGTGATCATTCCGACCATGCTACCTAGTCGTAGCTCCCTAGAAAAGTGCCCATTTGCACTATTTTTCTTTGAGATAGACAACAAATGGATTTTTTATTACTAGATACACTTTCATATTTGCACTTGATTCAGATTTCTCATGTTCTAAGTCAGTTTCATCGCACAGATTTGTTATGACCTCCCCTCTTATCCTATGTTTCCTCTTCAATTATCTCTCAGATGGTATAGTCTTTTATCAACCCTCCATTTTCCCTCGCAGGTATTCTCCTACCGCACTTTCTGGCATATAATCATTACCCTGAGCAACCCAATCATATAAATTTAGGCTAGGGTAATAACTATATTAATTTTTGTTCTTGGTTGAAGCAGTGAGAGGCTTTGAAGGCCATCTCAGAGTCCAATGCACCCTAAAAGTTAGTCCAATCGCTATCGAATCTTTTTACAATGCCACCAAAACTTGATCCTTTCATAATTCTTGACACATAAACATGAGCAACAACCGACATTAAATCTTAATAGGGTATCAGAACTATATTCATGGTACCTCAGCCCTATCAGTTCGGATCTATCAAAATTAACTGTAAAATTACAGATATGTTGTTTGAATAATCAATGACTAATATGTAAAAAACAACATTCACAAAATCAGTGTACTCTATGTGTGTTTTCACAATAACATTATCAATAATACATACCTCCCACATATGAAGCGGTTCCATCTACAAATAACTTATTCCTCCGAACCAATCTTTACTTAGCCTCTTATGTTGGTCGGGCAAAAGTTGATCAATTTTCAGTTCCTTTTATCTACAAAGAAGAGGAAAAAAAATTGATGTCAAACAAGAGAAGAATAGAAAGAACATTATCCATCTATTGCAACAGATTACCTATCTGTTGCAACAACTTTTTATCCGTTCAATAGATTGTTAATATATTATAATAGATGTGTAGTCTGTTGTAACAAATGTGGAGTCTGTTGCAACAGATGTGGAGTCTGTTGCAACAGATGTGGAGTCTGTTGGAATACATCAAACTAGCCTTGCTAGTGGTTTGATTTGTTCCAACAGTTGCTACATTTGTTGCAATATCAATAACAACATCAACTACAAAGAAACAAAACAACAAAGAAACAACATCAACAACAAAGAAACAACATCATTTATTCCAATACTATCAACAACAAAGAAGAACCATCACTTGTTCCAACACTATCAACAACACCACACCACAAGTTCCAACAATACCAACAACCCTCCTGGAACAAAAGGATCAAAACCTTCCATGCCCTCAATAACAACATCAACAACAAAGAAACAAATAAAATACATACAAAAAAATGATACTGCCAATAAGGCTTTTAAACTTCTCTCAACAGATGACTTTTTTTTGCATATTTTAATAAAAACAATGGTTCGTTCATTCAAGACTTAAAAATACCTTTCCTTTATTTTTTTAAATAAATATGATATGGGTAAAAGATAATTAAATAAAAAATAGATGTAAATAACTAATTTAAATAACTTAGAAAGAAGAAGAGGAGAATGAAAGAGCAATAGTGAACCATACCTGTAATATCAAAAGCAAGGGAATCAAAACAACAATTTCAGTCAAGGAAAGATATAGATCAGTTTAGATTTGAAAGGATCCTTATGAGAAAGAGGAGAGGGAAAAAACAAAAAAGGAGACGATTGTGATAACCCTAAAGAGGAAAAACAGAAAAAGAAGAGAGATGAATAAATTTGGGGCTGAAGGAGAGATAATTCTAGACATGGGTTTAAATATTCATTAACATTCATTAATAACTTAAGGGTCACGAAGAAGATGGGTGACATTGAAAAGACAAGATAAGACTACTCAACGATGAGATTTTTGAGTTATCCAAGAAATATTTTTTACCGCCTTAGTAGTACTATTTTATCTATCTTTCTTCTTTCGGACAGAAGATTACTTTAAAATTAAAAATAATAATTTCAAATAGATATGTCATCTATTGCAATAGATATCAATATTTGTTTGAAAATTTCCAACAGCTCAGTCATCTATCATAACAGATGCAAATGTCTATTTGATAATTAAATCAGATATGTCATCTGTTGCAATAGATATTAAAATTTGTTTAAAAATTTTCAACAACTCAGTCATCTGTCACAATATATACAAATATCTATTTGATAATTAAATCAGATATCTATTTGAAAATTTTCAACAGCTCAGTCATATGTCACAACAAATTCAAATGTCTATTGAGAATTTCCAGCAACTCTCTTTGAAAACTTAATTTGGAGAATACAACTTTATAAAAAATACAATACGGTCCCTTTTTGTATTTATTAATTTTTCAAACATTTATTAAAATTATTAAATAAATTAAAAAACTTTTCTCTCTCCTCAAATCCTCTTCTTCTTTGGATTTTTCTTCATATTTTTCAAAAAAAAAAGTTTTGGTCGACTCTTGCTTCCCAAGTCAAAATTTTCCAGTTTCTCTTACTCAGGTAAGTTTAATCTTCTTCCCCAATCAGTTTAGATCCATTTTAGAATATTTTTTTGTTTTCGCTTTGTGTTAGGGTTCTTCAATTTTAGCGACAATTGCACTTTCGTCATTGAATTAGTCTAAATTTGAGTAAATTTGTTGTACTAAATTGGACCCATTTTAATGGTGTTCTTGTTGTTGTGAATTGCACTGCCAATATTTGGAGAAGTTGAAACTTGATTTGCATGTTTGATTGGAAGTATTTTCCCATTTTCTCTTAATAGACCAGTGGTCGATAGATCGACTACTACAAATTTATTTTTGCTGTATTTTACTATTTTTATTAATAGACCAGTGGTCGATTTATCGACCACTACAGATTCATTTTTGATTGTAGATCATAAATAGTGAGAGTTCATAGAGCAGTTAAAAGGCCTGCTTCCACGGCTTCTAGCTGTAGGAAGCAAAAAACCAAAGAAGTTTCCAAAACTTCAAAGAGGAAAAAAGCTGCAATCCGTGAATCCAAGATGAAAACTGAATAAAAAATCCTTGTTGATATTTCTGAATATGACGAAAGTAGTGAACATAAAAGTGATGATACTGAGGATAGTGAAGGAAAAAACGAAGAAGAAAGTAAAAGTTATAGTGGTGAAGATGAGGACAAGAGAGATAGTGGAGATGGGGAGGATGATGATACCCTATTCTTGCCAATTTATGCGAGAGATATCTCTGTTAAGTCGTACGGCCTAACAACTTTGATAGATGAGCTAGGTTCTTTTCCTGCAATAATTTTTGTAAGAGCAAGAATGGCAGTCTCTCGAGAGTTTAGAAGGATTCTTGTTGAACAAAAGTTGTATGCTAATTTTAAGAAGACTTGTTTCAGACACTTGAGGCATATATCGAAATATTTTCAGTTTAATGGACAGATGGTCTATTATGTGTTGCTGCGACGTATAAAAAATAATATAAAACTGCATGAAATTTGGTTCCATGTGAACGGTAAGCCGGCTTATTTCGGCTTAAAGAAACTTGCTTTGAATACGGGGCTGAATTGTTCAACATATTCCCGTGAATAAAAAATAAACAAAGTCCACCAAAATGGAAAAATCTTTCATTTTATGCTGACGAAGAACAAGAGCATTACTGCCTCAAGGTTGGTTAGCCATATCAAAGGTAATAGGTAGACTAATCAACAAAAGTTGAAGTGTGCTTTGATTTGGTTCGTGCACTCGATGTTGCTGGCAAAGGACCCGTCAAACAAGGTTGATTCAGACCACATCAAGATGTCTGTTGATTTAGATTTCTTCGGGGGGTATCCATGGGGAAAAAGTCATTTGGGATGACATTGAGCTATTTATAAAAGAAGATTGATTTGACCAAGTAGAAATAAATGTTTGTGATGAGGAATAATACATCGTACGCATTATATGGCTTTCCCTGGGCATTTCTGGTACTTATAATCTGCCATCTTATTGATTTATTATAGACTCTTACCTATTTATGTAATTAATTATACATAGACCCTGTAGATTTATTTATTCTTCTATTGATTGCAGGTTTGGATATATGAGGCCTTTCCTTATCTGGGAAGGTATGCCGGTAAGTCGTTGGATTCTCCTTTTCCCATTCACAGTTTTCTTAGATGGCACACGTCTAAGGGTGACAACATAATGAAAGATGACCTGTTTAAGTATAAAGAAAATAACACAAAGGTGAAATTATACTTATTATAATATGACAATAATATTATTATATTAGTGAATGTTGTGTAATTTATATTTATTTTTTTATAGATTGTCCACCCGTACCTTACCCTTACTATCCATGAGATGGAGCAGATATACATGAAAATATTTAAGCCATACACGGACGAAGTTAAGGATACATCCGTCAATGCCTTAAAGGAAAAACTAATAGGCGTGACTGTTGACTTCATCAACGGAGGTCGGGGACGAAGACGAAGACTTGGGTGGTCACAATTATGTTCCAAGTCCAGCACATGCTTGTGATCATGCTGGTTCAAGTGGACTCAAAACTACACCTGATGCTTCGAATGATGATGACCTGCATGAGCGTGTTGCTGTGCTCGAGAAAAGTATTCTGAATATTGCTTCTTTTGTTAGAGATGAGAGATTGAGGAGAATAAAAAAGAATAAGAAGAAGCAACAAGATAAAGGTAAACTAATTTATTTTTTGTTCTTCCAATTTAATTTTCTTGCATAATTTTTATAATCCTTTCAAAATAATGCAGTGTACCTTGACAATCCCCTTCGTAGCCGGCATCAAGTAAACCTTGAAGAACTTACAGTCGTAATGACTGACATTGCTACAACAGATTAAAAAGCTGAAAAAAAAGAAAAAAAAGAAAAAATGGGAGAGGAGAAGGCAGTAGGTGAGCAAGATGTGAAAAAAGAAGAAAAAAAGATGAGGAGAGGACAACTGAAGAAGAAGAAGAAAATGAGGAGAAAACAAAAGAAGAAGAGAAAAATGAGAAGGCAGTTGATGAAGAAGGAGTGGCTAAACAGGAGGACAAAAATATTGAAGAAGAAAAGAAATTAAAAGAAGAAGAAGAATAAAAAAAATAAAATGAGAAGAAAGAAGTAGAAGAAGAGGAGAAAAAATATAAAGAAAATGAAGTGGATGTGATGGGCACTGTTAAGGAACTCAATGATGATAACATGTAGTTTGGTGGGTTGGAACAAATAATTTTCTTAATGATTTGTTATTTTTAATGATTTTTTTAATGTATAATTAAATTACATATATTTGGCATGTCAATGATGACATTTACTGATGAAATTATGTTTAGTTATTCCATTGCCTTGTTAGATTAAATAGTTGATTGCATTGTGTTACTAGTTCAGCTATTGTCCTAATTTATAGAGGTTGATGGAAAATATTATAGAAGTTGTTCTCCATAATTTTTACGCTGAACACATGATCAATTGAATAAATCATATATTTACAATGACGAAAAATAAGTTTACTGTTATATGTTACATTGTGTAACCAATTCAGTAACTATCATGGTTTATAGAGGTCCATCGATAGTATCCATTGTAAATCATAGACGCAAAGCCTTGTCAATAATATACCGTATTAGTTTGTTTCCCTTAGGGGTTGTTTGGTAGAGTGTATTGTAAAATATAATGCATGCATTAGTTAATATGTATTATTAGTACCTTGTTTGGTACGTCTTTTTGCCTATGTATAACTAATGCAAGCATTAGTTATACACCCTATTGTGTATTGAAGTATGCATTAGTAATACATTCTATTTCCTACATATTAGTAATGAGAGAAGTAATAATTACCCCCCTAAACTTGTCGACTTTTATTCATGGTATACCTGAACTTTTAACCGTCTTAAATACCCCCCAAACTTGTTTTTTCACAACTTCGACTGACCCTTCTTGTACGGCGTGGATAATTGTTTGACTACAAACTCTATCACACGCGTGATGGTTTTTTTTTGTCCAAGTCATCCGTTCCAATGGTAACAAAACAAAAAAAATCCATTTTCTCTTTAATTTATTGAATAAAAATTTAATTATTCTTCTCCTATTTATTATCCATCTTCTCTATCATCTTCTTCCATCACTTCCAATCTACTTCTCTCAATTTTATTTTATTATTTCTACTTAAAAAAATTTCTAACTCCATGAATTATAATAGGAGACTTGTGTGTGCATGTGGGTCTCCTCCAATTGTGAGAATTTCATGGTCGGATGACAATCCTGGACGTAGATTCCTTAGTTGTATGCATTATGGTGCATGTAATTCTTTTTTTATATTATCTTTTTTTTTGTTTATGTTTTGTAACAAGTTAAATTGATAACTTTTTTTTTTTATTCTATGAATTGCAGTCCCGATTTCGAACTAGTTGCAACTTCTTTGATTGGTATGATGCAGAATTTCCACGTTAAGCCAATAGTGTCATTTTGGGTTTGTTGAAGAAGACCAACAAACAACAAAAAGAGTTGAAACGCAAAAAAGATGTTAAAACTAATTTTGTTCATTAGTTTGATATGTAATGTGATGATGCTAATTTACATTTTGAGTCATTGATTGATTATCGTATGTAATGGTGCTTTAATTTGATAAGATTGTGTATTTTAATGGATATGATGTATTTTTTTGCTGATTAAAGTAATATATTCTCATTTCTTGGTTATTGTTGGCTTCTCCGTAAGAAAATGATAAGTTGCCAGCAACACAATAGATGCATAATGTAACAATATAACTTTGTACATAATAGGTGAATTACGAATCATAAGTTGGCAACAACACAATAGATGTATAATGTAACAATACAACTTTGTACATAATAGATGCATTCATTAGTTCTTAATTGTTTCAAAGTCATGAAATTAACGGCACCATAGTGCTCAATTGTTTCAACCAAAATCAAGTCGGGTACTTTAAAATATGAGACTGTCAAAACACATAAATAAAGACTATTCAATCATTCTATTACGATACCAACAGTAGAACAATTAAGAGATGTGAATAACTAACAACCACCATCAACAGAACTTTTTCCCTTGCCCTTTGCATTTTACTTTGTACTCTTTGTTGTTGTTAGAGATTTTCCTAATAGTTGCGCCCTTGTCCTAATTCCAGCAGCTTTTGATCTTGTTTGAACTTGAAGTTTCCTTTGAGTAACAACACGTAAATTTTTCCACTTCAGTCCTTTTGTTGGTTGATAACCAATATCACCAGTCACATGTGCCGAACTTATTATGCCTGTATTAACCCTTCTACTACTAGCCAATCCTTGCTGAAAAATGTAGCCAATCCTTGTTAATATTTTGTCGAACTTTTGCAAAAATAATTAGAAGTATCAATTTGATAAGACACTTGCATTAACACAAGTGTATCCAGATTTAGAAACAAAGACACCTTGACCCACAACTCTTGGCCTCTTGTTACCACACTTTCCATCAGTTTTGTCCATGTTGATTGTGTTGTTTTTTATCCTCTTTCCAGTAGAAGATTGTTGGGAGGAAACATACTAGAAAAACAAGAGAAACTAGTTAATAAGTAATGTATGTTAAAATTTTAAGAAAGCAAATGAGATTATCACCTCTTTTGTGACTGATTTGGATTTACAATTGGGATTATGTGGACATCTTCTCTTGTTATGATTTGGTTGTTTGCAGATTGAACATCTCATTGTCACCCCAAATTTTGGCAACTTTCTAGATTTTGTAACTTCACCAATCTATTTCCTTCTATTTTTGGTGGCCTACCAGGCATTTATGTCACTTTAGGTGGCTCAACCATAGGATTCCTGCTATTTGGACACATTTTCATATTTGGGACTAGCTGAATAAAGTAAGAATAGGCCTTTAAATATGCCTCCTTTCTGTACCAGCTAGAAATTACCTGTGATGCATTCAAATTTAAGTAGTTCATTGTTGCTATACCATGTGCACAGGGAATTCCTTTTAGTTCCCATGATCTGCAACTACATTTATTTTGCCTCAAATTCATAGTATGTTTGTATGCCCCTTCAGTCACTTCAAATCCTTGATCACCATTCCAGTCAATGTTGCACTGCATTGATTTTTCTACATTTGCATTGAACACCATCATTTCCATTGTAGATATGTCATCTGTCCAAGAATCTGCAAATTTTCTTGCCCTACTCACCCTTGTCATCACTTTTATCCTGATTTCTTCCAACATTAAAATAATTGTCTTGTTCCTAAGAATCAAAACCCAAGCATTGAAACTCTCGGCCATGTTGTTATCCACACTATCACACTTGTAAAAGGTGCTGAAGTAAGCCTTGCACCATCTCTCTTTGTTGTAAACTATCAAATCTTCAACAATGCCTCTACCCAACTTAGAAAGAGCTTCAAGGTTATACTTAAATTATGCCTCAAAAGTTGATTTAGCACAAGTCCAAAATTTATTTCTTCTCTCTATGCCTCTCCATTTCTTTGACCAATTGGCTAAGATGTGTCTAGCACACATTCTGTGCTCACATTCAGGAAGTATTTATTCTGCAACAGCAACTAGTCCCTACCGTTTCAAAACAAACAAATGAAGATAGTTAATTTTGGTCTAACTTAATGAAAAAAATTACTAATAAATATAGTTACCTTTTGCATATCACTGATAATAGTGAGCTGGGAACCATCTATTAAGTTGATATCATCTTATAATATCATCCAGAACCATCTCCATGTAGCCTTACTTTCTTTGCCAATCACTGCCCATGCTATTGGAAACATTTGATTGTTTCCATCCTTAGCAATAGCTACCAACAGCTGACCTTTACAAACTCCTTTCAAAAAACACACATCCAGTCCAATACACTTTCTGCATCCCCCTTGAAATCCTTTTTTCATAGCATCAAAACAAATGTAGACATAGTGAAATTTTTTCATCCCACTATCTGAATCAGTCAGCTTCACAACACAAGTACTACCAGGATTTGTTTGGAGCAACATATCCTTGTAGTCTAAAATTCTATTAAATTCAGCCACATGATCCCCCATAATTTCTTTCAAAATCAACTTTCTTGTCTTTAAACACACTGCCTTGCCAACATAAACACCCAACTCTTTCCTAACCAATTCTTGAATCTCTCACCCTTTGATTGTTGGCTGGGATATAATCCTATCTTTAAGATAATTTGACATAAATTTTGAATTACAAAGAAAATTAGTGTTTGTCCTAGTACATTTGTGCCTCGGATTGTAGGTCTTAACAGAAAAGTTTCCACTCTTTCCTTCCCTGCTAGCATACAGCAACCATGGACAACCACCTTTACATTTAACTCTTACTCTATAACTCTCATTAACATATTTGTCTAACTCAACCCCCTTCTTAATAACATATTTAGTAACTACTTTCCTAAACTCATTTTCATTCTCAAATACTAAACCTAGCTGCCACACAACCACTTCACAAGTTGGATCATATACCACTGAAGTGATCTTTTTTCTTCCACTTAACTTTCCTCCCTCAAATTCATCGTCAGAAACAGGCAACAAATCATCATCACTTTGAAAACTATTACAATCAGAACTATCATAATATGGCTCATCTTCTATCAATTTACCCTTGTAATTTTTCTTACCTTTTTCAATATCATCAAACCCAACATCCAATCCAACTTCACCCAAAAGCCTTTTGCTTTCTCTTACTTATTGTTCCTCCTATTTTCTCTCTTAAACTTTCTCACATTTGCCTTTTCTATCCTTAACTCATCATGCACATCACTTCCATAGTCAATCAAATGGTCAGAATCATCATCATCACCATCACTATCTCTAACCTCTTCTTCTTGAACAAGAGGTTCCTCTACTCCTTCAACAACAGGTTCAACTGGTTCTTGGACAGATATTTCAAGTTTTTCTTCAGTGTCAGTCCAATCTATTGAATTATAATCAACATCAACCCCAACTTCTACTGTATTTTCAGATCTGTTATAATTATTTTGAACAGCAGCAGCAGAAGAAGAAGCCAACCCTAGATTTAGATTTTTTTCATTGGTATTTCCACATGGAACAAAACATACCTCATCTTCTTTTCTAGCAGCTAGAGGTGCATTAAAAGACTCACCAGCATTTGTAATTTGACTTAATTGTCCTTTAGATTGACCCACATACCCTACAATTGAGTCCTCACACACATATATATCTATTGTGTCCCCACCTTTAAGAAATAATGCAATTTCATAAATGTCCCCATCTTTTTTCATTTCTACCAAATCAACCCACAAAGATGACCCAACATAAGTCCTCCCCAACTTTGTAACACCAAATGATTTTGCATAGTCAGCAATTTCAGGAATTAACAAGTGGTCTTTATCGACATTATATGCATATTCGGTCCTACCACCAATGTAGATTGGTCCAACCTCACTCACCAAAATACCACTAATTTTAAATCTTAAGTTCAACAACTTAGTATCCATATGGCAACCTATAACCACAATAAGTAAATTTACAAAAAAATTCAAAATCGAACAATACAATCCAACAGTAACAAAACAACACACAAATTACAATAAAAAATTAATTTTACAAAAAAGCCCTAATTTTTGAACCAATTACAAAAAATTCTAATATCATGCATGCAAAATTTCTCATAATTTCACAACAATTTAACAATATAAGACAATGTACATGTCTAATTTCAAGAAAACACCAAAAAACACACAAGTGAAATTACAAAAAAAATTAAAATTGAACAATACAACCCAACAGTAATAAAAAAACACACAAATTTTAATAAAAAATTAGTTTTACAAAAAAGCCCTAATTTTTGAACTAATTACGAAAAACCCTAATATCATGCATGAAAAATTTCTCACAATTTCATGACAATTTAATCAATAACACACCGGCTAACAATCAATAATATGATTTCTATTCAAAATCAGAACAGTAATAGAAAGAAAACAACTTCAGTTTCAACACAATCAAAACAAACGAAAAATTGAGTTTTTTAAGGTAAAACTTACCTGCCAAAACGAAATCTCAATATTACTCTACTTTTGACTAGTGAAAAACTCAAAATCTTCAACAAAATAGCAGAACACAGACTAAGTCACTACAGCTTCACCAACAATTTTAACGAAATCTTCACCACGATCTTTGAGAGAAGTCACTACAGATTCACCAACATCAACGAAATCTTCAATAATAACTCAGTATGAAATCGTTCATTAACTATTACAAGGGATATTAAAAGAACCAGATAATTTGGTTAGTGAGAGATGGAGGAGTTTAGAGAGAGAATAGAGGGGGGGGGGTGAAATGTGAAACATTTTAATTTCTCTTTCTCTTTCTTTTTTATTCAACTGATGGTCTCATGTGGAAATTATTAATCCACGTGAAAAGACACGCAATTAAATTGCCACGGTGGAAGCGCGTGTATTCAACATTGTGGCCTTTGGCCAAAGAAGGGTCAGTCTAAGTTGTGAAAAAACAAGTTTGGGGGGTATTTAAGATGGTTAAAAGTTCAGGTGTACCATGAATAAAAGTCGACAAGTTCAGGGGGTAATTATTACATCTCTCATTAGTAATACAAAGACTTTAAACACATGCATTAATCTATTAAATGACATTAATACCCCTCAATTTTCCTCTCAAAAGATTTCATCATTCCTTTCTCAAATGGTTTCTCCATTCCTTTTTCCTTCCATTTTAATTTGCAATAGTGAGTATTTTCAAAATATTTCAACAGTATGGTATATTAGTGGCAAAGCTTGTAGTCTATGATTTACAATCGATTAATTATATTTATTTAATTATTTATATTTCATGAACCTACATAATGGAATCCATCGATTATGTAGACAGTCACGCGTAGTTATTGATCTCGGCCAATCATATACTATATCGACCGTGCAATTAATTTTGTAGAAATCAACATAATCATTGATAAACCAGATTCATTATCCATTAGTATATATAAATTTGTATATATATATATATATATATATATATATATGATAGATCATTAGTTTTGATGTCTGACAATTGTTTCATTCATCTTCTAACAGGAGAAATTGCAAAATTTCAACCAAGAACAAAATTGTATAATTAATGTAGAGACAAACAGAAAGGGCATTGCAATAAAATTTCAAACACTCATTTCATAAGTTCATTGCAGCAATGGTTTAACACCATTTTTACAGAAAAATAAGAGCAAAAAAGGGCAAAAGAAAGAAGCTTTCTAAAATATTCCCTAGTCATGAAAGCTTCTTTGAAATGAACTTACAACTACAACTACACCAGAAATTAAAACCTAAACTAAAGGGATGGTGGGGGGTGATGAACTCCTCGGGCTGCATGTTCAGCCTCTTCACGGTCGCCCGTAAAAATTAGGCGATATGGCGGAGTTCATGGTATAGGTGCTCCTTGTCCTGACCCAAACTGTAGAAGAGACGGTCTAGGTCATTTAGGATGAGGAGAATGTTGTGGATACGATGGAAATGAACCCTCCTTCATGGTCTAGGTGAAATGCTCGACATCTGGTCATATTTATCAATTTTTTGGGGATGAAGAAGATGAATATTGTGTATAGTTGATAGTTGTTTATACAGACCAAAATAGAAGCCTTTGGTCTTCCCGATCAATTGTAGGTAGATGCGTACGGTTATAGAGTTTGAGGAGATAGCGTATATCCAATCGACGCAGGGTGTGAGTGGAGGTGCAACCGCTTTTTTGATGTGTCATAAATGCTTGACTGTTCATCTATTCATTTGAATTATTAGAATTTTTAATAGACTTAAAATAGAATTGATAGTAAACTATATGGTATATAAAGAATAATCCCAATAGACTTGACACACAATATATCCCAATAAACTATGTGTGTGCTAGGGTTGTATATAAGAAGTGATGATGTCAACCTAGTGTCCAAATACTTAATTTTTCAAGACTTGTGTCAAAAAACCTGAAAAAGTTTTCAATGTGTCTATTTTGCAAAATAGAGTTATAACTAAGCATATTTTTTCAGACAGAAAATTGCTTTAAATTCTAAAAAATATTTTTACCACCTTAGTAGTATTTTATCTTTATTCTTTCAGACAGAAAATTGCTTTAAATTTAAAAAAAAAGATTGTCTAACACATATGTCATCTGTTGCAACATATATAAATATCTATTTAAACATTTTCAACAGCTCAGTCATCTGTCACAACAGATTTCTTTGCAATTGATTTTAAAAAATAATTAACATCATTTCAGACCAAATTAACAATTTCAAAACATGTCATTCTTTTCCAAAATATAAAAATTAACCCAATACAAATCATTCATTTGCAGGAAAAATATTTCATCATTTCAAATCTTGAGTTCTTGGTCTTTTCTTTCTCTCTCTATATACAGACAACAACTACTCAGCATATTGCTCAACCCTTCAAAATAAATCAATTTTCTTCCCATTTTTTATCATATAGTTGTTATTTTTGACTTTATTCTCGCTTCTATCCGTTGTTTTCTTTGTCTTCATAGAAAATAGAGTTCGAGAAGAGTTCTACATTTGTTTATTATTCTAAAAATTAGGGCTTTTTAGATAATGATGAAAAAGAAGATTTTTAGTTGTATCACCTTCGAGAATGGGATAAGAATTTTGAGTTTGATGCTAAAAAATATATAAAGAACCCAAGAAAACCCTAGTTTTTATTGCAATGTTTCATTGACTGTCGTGCTATTGTTGGATGGTATTTGTGGTATTGTTGGTGGTTATTGGTGGTGGTGTCGGTATTGGTGGTCTTGGTGGTGGTGTCGGTGGTCTTAGTGTTGGTATTGGTGGCATTGGTGGTAGTGTTGGCGGTCTTGGTGGTCTTGATATAGGTATTGGTGGCATTGGTGGTCTTGGTGGTGGTGTTGATGGTCTTGGGCGTGGTCTTGGTGCTTTTAATGGTGGTATTGGTGGTCTTGGTGGCATTGGTGGTGGTCTTGGTGGCATTGGTAGTGGTCCTGGTGGTCCATTTGTTGCAACAGGTGTAACATTGTTGGGAGATATTAAATAGGTCTTTAAACAAATTCCCCATCTATTCCAACTGATGGGTTATCCGTTTTAGTATTTTTTTTTGTAATGTGGAGTATAATAATTTATTGAAATTTGTCTTACCTTTTTTTAAAATTTATGCAGACATCAAATATAATGTATTTTTTGTTTTTTTCAGTTGTTTGTAGTTAAAAGATGTCTCCCAAAAGAATAGAAACTAAAAATGGATCAACTTCTAACCATCCAACAATAAAGGCTAGAGTACAAATGGATTCGAAGGAACTTTCTGAACAATCTTATTCAGGGAAAAATAAAGTTGAGAAAAGTTATGAAAAGGGAGGTAGAAAAGGGTATATAGAGGCTGGTGAGGAAAATAAAAGTAAGGAGAAAGAAGAAGAAGATGAACAAGAAGAGGAAGAAGTATAAAGTGAGAAAGAGGATGCTGATAAACATGATGATAAATAAGAAGAGAAAGAAGTAGAAAATGAAAAAAGGACAATGATCAACATGATGATAATGCATAACCAATGAGGTATGAATTAAGATCGAAATTCCAGTATTAGGCGGTCAAAACTATTAGTTTTGACAGGTTTCAAGTTGCGATGCCGATAGATGACCCTGCAGAACTAACTGGTGATCTTGTACTTAAATATCAGTTGGGGAAAATGTTTGATGAATTTAGGAAAACTATGACGAATGAAAACATAAACAAACTTTTTAAGAAGAGCTGCTTTGGACACTTTCTTGAGCTGCCTGAGGACCATACTTCTCGTTTCCAAATGAGCATGGTATATGGTCTTCTCAAGTGCAGGATCAAGTACGTGGGGGATGATAATTATTCGAAGGAGGAGGAAAAAAGATGAATGAAATCTGGATCAACTACTGTGGCATGCCGATTAGTTTTGGCTTGAAAGAGTTTGCCATAGTAACGGGCTTGAGATGCGATCATCTAAAAGAATCTCTCACCAAAGAAACACCCCAGAAAAGTTCCAAGGCAAGCAGGACATCAAAAGCACCACCACCATCAAATAGAAGAAAGGCATTGTCCAAGAAACCACCCACTAAAACCAAAAAATGCGAGGAAAAATATATGGGTTGTTGGACATTGCTAGACATAGCTACAAAGCGGTGGATATGATAGAAGATCTCAAGGATAAAACCATACCAAAGCAGTAAAGGGAGCAATTGTGCTTGGTTTAGTTTGCCCATTCCGTTATATTAGCCAGAGACATCAAGAAAGTTATAGAAGATGATTTATTGGTGCTTGCTGAGGATTTTGAGAAATTCAAAGATTATCCCTGGGGATATGACAGCTACAACTTGACTGCCAAAAATTCACTAACAAAGCTATCCCCAAAGACGATCACATTATACTGCTCTCCTTGGGCTTTCATGGTAAATTTAATCACTATTTGATTACTTATCCATTATTTTATATTATAATGAATAATTATTATGACTTTTTTTGGTTTCTTCCTGTTTACACATTTTAGACTTGGGCATTTGCAGTCATTCCTCCCATCTGAAAGTAGGTCAAGGATTACTCAAATGAGATTTCTCATCCAAGGATCCTTAGGTGGTTGGCTGCAAAGACCAACATAAGAATTAAGGAGGATGATCTCCTTAACCCTTCGAATAATGCATTACATCTTTTTTTAATTAACATAATTTGACTCAAAGAAAGATATTAAAACAGATGTGCTATCTGTTGCGACAGATGGGTCATCTGTTGCAACAGATTACCCATCTACTACAGCTGGTGAAATAGATGAGTAATCTATTGTGACAGACGATCCATATTTCCAAACATATTAACCATCTATTGCTCTGGTTCTTTGAACCCGACTTAACAAATTACCCATCTACTGTAAATTATACAACAGATGGATAATCTGGTGCAATATATTACCCATCTATTGGGACATAAAAATTAGCTGTTGTGATAGATAGATCATCTGTTGCATAAGTTGATTGTGTAAATATGTAACCCAACTGACTGTAAATTATTATTATACGATTTAAATGTATCTATTTTTTTTATAAGTTGTGCATACTTGGATCGTACCTACTGAGCAGGAGTTGGGGATAACTTATTTATTAATTTAGGTCTTGTTGATACAATAGCAGACCCAATGGTGGAGTTAATAAAGAAGGAATTGGCTGGAGCAACAACTATAAGAAGAGAAGTTAGGCAAGGTCATCCTAATGTTGAAGCTCTTCATGACCAACCTACTGCAACAGATTCGGGTGCTTCTTCTAGGGGTGTTGCTAGTGGAGTTGTTGATGTTGGTGGCATCCATCCTGATGCTGCTGCTACTGCCAGTCAGGATGATGAGCATGTTAATGCTCAAGAAAAAATAAATATGTTTGAAATCACCCCTTACACATGTCTCTCTCACCCTTACACTGGTCCCTCTCACCCTTATAGTAGTCTCTCTCACCGGTATTCACCCTCATATTTTCATTATAATTGCAAATTATGCAAGAATAGTAGGACAAACTTCTTGGAAAACTAGAGGTTATCTCTGAAGCTGTCGAGGAATTGAAATCCAAAAGGGGTGTTATACCATCCAAGAAGGTGAGGGAGCCATACACTTCTACAGTGGCGGTTAGGATGACTAAAAGAAAAATTAGCCAAATACTCTCCAGTCTAAAACCAAAAAAGATTACAACTCCTTCCTCTCTAAAAGTTGTTGAAGTTCTGGGGTCACTGAAGAAGGTGGACATATACGCGACACATGGCGACCAAGAGAGGACAAAATTATGAAATACCAAGTGTACCCAGAAGAAGAAACCTACAGAAGAATACACCATGAATATGTTTGACAACCAAGACTTCAGGAGTATGACAACTATTTGTAAGTGGTACGTGGATAAGGTAAGTTTACTTATCCTAAACTAGACTTATAATCTACTCCATGAAGAAGAAAATACATAATAAATATGTCATCTGTTGCAATATCTGGGTATTCTGGCGCAACTGGTGGTTGTTAAATTATAATAGATTAAACATCTATTGCATAAGTTGCGTTAGTTGGGTAATCTGTGAACATATTCAGAAAACCCTCTGCAATAGATGGACTATCCGTTGCATCTTTCCACTATGTTTTTCTTCTTTACAATTACTAACCTATTTAAAAATTATCTTCTTATATCACAGTATGTTGATGAAATTCTCAGCCTCATCAGGGGCAGGCAATTAAGATGCTTATGATACTGTCGATAGGATAATGGACCTCAACTTCTACAACAATTTCAAGAATAGGTACAATGATCTCAAGGATCTAGATGAAACTCTTGGTCGCCCTAGATTTGATTGGTTAGTTTCTACGTATGAATAGGAGAAAGATAAGATTATGATTAACTAAGTTAGAGAAAGAGGCCATATCCACACGGCAAGAGCTGGACCAAGGCAAAGAGAATTTTTGTAGTTATGAACATGGAAGTCAAACATTTTCTTGATGTTGAGATACTTCTCGAGGAGGGAAAGATTAAGGTTTATGACTGCAACTTACCTACCTTCGACGACGGTGCTTTTTTTTCCACATGTAGCCACTGTTGGAGTTGCTTCTTAGCTTGTTGAGGTAGAGTAAATTGATGGATCATTTGCCAGTAAAAGTCTTAATGAAAAAAGCATGGGATTTTGAAGGTCGAAACAAGGGCATGGACCTTCAAGAAATTAAACTGGAATCGCGTGCGGCCGTATGCGTTTGCAAACATCGAATGTTTGCTGACCGACACAGAAATGTTTGGTCTGTGCAACACCATTGTGGAAAAGATGCAAGAGGTATGGCTTATGGGGTACTAACTAAATACTTGGAGCCTGTGTATAAAAAAGAAGATGTACAAAGACAAATACCATAATAATTTTTTATGTTTGACAAAAGTTGATTTTCTTATAATGCAACAGATTGTCTATCTATTATAATAGATAGTATATCTGTTGTGAGAGATTGATAATCTTTTGCAATAGGTTGGTCATCTATTGTATTATGCAGATGTTTATCAATCTATGTCGCAATAGATATATAATCCATTACAACTGATAGGTAATCTATTGGAACAAATCAAAAAAGCAAGAAGACCTATTTGATAATTTCCAATAGATGACCTACATGTTGCAATATATGTCTAAATTTGTTTAATAATTCCAACAGATATGTCGTCTATTGCAACAGATGTATTATCTGTTGCGATATTTAAATCTAATATTCCATTTCAATTAATAAGTTCAAAACTAAGGATTAAATTATATTCATAGACAACATAAAATAAATTGAAGCATTCAGAAATTACATGAAATAACTCAACAAATAAATAAAATGTAAAAAAAAATCATTATGGGTACAAATGATCTACTCTATAAATAAATTAATAATTTAACCTTTGGTGTCAATAATTACCAAGGAGGGGGTGAGGTTATTACTTTAACAGACTTAAGCTATAAAGATCTACTCAATATGGATAAGTTATTTTATATCCGGTGCTATGAAATTTTGCTTTGGTGGTTGTGGATCTTTAATGTCGCTTGCATACGATTTCTGAGCTTTTACTTCTTCGTATTTTCATAAAAGAGCAGCATATTTTTTATGGAGTAATCCGATATCAAATCCATCATTTGGTACTTGTAATTCATCACTCAAATACTCGGCGTAAGCGGTAAGAAAAAGACCGCAATCCCTGCATTTTAAAAAAATAGATAATCCATATCTTGCAGTTCATATAAGCGTTATGAAATTTATGAAATGAAACTAAATCATGATACTTATAGGCTACCAATGGGTTGTTGAGCAATTTCTTCAATATATTCTACATCAAATAGATTACACATTTTATCCTGTATGCTTCAATCGTCGACCAATTAGTACGAACATTTTGATCCAAAAAGCCACTCATATCAAGGTAAGTAGGCAATATTTTAGATAGTTTTTGAATCTCAGACGATGGCCCAAAATGTCTCCTTCACGACATCGAGTCATAAACTCAGATGCACCCCTCTTTTAGAACGACGACAGCTAGCACCCAATGGAATTCATCACCACAATTGATTGGGATGTACACTTCATCGACCAAATACCAAGGTAAGCCAATTGAAATGCTAAAACCTTTGATGATGTTGATTAAGCATTTCTCATTTTGAGAAACTTTCGGTTGTTGTTGACAAAACCTATCGTTGGCATTATTGATGTAAACTTTGTACAAACAATTGCATGTCGTGTATCTGTATTGTTCTTATGTTTGCAACTTGGACTTCTTTCGGTGGTATTAAAAAATGACATCGATGTGTTGCATATATTATCAAATATTTCAGATTACATGATAATAAAATTAATACACAAATATAATTAAATAAATTATTAATTGATAGTAATATGTATGTCATTTAAACCTCTCCATTCCAGCAAGTTTGGGGTTGTGACATCAAATAGAACCAATCCTTCATTTTGGATATGCATCAACAAAGTCAAACATATTAAGACCAAGACTCGATTCGTTCACTTTGTAGTATTCGTCATTTAGTTTTCTACATAATTTATATGTGTTAATGCCATATTTTTACAACAAGAATTGTATAAATCATTATCTTTAAAAAAGATTTATGTACCTGCTGGCGTGATTCTTTAACAGCCTATCGGTAATTCATTCTGAATAGTCGTTGATCAACTTTGTTAGTTTTTCTGGAGCCTCGTTTGAGATGTTGAACCTTTCAAATGGATAACTCTTCCATTCTCTCGAACTGGCAGGATCCACTTTTTCTTCTTCTATGGAAGCAGTTGATGGATTATAAAATGTGATATTATACTGTTCAGCAGTAGTTTCTACTATAACATCCACCTGGAAAGCTAGAATTATCAATGCTAATCACAGATATATAATAGATTATCTATCTATTACATTAGATAGATCATCTGTTGTGACAAACTCGAACTGGTAAAACAGAGCTGTACGATAATTTTGAACAGATGACCTATCTGTTGCAATATATGACTCATTTGTTGGTACAAATTAAAATAGTACTAAGACCTATTTGATTTGCTGAAACAGACAGATATATGTTGCAACAGATAACGCATCTGATGCAACAGGTTATATGATAATTGCAACAGATGTATATATCTGTTTGATAATTTTCAGCAGATGTATAATTTGTTGAAACAAATATGTGTCTATTTGTTTGTTGGAACAAATGATATACATTCACCTTCTCCAGCTCATGCTGCTCTCCTGTTGCCTTTGTACGTTGATCAAAGGTGCAAGACAAACACAGAGGAGTTGCAATTTTGCTTTTTTCAATGCTTGATGATGCCTTGGAAATTTTTCCTTCTCCTCTTAGCCACCTTGATCTTTAGTGGAGTGTATGGATATGAAATCCTCTTTGATAGAATGACACCCCTCTTAGATGTCATTTTCTTTGCGGAAGCAGTTAATGCATTAATAATATTAATCACTCGATCATGTTTTGCCTTGCAGTCTTAACATTTGCATGCAGAACATTCACTAGAAATGGCAAAATCTGTATAACCTGTATGATCATAATCATAATGGTTTGTTGTTTCAAAAACTGTAAGAGGAGCACCATTACCACTATCATCATAAAAAACAACAAGCCCACCCTCCAAAATTATTTTTCTTTTGATGGTTGTTGCTCCAAATAATACCTTCTTTATTCTATCAATGACCTTAGGGTCCGATAAAGTTTGCACAGACCGTAAAGTAACAAAAAATGATATCTTCAATTCTCGATTGATCGGAACAAGCCACGGATGGACATTCAAAAATAAATCAGTACATAGATTAGAATGATGATGAAATCATTTTTAAAAATCATTAATTAAAAGAAAAAATTAATTAAATTAGACTTACTACTTCATTCGGGGGGTTGAAGAGATAATATTTTTTGTATTTTTATCAGTTTTGATTACCTAGATAAAGAAATTTTACATTTTTATCAGTTTTGACCGTTAACCATCTTAGGATTCTTGGACAGAAAACTTCTTCCTGTTAGTTCACTTGTTGTCTCAAATCAGGAATGGCTTCAAATGCCCAAGCCTATAAAATAACGCCAATAAATCAAAATCATTATTGAATAAAAGAATGAATTATGTCATAATAAAAGAAATATTTATCATGAAATCCCATGGAAAGCCATATAAGTTGATTGTCCTTGGTGTTAACGGAGTCAACAAATATTTGACAGGTATTTTGAAGCTTTCAGAACCCCAAGGATAGCTATTAAATGCCTCAAGATCCTTGGAGAGCTTTATCAAACCAAGTGGTATGCTGTTGTTAACGTCTCTCGCCCAAAGAATATTATGTACAAACCAAACCAAGTACAATGATTGTTTGTGCTTTTTTGAAAGTCTTTTACCTTTTAACTCTTCTATCAAATTTATGTTTTTAAAGCTTGGACCAACAAGGGACACAGTTCATCACGATCACTCAACTTGTCTTTGCCTTTTTTGGGTGTGCGAGGTTCTTTTTTTTGGGTTAGAATAGGTATAACTTGAGAAGCAAAAGGAGGATAACATTTTAATCCAGTAACTATGGTAAACTCCTTCCAACCAAAACAAACAGGCATGCCGCAGTAATTTATCCATACCTCATCCATCTTATCTTTATTTTCATACTTAAACTTACGCTTGAGAAGATCATATACCATTTTTATTTGTAAACGAGCATTGTTGTCCTCCGACAAATCAAAATATTGCCCAAAGCAGCTGTCCCTGAAATAAACATCCAATTTTAGTTCTCGAAGTGTTTTTATGAAGGCGTCGAAAGATTTTACCATGGATGAATTAACCAAGAAATCACCCATTAAATTTGTGGCGCCATCGCACTATATTCTCACAAGATAATGATCAATGCTGAAGGTTTTGACCAACTCTTTGGTGGAAGGGCTATTAGCATTTGGATCTTCTCTTTTGAGATATTCCTCTTCCCCATGTTCATCATCTTCTGCTCCTGATTGAGATAATGCTTGTAAAGCAAGCTCATAGAGTGATGGATGTAGCCTAGCTGCTTCACTTGTTTCTTTACTTGGACTTGATTCAGTTTGTTTTCTTTTGGGAGCCATATTATCTAAAACTAATAGGAACATAAAATAGATTATGATTGATTAATACATCATTAAAAAGGGATAAAATTAAATCAAACAAGTATAACAGTAAAATAATAGTTCCAACAGATCACACATCTATTGCACCAGGTAAGATATCTGTTGTAGCATATAACCAACCTGTTACAGTGGATGAGCAATCTATTGAAAATAATAAAAATAAGCCATACATTTATTGCACCAGGTAGGATATCTATTGCAGCATATAACCAACCTGTTGTAATGGATGAGTAATCCATTGAAAACAATAAAAATAAACCACTCATCTGTTGCACCAGGTAGGTTATCTGTGTCAGCATATAACCAACCTATTGTAGCAGATGAGTAATCCATTGGAAATAATAAAAATAGACCACATATCTGTTGCACCAGGTAGGATATCTGTTGTAGCATATAACCAACCTATTGCATGGTATGAGTAATCTGTTGGAAACAATAAAAATGGATCACTCATCTGTTGCACCAGGTAGGTTATCTATGGCAACCTATAACCAACCTGTTGCAGTAGATGAGTAATCCGTTGGAAACAATAAAAATAAATCACTCATCTGTTGAAATTGATCACTCATCTGTTGAAAAAGATCACTCATCTGTTGCTAAATGAGTTATCTGTTGGATCAATATTATTTAGATTTATTCCAAACAGAAGAGTCGTCTGTCACAACAAATGAATGATCTGTTAGATTGTTCATTTATTGCATCATATATTCATGTGTTGCAACAGATTTCCATTTGTTACATCAAATTTGCATCTATTTTATTAGATATTTAATCTGTTACATCAGATGTCGAATCTGTTGCATCAGATATTGCATCTGTTGCAACAGATATTTTATCTATCGCATCAGATAATTCAACTATTGCATTAGATGTTTTATTGATTACATCAGATGGTTCATCTGTTGCGTCAGATGGTTCATCGTTGCAACACCATTTTTACCAAGAAAAATAATAAATCAACCCAGCAACACTAACATAACACACACACTAAGAACATCAACGGTGACCAAAAATCACCAACAAATCGATTCAACAGTTCGACAACAAGAACTACAATAACAACAAAAAATTATATTTTACACCAAAAAGAGTAGAGAAGAAATACCAAAACTTAAGGTTTTATTCAGTCCACATTTCAAATTCAAGCAAGAAATATTGAAATTGATAATCAATAGTAGAAGAGAAGTTGGCTAAAGTTCTTCTATTTTTTCATAACTAAAAATACATAATTTTTTACCTGTGAAAGAAGAAATGGGATAATGAAGAACTCAAAGTTGTTGTTACCGGAGAACATTGTTTGTCACGTCGATTAACGGTTGAAAGTCGAAAAACAACTCGCCCATCTATTGCTCGTCGGAGCTTGAAGTTGCCGGGGATTGGAGGGAGAGATTTTGTAGAACTGTTGGTTGGAAGAGAGTTGAGAGAGACTATCGAGAGAGAGAAGAGAGAGATGGTTGATTTGGAAAGGAGAGTGGTGTGGGTTGATTTATATTTTTGAAAAGATTAGAAAGTTTTAAAAATATTAATCAAGTCCATAATTAACTTAATTAAATTTTCTAATTATGTTTGACCCTTTAAGTTGGTTAATGTCACCAATCCTTCATTCAAGACTTAAATAACAGCTTTCCTTCAATTTTCTCAAATACCCCTTCAGCCTATATTCAAATTCTCAACTACACACTCCAATTTCACGAGTGTTCTATTACCCTCTGAACTATTTTAAAATTAAATAATTACCCCTCTAAGTGCCTATGTGGTAAAGTGTGTGTATTTCACTCTCTTTGAGAGACTGAGCACAAAATAAAATTAAAATTTTATTTATAATATTTCTCTTTAATAAATTTAATATTTATCTTCTTTCTTTCTTTTTCATATCAATAGTCCTTACTTCTCTTACTACTTAAAACCTTAGCTCCCGCCGCCAGTTTGATTGTGAGATCGAAGAAGAAAAATGACAAAGTCAAAGAATCACACGACACACAATAATTAACCGTCAAGGCTCACAGAAATGAAATCAAGAAGCCTAAGATGCATCATCACAACTCCAGCAAAGGGATGGATTCCAAGTTCTCGAGGAATCAGAGGTATGCTAGGAAGCACAACAAGAAGAATGGGGAATCTGCTGCAGAAGAGTAGACTAATCTACAGTAATAGGGCTTTCTGGCTATTGCTGGAACTGTTATTCAAATTTGGGTTTTTAATTTTGTTTGTTATGAGAATATAATGGCTACACATCTGAACTAGTATTTCTTGATTTATCTAGTATGGAAATAAATTTTTCCGTTTACTCTTCATTTTTTTTCATCCCCAAAACACTCCCGAACAATAAAGATCTCCAATAAAAAACACCCCAAAAAATTTATTTTTCAACTTTCAACTAAAAAAGAAATCAAAATCAACATAAAGATCTAAACTTTGCAGCAATTATCACTAAAAGAAACAACGAGGATAAGCAAATCTAAAATAAAATTACCAAGTATATATATACTTCCTTCGTTTTATATTAAGAAGAAAATTTATTTTAAATTTTTTGATTTTTCTCAATTCAGGTTGGATAAATCAGATTTTCACCACATAGTTTTGAATTTTAAAGATGTTGCTCGGTGTCTTCTTCTTCACTTTGTGTTCATCGCGGGAAAGTTGTTATTGGATGAAAATGGCAAATAACAAAGAAAAGAGAATGAAATAGAGATGGAAAGAAAAAAAAATAACAATGAAAAAGGTATAATAAGTAAAAATAATCAATTTTTTATATTAAAAAAATAACATTATGTGGCATGGTGCTTGCATAACACTTCTTACTATGAATGTGGGTGACTTTTTAAAGGGATAATTATTTCATTTTTAAATAGTTCAAAAGGTAATAGGTCCCTGTGAAGTTGAAGTGTGTAGTTGAGAATTTGAGTATAGATTGGAGAGACATTTGACTATTTTCTCTTTTAAAAATGAACTGAAAGCTTCTTTCTCCTTTTTTTTTTTGACATATACTGAAAAACTAAATAATTTTTGTAATATGTTCATAGGATACCTGACTTAGTTTGCTAAAGGTTTGTTTGAAAAGTCATATGAAATTAAATTTGAATGTAAGTAGACATAATTACATAGTTTAATTTGTTTGTATAATTACTTAATTAACGGATAACACCTCTAATATGGATTCCCTCAAATTGCCTGGTTCACATCTTAAATGAGCTAACATCTTTTCATTTATTCAAGGAAAAGGACTAAACACGTAATCAAATTATTAGAAATAATTTATTTATAACATTTTTTATAAGTTTGATTTATTTATGATATCATCTTTAATAGTTTCATTTATATTACTTTATTTACAGTTTGGTTTATTCGTACTATTATTTTGTAAAAATAATTTTATAAAATTATTTTTGTCATGTGGCCTCTTATTAGAGTCCGTCACCAAATCCACATCAACTAATATTACTTAAAATCAAAATTAAAAATCGGACCCATTAAAATAAAATTTAATCCGCACCAAAAAATAAAAATTGAACTCACTAAATATAAAAATAGAACTCATTAAAAATAAAAATCAGGCTCATTAATTGTGTTAGGATTTATTTTAATGGATTCACTTTTTTTGTTTTGATTTTAAGTAATATTAATTGATTTTTCTCCTTTTCCACTTTGCTAATAAACTTCTTAACATGTTATTTTTCGAATAATTCTACTATAAAATAACTAACATGAACTTATTTTATCATATCATGATTGTTAGGAATTTATGAATTTAACTATTCATAATAGTAAATGAATATACCTGTTCTGGGAGATTTGATAATTCTAAGCTTTGTTCCTCCATAGATTTTTCTATTGAAATATAAAAATATTTGTTGTAGACAAGAGAGAGTTTTTGCTTCAACGCATGAAGGCTTGCCTTTTCTGCTGCCTTCCATGCCTCTATTTATAATGAGAAAATAAATAATTTACATGGTTCCTACGTATTCTTCCTGATATTACAAAAGTAAAAAAAGGAGGCTATCCTAATATATCTCTTTACACGTTTCCTAAATAATTACATCTTTCAAAAAGTCTTATAAAGACAAAGAAAACAATTATGGCAAGTGCCAAAAAGTCTTAAAGTAAATAGTATAATTTACGTAAAGTTTTCAAGAAAAAGTATCTATTCTTTCATATGTCACTTTCAACTTTAATTAACTTGTCTCTCTATTATTGCTCTGTTGTTATCTTCTTCTTGTCGTATTTACTGCTTTTCTATCTTCTTTCCAGCTGGCATGCTTATCTTCATTCTAGCTGTATGTCTGGTATAACGCTATCTTCTCCTTTACATCTCGAACATTGATGGTCTGGATATTTGTGTCCAATTATCTTGCAATATCTTGTTAATAATCCGTCTTAAATAAATCCTTTCTTAATTGCTCTTGCAGTAGATTGTTTTTCTGGGTTAAGTAACGTCATTACCCATTGTCTGATATCTTTCATATCTGTTTGTCGTAGTTCACTTGAATTTGAATAAATCATTTTATGGTCTCTTGAATAATAGCTCCATATTGGATTTCCATTGATATAATTATTTGCTAATTCTTAAATAATTGTAGCTAGTCCAATAAGTCGTTTATTTGCGTAGAAATCAAGTATCTCAATTTTGGGTATCTCTGGCTTCTGTACAATATCTTCTAGTATAATCATATCTCTAGTTAATCCTATTTTTACAACTTGTATAACTGGTTTGATCTCGTCGTATAATATCTCTGCTGGTGCAGTATGAAACTTTATATAAAATAGGTTTCCTTTGGTTACAATTTTATAAGTGGTGAATATTTTATGTAATTCTTCCATAGATGATAGTTCTTCTCCATCTTGAGTATATATGGTAGTTAATAATCTATAGTCGAAACAAATTTTTATCAAGCTTGAATTAGTTTTGGGTAGTGCGATTAGCTTGTTATGACCTTGTAATCTTTGGGTTATATAGTTTGTGTTTGGTTCTTGGATATCTGTAGCTCTGGGGTTAAGGTTTAGAAAAGTTTGTACTTTGTAGATATTTTCTATGTATCCTCGGGCTAGATGGTTATAAGTTTTTTTATCTTGGTTCAAACTATCTCGATATGTGGTAATTTTTGGGGGTATGTACAAGGGGTCTTTTTGTATTTTTGGTATAAATGGCTTCTCAAATATCTTATTCATGTTCATGTTCTGATATCTTTGTCCACTAACTCCTTTGCTTGTACCTGCAATTGTAGATTGATAAACGTTATGGGTTTTATGGAATGTCCCAACGTCTCCTTTTAGCTATGGAATTTTAATGTCTTTCGATCGACATAGCTCTGCACACTGCTGAGTTAGCTGATTTGTAGCTTCAGACTTCAGTTTAACTTCATTAGTCTTTAGCTTTTCTATTTTATTACCCATACTATTCACTTTCATTGAAAGCGTAGTTAGGGTTTTGGGTATCTTTTCTAAAGCATCATCTTCTATTATATCAGCCTGTGTAGCTTTGTCTTGATATGTAATCTGCAATAACATTTTTGTTAGTACTAATTACTTCAATTGCAAATGTAAAATTTAATATATTCAAATCTCTTTTGTTGTAACTGAATTTTGTATTTTCTTTGTTAGCCACCACCGAACCTGGGTATTATCTGTTCTCACTATAAATTTGTTATATACAATATATGGTTCAAATGCTAATAAACATTTATATAATGAACATAATTCTTTTCTATTTATTTTCCATTTTATTTCTGTTTCATTAAACATACCTGAGTAGTATCTGCAATGATGTTTTAATTTTTTATTTTCGTATCTATATTTAAGTACTCCTCCATAACTATATTCACTTGCATCTGCTTCTACTATATATGTAAATTTTTTATTTTCATCTGGGAATTGTAATTTTGGTAACTTTTTACAAAGTATTTATATTTTTTGAACTTGTTTTTTATCTTCTTCATTGTAATTATATTCTACATCCTTTTTTATTTTTTTCTGTAAAGGCTTTAGGTTTTCTGCTAATTTTGGTATATATTCTCTTACTTGGTTTACTAATCCTAAAAATGATTGTAATTTCTTTTTTTGTATCTAATTCTTCTTTTGAATTTATTATTTTTTGTACTATATGTTGTTGCATTTTTACTCCACTTTTATCTATTTGTATTTCTAAAAACTCTATCTTTTTTTTTCATAATTTCGGCTTTCTTTTCACTTAAACTTATTCCCGATTTTTCTATTATATCTGTAAATTATTCTAATAATTTTAAATGTTCTTCTTTAGTTTTTGTATATAATAGTATATCATCTATGTATACTATACAATTAGGTAATTGTTTAAAATAACTATCCATAAAGTGTTGATATCTACCTGGTGCATTTTTATATCCAAATGGTAATACGTACCATTCATAAAATCCTTGTGGTACTGTAAATGCAGTTAATTCCTTAGATTCTTCTTCTAACTTTAAGTGGTAAAATTCTGATTTACAGTCAAATTTACTAAAATAGTTATATCCTTGTATTTGTCTTATTTTTAATATCTTATTTGGTATTGGATAATTATATGTCATAGTTTTTGCATTTAAATTTCTATAATCAATAACCATTCTACTTTTACCTCTTTTTTGTTCACTATGTTTATTTACTATAAATGCTGGACTATTGTGTTTACTATTACTTTTTTGTATATACTGTTTTTCTAATAATTCATCTATATGCATTTTAAATTCTTTTAAATTGTCAAAATTATATGTTAATGGTTTTTGAGTTATTATGCTATTTTTCTCTATTAATTCAATTTTTATAGTAGTTTTATGTTTTTCTCATCCTTTTAATGGATCTTCACTATATAATTGTCTTATTTTTTTTTTATTTCTACCCTATCTATTGAAAATATAGTTATTTCTTTTTTATTTATCGAAAATACAACTAGTTCTACTGTGTCTTCTGTATTTTTTATATTTTCTAACTTTTGTGTAATTTTTTTACTTCCTTCTATCCAATCAGTTTTCTTTCTTATTTTATTAATAACTCTTTTTGCTCTTACTTTTTGTTTACATGGTGTTGTAAACCACCAATCTGTTTTAGTTATTATATGTGGGTATAATTTATCTAAAAATGACATTCCTAAAAGCATATCTTTTGATGTTAGTTCATAATTATAGATTTCTTCTATTGTTATTATTTTATCCCATATCTGTATTTTTACATTTTTAGCTTTATATATAATTAAGCTTCCTTCATTATTAAATCCTTTGACTACTATTGGTGTTTTTAATTTATCCCATTTACTTTCTGGTAAACAGTTGTATCTGCATAAGTTTGCTTCTGCTCCTGTATCTATCATAGGTGTATAATACCTATTATAATATCCTTCTACTATTATTTTTACAAGGACATATATTTTCATATCATGTTAAAGTTCTTTTTATGAATAATCTTTCTTTATTATATGTTATAGATAATTGTGTATGTTCTATATTGTATGGTTTTACTTGTTCTAACCATTTTATTCCTAATATTATGTCTGCTTTTTGCATTTCTTCCTTTATTTCAAATTCTATTTTTATTTTTCTGACTCCTATTATTATTTCTTTTTCTGCCGTATCTTTAATGTTTATTAGACTCCTTGGTAGATCTGGACATATATCACTATTAGATTTTATTTCTTCATTTTTTACTAGATATTTTGCTATATAATTTTCTTCTTGTCCTGTGTTTAAGAGTATTAAATATTCTTTTTCATTTATTGTTCCTGTTATATAATATTGATTTAAATTAACTGTTGAAGTTGTTTCATAACTTGTTCTTTTCGATGAGCTTGATGATTCTGGTTTTTCATGAGCTATTCTTTTTGTTGCGCTTATTCTGTCATTTATTATTTCTAAATATTCTTCTATATTTATGTCTTTGTAACTATAATCATTATTATCAATTGTTTTTACAAATTGTTCAAAAGGACTTTCTATTTGTATTTTATTAATTTTATTTTTTCCTGTTATTTTATGTTTTGTTGTTAATACATATTGATTTTTACATCTTGCTGTAAATATTTTGCTTCCTGGGGTTAGTACTATTCCTGATATTTTCCAATATAATACTAATGATTTATCTATATTTTTATCTGTTATTGCTACTGAATAATTCACACTTATTATAAATTTAAATTTTTGGTATATTAAATTTCCTTTTATGGCAGTTATTATACTTTTTTCTATAGGTTTTATAATTTTATCATCTGCTAAATATAGTTCTATTGGTGTATCTATTCCTTCTCTAAAACATGCTTTTATTAATATCTCTGTTCCTCTAAGGTGTACATATTTTATTGGGTCTTTACTTTTTATATCGTTTATTTATTTATTAATTATTCTTTTTGTCACTAGTGGTATACTAGCTCTTCCTTTTGCATATCTACAGTCTATTATATGTTCTTTTTGACTTACTACGTAGTATTCTTCCTTTTTTCTACTTAATATATTTTTTATTGTTGGTATTTTAAATATTTTTCTACACTTAAGTCTAACTCTTTTCCTTTTATTTCGTCAAATATATTACTATCAAATATTATTTTTTGATCTGTTCCTTCTTCATTTAAATATTCTTTCTTTGTTATTATTTTTATATCTTCTTTAGTTATTTGGTTCATTTTTACATCTTCTTCAGTCATTTGATTCATCTAATTCACTATCTATTTCATTATCTGTTTCATCCTCCGAAATTTCATATATACTATCTTCACTTTCTAATTCGTAATCTATATAATCTATCTGCATATATTCTGTATTTTCTATTTTTATTTCTCATATTTGTTTATTTTTTGGATTTTTTTGGTAATTTACAATCTCTAGCTAAATGTCCTACTTTTCCACAATTATAACAAGTACATTCTTTTATAGATTTCTTTTTTCTATATGGTCTTTTATGTTTATAATTTTTTACATAATATCTTTTTCTTAGTTTCTTAAATTTATATTTTGATTTTTTGTATTTCTTATATTTCTTATGTCTTTTTCTTTTCTTATAGTTTCTTTCTTCACATCCAAATTGAGGTGCTATTTTATCTTTACAACATGCTAAATTTCTTATTAATGTTTTTTCTATTTTTATTTCTTCTCTATATTTTTCACATAGATTTCTATACCATTGTTGTAAAAATTTTATTCTTGCTCCTAGGGTATCTACTATTTTTGCTTCATCCCAACTTTTTATTATTTTTGAACTAAATGGTTCAGGTAATTTACTAAAATATAATTTTCTTATTTCTTTACTTTCTTCAATATTATATGTTCCTTTATAATAATATTCTTTAAATGCGTATGTATACTAATCTATATAGCACATATTACATATTGCTAATTTTAACATTAAATTTCTATTCGTATCTTTCTCTTTATTTTGCTCTTCTTCTTCTGTTGTTATACTACTAAATTCTTCTCTTATAGCTATTTCATATTTTTTCAATATTTTTGTTGGTAGTATTTTAGTAGGTATTGATGTTCCTTCTGTTTTATTATCAGATCTTAATACTTTTTTACTTGCTTCGGCTTGGTTTAAAAACCATAATTTTACTGTTCCTATTAATGTCTTTTCTATATATTTTGGTGTATTTGTTGTATCTATTTTATTATCTAATAATTGTTTTGACATGTATCCTACCCATAGTTGTATTGTTTTATTTGTGTCTATTACACAGTCTAAATCTAAAAAGTTGTAATTAATTATTTGTTTTGGTGTCCATTTGTTATATTCATCCTGTGGATTATATCTTTTAAACTTATTTTTGTAATTATAGGTTGATTTTCTTATTTCTGATGTACCATGTATTGTATTTTTATCTATAGTATTTACTTCTGTATTTATTAGTTCTAGATTTTCTTTATTAATTGCTTCTTGTTTTTTTATTAATTTCTAGTTTTCCTATGTTTTCTAGAATTTCTGTATATGTTTCACTATCTTCCGAATCATAATTATCTGTTTCTTCAGCATCTATTGTATTTATTTCTAATTCACTGGTTTCTGGTTCTTTATTTTTTATTTCTAATTTTTCTTTAAATTGATCTATCTCAATTAATAATTTTTGTTATTTGTCTTTTTCTACTTTTTCTTTCTGTCTCTTTTCATATAAATCTTTTAGCATTTGTAGTTCTTTTTCTAATTCAGCAATCCTACTATTTTTAGTTTCTTCTATTTTTCGTATTTCTTCTGTGGTTTGTTGTTTTATTTTATCTATTTCCTTTCTTCTGTCTATCTCTTCGTTTTCTCTTTCTATTCTTACCATGGCTGTCAACTGATCTTCTAATTTTAATTCTTTTTTTTCTAACATTAAATATAAATATTCACCTATTTTCTTATATCTCCTTCCTAAATTAGAGAATACTATTTTTATTTTTAATCCTTCGTGATTTTCATATGTTTTTTCATCTATTATAAATTCTTCTTTGTTCATTTTATTTAAATGTATATAAGTTATGTTGATATATATATTCTAGACTATCTATTGTTGATTCTAAATTTGATATTTCTTCTTTTTGTGCATTTACTGAGTTTTTACTAACTCTGGCAATTATGTTATATTGTAGTCTTTCTATCCTTATTTTTAATTTTTTACGTTTTTCAGATATTATTTGTTTTAATTCTTTATATTGTTGTGGTTTTTGTACGTTATTCATCTAACAAATATTATAAATATTGTTTTGGTGGATATCTAAATCTAATTGTTTCATAATTAATAAATTAATCAAATAACTCCAAATATATATTACTTCCGTAACTTTTAATAACGTAGTCTCTGATACCAATTGTAGGGGGTGAGAATAACTTTAATAGATAACTTTAATAGATCTATTGTAGCTATGAATCTATTTTTATTTGTACGACGAAACCATTGTTTTAAACAAAATCAAAACACTAAAAAGGTGAAAGAAACGGACCGTTGAATTTGAGAGAGAAACTATATACGGTAGTGAAGTATTCCTCCAGCAAAACGTTAAAGTTCTTTCTTGTTATCCATTAAATTTGTGGGCACTTCTTTGATAGAATTTAATTGAAACGACAAAAAGCGATCAGTTGAAATCTTTGTCTTTTAAAAAAATCATCGTGTATTCTTTTAACTAATATTTATACTTAACTGATATTAAAAAGTAATTGATATATATTTTCCAAATTACTAGTATATTTTAATTTTATGAATCATAAAAAATTTAAAATACATTGTGTGAAATGATTTTTTTTTAAATTTGAATTTGTACAAAATTCAAATTATGTTAAATTCAAAATATATTTGTCCAAGTAAATATTATGGATTAATATAATTATTTAAGTCCAACAAATGTGAATTTAATTAAAGTCCCAAATTAATTGTGCTAGTCCACTGATTTGGGCTACGAATGATGAACTCATTTTGGCCCAAGATGTTATCATCTTATTCTAAAGGCCCAATTTGGTGTCACGTGGCGAATGTCGTGGCGTGCCAAGTCAAGTGAAGGAACTAATAGGATCATGCCATATATCAAATTAATGCAGCATGACTAATGAAATCAAAAGCCAATAAAAATGTGCCACGTGTACAAGTGATGTTCCAACCAATCAAATGCCACCATGTCAGTTAAATGTGATTGGCCAAAAAAAGTCCATCTTCACCGTAACTTTTTCCTTCCTACAACTATAAATAGGAGTTTCATAATTCAGAAAAGACACCAAAAATTCTAACAAGAAGCAAGAGAGAGATTGTAGATCAAATACCACAATTTCTATATAAAGTTCAAGCATTCAAATCCAATTTATCCAGATTCAAGATCAAGACAACAAAATTTAAGATCAAACTCAAAGACCTCAAGATCAAGTTTATCAAACTCACAAATCAAGATCAAGTTCATCAAGATTCAAGTTCAAGACCACAAGATTCAAGATCAAGCTCGAAAGCCCTTGAATTCAAGTACAAGTCAAGATGAAGTCCATCAAATTCACAAGTCAAGATCAAGGCCATTAAGTTCACAAATCAAGTTCAAATTCACCAGTTCAAGATCACGCTCGAAGCTTTTAAATTTATATTTGAAAAGGAAAATCAGAGAATTCATAGAGATTGTAACACTCACTCATGTGTCATGGCTTTATGGCATTTTCAATGCTCAAAATAGTGAAAATATGCAAATACTTAGGTTATTTTGTTGGATATAATGTGTGCTTTGTGTATGTTCTAGGTAAATTAGCTTGGTGGTGTTATGGATCACAAAAGAATTAAAAATCTCTAGAAAAAAATCTAAGTGTTGACTGGCAACGAGCCTTTATGCCACCAAACGACCCGTGACCCAAGTCGTTATGTGAACAATAAGGGAGGCCGAATTTAGGAGCAAAGTGGAGACTGACTATGACTCGTTACAACTGACAATGAGTCATAGTGTGAATCGTTCTGAGCACATTAGCCAAAATTCTTAAAGGTTGTTAAGTTGAGGTTCCAGTGAAAATGAAAGAAGCCCATGAGTTGTGATGATAGACAATGACTTGTGATAAGGAGTCGTTCTGAGCATGGAGAAAAAATACTGAAAACTGAAATTCACTGGAGTCATAACGAGTCCCAGCCAATGACTTGTTACTCACAATGAGTCGCGACCACTGAGTTCAGAAGAGAGCAACGAAAACAACCAATAAGTCGTTATGAGTGCTAACGACTTGTTACAAGAGGCGTGACCACTGTCGACTTAGTTTTCCTAATTTATTTTGGTTAGGTTTTATTTGTTATTTTGAGATTCTATAAATATACTTGGGGTCCTTATGTAATAGTTTACGTACGTTGACATATTTCTACATACTTTATACTTGTCTTGTTTTTTTGGTTTATTATTCAATTCGAGACTTTGAGTTTTATTCTTCATTATTATGAGATTAATTCTATGATTTCTTCATCAAACTCCATGGATTATTTTACAACTATGAGTGGCTAATTCTCTTAACTAAGGTTGTGTAAACCCTGGCGAATCAACGGTAGTAAGGAAAGTGTGAGATCTGGATAGATCAACGTTTACACGTGTATTGCTTTCTTAGTGGTGGTCAACTCTAAGAACCAACCTGTATTTGAGATAATTTTCACAGGAGGAATCGAGTTTGGGAAAAGGGGATTACGCTAGTGAATCGAGGATATTAACCCTGGTCTAATAACTTGAGACCCACAAGGTGATAGTTAAACTGGGATCAAAGATAAGGGACAGTAAGGAGACACCCTGAGACTCTAATGTAAAGGGTAAGATTTACCTATGAGTCCAGAAGACAGTTGGTAATGCCTAGCTTGTTAGATTCTGCACGTGCGATAGTGAGATAGTTGGGTTGAGCTTGAGAAACTTCAGAAGCCAAGGTAAACATAGTCCTAATATCTATTTTAGATTGTTTACAACCAAAAACATTCTCAATTGGTTACTTTTTACTGATTACTGCAAACCCCCCATTTACTTTCCTGCAATTTCAAATACTTCAGCAAGTTTGAGATACAAGTTTGACCTTTTCCCTATAGGATTGACATAATTTAGTTGGGTTACTATAATTTAACAGTGACTGCATTGTATATTTTTGGAGGTATAGTTTGGGCGACATTAAATTTTGGTTCACGGTTGCAGAATTGTTGATTGAGATTATTGAAACTTTTGAGTTTTATTTTTTGTTTTTTGTGGGGAATATGCCGGTATATGCCTAGCACTAGAAGTTAAGGAAATCCCTCACTCACACTTGATCCTAAGCCAGAGAGAATCCTACAACCTTATCGTAGGATGACTAAACATGTATGTAAATGCTATGTTGAGGGAATTTAGGAAAATCTATTGAATGTACCTCCCCTCCTTCCCATGAGATAGTAAAGTAGACTACTAAGGAGTTATTGGCAGAGAAAAATGTTGAGAATGCAAGAAGAGATGCGGAAGCTCATCGTATATCTCAAGAGGAAGATTTGGCAAGGTAGAGATCGATAGTTGATCCTCAAGCAACACTCGCCTGAGATAGTGTTAGAGGAGGTAGAGCTCTAGTACTGCCAGCCTATCAGTACTTTCCACCATATGATGATCCAGAGGAGGACCTGGGATATATTGAACCTACTGAGGCCGGAGTTATAATTTCTCCTGCATTGCCACCAAATATGAAGTTCGATATCACTAGTGCTATGATCTAGATGTTAACGCTGAATGGTGTGTTTGTAGGCTTGCCTACTGATGATGCAAACATGCACCTTATTAATTTTATTGGGATTTACGTCATACACTATACCTACGGTGGATTAAGAAGTTCTCAGATTGAGTTTGTTCCTATTTTCTCTAACTGGTGAAGCTATATTATTGTTCGGAGAACTTCCTCATGGATCCATAATTACTTGGAAGGAGTTGCGGAGGCAGTTTCTAGACTATTTCTTTCCTCTGACCAAAATTCTATAATTGAAAGACAAGATATATAAATTCAGGCATTTACATTCTGAGTTGACGTACGATACATGGTTTTGATTTAAGAAGAAGTTGATGATGGTGCCTAACCACAGTTTGAGGTAGAATTTGTTGGAAATATTTTATAGAGCCCTTGATACCAGTTCCAGAGCTATGATAGATACTATTAATAATGGAGAATTCATGTACTTTCATTGGGAGTTAGCATAAGATGTTTTAGATCAGATCTCCCTTACCAATCGAGGTTTGCTTATTTGGGAGGCAAAGAAGGGAACTGACACTTATGTTAGTAGTGCCTCTAGCGAGCACAGAGTTAGTGATGACACAGTAGCACACGAGGTTACAAAACTAAGGATTGAGGTTGGGTTGTTGACTAAGCAATTTGTGATAATGAATTCTGAGAAGGTAAATATAGTGGGTTCACAGGGAAAGGCATTTATATAATATGATTCTAATTTAGAAGAAGAGGCAAAATATCTAGATAAAGAATTGGCAGGCCTTTTAGCCAAGGGGAAAGAAAACCAAGGTTGAAACTACTATAGGGATAGGTATAAAGATCAGAATTGAGATAGAGATGGTGACTGGAGACTAAGGCTGATTACAAAGTGAAGGGTGGTGCATACATTCCACAGACAGTCATGACACTGAGTCAAGGATGGAGGCTATGTTGACAAAGTTGGTAAAGAGTCAGGAAATTCAAGAAAGCTACCTTAAGGAGATTAAGGTAGACATCTCAGGTTTGACCTAGAAAGTGGAATCGCATGCTACTGCGCTTAAATGGTTGGAGCAACAATTTAGCCAAATGTCAGCAACCTTGAATCAGAGGCAGCCGGGCACCCTTCCAAGTAATATAATGCAACATCCTAAGAATGATGGTCACTGTATTACCATTACCACTCGAAGTGGTAAGACAACTGTTGACGCCTATATGCTTGTAGTTAATGAGAAAAAGAGTGGTAATATTGATAAGACACCTGAAGTAAAGATTGAGAAATCGACAGGTGGTAAAAGTGTAAAAAAGGATAAATCAAAAGGAAAGGTAGTTGAGCCTGTGTTGAAGACCATTCTACGACCTCCCCCTCCTTTTCCCTAGAGAATAAGGAAGAAACAAGAGGAAGAAAAGTACCAGAAGTTCTTGTCGATGCTGAAAGAACTGTCGATTAATATTTCTCTTATAGAAGCTTTAGAGAAGATGCCTGGCTATGTGAAGTTTATGAAGAACTTGTTCACTTAGTAGTGGACAATGAGCTTTGAGCCTGCGGATAATGTGCACCATTTTAGTATTGTGGAAACCCGATCGTTAGTAGAAAAGAAGGAAGACCCCGGAGCATTTACTATTCCATGTACCATTGGGTCTTTCAACTTCTCTCGAGCATTATGTGATTCGAGAGATAGTATCAATCTCAAGCCGTTGGTGGTATACAGACAGTTCGGGTTGGGTGCACCCAAACCTACATCTATGAGGCTATTGATGGCCAATCGGACTCTCAAGAAACTTGTTGGTATTTTGTGTGATGTCTTGGTGAAGATTGCATCCTTTATATTTTTGACTGACTTTGTGATCTTGGACTGTGAGGTGGAATTTGAAGTCCCTATTATTTTGGGAAGGCCTTTCCAATCTACGGGTAGGGCCTTGGTTGACATAGAATGGGGAAAATGAAGTTCAGACTCAATGATGAGAAAAATACTTTTAATGTTTTACAATCTATGCGATAGACGAAGGATATGAGAGTGGTGTCCATGATTGAGGCTATTGATGATGATGAAGTGACTGTGCCTATCAAAGAGAGACTTGGGGTTGAGGCGTTAGAAGCAATCATCATGAATTTGTATAGACATGGAATCGATGAGTACGCTGAGATGGTGAGCACATTGTATGGTAGAGACTATTACAATTATGCTTAAAGAAGCTTGATATTGATCTGTAAAATAGAACCACTCCTCTAGCTCGACCATCCATTGAGGAGCCATCGATCTTGGAATTGAAGGCCCTTTATCTCACTTGCACTATGCATTTTTGTGGATCGATAATACCTTGTCGGTCATTATTGCATCTATTTAGTGGAATCATATGTTAAAGCATTACTTTCAGTGTTGTAGAGGTTCAAGAGGGACATCAGATGGACCATTGCAGATATTGTGAGTATTTCACTTGGTATTTGCACTCACAAGATACAACTTGAATCTAAGTGTATTCCTAACATTGATCACCAATGTAGGTTGAATCCTTCTTTATAGGAGGTCGTAAAGAAAGAAATTATCAAGTGGTTAGATGCTCGAGTAGTTTACCCCATTGCATATAGTGAGTGGGTCAATCCCATTCAATGCGTACCAAAGAAGAGTGGGATTACTGTGGTCCCAAATAAGAACATCCAACTTGTACCCATGAGACCAGTTACTAGATGACGAGTATGAATGGACTATAGAAAGCTGAACACTTGGACTTAAAAGGACCATTTCCCCATGCTTTTTATGGATCAGATGCTTGATAAATTAACAGGTAGGGGTTGGTATTATTTTCTTGATAGGTACTCGATATACAATTAAATTTCTATTACCCCCAAGGACCAGGAAAAGACTACCTTTACCTGTCCTAAGACTTTTGCATTCAAGAGAATGTCGTTCGGATTATGCAATGCTCTCACCATCTTTCATAGATGTATACTGTCTATATTTTTTGACATGGCAAAATACACTATTGAGGTTTTCATGGATGATTTTTTGGTAGTTAAGGACTCCTTTGATGACTGTTTGGCCCATTTGGAAAATGCACTCCAGATATGTGAGGAGTGTAACCTGGTGTTAAATTAGGAGAAATGCCATTTTATGGTGAAAGAGGGTATTGTCCTTGGGCACAAAATCTCAAAATAGAGTATTGAGGTGGATAGAGCGAGGATTGAGGTGATTGAAAAAATTTCCTCCTCCAGCCTCAGTCAAAGGTATCCAAATTTTTTTGGGTCATGCTAGTTTTTATTGGAGGTTCATCAAGTTCTTCTCTAAAATTGCTAACCCTCTATGTAAGTTTTTAGAGTAAGAGGTGAAATTTATTTCTGATGATGCATGTTTCAAGGCCTTTGAGTGCCTTAAGGAACGGTTGATTTTGGCCCCTAATTGGTCTTTTTCATTTGAGGTTATGTGAGATGCAAGTGGAGTGGATTTGGGGTCTGTACATGGATAAATATATGAGAAAATCCTTCACCTGATATATTATGCCAGTAAGGCATTAAACCTCACACAGAAGAACTATACAGTTACTGAGCAGGAGATTCTTGCGGTAGTCTTTGCCTTTTAAAAGTTTTGGTCTTACTTGATTGGGACCAAAGTCGTAGTCCATATAGATCATACATCATTGAGTTATCTTATGTTGAAAAAAATGCCAAGATGAGATTGATACATTGGGTCCTCTTGTTGTAAGAATTAAATTTTGTGGTAAGAGATCGAAAGGGCACAGAGAATCAGGTTGCTGATCACTTATCTCGCTTTGAGGAAGAGACAATAAAGAAATTAAAGGATGAGCTTGGTATAGATGATACTTTTCTAGATGAGTGGGTCTTGGCAGCATCTCAAGACTATATCCCTTGGTTTTCTAACTTTGCCAACTTTTTGGTAAGTGATCTTGTTTTAAAAGATTTGTCATTCCAACAGAGAAAGCAGTTCATGCATGAGGTGGGGAAATTTTTATGGGATAAACCTTATCTTTTATGGATTTGTATGGATGGAGTTATTCAGAGATGTAATCCTGAGATGGAGATGATGAGTATCCTTGAGGCTTGTCATTCACCACCAGTTGGGGGTCATTATGGTGGAACCCGCACAACCTACACGATTATACAGTATGGGTATTATTGGCCGACAATCTTCAAGGATGCTCATGACTATGCGAAATCCTGTGACTAGTGTCAGCGTCAAGGCAATATTTCGTAGCGCCATGAAATCTTCATGATGCCTATTTTGGAGTTGGAGTTATTCGATGTATATTGATTTCATGGGGCCGTTTGTGAGCTCCTATGGAATGAAGTATATTTTGGTGCTGGTTAACTATTCATCTAAAGGGGTGGAGGCGGTAGCATTCCCCAATAATGAAGGTAAAAGTATCACCGCCTTTCAGAAGAAAAATATTTTTTCTCAATTTAGCACTCCTCGTCCGATTATTAGTGTTGGTGGGTCTCACTTCTACAATAAGTTGTTTAAGGCCCTACTTGAGAAATATGATGTAAATCATAAGGTCGAAACACCTTACCATCCTCAGAAAAGTGGGTAGACTGAGGTCTTCAATAGAGAGATCAAGTATATATTGGCAAAAACTGTGAATTCCAATAGGACTGAATGGTCAAGAAAGTTGGACGATATGTTGTGGGCCTATCAAATAAATTTTAAGAACCCTAGATGTGCCTCCCCATATCAGCTTATGTATGGCAAGAGATGTCACTTGCCGATTGAACTTGAGCATAAGGCACTATGGGTGTTGAAAAAGCTTAATTTGGAGTGGCCTAATGCAGCTACATTAAGGATAAACTATGTGAATGAGTTGGATGAATTCCGGCGTTATACTTATGAGAGTTCTGCCTATACAAAGAAAGAATGAAGCTGTATTATGATAAGAAAATTGAGAAAAGAGTGTTTAATCTCGATGATTTGGTCTTGTTGTACAATTCAAGACTCCTCTTGTTTCTTGACAAATTAAAGTCTAGGTGGTATAAACCATTCATAGTATTTTGGGTGTTCCCATATGGTACTATTAAGTTGAAGTATGATGGTGAAGCCTCATTCAAAGTGAATGGACATTGGTTTAAGCACTATATGGGGAACAGTGATGAGGTAAAAGTGGTAGATGATATGGACCTTGGTGAAACCTGAGTAACCAAGGAAACTATGTCGTGCCACAATGTTAAATAAAGCGTTGCATGGGAGGAAAACCATGGGGCTGGTTGGTGAAGTCTGAGTATCTAACCTAGCCACATCATACTGCGACGTTAAATCAAGCATTGCATGGGAGGAAACCCATGTTTTGTACTAATTTCATTATAGGGTAACTTGTATGTTCAGTGGCAGGGCTAGAGATTGCAGAAGAAGACCCAAAAAGTTTTTGATGCTAGGTTCACATGACTCACCTAATGAGTCATTATAACTTCTAACAACTCATTACCAAAGTCTTAAGAAGATGGAGCCTTGGCCACTCTCAGGTAATTGGTCTCTAGAATCGTAATGACTCTCAGATGAGTTGTTGTCAGTGAAAATGAATTGTAACACTGACTCGTTATAACTGGAGACCAAGGTAAGGTTCCAGTTGTTATGGGGGGAGTCAACAACTCATTACCAGTGATAATGAGTCATTACGAATGACTCATTATCAGTCCCAACATCGCGGGCCTAACGGGTCGACCCAATCTAAAACCGATATTTTAAATGGGAAATTAACTCCCATTATTTATTATATTTCCATTTGAAACATATGAGACTCCCTCCATTCCCAAAAGTGACCAACTACACCATAAAAACGCTCCAAATTTGTTCCCTCTCATTACAATCAATGAATCAAAATCTCTCAAAATCAAAAGTCTCAAGAACTGGGGCAAGTAATCTCTAAAGAATTTTTCTTTCTTTCAAGGAATCCAAGCAACCAAGTAAGTTTTTTCTTTAACATGTTACTATCATGAGTTGGTACTTAATGTGGTGAAAGTTTCTTTTAATCCTCTATTAAATTAAGTTAATGAAGTAAGAAATTGACCTTGTTCTTGAGAAACATGAAAGTACTTTATAAAAATGGGAGTATAATGAATTTTGTGCTTAAAAGTTTTTATGGGTATGAATGAGGAGTTTTTGAACTTGATACAACCATGGGAATGAGTTGGGAATGTGAAAATCGAAGTTCAACCCATTGAATATTCATGTCTCAGAGTTTATGAGACTCAAATCAACTCGTAGGATCACCTAACGAGTAGTTATCTGACCCATAGTCACTGGGGACATGGTTGCAAGAAGAAGTTGAGGTTCTATTTTCACACCGACTCATAAAATGAGTTGTTATCACACTATACGACTCATTATGAGGGCTCGTGGTGACGAGGAAAGGTAAGGCACCAGGGAAATATTTTTAGTCAGACGGGTGTTGGTAACGAGTCATTGTCTAACATAATTACTCTCTTGGAGGACTTGTTACCTATCTATTAAATAATGCTTATGCACTTTCCCACCTATAAAGACTCATAACGACTTGTTACCACTGGTACCAAGCCATTCCAAGACTCGTTGGGTGCCCAGTTGCTGCAACACTTGTGATATTTTTTCTAGTTTTTCTTTTCTTATCCTAAGAGTTACTAATGTGTGTGTTTATTCTAGGTTCCAATGGCACCAAAATAATTAGTCCACCAAGAAGAAAGCTCCCAAGAAGTAGGCCCCCGTCCCCACTCGTCATCTTAGGAATGAACCCACTGATGCCGAAGAGTCAAGTGTGTTAGTGGAGCAATACCAAGTTTGAGAGGTGGTGGAGCCAAGGGAAAAGTTACCTAGGGATGCCAAAGCTACTCCATAGGTAGACACATCACCCAGGGCCTGTCCAAGGATTAAAAATCCTATCCAATCACCACCCTACTCACAGTCTAGTCTGACGAGGATGGTGAATATGATGAAGATGAGGAGTCTAACCCCGAGGATAAAAATTATGAGAAAGATGATAAGTCCGACAATGAGAGGTCTGAAAATGAGGAGAAGGGTTAGAGTGAGTCGAGAGATACCCTAATTGAGATACAACCCCCTAATCCACCTACTGTACTACTTCAAATAGAGCCTGCCTAAGTGCACATCATCAATCGATGGGGGTACCCCCTGATGCAGGACTTATACAACCAAGACAGTGCCCTTAACCCATTTATGGGAAAACCAAAGATAGTGATTTTTTTTGAGCGCAAGATGAGCACTACATGCATGTCTAAGATGCCTGATTTTGATGCTCGATTCAGTCCACTTTAAGTAGATGACCAGAGCTCTAGTCCAGTACAATCCTACATTAGTATGAGAGTTCTATGCATCTTATCAGATAAAGTTTAAGAGGTCGTATCTATAGGGGTGTTTGTGAAAGGGTGGTGACTCCTTGGTGATGTTGATGATTAGAGGTGTTTAGGCGAACACCTCTACATAGACCATTTTTAGAGTTCAACATGGGCTAGAGTTCCAACTACCGGCCAACACAGATAAGATTGACTACCGCATGGATGAGATATAGAAGGTGAAAATAAAATAAACTAGTTCAGAGGATAAGCTGACTCACTTTAGGTGGATGGATGGTATTTTTGCTACCGAGTAGGAAGAGGCTACTTGGGTAGCTGGAGGTGTTGGCCCTTCATCTTAGATTCCGAAGGGCAACCTAAATTTTTTGGAAAAGGCTTGGTGGATACTCGTGCATCATATGTTGAGTCCCATATATGGGGACAATATTCTGAGTCTGGACCGAGCAACCCCAATTACGGGCATTTTGAAGGGATACAAATTTGATGTAGCCAAGTGGATAGTGAGAGAGATCTACGTTCAGGCGGTGAGCACTGACACAACCCTAGAATTCCCTAACTTTTAACATAGATATGCTTAGATGAGGGAGTTCCAGAGATTCCAAGAGCTGATCAGCTCATCTAGCCATGGATTACTATAGATTTAGGCTTGATTTGAGATTTTGTTAACCTCATCTCTAACTCAGCTAAGGTGGGGGCCAATTTTCTCTGAGAGGCATTCCATGTCGGAGGGTACAAGATTGATATTCTAGGGTTTATCGATATTGGTAAAACCCCTATTGATACTGCTCAGTCGAGCCTCAAGCCTTAACAGAAATAGCACGAACTTCTCAGACTCTGACCCCACCTCCTACGATGATACTGTTCACTTCTAGGCCAGCCTCCACTAGTTATGCTTTAGTTCTACAGGCATTATTGGTTGAGTTGCTTAAGAGGTTGGGCGTAATTGAGAAGAAGGTGAAGAATATAGAAGATGGGGTTCAACCATAGGTGAAGAGACAAATCCAGATAGAGACGCGAGGCATACAAACCCAGTTTGACAAGTTTGAGAGATGAATCAACCATAAGCTAGCAGAGGTACAGTTCCAGATATAAAGGGGATACATAAAGAGCTGTCCGTACTTTGGGATGCCATAGAGGATATGCATGCCGTCTCTTCCCATCGATGCCTATTATTAAAGAGATGATTGTGGAGGAGGTACTTGATATATGTGGTGTTAAAGGGTCAGAAACTGTTGCTGAGATATCTAGGAAGAAAATAAATAGAAAGAGAAAGAGAAGAGAGGATAAAAAGGTTAAGGCTGCGAAATCAGCCAGTGTTCAAGATGAGCAGGACCATTAGATGAGGTTTTGCGATATGGTTGCAGGAGATTCTAGCTCCTGAGTGGATGATGTTTCATATTTTACTAGTAGCACCACCCCACTGCCACAGGCACTATTGAGCGCACCGTCTATTGCCAGTTTTACTGTTGATTTGAGCATCTTGGCACTACTTGCTAATGAGAGCGAGGCCTATTTTGATGCCTCTAGACTGATACTACATGAGCCGACACCTAGTGCACATAAGTATTATTTCCCCCCTTGTTTTTATATTCTTTTAGATGTACTAGGGAGAGTGCATAGGTATTAGTTGAGGGTGGGGGTATACCATATAGCTGCTGTGGGTTTTTATTGCCGTGATTCTTTTTTTGTCGGCCTCGATTTGGTTGTAGAACTAGCATGTCTAGAATAAAATTATTTTTTGTTATGTTTTATTTTGTGTCATTTTGTGCCTTTGTTTAACTAGGAAAATAAGTACTTAAGGAAGTTGCTATGTTTTTGTTTGATTGTGCTTAAATGACTCTTGTTTGAGAAAAATAATGCCCCTCCAAAAAAAGTTTTGAACTATGTATGATGTGGATATGTAGGTGACCACTATGAATCTCGTTATGGCATTAGGATTAGGAACATGATAACCATAGCTAACATTTTCATGAATTGGATTCACAGTAGTGTGTGATGTAACCCTGTGCCATATGGGTGTGAGATACTACTTAGTTCTCTTTGTGTATGTAATCTAGAACTTGCCGAGTTAGTCTTGCCTAGGTTGTAGGAAAGTCAGTTAGGAAAGGATCATAGGACATTCTTCAAAATAGTCCACTTGTAGCCTAAAATGACCTTCCAAAATATGAATTAGAATCCTTTGATCCCAATTTTAAGCCTTAAAGACTTATTTTCTTGTTTATACCTTTCACCTTTCCATGTTTATTTGAATGAACCTGTTTTAGCCCTAGTCCTTCTTGGACATTGTGTACCTCAACTCAAGTAAATCACCTAAGTTGAGGGTGGCTATCATAGGGGTGCATGATTTAAGGTGGGTATGGATAAGAAGTATAAATAAGAGAAGAGGAAGTAGGGATGGGTGTGGTACAAAAAAAAAAGATAAGAAAAGCAACAAAAAAGAAAAAAGAATAGAAAAGCAGAAAAAGAAAAAAAAGAAGCCAAACCCAACTTGAATGTGCAATAAAAGAATAAAAAGGGAGAAATAAGGGTGGAATAAAAAAGTTGGTTTAGAAGTGGACCCCAAAAAGTAAATGTAGCGCCAAGGAGGCATAGTCACTAAATACCATATGTACCATACTATCCCCCAAGCCTACATTACAAGACAAGTAAATCCCTATAATGATCCTAACCAAACTGTCTGAAAACTAAGGTAAAGAAAATAAGGACAAACCTATGATATTCTTAACACATTGTGGAATTCCTTTGTGAGTGTGAGTGTGAGTGTCTCGTGACCATCCCCGTATTAACATGCATAATTTATCTGAGTGAGTGAGACATACTTGATGTGAGGGCACATAGGTTGTGTTGCTACCTTCTCATTTGTTCGATAATGTAATTTGTATATATGCATGGTTGTGTATAGGAGGGGGTGATGATTTTGAGCTTAAAAGCAAAATTGACTACCGTAAGTATCTTAGATTCTTCCTGGTTAAGCATCGTGTTTGTGTATTTTGTTTTCATTGTCGGATAATATGCAAATGTTCTAAGTTGAGGGTATTGATGTGCCATGGCTTTATGGCACTTTCGATGCTCAAAATAGTGAAAATATGCAAAAACTTAGGTTATTTTGTTGGGTATGATGTGTGTTTATTATATGTTGCAGGTAAACTAGGTTGGTGGTGAATATGGATCAGAAAAGGCTGAAAAAACTCTAGAAAAAAATGTAAGTGTTGACTGTCAAAGAGTTGTTATGCCACCAAATGACTCGTGATCTAAGTCATCTTGTGAACAGTAAGGGAGGTCAACTTTAGGAGCAAAGTGAAGATTAACTACAACTCGTTATGAGTAACAACGAGTCATAGTGTGAATCATTCTGACCAGATTAGCGAAAAGTCCTGATGGTTGACAAGTTGAAGTTCCAGTGGTAACGAGGGAAGCCCATGAGTCGTGATGACTGATAACAACTCGTGATAAGGAGTCATTCTAAGCATGAAGAAAAAGTACTAAAAGCTGAAATTCAATGGAGTCCTAACGAGTCCCAGTCAATGACTCATTACGTCTCACAATGAGTCGTGACCATTGAGTTCAAAAGAGAGCAACAAAGCAGCCAACAAGTCGCTATGAGTCCTAAGGACTCGTTATCATAGGTGTGACCACTGCCGGCTTAGTTTTCCTATTTTAGTTAGGTTACGCTTCCTTTGAATTTTGAGACTCTATAATTACCCTTGGGGTCTTTATGTAATAGTTTACATACTTTGACATATTTTTACACACTTTTTACTCTTGTATTAATTTTTGGTTTGTTTTTCAATTCTAGACTTTGGGTTTTATTATTCATTATAGTGAGATTAATTCTACAATTTCTTCATCGAACTCCAAGGATTATTTTACAACTATGAGCGGCTAATTCTCTCAACTAGGGTTGTGGGAACCCTGTCGGATCAATAAAGTAAGGGAAGTGTAAGATCCAACTAGATCAAAATTTACACATGTATTGTGATTTCCTTCAAGTTATTACTTTCTTACTAGTGGCCAACTCTAAGAACCAGCCTGTATTCGAGACCATCTTCATAAGAGCGATCGAGATTAGGAAAAGGGGATTACGACAGTGATTTGAGTCTATCAAACTTCGTCTAATAACTTGAGACCTACATGGTGATAGTTAAACTAGGATCAAAGACAAGGGACAGTAACTCAACACCCTGAGACTCAAAAGGAAAAGGGTGAGATTTACCTTCAAGTCCACAAGATAGTTGGTAATAGCTAGCTTGTTAGATCCTACACGTGCGATAATGAGATAGCTGGATTAAGAATGAGAAACTTACAGAGGTATGAGGATAGGGGAACACAATCCTAGTGTTCTTTTCAAATTATTTATAACCAAAAACATTCTCAATTGGTTACTTTTTACTGATTACTGCAAACCCCACATTTACTTTCTTGCAATTTTGGATACCTCAGCAAGTTTGAGATACGAGTCTGACCTATTCCCTATGGAATCGACCCTAACCTAATTGAGTTTCTATAATTTGACAGTATTCTATTGTTTCTTTTTGGAGGCATAGTTTGGGTGGCATCACTTACATATTAAAATCAATAAAACAATTATTGAAATATGTTTCTTATTTTGATTATTATAATTCCTTCTCAAAATTTATTGTCTACAAATTCTGGCACTCCCAATGGGTAATCTTGACCTCCCATCTCAACTTTTCCAACTTTAAAGTTCAAGAACATTGAAATGACTTCCAAAATCAACTTTCAATCAACTACCTCTAAAGCTGTCGATTCCAAATTCTCTGTTGAAGTAGAAAACATCTTTGGTGTTAAATTCGAAAGATTTGGAGCCGTCACAAGGAGAAAAGCTAGCATGTTTGGATAACAAACACACCAAGTGTCGTCTACATCAACTCTAGTTTTTGGATATTCAACCCTAAAAAGAGCAAATACTACAAAGTACCCTATAAGTACTTCAGAAAAAGGAAACATTGTGGTAGAGACAATCAAGAAAACTCTAGTTCTACTTGAGCTCTCTAGTTCAATAAACTCTTGCATAAAAAATGATGGTTATTCAACCAACATATCATATCTTCTTACACAATGCAAGCTAAGAACTTCCAAGACCAACTTATGCGGCAATTTGTGTTACTCTCCAACATCTCCAATGATCATGCAAGCAATGGTAATTGATGCCTCATCTATGGAGGATCATCTTGCAAATATGTCAAAAGCAATTGATGGTCTGACTAAATATGTGAAAATCAGTATGCTCGGATTGATAAGTTGGTGGACAGGATGGACAACTTAATAGACAGAGCTTCTATCCATGAACCTGGAAAAGATCTAGAAATTTATGAGATAGAACATCCTATAAAAAAAACAGCACCTACTATGGAGGTAGAAGTCTCTTTTGAGGAAATAATCCTGATTGATCAATTGAAAGGGTTCATTGAAGGGACACTCAAAGACAAGTATGCTATTGACACCATGTTTTACCTAATATACACCAATCCCTATATTGCAAGGATTTATAGATTTGAATCCAACAACATGTCACAAACTTTGTTGAGACATGTAGTAATGCAAAAACCTACGATGACTATCTTGTCAAATAAATTGTCTGTTCCCTAAAGGGAAATACCTTTAATTTGTATATGAACCTTGAGTCTAATTTCATCGATAGCTGGAGAAACTTGAGCATGATATCCTGAATTGCTTATATATCAGAAGGTATCCATGAGCATCGTAAATTTCATAAATCCTCATCAAAGAAAGTATGACCCAGTCATTAACTTTATCGATTGAGAAATGCGAGCCTAAACTACAAAGATAGGTTCAATAAAGTTTCAATAATAATGATATGCATTAAAGAAATGATCATAGAGCTTCTCTACAGCTTGGAAAACATTTAGCGAAAATCCTTTGAAGAGTTAGCTACCCATGCTCATGACATGGAGTTGAGCATGTCTTCTACTTAAAAAAGAGTAGCACCTACCCATGACCCTCGAAAGGGAAAGGATAAGGAAAAAACTAGAGTATGGTGGAAGTTTGTTACCAAAAACGACAACAAAGAATCCATGAATATCAACGTGTCTCCTGTGAAGTTCACAACAAAGGTGAGCAAGAAGCAAAGCATGAAAAGGACTTCTTAAGTACGTTTGAATTAGAAGTTGACTTTAAGAAAGATCCAAGAAAAATAATACCCCTTCCTTTATTCTGATGTTGCTTAAATTTTCAATTAACTTCTTAAGCATAAGCTTACTGATCTATGAGAGATGAAGAAGCCAACAAAATTAGAAGGATTGATAACCCAAATTATTGCAATTATCATAGGCTTGTGGGTTACTCTTTGGAGAAATGTTTTGTCTTCAGGGACAAAATCATGAAACTTGAAAAAAAAGAATATTTTCCTTGATGATGAGTAAGCCAATTCTCATCAAATATCTATCACTTTTGGCTATCTCAATTCGGTCCAAATATGATTCAAAAAGCATAAGAAGGAACCATTGAACCATAAAAAGTCTCCAGTTGATGAATGTTGGATTCTGGTGACTAGGAAGATATGCAAGAAGATGATTCTGAGAAAAAAGTCATCCAAGAAACTAGTTAGAAGGTGGATTGTGAAGAAATTGAGGAAATAGAGACTAGTTCAGCTTCTAAAGAGGGCAAGCACAGTGGAGCATCACCATAAAAAACCACGGTGTCCTGTGACTTTGAAAGAATTTTTGCCAAGTTGATTTCGTGCAAACACTTTCCAAGTTGATTTCGTGCAAACACTTCCCAAGTCAACCTTGAGGAATTTTACTTTAATATTGGCAAAGAAGGATCAAAGGGTGAAAACCTGCCCATGGAAGTTCCTTTATTTTTGAAAAGCCTACTAACATCTTATCCAAGAAGAACATATATGTGATACAAAAATCACATTTACAAATGATGATCTTTTATTTGGTGAAACCCTACACAATATTCCCTTTTATATGGTAGGTCATGCTCTAGGAAAGAAGATAAATAGAATCTTAATAGACAAAGGATCCATAGTCAACATCTTTCCTATTTGCATAATAAAGGAACTTGGTATCACTATTGATGAACTTATTGAAAGTCATTTGATTATCCAAGGGTTAAACTAAGGGGGTCAGAGGGCTATATAATCTATCAAGTTAGCGATCTATATGGATGATTTTTGATTAAATGTATTAATGTATGTGATCGATGCCAAGACTTCATACAACATATTTCTTGGTAGGACTTGGGTACACGAGAATAAAGTTATCTCATACTTTTACTATCAATTCTTGAAGTATCTTGAAGATGGAGTGGAAAAAAGAATAACTGCCAATGATAAGCCATTTGCTGAAGCTGAGTTACACTTCACCGATGCAAAATTCTACTTGAAGAATTATGTTGTGAAGGAGAAAAAGAGTTGATGATGTCACAACAACCAAGGGTGATGATCTTATATCTTAGAAGGTTGAGATGTCTATAAAAAAATTCACTAGTAAAAGCCTCTCTCCACTTCAAATAAAGGAAATATCATGTCCTTGAAGAAGAAGCCAACTCCTATGCTCCGCTACATACTAAAGGTAATGAAAGAGGAAGATCATTCATCCGATACCCAAGATAATATATAGTAGAGGGTGTTATAACTCTACATATTAAGTGGATTGATGCAATAAAACTATACTCAATGCAACTTAGAGAACTTTTGGCTTAAAATTTGCCATAAGATATGACACTCCCTATGAAACATACAAAAGAAGACTTTGATCCAAATGCTTATAATTTATTGTAAAGGTTGGATAAAATCCTAATAAGCCATCAAGGTTGGGAAAAATCCTCTAAAAAAGTACTACCAAGAAAGTGTGTGAAGGCCTAGGGTACACGCTACCACCTCCAGTTCGCATCTCTATAAGAAGGGTAATTATCAACTACATCACCGTGGAACAAGAGTATACTACTTCCAATAAAAGTCCTTCCATCATTAATCGACTTGGAATGTCAATCACAAGAACTTCTGTGTTTAAGAGATTGGGTCCTCTAAATAAGAATAAAATCAATATACATTGGAGAAGTTGTCAAAGCATGACAATGCACTCTTCACTTAAGATCTAGAAGGATTTCCAAAGTTTGATTACTACTAGAATGAGGTGACAAATGAAACTTGTGGTTTTATGTAAAGAGGTATTAAATACAAAGACTCATACTAAGACATATGAGATAGACGAAGAAAGTGTAGGCTCTTCATATCATATTACATCCCAAAGTGAGAATGATGCCTCATCTCAAATGAAGGTTGAAGAAGTGTTGGAACATATTTGACGGTGTTACCATATATCTATGAATGATGATGATCATAGAGAAGAGGAAAATAACGGAGATAATCCATTGGAACTTCCAGAAGGAGTAAAGACTACAATAGGTCCTTTGAGAAATGACAATCTTGGATAAAGACCCAAGTCCAACTTACCTATGCAATTTTCTATAAATGATAAAGAAATTAGTTATATGGACATACTCAAATAATATAGGGATGTATTCAATTGGAGTTATAAGGAGATGCCTGGATTAGATCCAAAAGTAGCAGTTTATCAGTTGACGATCAAAAATGGTGCTCGTCCTATTAAGAAAGCCCAAAGGCAGATTAGGAAAGAATTGTTCCATTGATTAAAAATAAGGTTAACAAACTCATCAAATCTTGATTAATTTGTGAAGTTAAATACCCCACATGGATTTCATGTATTGTTCATGTCAGGAAGAAGAATGGAAAAAATAGAGTTTGTGTCGATGATTCAGGAAATTAAATGAACTCAGGTAAGTCACGACCCGAGGCTACCCCCTAGCCATGACAACGATACTTACGGTTCAAGTGACACACAAGCTAACCCATGAGCTGGTACCTGCTGTGAGCACTGAATAAAATAGCAATAGTACACGTGTGCGAAAGATAAACTTCTAAATACAATACTAATCTGAATATTGAAAATGTGGTTAAACCATAAATCTAAAATATCTGATGAAATACTAAAATCTAACTGTCAATTTAAAACAACTGATAATACTGAAAGGACTGGTAAACTGATTAACCATCTATTTCACTATCTGCTTGTCTGAAAGCCTCTAACTGACTGTGGAGTTTATAGGACAGGCCTCCAACTAACTTCGACTGACTAAGCATAATGAAATATTAAAGTACTGAATGAGAGATAATATGTCCTTGATAGATAAGGACTCACCACTACGGATGTTGGGTAATGATGGCTGTATAACTGCGATCGAGAAACTGAGCCTCCGAACCTATGATATAAGACATCATAGTGCAAAGAAGAATATGCAGTTAGTACTTTGAATGTACTGGTATATGAGATGAGGTTTGGCTGAAATACATGGGGTACTGTGAACATGAAATTAGGACTAACTGAACAACATAAAATAACTGAGCATGAATGCATGAAAACTATAATATCTGAGAATGCAAGACTAAGAATATAACTATTTCTGAAATAATCTGTAAACTGAAAAACTAGAATTTGTATAGCTGAAAAACAATAAATCTATATGCTTTGGTCAAGAAAACCTGAACTGAATATACACTGAATACTGTAGATGGTATCATCTAACCAACATGACATAATCTGAGCTAATTAGGGTCCAACCTGTAACCCAGTTGGAAGACTATCAGTACCATGCCATGGGTACTAATACTGGCTATGTTGATCCACTAAAATGGTGGCCCGAAGGACTAATGAGTCACCATCAACTAGCAGGTGCTCTAATGAGAAATGTGTCAACCCTCAACTAGAAGGTAGCCATCTTTAACCTACACTAGATACGTAGTTTTGTAACTCGGGGATTGTTACTAAGGGTCACACCCTCTACTGTTAGGTGAGTTCTCATCCTAAGTTCGCTCGATGCTAAATCTATCTCCCCACTAAACTAATGCTGGAACTGAACTGAACTATGCTTGACTGAACATGATTTCATAACTTATACTGCTCAAATAATTACATCAACTGAGTAAATCATAGAATTCGTGGTTAAACTGAATTATGACTGAAGTGATTTGAATTCATGTAAAAATACTTAGGTATCGGGTATTCATAACCCACTAACACTGAATGATCACTAAATGCAATAATAAACTGAAAACTATAGTAAAAGATCATGGTTCAAAACCCATAAGCATAGATATTCCATCAAACTTGTGGGGGTCATGAATTTAAACATGAAAATGCTTTAAATATGGGAAAACAACATGATTACATGACTGAAATTATAATGTTGCAGATTTAACATGGAATTCACTTGAATAAACCATGGGTAACTCAAATTCATAGAATGAGGAATTCAAAAGCTTGCATGGAATCATACATGGGCTGAATTGAATTAAAATCACCATGAAAACATTAATCAAACCCATCTTAAGCAATACAAAAATACGATAGTGATAGAAAAATCCATTCTTTAATTTAAAAGAGGGTTTTTAGGCTCCATGGGTGAGAGGAACCCATGAATTAACACCCCACATACCTTAAGCTTTTAACTTGAAAGGAAAAATACCATTCTTAATGCTTTCTCGAACTTGGAGGACTTGAATTATTGATTTCTTGGGGTGAAAGGAATTGAATTCTTGTTCTTGGGGGAAGGAGAGGGTTTTCCTGAGAGGAAATTTTGAGAAGAAGGGTAAAATCATGCCCTAACTGATTCTCAAGTTGTGTTATGAATGATTGGGTTGAGGGAAAAAAGACCCAATTACCTCTCAACTAATTAAATAAAAAACTTGATGCAACAATGTCACCGCGACGTGGTCTAATTGTGGTCGTTGAATTCCCTCACCACGACGCGGTCTGCATGAGAATGGGAATAGAGCTGTGAAATGGGCTTGTCGCCATGACCCACTAGTTTTGTGATCCAAACATATCCCAAACCTTGTCCGCAAAATCTAAAACTTCTCTGAGACATAATTTTTACATCCTTGATCATGAATTAACTCAAAGATCAATGTTTCGAGGTCTAGAAGACCAAAAATAAAATCCTCGAAGTTTAGGGATCTTGAAAAAAAGACTAAGTCCCTAACATTTAGTGAAATTTTCAGGCCTTAAGCCCCTTATGCATGCTACAGAAAGCTGAACAAAGCTAAGAATATTATGGGGTATTATAATATCTACCCCTTGGGAACATTCGTCCTCGAATGAGACTGGTTAGACTAAGAGTACTGAACTAAGGCAACTGAGATTATATACTGAACATGCATGATTTGGAACATAAATATATAACTGACTCTGAAACTTGATACCTGAACTGAGCTGATTTTGTGAATGCATGAAATGATATGAGATTGATTATATAGCTGGAAATGAGAATGGGAAAGAGTCAATTTAGGGAAAAATGTTACCTCAAGCTGAATCTGTGTTTGTAAAGAAAAGATGAGGATACTTGGTACGCGTATCTGCTTCTGCTTCCCAAGTAGCTCCCTCAACGGACTAATTCCCCTATAGAACTTTAATCAAGGGAGCTTCTTTGTTCCTTAGCCTATGAATCTGACGATCTAGGATCTCAATTGAGACTTCTTCAAAAGAAAGGCTATCCTGAACACCTGTACTTTCTAAAGGAATAACAATAGCTGAATCGCCAATACATTTCTTTAACAAAGAAACATGAAATATCGGATGCACTGATGCCATATATATAGGTAACTCTAGCTCATAAGCTACCTTCCTAAAATGGTTCAAGATTCTATAAGGACCAACATATCACGGACTCAGTTTCCCCTTCTTTCTAAATCTCTTCACTCCCTTCATGAGCGAGATTTTCAAATAGACTAAATCAACAACATCAAACTCAAGGTCTCTTCTCCTCACATTTGTATAAGATTTTTGACGACTTTGGGCTGTCTTAAGCCTCTCCCTAATCAGCAAAACTTTCTCTATTGTATCAAATACTGAATCTGGCCCTATCAAAGTATCCTCACCTACCTCAAACCAACCAATAGGAGACCGACATCTCCTCCTATAGAGAGCCTCAATGGAGCCATCTGAATACTGGAGTGATAACTATTGTTGTAGGCAAACTCAATCAAGAGTAAATGGTCATCCCAACTACCTTTAAAATCAATAAAACATGCTCTCAACATGACCTCTATGGTCTAAATGGTACTATTTGTCTGACCATCTTCCTAAGGATGAAAATTTGTACAAAGATGAATTTGGGTACCAAGACCCTTTTGAAAAGCCTTCCAAAAGTGAGAGGTAAACTGAGTACTACTATCTGAAATGATAGACAATGGAACTCCATGAAACTTAACCAACTCTATAATATAAATATTTGCATAATCCTCAGTTGAGTTTAAAGTATGAACTGGCAAGAAATGAGCTGATTTAGTCATTCTATCTACAATGATCCATATTGAATCATGCTGATGACATGTGTAAGGCAATCCTGTCACAATATCCATGTTCACCACTTCCTACTTCCAAGTGGGGATGCTGAACTCCTACAATGTACCACTAGCCCTCTGGTGCTCAACTTTATCCTGCTGACAATTCAAACATAACCACAAACTCTGTGACATCCTTCTTCATACCATTCCACTAATAGATTTCCCGTAAGTCACCGTACATATTGGTGGCACCTAGATAAATGGAATATCATGCACCATGTTCTTCTTCCAAAATTTTCTGCCTCAAATAATCAACACATGGAACATATAACCTGCCCTAACAATGTAATATACCATCTCCCCCTTAGGAGAAAACCTCTACTTTCTGATCTCTGACTGATTCCTTCAACTTAACCATATTGGGATACCTATCTTGCTTTTCCTTTACCTCGATAACCAATAAAGATTTCGAACCATTCTGAATCCATACACTACCTTCAGTTGACTCAACCAGCTGAATACCTAATCTAGCAAGCTAATGAACCTTCTCGACTAACTTTTTCTTATCCTCCTCAACATGAGCAACTCTACCCATAGATAATCTACTAGGGGCATCTGCCACTACATTGGCCTTGCCCGGATGATACAACACACTCATATCATAATATTTTAACAACTCTGGCCACCTTCTCTGTTGAAGATTCATATCTTTCTGCCTGAACACATACTGCAAACTTTTATGATCCGTGAACACATCAACATGAACCCCATAAAGATAATGCCTCCAAATTTTCAAAGAAAAAACAACAACTTCTAACTCAAGGTCATGGGTAGGATAATTCTTTTTATGGGGTTTAAGAAATCTAGAGGAATAGGCTATGAACTTACATCTCTCTATATCAAAACACAACCAAGACCAACTCTAAAAGTCTCATAGTAAACTATAAATCCATCTGACCTATCTGGCAAAGTCAAGACTGGGGATGAAGTGAGTTGAGTCTTCAACTTCTGAAAACTCTTCGCACATGAATATGATCACTTAAATTTGACTTTTTTCTAAGTCAGTTGAGACATGGGGGATGGAATAGAAGAAAACCCTTCAACAAAGCACCTGTAATAGCCAACCAAACCCAAGAGACTCCTGATATATGATGAAGAGATGGGTCTCATTTAGTTTCTCACTGCTTCAGTCTTTTGAGGGTCAACTTGAATACCATAACCAAAGATAATATGGACAAGGAAAGCTGCTAATCTTAGCCAAAACTCCCACTTACCAAACTTGGTAAATAACTGATTAGTTCTAAGGGTCTGCAATACAATTCTCAGATGGTCTATATGATTATTTTCACTATGGAAATAGACAATAATATCATCAATAAAGACTATGACAAACATGTCAATTTACTTATTGAACACTCTTTTCATCATGTCCATGAAAGTTGCAGGGGAATTCATTAGTACAAAAGACATAACTAGGAATTCGAAGTGACCATATCGAGTTCTGAAAGCTGTCTTTGGAATGTCACATTCTTTGACTCTATGCTGATGATAGCCGGATCTGAGGTCTATCTTAGAGAAGTAACTGGCACCCTGAAGTTGGTCGGACAAGTCATTAATTCTGGGGGGTGAAAACTTATTCTTGATTGTGACTTTGTTCAACTGATGGTAATCAATACATATTCTGAGAGAACCATCTTTCTTACACACAAACAAGACTGGAGCACCCTATGGGCAAATACTAGGCCTGATGAATCCCTTATCTAAGAGATCTTTCAACCGCTCTTTCAATTCTCTAAGCTTAACTAGAGCCATTATGTAGGGAGAAATAGAGATAGGCTAGGTATCTGGATGGAAATCTATTCTAAAATCAATTTCTCTTTTGGGAGGAACTCCAAGAAGGTCTTCTGGGAACACATCTGAAAATTTTCTTACTACTGAAACTGACTTGAGACTTGGAGTCTCAGAAATAGAGTCCTAGACTCAAACAAGATGGTAAACTCACCCTTTAGATATCATTTTCCCTACCTTAAGATAAGAAACAATCTGACCCCATAGAATAGAGGTACTACCCCTCTATTCAATGACTGGTTCATTAGGAAACTAAAACTTAATGACTATATTTCTACAATCAACAGATGCATGACATGAGTGGAGCCAAACCATACCGAGAATGATATCAAAATTAGTCATCTCTAACTCCACAAGATCAACTGAGGTAATTTTTTGAGATATTATGATCAGGCAATTTCTATATAACCATCTGGCTATAATAGATTTATCCACTTGGGTAGACACTGAGAAAGGTTCTACTAAAGATTTGGGACTGACACTGAAATCGACTGCTATATAGGGGTTACAAAAGAGAGTGAAGCTACAGGGTCCAATAAAGCGTAAATATGGAGATGAAAGACCTGCAACGTACCCATAACTACATCAGGAGAACTTTCCTGATCCTACCGGGTTTGTGTTGACACCTAATTTTGACCTATCGATACTCCTTTTAGGCTGCTATTTAGCACAATTATTAATTTTAAATGGTAGTATTTTTTTACATATTTTTCTTGCATCAAACAAATTTTTGACATATCACATTTACGATTTAAAAATGTACAAATTATTTTATTAAGTTTTCGTATCATTTACTAATTCAGATGCAACATTTTACATATTTTCATTAATATTTATTAAATTATTTTTTCATAAATATGCACACCCATAACTTACAAATATATTGTTTGTTATTATTATCATTTATTATTATTAATGTTATTATTATTATTATTATTAATTATTATTATTATTATTTTAACAGCCTATCTTATTCAATTTGTATATGTTTAATTTTTAGCCAATGTTATTTTTAATTGATGTTAATTTTAGCCCAAAATTAACATCAATTTTTGATTCCAAAGTTAAAATTTAATTTTTGACCCATTTTTAAAATCAACATCATATTATTTTAATCTCAACCGTTGATCAATATTGATCTAACGGCTGAGATCAAACCATCCTTTCTTCCCTTATAATAAAAAAATCAAACCCTAATCCTTATTCCAAAATTCAACCACACTAATTTTCACTCCCCTCTCCATTCTCTCTTCTTTCTCTCTCTAAACCACCACCACCGAAACAATCAACAAAATATCGCCCACCATCGACTGGAACCATCCTCACCAGTCCATCACTGCCGTTAGCCAACCAGAATCGGCTCCACCTTGTTTCTTCTCCTCCACTGATAAAAATCATCAACCAACGGTGACTCCACCAAGAACCACCTCCATAAACGCTGGTAGCCATACCTTCATGCCCCTCCGAACCAGTTCCAGCAGCCATGCCTCCAGCTGGCACCAGTCACCGACAAAACCCCATCGGTGTCGAAGAAGACAAAAAAACTAGACGCTACTCCACCATCTCCATCCTCCTCTCCCATCGACGAGCCTCATCAGATGTGATTATCGGTGGGCTCTTTGTCTTCAGCTTCTCCTGTCTCCGCCACTAATATCACTAACAGACTCTACTCTACCCATTTCCATCATCCACAATAGCCAGTCATCGACGGAGTTCAATCGATCAGCCACTGCCCGCCATCGATAATTCAAAGAAAACAACTACAAACAGCTAATAAAATAGCCGTTGCTGCCTCCTTTTTAGCTATGCAACTCATTTTTCGCAAATGATGGATTCTTAAAAATCCATCCCCAGGTTCGATTTCATGTTTAATGATGTATTTAAGTTTCAGTTATCTTCTACCCTATTCTTTTTTTTTAACTTGGGATAGATTCTGTCATTTGAAATTGACTGAAGTCGATTGAGATTTTTGGTCTAATTTCTGGTGATTTATGACTGGTAACCTGCCTAGACTATCATATGTAAAGGCCCCACATTTGCATGAACCTGATTTTTACCCTAGTTTTGAATTAGGTATTGGTTTTACTTGGTATATTTACTTATTAATTATGTGCGATTGATTGAGATGAATGCCTTCTTATTAAATCAATTGACAAAGAGTTCATTATTGATTGGATTCTGTATGAGTGGCATAATTAGATGACATTTTGCACACACTAACCGATTCAAGTTTCCTTGTTAAAATTGGAATGTCCGCTTCATTGCGATATTTTAGGTAGGGTTTGACCCTAATTGATTTGAATGTCATGCTTAAGGAAATGAATTCTTTTTGATGGATTATGATTGGATGATATACGATTTACTTGCCATAGTAATTCATGAACCCAAATAGTTGGGTATTGATTGAGTGTTTTTAATATTTTCTACCTTTATTCTTCCTGACTAATTGCCTTATGATTTCCCAATCTATTTTAACATATATGGTAAATGCTAAAGTTAGTACAAATTTTATTATTATTTATTTATTTATTCTTTTCTTAAATAAGTATCTCTTATTTATCTATTTATAGTAAATTTGCTTCTAATTGATTCACTTATTCAAAGTTTTCTATTAATTGATTTATCAGCATATTTTCCTCCTCTTGATTGATTCTGATTGCTTGTTTAGAGTGGCCTATTTTCCTTTCTTATCACCAATAATTGATTCCCTTACATATTTCTTTCTTTTGTCCTCTAGCCCCCTTTACTATATAAACACTCCCTATTCCTTTATTTAAAATAAGTTACAACATACAAAATACACTCTCTCTTACTAAAAGCTTAAAATAAAGAAGAGTCAATTTTATTTTATTATTTTTTGGCACTTATTTTTGGGGCATTAATCTTGATGTTTTGGTGGCAATCTATTCTCGAATCTCTGGCTTTTTGGTTTTCTTGTTGTTATTATAATTTGTTATCATCAACCGGTCAGTCCCCTGTCGATGTAATTTTCTTTTATATCTTATATGATGATGCTAGTAAACATGTTTATAGGAATCCTTTAGTGTTTTCTTGCTATATCTGTGTCATGTTATATTTCCTCTTGTATTGCTATTACATATTGTCTCACAGGTATAAATAGACAGTCTCGGGTATTTAAAGAGCCTTCGAAAAGTTTGTAGAGAGGGTTGGACCTTTTCTTTCTTTGTTCATTTATTTATTTTTGACTCATGCTGTTGTAATAACTTTGTATAAACATTATTATTATTATAACCATAAATTATTAATTTTAAATGGTAGTATTTTTTACATAGTTTCTTGCATCAAACAGATTTTTGATGTATCACATTTACGATTTAAAAATGTACAAATTATTTTATTAAGTTTTCGTTTCATTTACTAATTCAGATGCAACATTTTACATAATTTCATTAATATTTATTAAATTATTTTTTCATAAATATGCACACTCACAATTTACAAATACATTGTCGGTTATTATTATTTATTATTAGTAATGTTATTATTATTATTATTATTATTAATTATTATTATTATTATTATTATTATTATTATTTTAACAACCTATCTTATTCAATTTCTATATGTTTATTTTTTAACCATTGTTATTTTTAATCGATGTCAATTTTAGCCCAAAATTAACATCAATTTTTGATTCCAAAGTTGAAATTTAATTTTTGACCCATTTTTTAAATCACCATCATATTATTTTAATCTCAGCCGTTGATCAATATTGATCTAACGACTGAGATCAAAACATCCTTCTCTTCCCTTATAATAAAAAATAATCAAACCCTAATCCTTATTCCAAAAGTCAACCGCACCAATTTCCACAATTAAACCCTAAACAATATTTAAGCATGATAATATGGTATGCATGTTAACAATTAATTGTATGCATATTAATGAACTCTTCAACATGTTAAAAGCTGTCAAAAACTGGAATTAATTATGTTGTCGCATGTTTTAGTATGTAAACACAAATCTAAGCCTGCTAATATTTTTTAGAGCATATTAACATTAAACTTGGTTAATACATTTTAGTATACCAAAACAGTATAGTTCGTGCATGTTAAAACTATTAATTTTCAGTATGTTAAAATATTGGATTTTATTTTCCATCATATTAATATGAAATTTCTTCACCATTAACATAATTTTCCACATGTTAAGGATTAGGTTTTAGGCATTTTCAGCATGTTATTGCATTTTTAGCATGTCAACATTAAATTCCTACGCACAAACCCAATTGGCAGCATGTTAAAAATGTAGGTTTTTGAGCATTTTCAACATGTTAAACACTAGATCAAGTACATCATTATGTGCCTTCGCATGTTAATGTATTTTCAATATTGTGTAAATTTCTTACACTCTCATTAGTTTATAACACTTACACAATGAAAGTCATGAACACAACTCCTTGACATATTTACCGCACTTTGACACGCCCTTTTAACGTCTTGACAACACATTATTTAGATATGAATCACATTTATCTTTTTTCATTGTTGAACACTTAAACATCATGCCTATAGGTTAATGACATCAAAAGTAAGTAGTTATTTATCTTTGCATGCTGATCATATTAATCAACTTTAATCAACCAAGAGGCTAACTTGGAAAAATTATGTGCTACGTGACGTCCTACTTGTTATGCATTTCGAGTTCTAGGAAACATAGTTTTATTTTGTCTAGACCACAATACCAAAATAGCAAAGTCCAATACCTCTTAGACGATAGGCTGAATGAAAGGTTTTACTAAAGACACTAGTTTTATCCTTGTCTTAGAACGCCTTTAGAGTTAACAACCAGCTTAGGTGGGGTGGGATGGGTAGTCATTCAGAAATAGTGATCTCTAACATCCATTAAAGGTAAGACATATGACTTGTCTAAGAGTTCGGCCAGTGGGTTGGATGATGATTAAATAAGTTGGGGTTCTGATTCGAATGAGACCAAAAATATTTTTTTGTTTGATTTGATGAATTCTTTTTATTCTTTTATTTACTTTACACTCTTATTTATTTGGGGTAGTTAGTTTATTACACAAACAGTCCTTTTATGTTATAAATTATATCATTTCTTTCTCCTCGCCTGTCTTATTATATGTTTTACTGATTTTATCACTTAGATAAGCAACAATTAAAAATAACAAAATAACATGTGTTTGTTTATTTATTACCTTATCACTTAGTTAACAATTAAGTTAAAAATAAGAGACCTTTATTTGATCACATAGAATCCCCACGTAAAATATGAATTGGGATGAGAACCACCTTTGTGGACCTCAAAAGGTACCTAACACCTTTCTTTCAAGGTAATTTGAACCCTTACCTAAATTTATGGTTAACTAAGACAAAACAACAAAATAGGTTCGTAGTAGCCTAGACCGGTACCCTAACGCACCTCAATTTGTTAGGTGGCGACTCTTTACATCACCCTTCAAACAATCCCAAAAAGAGTGGTCACATCGAATCCGCTTTTCACGAAAAAAATGGGGCGCGATAAAATGGAGACTCTTCAGGGGATCTTAGGTTCTAACCATTACGAATTTGTGTTTTACATGGGATTCTCTTTATTTGTTTTGATAATGTTTGACATCCTAATTTATTTTCTATATGTTCTTCTTTTATCATTTACTTACATCATGATTTATTAGTCCTTTCTCCCTTTCCCTTTTTATGTGTTTTTATATGCCTCTATGTCTGTCCCTTTCCCTTTTTTCCCTTTTTATTATTTCTGTGTTATCATGTTAATCTATATGTATACTGTTTATCATGTTATATTTCTCTATATACTAGTGTTACTACTTTTTATAACTGGCATTCCGCTCATACTTTCCTCCACTTGGAACCTCCTTTATTTTTCTTTTACAAATAGTTGTGTGGGTACACGAACGTTCTTTCCTAAAACACCCTTAAGGAAATATCTTGTGGATTGTTCGATTAGCGGTGCATCGACAGTCACAAGCTTTCCCACTCTCGAGTTGTCCACTTAAGAGAACCATGTCATAAACCCACTCTTGTTCTTTAGATCTTGGCTACATATTTTTATTATTAAGGAATATATGTCCCATCTAACGTAGGATGCCTTGGCATCCTTGACACATTGAATGTTAGTCTCATTCAAAGTCCAAAGAGGTTTACGACCTCAAAAGGACTCACAATTACTTTCTATGTGTAGCATTTCTATGTATGTATTGACATGTGCCTATCTTGTTGTTTCTGTTCTTGCCTTAGTCACTCCTTACATTTATTGTTCCTCACTTTAGAGCTTCTTACTCTTAAAATTCTTGTCATGTTAGGTCCCTACAATATACTCTTAGGGCCTATTAAAAATCCTCGACTTCTGTAACTCTCAAAATTGTGAACTACGGTCGACCTGATTCCCTTATATGAGGGATACATAGGCGCTCATTTAATGAGTTCAGTCTCATCATAATAAAATTTTCTATTTTGTCCTTTTCTATATGGAGTTGATATTAGGCCAAGAATTTTATTAAATTTTGTAGACTTATTTATGCCTGTTGAACCCTTACTAGTGCTTACTTTGTGACTTTGAGGATATTAAATATATAATGGCTATGCTAGTTTGGTAATTGGGAGTTGTGTTAATTTTGTGTAAAATTTTGGTGGTTTATTGATATAGTTTACTCACTTGGTTTATTGATATGGATTACGAATATGGTTTATTGGTGTGGTTAATGGATATGTTCTATTAATACGAGTTTCGATTTGAGTCCAGTAATTGATGATGATATTGATAATATAAGTTCTGGTTCGAGTCTGACAAATGATGATGCTATTAATACTATGAGTTATGGTTCAAGTACGATAAATTATGTTATGATATTGATACTATTGTGGATGACATGAGGACGATTATATGAGTTCCTGGTTTGAAATCGACATTGAGATTTGGGTATGCTATAATCCGATATGGATGGGTTGAATGATATAGTTGATATTTGGTAAAGTTATGGATCTTTGGTCATTTAATTTTCTTTAATTCTACCATCCAGGCTTTTTGGGGGGCCCATGTTAGGTTATTTACTTTTCTGCACTTGTTGGCTTATGGGACAAATTTTGTAGATATAGTTGTGTGATCTTTATGTTACTATTTTGCATTTATTTATTTATGTACAGTAGTGTGGAAGCGTATTCTAGGTTTGCCCTTTTTTCCTTGACTTAGCTTATTTATCTCACATTTTATCGTATTTATAACATAATTTAGCATAGTCGGCCAATGATTCCTACTGAGTACCCATGTTTTGGTACTCATACTACACTTTTGTACCTTTTTGGATCAGATCTGAGTACTACTTGCCACCATTAACATAACACTCATGCAGGGTTGATTTTCAGAGATTAGGTGAACTCTTAGAGTCAAAGTTACCCTTTTTCCTTCTATTATCCATGTCTAGTTTTTCATTTTTGAGATAGATTGACTTTGACTATTTCAGTACTTATGCTTCATTTGTAGTAGCTCTTGTACTGACATTGCTAGGTTTTGGGATTATTTTTGATCTTTTATCTACTTATTAGACTAGAATGACTGCTTATTGCTGTTTAAAGTCTTTAAATGTTGATTTCTAGCTTTTAGGATATTTTTCACCTAGTTAACCCATTACATATAGCTCCAGGCTATGGTTTGACTTAATTACTGGTAGTATAAAGTAGGTGCCATTATGACACACAAATTAGGTCGTGACACTTGACCATAACATAAAAAATTTGCAAGATTCATTGATAAGTGGTCAGGCTTTGGAGAAAAACTATGATGAACTATATACTCTCCTTAACCATATCGTTTTAGGTAATCTATATTGGTAAGGTGATATATCTAGAAGTATGGCAAAGAAGCCTGTAGGTATGATTGAGGTAAATAGTATCACAACATTGGTTGCACAGTTATCCTCTATTTAGAACCAAATGATGACTTAGTTCAACAAGTTGACTATAGATCAACCTTAGGCCCGGGTTAATGTGGTTTAGTAGGTTTGTACTTCGTGCGAAATTTTTAGTATTAGTGGTCAATCTATAGATTATGTGGAGCAAATATGGTGTTGGTTAATTTTGTGGGCAATGCACAAAAAGGAAATCAAAACTATAATAATGCCTTCAATAATAACTGTCAGAGTCAGCTCCACTACTCTTTGGGTAATAATTAAGTCAAACCCCAGTCATTTCAGCAACAATAAGATATTCAGAACAACACTCAGTCCAATACTATATAAGAGACTTTGAAAAAATATTATGGCCAACCAAGAACAAATGGTTGCATAGTTTAAAAATTAACAAATGACTAGTACACGACCAGGGAAGAAAACCTGGGATGACTAGTACATCCCCTAAAATATAGTGTGACATCATACACACGGTCACTAAGACCAACCTTATATCGACAAATATGAGTTTCCAGTTTTGGTCCACCCAGGACCTCCACATTCCATGGATTTTCTACACATCCCGCCATTATTGACTCATTAAAACCATTACCAAGCAACCAACCAATCCATTTACCATTTATTAAACAAGGACATTTAGTGGTGGTATCGTCATACCGATCATACTTGCAAGTACTATCCATAGCCAACCATATATAGGCTAAAGGGGACTTCCAACTGCCCTTCTATTTACCATATTAAACTACTTGGGGTATTCCATGTACCCCACAAGCATAACCATTTTCATTTAAGGCTTTACCACTAAGGCTTTACCATTTAATCCTTCAAAACTATGTACACCATTTATAACATTTAAACCATTTCCAAACCATTTTAGACCATGCCAACCATTTAAAGAATCTCTATCATTTAAGCCATTTAAACCATGCAAAACCATCCAAATCCATTTAAGGTTCCATTACCAAGCCAAACCATGTTAGAGTTCCAATGAAAGTTTAACAATAGAGTGAAAACATTCTTTGAGGCATTTTATCAAACATGTTGAGGGCATATCTTTACCAAGACCTAAACCAATGCATAAACCCCTATAATTAGGGATAATCAAGATCCATTTGTTAAACCATAACTAACCAATAAACATATATGCAAACCATTACCAAAAATATGCAAAAACATAGTTTAAACCAATACCAAACCATATACATCAAGACCCTTAACATATATTTCAAAAACAACCATTCATGATCGATGAATCAATGTTTAAAACACAATACATATGCCTTTAGTTTGAAATAACAATGAGGGAAGAAGTACATGCCTTATACATGAAGATTCACGGAATAAATCTTGACCTTTGAGCCCTTTGAAGAACACATAAAGAAACACTATCCTCCAATCTTCAAGAGTGAGTTTGAGAGAGTATTTGAAGTGTTTTAATCCTTTAACAAGTGTTATAGAAGTCCACCAATGGTTATATAACATAAGGACATAAGGGATTTGAATTAGGAAATATTCGGACTACCCTTGACTTAAAATTAAAAACAAGCCACGTCCAGGGGTACTACTCACCTATACCATCCGTATCCAAGGGTATGAGTGGTACCCCAATTTATACCCAAGACCTTGCCAAGACCCCTACCTACTGGTTTCTATACGAATCATACCTCCCTACTCGTACCTTAGTGTACGAGTGGTATACCAAACCATATCCACCAATCGTACCTTGGGCAGATTCCATAAGACAAGCCAATCAAGCACTATATGACTTGCTTTACACCACTCGTATCTTCCTATATGACTCGCACCAAGATGAGTCATATCTTGGGCAGTATCCAGGCTACCCATACTGCCTAGGGTACAAGTGAGCCCTCAAGACAGACCGTAACTCATATTCAAGGGTACGATGGTACCCTTGAGTCGTACCAAGTCTAGTAATTCCCAAACTAAGGAAAATTTGAAAGTGTAAAATTCTCACGGTGTTATACTCTCCCCCACTAGGATCATTCATCCTCGAATGACGGTTAAGGGTAAGAACAAGCATGAGATAACACATTAACGCACATCAAACTTTCCACCAACAGAAATAATGGACGAACATAGACCGAGATGAGAAGGTCATCACATACCCTGAGCATAATTTATGCCCCAAAACCTTCATTCCGACCTGAAAACAAAGATGCAAGAGGACCGATTCCTCACCTTTAACAAAGAAAACAAATAGACTTGTTGAAGAGCACACACCTTATGCATGAATTTTTGGAACAAAGAACCAACGTGGATACTTGGACTCCATGTCCTTTTCTGAATCCCTAATGACTTTCTCGAACCTTTAGTTCAACCATGGAACCTTTATCGAAGCCATACCTTATTTGTTCGAAACCGGAAAACTTACCAATCCAAGATCCTCATCGGGACCTCCCCAAAAGAACAAAGAATCCAAGATACTACTACCACCCAAAAGAACCAACCAACCAAGAACCATCCACACCTCACCCCAACACAACACATAGATTACCGGATGAATGAACTCATGCAAGGGCAAGTTCAATTCAATTTAGAATTTACTGAGGCACATCACTACAAGAGCTTGAGTCTAACTATACACCACCACTTCTAAGTTCAAGCCTAACCAAAGCTAAAAGGAGTTAACTTAGGCCACCAGGATCTAGTCCTTACATCTTTCCCCAAACACTACTCCGCTTCCATCACTGTTTTAACAAGAAAACCATAAGTAAAAGACATGGACAAACCATGCCCAACCACTATAACCAAAACCCTCAACCTATAATTGAACATTTAAAATTATACAACTACTAAGCAATGAAAATAATTCAATAAATCATACCTTACCAGACCTCTCAAGTACCCAACACAACCTATTGGTATATCTACCAACCACAACATTCAATCCTACTGCTTATATACCCACAGTATGATCTATCCATCAAAAAATCTAGCACCCTCTATCATTTTCATAAGGATTTTCCATCACCTATTCTTTTCCTAATCTTTTCTCATAATTACAACCTTACCTTACCTACCATACGTAAACTTTGGTAGTTACCCTAGACTTTTCCCCACTTAGGGACTTATATATTTCCCATTTCACAACATCACCATGCTCCTTAATACCATTACCATCCTAACATAATAAAAATCATTTAAGGAATTAAATTAAAAGAATTACCTATGCCACCTAAGGCAAGATAAAGAACCCCTCCTCGAAACAAGGCATACCACCATAGGCATGAAGTACTTCATAATAACTACCTAAACCATAATGAAGAACCATCCCGACACAATCATACTGAAAGGGAGTCCTTAAGACTGGACACTGAAAGAAACACAACCACATATACCAAGAGTAATGTAATGTAAGTCAAAACTCATATTTAGGGAACAGGGTGAATACCAAACACGAACCTTAGGCATAAGTTCTATAAGAATACACACAACACTAGTAGAGTACTCTCTCAATAAAGATGGAAGAGTATCACTAGAATATGTGACCCGACCTTCCCCTGAAGTTCACCACTAAAAGAGAATTCTAGATTAACCACCAACCTCTATCCCGTTGAACCAACGAACATAATTTTCTACACTAATGGGTATCACACAAGACGTGCACCAAGGATGCTTGGTTCTCCAATACCCAAAACCTTATTCATCCTAATGCTACCTAGAGCCAAGTATAGACATGCAAAACCACGAGACCAAATTGACTCCAAGGTTTCAAAGTAAACCAAAACCATTAAAAATCAAACCATGGCCAACAAGGCCTTTCAAAATCATTTGAATCCAACCAAAACCTAATCCATATTTCCTTAACCATCTAGGCAATGCAAAGATTCAAGACTAGTCAAATCATATGAAAAAATTTTATCCAACGGAAATTTCTCAAATATTTAAAGGGTATAAAATTTCCAAAACCAAAATCAAGTAATTGGAGAATCCATAGTACCACAAAATCCATTTAGCATTTTCATGCATCCCACAATATTCAAAAACATAAATAAAGAATGAACAATGCATTATAACCCATGGAAAATCACTTAAATGAGTAATCATGTCAAAGACCTCAATCGTGCCAAAACCTAATTTCAAAACCATGAATTTAATAATTAATTTCATGTCAACAATAAAGAATAAGTATAGGGACAAAGATACATGCAAGCTCTATGATCTAACATATCAAATGACTAGATCCCCAGTCCCTCTATTCAACCTGAACTCCCAGCCTATATGGTAGAACTCTCTCACTATTGTATTTACCAAATCATAAACCTCATCCAACCTACTAGTTTACCTCCACAACTCCCACATTGCTATTTTTGAGATTATCATACTCCCCTTTATCAAAATAAAAAATCTTGATTCAAGCCTAGGATCTACCAACCATCATGTACTACTAGCAAAGTACCTTTATAGAATATTCATACCCATGGTCTACCCTTCAAGGAGGACACCCCAAATTCCTTAGTGACCCACTAATAACCTATCCATTTCAAAGAAAAACCATTCCCCTTATGCATGCAAGAACAAAACAATCCACGGAGGAGTATTATGACTGATGAGACCTTTGTCTAAGAGATTCCTTAATTTCTCCTTAAGATCTCTTAACTCCACCGGAACCATTCTATATAGAAGGATTAGAAATTTAGACAAATGTCTGAAACAAGACCAACCCCAAACCAATCTCCCCATTAGAAAGACACCATAAAGGTCATAAAATTGGACCCCAGGAAATTTATTAATCACCAAAACCAAATACAAAGAAATACCTTTCGAGTTTGAATCTTCAACCTTGGCCAAATAATAAAGACCTCAGTTTTGAAACCAACCTTCGAGTTCTAAGATATGATACAACTATTTCATTTAATATATAGGGAACAAAACCATTGTCCTATCGCATAATTGACTTACCATGGAGCATAAAGACAATTTTTTTACAGATCCATTAACCCAATGACATATAACATGAGTACAACCAATATATTCCCCTAAATGACATTGAAATCCACCATATTTGAGTCACATAAATCCACCAAGATCCCTTTACTACCAACAGATACCACACATCTCTCATAGATTTTATTGGCAAACAAAAAGTCATCTACCGAGGTAGAAACAGAAGAAAAAAAGAGTTTGAAATAACCTTGGGATCACATCTAGAATGAACAATCATAAATGGGGCCATAAAAGATAGAGGACCTCGAACCAAGTAAACCATACACAGCACAAAGAAAGGAGTTCTGAACATACCAATTTAGGCGTCGGAAGATACCTCGAACTCCCAAGGAATAGTAATAATATTGAGATAATCTCATCCACTCCCGAAGCCAGAGGTAGTATCCAATACTCTATTTTTCCAAGCGACAACCCTTATGAGACATCCCCGTCATACAAGACCGAACTGACCATAACAAAAATACTGATTCCCTCCTCTCTCAAAACAACCATGGTGTGACCAATTATAAAATTTATAAAGAAAATGGGATGATAAGGATTGGCCTCCACTGGTAAAGCCAGAAGCTGCGACCCTTGGTCGGGTCTGTACCCTATGAGTTAGAATAGATCCATCCATGTTGTTTTTGAGTAAAACAGGTAAGTTTCCACAACTTTAGATTTTTAACAAGGTATGATCTGAATAGTGAACCAAGGAAGATTTACTAAAGAATTCAAGACCTTAGACTCCATAGCCCGAAAGTAGGATAACTAAGAAAGTAAAATATCCTAAAAGCCTTGTAGACTCCTAACTAAAAGTGTGGTGAACGACACACTCATAAGCACGACTCTACTCAACACGGATTTGCAGACACCCTATGACACCAAAACCTAAAGTTCTTATACAAACTTAACACGACCCAAACCAGGGCCTTATCGTAATGGGCAATCCAAAGCCCAACCACGACTGGGAACCGCCCCTATTTCCTAACCGAACCACCAAAAACATACCTTGAGTTGGCTAAAGTCCAAATATATAACAAGATAACGTATCCAAGTATGTGGTGACTTTGGGATAAGTCCATATCTGAGACCAACCCAACCAAGTCCAACCACCTAGTAACCTACCAAAAAATACGTAAACCATAAACCACTACAAAGATTATAAGCCAATATATATATTTACATATAAAAAAAACAATCCATACCATACCCAAGTACACAGTTGTCCTTACAAATCCTCTAGACCAACCAAAGACTACCCATTCGGGATATGTCCCTGACAATACCCAAAACAAAGTCTATGAAAGACAAGAAATTTGTAAAGTAAACCATTAAATGAAATAGATGCCTTCCAAAGTAGGAATGCTCACCACTTCAATCCAATATCGATTATCCCCAAATCCGATCACTACGCAGGAGAAGTAGAATAACCAGTTTCTGTTTAACGTGGGTAGATAGCGACCTGAGGATGGGTTATTAGGTGACCACTACCATGCACTTAGGATAAAGATAAGTTAGTGCCATTAACAAAGACAAGTAAAACCATTCATAATGCATACAGCCATACATATATATAATAATACCGGGAAAGGGAACAAGATTTAACATGCATAAGTTTGCTTTTGTGTGCAGTTAACAGAGAAGAATAGGACAAGATGTCAACTAATGAAACCGTAAAAGAAATTTGGGACAAAATTAGAGGTTACCTATGAAGGAAGATCCAAGGTCAAGAAGTCAAAGATTGTTGCTTTGGTCAATGAGTAGAAGTTTTTCAAAATGGAAGAAAATAAGAACATTCAAACAATGTTTGGTAGATTTAGTAAAATTGTGTGAGAACTGAAATCATTGGGGATGATATATCCTCACAGCCTGCAAGTCCAAAATTTAATCTGAAATATCCCTGAGACTTTAGAAACCAAGGCTTTCATTCTGGAAGATGAAGTTCTTTGCAATATGACATATGATGAATTACGAGGTAACCTTATTACATATGAAAAAATTATATTAACAAGTACCACAAGGAGGAAAAAAAGAAACCATTAGCCTTCAATGTTGCTCCAACCGAAGAAGTGGACATTTTTGAAGAGGCCAACAATGAAGGAATTGCTCTTATAAATCATGGAGTAAGGCAGATCATGAGACAGAGATAGAAAATATCCCATGGAGGCAAAAATAATGACTCCACCCGAAGCGATATTTTTACTATTACTACTATGGAAGGCTTAGTCATTTCAAGCAAAACTATCCAGAATTGAGACAATGATCATCCAGAAAAAAATCAAAACTCTGGAGCCTAGAGTGATGAAGATGAAACTGAAGAACAAGTAGAGGCTGCCAATATGTGCTTTATGGAAACAAGAGAACCTAGCAAGGTAAGACCACACGACTGTCATAACTGTAACACTCTTGAATCTAATTTGGATATGATAACCGATGAGGTCCAAAAACTTATAAACGAGTATAATAAGCTCACTCAAGAGAAGAAAAGTTGTGAAGAACTATTTAAACAAAAACTTGAAAAGGAATGGCGAAACTAGAAAATAGAAATCGAAGAATGTCAAATTAAAATTGACTTACTTCATGAAGATCTTGGTGATGCTAAAATAAATAGAACAGTTTTAAGAAATCTCCAAGCCACAGTTTTGTAGGACCAAACTCCTTCAAACAGAATCCAAGTTCGTTATCAAAGTCGTTTAAATTAGCTAAGACTCCTTTTTCTTGTCGAGGAATCGTTTACTTTAATTGTGGATAGAGAGGGCACAAACCTTACAACTACTGGCAGAAGACTAAAAGTGTGTGGATTTCAAAGCCCAAAGAAAACACGTCTAACCTGCAAGGACCCAAGACTACTAGGGTACCTAAATGAAATTATTTTTTTTTGTTTTGCAGGAATAAGTCTGCAAGAGCTACAAAAAGCAAATATGGGTCATTGATAGCAGATGTTCCAGACACATGACTGGAAAGAAGAAAAACTATTTCTTCCTAAAGAAACTAGATGGAGGATCATTCCGATTTGATGACAATGCCAGAGGCAACGTCATTAGAGTCGGCTCATCACTTTCAGATTTTTTGTAGAAAAGTACAGAAAGAAGATGGATACCTTATCACTTATTTCCATAGTGATCATAGGGGAGAATTTGAAAACAAGGCAGTTGAGAAGTATTGTGCTCAGAATGGATACTCTTATAACTTGTCTTCATAATGGTCTCCTTAATAAAATGGTGTAGTAGAGCAAAAGAATCAGTCCATCAACAAAACTGCTAGGACAATTCTATTAGAACATAATCTCCTAGATCACTTTTGGGCATAAACGATTAGCATAGCATGTCACATCATCAACAGGTGCCTTATCAGACCTATTTTAAAGAAAACTCCTTATGAACTCTAGAGAGGAAATAAGCCCAACATTGGCTATTTCTATCTCTTTGGCTGTAAATATTTTATGCACAATAATGGTAAGAATATCTTAGGAAAATTTGATTCATGAAGTAACAAAGGTATTTTTCTTGGGTACTCTCCCTTTAGTCTTGCTTGCAGGAATTTTAATAAATGAACTCTATATGCTGAGGAATTTATGTACATTGTTTTTGATGAATCTAACCACTTCCCTATGAGTTTGAGTGTTAATGAAGAATAGATAAGTAATATGCAGACTAGAGAAAATCATAGCACAGCCTCAGAACCTTCACAAGACAAGTCAATTACACCTCCTATGGAGTTAACTCCCACAACATAAATAGTGAAATCGAATGTTCCAAAATAATGGAAGCATGATTCTAGCCATCCAAATGAACTCATCATAAAAAATCTAGAAGATAGAATGCAAACCAGAGCCTCATAGAGGAGACACGCACCAGTTTCCTTTGTGTACCAAATCAAACCAGAGAAAATTGATGAAACTCTCATCAGTGAATCATGGGTTGAAGCTATGAAGGCAGAACTTGACCAAGTTGAATGAAATTAAGTTTTTACTTTAGTTGAAAGACCAAAAAACTGCTCAGTAATTAGAACCAAATGGGTTTACAAAAATAAATTAGATAAAAAAGTTCAAGTCATCATAAATAAAGCCAGATTTGTAGCTCAAGGCTACTCTCATTAAGAAGGTATTGACTATGACGAGACCTTTGCCCCTGTGGCATGGTTAGAGTCAATACAATTTTTATTAGCTTTTGTCACGTTCAAATGTTTTAAGTTGTATCAAATGGACGTAAAAAGTGCTATCTTAAATATCTTTATTCATGAGGAAGTTTTTGTAAAACAACCCCCTAGATTTGAATATCATTCATTTCCAAATCATGTTTTCAAATTATCAAAAGCACTCTACGGTCTCAAACAAGATCCAAAAGCTTGGCATGAAAGATTGAGTACTTTTCTATGAAATAATAATTTTCAAAGGGGTAAAATTGACACAAATATGTTCATTTCAAAGATTGATTCAAATCTTCTCATTCTGTAAATTTACATTAATGATATTATTTTTAGTTATTCTGACATCTCTTTGTGTGGGAATTTTGCTAATTTGATGAAAAAGAGAATTCAAAATGAGTCTTATGGGTGATCTCACATTCTTTCTCGGATTACAAATCAAACAAACTCCCAAAGGCACCTTTATTAGTCTAGCAAAATACATAAAAGAACTCATAAAAAAATTGGTATAGAAAAAGGAAAGGCCTATGGAACACCCATGAGCCCATCAACAAGTATTGATTCAGACTTGTTTGGAAAAGATATATCTAGGGATGATCGAACCTCTACTCTACTTGACTGCAAGTCGGCTAGATATTATGTTCAGTGTGGGAAAATGCACATTCTAGTTGACTCCCAAGGAGTCTCATCTCACTGCCATCAAATGAGTCATCTGATATCTAATAGGAACTCAAGACTTTGGTCTATGGTATCCCTGGTCCTCACACTTTAATTTAATTGGTTACTCAAATGCTGATTTTACAAGAGACAAAAGTGATAGGAAGAGCACTAGTGGAACATGTCAAATTCTTAGTGATGCTCTCATCTCATGGCATAGCAAGAAACAAACTTCCATTGCTATTTCAACTACTAAAGCTGAATAACACTAGATGTCGGAAGTTTTGATACTCAAATCTTATGGATTATGCATCATCTTCTTAACTTTTACTTATCTTTTGAACCTGTTCCTATTATGTGTGATAACACTAGTGCCATTAGCTTATCTAAGTATATTATGCATCACCTTTGTTCTAAACATATTGAGATCAAGCATCATTTTATTCGAGACCATGTAAAGAACGATGATTTTTCTCTAAAATTTGTTAACTCCGAGAACTAACTAGTAGATATCTTTACAAAACCTCTACTAAAAGAAAGATTTTGCTTTCCTCAAAAAATGCTTGGTATTATTTAGCATTAATGATCTTTAAGCCTTATTTAGAATTTGACGTAATTTTTACTACATAAAAATCATGCATTCGTATAAACACACCTTTTCTGTCATTGCTTCATTTCTGTTTCTCTCTACTGATGAATTTCTTTGTCTGCATATTGCCTGCGTATTATTTCTTTTTGATTATGCCAAAGGGAGAGAAGATAGGAATATCATAATAGCCTACTAGTCAGGGGGAGCAAATGATAAGTTTACATATCAGCTATACTTATAGAAGTTAGGAGGAGCAAGTTGACAGATAGGTAAGTCAACTGATATTTTCTCTTGTTGTCATTATAAATAATATCATAAAGGGGGAGATTGTTAGCCTCCTAAATCTATGTTTTAATAATGACAAACTAATAAGTATATCTTTGAAGGACACTGAAGACTGCTAATATTGGAAGGACAAAAGAATACGGCTCCAGGAATAGAACATCCATGGTATCTAAGTACCATCAATCACAATAATAACAAATGGAAGGAAAATATTAGCCCCAAATGTTGTAGAAAATTGAATTAATAGTTTGGAAGATAGAAGAGTATCTCACCAAAGATATGGAGAATCACGACATTTAAACGGTATGACAAGCAAATCAATCAAATATCACAAAAATAGAAGAAGGATCACAATCCTAAAATCATGGCAGACCAAATCAATCAAGAAGAGAAGATCACGATCAAATTTTGAAAGACATCAATCTCTACAAAACCAAAAAGAAAAGTAGATCACAAACATATATTATATTGCTTTGATCCAAAGCCATATTTGGACATAGCATATGGCTACATTCCTCAATCAATGAATCAATTTACGTCCTTGATTGAGAAGAAATCTCTTGGGTTTCCTTATGAAGAGTAGCAACCAAAGACTATAAAAGATGAAGAACGAAGACATACACCTTTTCACTCAACTCAAGGAGAAAATTCAAAGTGTCTCATTCTTAGTATTTACAAGGCTCTATACCTTTTAGTATATAATTTTTATAGAAAGAGTAAACAAAAGTCAACTTTTTAACATCAACTAAAGTTGTGTTACAAGATCTGAAAAGCAAAAAAAGTCATTAGAACTTATTTTCTATCATTGTACTCGTACCCAACATTCAACGATCTAAGGAAACTTTGAAACCCTAGGGGACTGGAAGTAGGCACCCTATTGGTGATCCAAACAAGGATAAATTTCAATGTTATTACATTATGTTCTCTTATTCATGTGCTTAATTGTTTCAAATCTAATATATTTGTGAAGTGTGTTGATCTACAGGTGAGTTAACTGTGACGAGTCAGTAGTCGACTCCCTGAAGAAAAACTTTAATTCACTCCCCCTTGAATTTCACTATCAACCTTTTGAATGACTCATATGCTTCTTTTGTGAGAAGTGACAACATTTCTATCATGCTCTCATTATGATCCCACTATATATCTATCGTACTCCTATAATTATAAAATATATCAAAAGGATAAAGATCACACAATGGGAGTTTTTATCACCCATGCATCTTGTAAAGATTTCATATCAAGAAGAGAAGTAAACTATTTAATTTTTTTTTTTTTTTTTAAAATGAGACAACTAAATACATACAATAAATAAGGACTAATAGTCAAATAAATATAATTAATCTAACCCTAAATCATATCCTTCGTAACAACATAAAAATTTTATATTTTTCAAATTACACCTCACAATGAGTTATAAGATGATCGCTGTCAAATATAGAACCTAACCAAGGTTGATCGATGCACGGGAATAGGATTAGGAGATTGGTCAATATAGTTTTTTAGGTTTTTCGTCATTTATTTCAAGTGGGTGGATTTAAAAACCAAGTAAACAATATGTAAATTGCAGTAACCAAATAAATGAATATTAGTTTATACTGAGAAAATCAATGATAATGATGAACTAGAATTGTGTTCTCCATGATTTCATAACTTGGTAGGTTCTTCGTACTTGTGATCTCTCCTGGTGATTGGCATGTAGAATTGATTATTTATGTATACTTATAATAACTTTATTCTCTTGTCTAAGCAATATTCTCAAGTAAGTTTTCTCTTATCCTGAGTTTGCACTACTAAACCCTATCTTATTCCTAAATTAGTTTTCCCGAATTATTGTCTCAACCTATTAAATAATGGTTGGTAGCTCCAAATCACTACTGGTTATTTCCTTTTTCCATCTGTTACCCCTAATTTTATCGTGAGTAAATATAAGGAGAGTTATAACCATGCACTCATAAGAAAACAATCATATCAAAGGAAATAATAATACATGCATGAACACCATTTGAGAATAACTTCATATTATGATCACCAATTTTTTAATCCATCATGGTTTTCTCAATTCTAGTTGTGTAATTTAGCTACTCATGACTTGAAATCATAATTATTAAATTTCAAATTGAGTAGAATAAATCTAGAATCTTCAATTCTCAAAGAAAAATTTATAAAGATAGAGAAGAAAAGAATAAATAATTTTTCTCTAACTTCCACGGTGGCTTCAAGATTTCTTTCAATAAAAAGTTTACATGTTATAAAGTCATCAAAGTTACCAATGTTTAAAATCTTAAAAGTTACGTAAAAACTATTTTTGTAGAATATTTATAGGTGTAAAAGAAACTCCAAATTAATATAACCTAGTCTAAAATGGACTAAGAAATAAAAATCAAGCCCAATTTGGACTGTGCTGGTCTGCCGCATCTCCACTTCATCTTTTCTTTGTCGCTTTTTCTTGCTTCTATGTAGCAGTTCTCAACCGCCTGTCTTTCAATTTCAAATATTCACATTGTAGCATATCTTCTTGCATATTTTATTAAATTTGAACCATTAAGCTATTTGCTTGATTTTCTTATACAATTTTTCTTTTTTAATTCATATTTTGGTTCAAATTTCTTCATCTTCACACCAATTTAATCTTACACATAAAAATACAATATTATGCATAATCCCTAAAATTAATGCTCAAAAAGGACGAATAGAAATATAAATTGTGAGGTAAATAATGACTAAATATATATAATTTTTTTGCCTCATATCAAAAGATCATAGTTGCGAAAGTACAATGGGTCTACTATACACTAGGGGTGTTTAAAACACGATTTAAGACCAATGACCAAGATTTTTTTTTTGACAATGACCTTTCATATTCTACCCTTGTTCGATCACCAATCTGGCCATGAACTCCATAAATCTTATAGCTAGAATTCCATAGGAGCATGTAAACATAAGAGAAGTAAGCATGCTTTGAAAATTTATTCAAATTCAAAAAGAAATTATGTTTTCAAAAATCAACCCCAAACTCACTTTATTTCAATGATTTCAAATGCTACACGATGATAATATGAGTAATAAAATATGGGGACAGAGCTTGAACACAATTTACCTAATTCTAACATTATGAGTGAGTTAACTTAATGGAAGGGGAGTTTTATGTTTTAAAGGTTGAGAAATTGCTGAGAAACCCATTTCACAACAATAGGTTCTGCAACCCACTATCGTCGGTGCTTATTTAGTGGTAGGTGTCTTGCTACAGTGGAGCCCAATCAACTTTTGAGGATGGAAATTTCTTATTGTCTCGCTTTTGAATTACTAATTAATTTTTGGTCATGTCGGTGAGCCCACGGTTAACGTAGTATTATGCAAATTCTAATTATGGTGGATTACATAAGTGTGTTTGCATTAAAATAGGTATGGTATAATCTATGGGAATCCCGTTGTAAGTTTGATGAGCAATGTTTTAAAAATCAAAAACTTTTTGATCAGTAAGTGAGTATTAGTGATCCGGGGTACATGTCCATCTAGTTACTATCCTAATAGGATCGTTCAAGGATGAACAGGGTAAATTGATATCTATTGTAATGACTCATTCCACTATTACTAAAATCACGATATGTGAAGGGAGTAAGGTATTGAATTTTTTTTTAAAAAGAACTGTAAAATGTTCGTAAAGAAGAAGATTAGATGAATTTGGAGTAGGAAAAAGTTTTTCGATATTTATTGATGTCATCCTGTTATAAAGGGAATTTTTCTGCTATAGAAAAGCTTCAGTAGCCGAGTGATGGCTAGTATAGTGGGGCACTAAAAAGCAATCTATTCGAATTTTACAACACCGTTTTCTTTTCAATTGCAAACCAGGATGATGGCTTTTTTCTAAAAACCCCTTAGGGTTTCCTTAAGGCTATCAAATGATGGAAAGAAGGACACTTAGAGGGGTAAAAAACCCAATGATTTCTTGTGCATTTCACACTTGAGATTACTAGAATGGAGCAAGGATTTAAAGTTCATGGCTCTATAGCATCTATTTGGCACCAAGGTAAGCTAGATTTAACTTTAGTAGTAGACCTCGGCTAGAAAATGTATGCTAAACAAGATGGATGAGAGATTCCATTCTTAGGCCTGTAGGTGAGGTGATTGGATAGGTAAAATAAGCAAAAAGAGAGTCATTTAAATAAAGTTAGTAATCCTAAATTATTATGGTGAATTATCATTATTTATGGTATATTATTATTGTGCACGCTAATTGAATAGTAATGAAAAATGGGTTGGTTATGTGTGTATATTGTTGATAAATAGGATAAGTACTAATAGGGTAGATGTGTAGGCCTTAATCCTTGTTCGACTAGGTAGATTAAGTAGTACAATGAGGATTTTGTTCTATGAAGGAGGTTGAGAAGATAATTGTGTTGTATTTAGAATGAGTTGTGGGCATCGTTGGTATTTATAAATGAATTGTCACAACAAACTTTGAAAAGCAAGCCTATCACCCAAAATGATACACAAGGGGAAAAAGACAATAATAACCCCCAAGGTAAGGCCTATAGAAAGAAGCCAAACCATAACAATATCACAATGCAGAAAAAAACATAACCGAAATACCATACATTCCCAAATCCTAGTGTCAATAGTGTAAGAACTACTATTACAATCCGAGAATCTAATACAAGGACAACGAAAATAAGATACAACTTTATCTCTGAGATACAATAAAGACATAGTCCAATATAGATAAGATAGAAGTGAACTTTTGATGCCTGAAATCAACCTCTAACTTGAAAGCTCCAATAGTCTCCTAAATCAACCAAGTGGAGCGCACTAGAACTAGAACCAACACAAAAAGGGCGCAGTAGATGTAAGTACGGTCCATTTTTACTTAGTAGGTATCATAATACGATCGAGCAATGTAGCTAATAAAATATAAAAAATACACACAAATGGAAAATCACTTGCAATAAAAAAATGTCCCATAATGGTAGCCCACACTACTTGCACTAATAGTTCCATAATATCCACATATAATACAACAAAGCACAAGATAAGGACACGAGTATACATTTATACCACAAATGATTAAAGGAACAAGGATAACAACATATACAAAATCATCAAGTATATGTAAAAGAAGATAGAATAGTGTATTAGTCCCAAGTCAAAATAGAATATGCAATCACATTATAAGAATAATAAAGTAAATACAAAAAATATGTTCTTGATGATGATGATGATAATGCAATACATGAGGTTGTGGCATAACCTTAAGGCCGTCGCATAGCCTTTGAGACAATCACATAGTCTCTATATAGACCTATGAAGCTAAATCTATAAGAAGTAGGACCCCGTCAACCCATATAAAATCCATATATCATATATCCTCTCCGGTGGATGCCTTGGGAAGGGTTTTTAAAGGTGTTGCCAGTGTTTCTCAATATTTCAATGGTGGTACCATTTGTTTCATGAAAAAGTAGGATACAAGGATGTAATGATCACACCCAATCACAATTAGTATTTCCAGAACCAACCATATTTATTCCAGCCTCGACAAATATTCCAATCACGTGAGCCAAATATCTACTCAATATTTCCACCATTCATGAATTTCCACATGATTCATATGTCAATAGAGTATGAATACATCACCATACACATTTGGTACCATAATATGCTTTTCATCAACAAAATATAATTATTTTCATGTATATAGGTTATCAACATTACATAGGACCCCACACAGTCACTCATGGCACATAATATATCAAGTACACCACATAATATCACATATAGGCCCCCACATGGTTACAACACATTAAGATAACTATTTCATGCTTAGTTACCACACCCTTAACATAAATTTTGTATACATATGAACTACCCAGCCTAGTCTGAAAGAGTTAAGCCATAACCTACCTCCAATTTCAAAATTAGTACGCTCCACTTTAATGTCAAATACTTACACCTCACAAATGGATCTAAAATCAACTAAAACATCAAAATATAGAATCTACGCATGAAAAGGAAGCGAAAAACATTCCTATTGCCTAGTTTCAAGTCAGGGCAAAAAATGACCCCTAAAATGGGTTTTTCAAAAAAGAAGGGAAAATCATAATTTTTTTAAAAAAATATGTTTTGTAGGTTTTTAGGAGTCTATAACTGAAAACCCAAGCAAAAATGAGTTAAAAATGAGGTTCAAATCAAAGAAAAACTATTTTTAAACTTTATCGGATAAAAATTTTTGAAGTTCGTTTTAAAATCAAAATTTGAAGTTGTTTTGAAAATAAAATTTAGGAAAAACTAGTAATTATAGGATAAAGAACATTATTCAAGTGAAAAGGAGTGACATAGGGGTTTAAATTTGTGAAATACACTTTTTAGGCCTTACGGGTCAAAAATGCCAAATCTTATGCTTAATCCATGTTTAATACAAGAATTTATTGTTAAAGATAGAAGAAATTAGTTGAAATGGGTGTAATGGAGCTTACCCATGTGAGAATCATAGAAAACAACTCAAAATTGTGAAACCCTAAGCTCCATGTTTCGTGATCTCAACCTCAGGTCGTAATGTAGTATCCAAAATGATGGAGGTGTTGCAATAATAGAAAATGGTCATGATTGAAACATCAATTCTATTGGCCTAATCACAATTATGGCACTTAGTACTCGATCGTAGGTGCATCAGCAAATGGGTGCACTAGCAGGAGATTTAGTTCAATTTAAGTCCTCCTAAGCCCCTCAGGATTCATTGGGAATCCCATGAATACAACCGAACTATGAAAACCTATAAAATTTGATGCTCCTAAATCAATGGAAATGTTAGAATTTCAAACAAAAAACGTTATTTTTATAAAGTTGACCCTTGAAACCCAAAATCACAACTTTTTAAATCAAGGGTAGAAATGAGATTTAAAAGCCATAAAACCACACCAACTATGTTACTACCCTAAAATTAATGTTCTGGATCTTTTTGCATATTTCATTTTTCCATCTATCACACGGATCAAAGGATATAAACTGAAGTCACATATAAGGCTCTCGAAGCCTGCAAAACCCATAATATCATACAAATCGCACAAAAATACATCGGGAATTATTCCAATCATACCCACACTCTAAAATTCCATAATAAAACTACGGGAAGGATAAAATAGTTGAATCACACAAAAATACGCATTTCACACATTTCATTAAAATTCTGGTCATTACATCAACCCTAGGTACTATTGTAATGGGGGAAGGTGATGGATGAGGGGTTTTTAAAAACTTTAGTAGATTTATTTGTCCATAGAAAAAAGAAACCATAAAAGGTAGACCTTTAATCCATATGTATGAATACAAACTAAATATTTCCTACTTTTGTCCTATTTTCTCCCAAAGCACTACTAACATTAAATTTGCTAGATTTCGTTAGCATCCCCCAAGGCTTATCCTAATTTCAATTAATATCCAAACAATGAATATCCATGTGAATTTGTTCTGTAACTTCCTGCGGGGGTAGTTGTTGTAATTTTTTGTATTCCAAGTACAATTCTCCATTAATTCATCAACCTCCTCTATAGAAATATCCACATGAATAGATGGATGATGATAGTGAATAGTTTAACTATTTTATTCAAATTACCATAACACATACATGAATGGACACATTTAGGTTTCCACAGTATCATCTTATCAAAATCTTATATATTTTCCAGCATGTATTTCCATACTTGTGAACCTTTCATTCTACTACTTGAGGTCTCTACCCCTTTTAGTATTTATTATACATAAATATCATCAACATGTATTTTTTGATTCTATACGTCCACCATAATTTAACAAAAAAATCTTTTGAAATGTCAAAATGTGATTTGAATCCAAGGACACCCTCTTCTTTTGGAGAACACAGGTTAGTTTATAATGCTTAAATATAATCTAGGAATGGGATACATGCAGTCGTCAACAGTATATTTATATAACTTAGAGTTAGGGTCGAATCCATGAGGAACATGTGTCTAATGATTGTGAATGTCTAAAATAAAAACAACTCACTAAAATCTGAACAAAGATACAAATATTTTGGGGATTTTCAAATAATAAAAGTGAAACATATATCGAACAAAGGTGATCAATGGCTTTCACAACAATGGGAAACAAGGAAAATGATTCATGGAGTCAATTCTATTAATGACCCGAAGTATTTAAATCAAATAGTCATCATTAACTATGAGTTAGCGAGTAGCCTCGGAACCTCAAGTATCCATCAAGTATTTTGATAGATTGATGAATACTTCTTGGCTAAATTCTATTGAAGATTAGAAAAATGTCAACACGAGCAATTCCAATTTATGAATACATTAAGATTTGATTATGCCTAGCAAAAATTTCAAGTAGATAGGTCATAAGTTCCAAATTGCGCTAAATTAATATTTTCAACCTTAATTAGATCTTTCAAGCATTAATGTTAGTAAATGGATAGCGCCCACTCTAATCTACTCTTTCAATCTCAATTAGAGTAGAAATTGATAAAGCATGAGACTAATTTAGACAAGCAATACCCATTTATAATTAGTAGTAATCAATCAATAAAAAAGCATGAGATAAGATTAAAACCCAAATCCAAAATAAATATTGGTTTATGTCCAATAACAACATTCAAGAATGAATCTAACTACACCAAAATATCCAATACAAATCAATGAAATGAAACACCCTGGGTTCTGGTCCTTGCTAATTTCTCGATTCTTGAGCTTTTTGTTCATCATACGACTCTCCATACTAGTCATATGGTGTGTGTACGGGTCAGGTGACCCAACTCTTAAGTTGTCCAGTCTGTGGTGGTTGGGTTTCTGTTGTGGTTATGCTTTGTTGGTGATGAGTTATATGTTCAATGATACGATAAGTATAGTTCCCAACCATATGTTGTCTAGTGTCTAGCCTAGATGTCTTGCTTAAGGTCTGACTTAAAAAATACTAGTCGTATAGTGATTGTACGAGTTAGGATTATGGAGACATATGCTGGAAAGAATGTGGTGTACAACTTTCTAATCAAGTTACGAGTAGAGGGTACCACTTATGGTGTGGATACGAGTTGAGAGGTCCAACCTTACCTTCCTGAATTATTTTTTTATAGTTTAAGATGGGGGTATTCTGGACATTTCTTCTCTTAACTCCTTTTGACCCCATGACATAAAACACCTTTGGAGGCTTTCTTAACCTATTATTCACAATAAGACACTCTCTAAACACTCTCAATTTCTTGGTTCAAGAAAGGCTAGGGTTTTCTTCAAGGCAATTAATTAAGTCTCTAAAATGGTAGTTTCTCTTCATCTTCCCTGTTGTCTAAGTCATGCTACTCCTCCCTCATTTTTAGTTAAACTAAAAGCATATTTTAGTGGATAGTTTTCATGGTAATATTGTGGCGATGTTTGGGTTTTGAAATATATTTTGGGGGTTTTGGTTTTTCTTTGTTTGATAATGTTTTCGCATTGTTTCTTATGGTTTTCATGTTATAATTTTCATTTGAACATATGGTTGCATCAGAATGGTCAATTTATACATGGTTTTTGGTTTTAGAAATCACATACCCTCGATATATTTGTTAAAATACCTATGAGAATGCTTTTGTCACATAGTTTGACTATTATTGAGAACTCTTCATAATATGGTAATGGAGCTTAAATTGGTTTGGCTGATTTTAAATATTTGGGAAAGGCCTTGGTTGACATGGCTTTGGTTTAATTGGAAATTATGTGGGGTACATGGGAATCCCTTTATAGTTGTCTAATGACATTACTTGCAAGCAATAATCGGTATAATGATATGACTTCATAATGCCTTGATAATTGACTCTTGGAATTGGTGGTTCGGTTATGTGCTAAATGTTTTAATTGGGCAATAATGGTGGGTTACAAGAGTTAACCGTAAAGGTGAGATTCCGAAGGAAAGACACTAGAAACTTAAGTTTGCCCACATAAGAATTGGTCATGATGATTATATGCTTGTGGGGTCCACGAGAATCCCTCAAGTTATACTTTTATAAATGTATCATGGAGGGCGAAGGGTACAAGGGAATTCCCAACCCCTATAATATATTCGGTTCATGCGTCTACATACACTAGGGCCCGTGAAGGGGGTAACACTGGACCCATATAGGTCGTGGGTGGATTATGATGGTAAATCTATAAAACAATGTTAAAATTTTTAAATACATGCTAAACCTCGTTCCTTTTCCCAACATGGTATATATATGTACGTATGTGAATGCATAAGACTAACTACTTCAGTTTTAAATAAGGGTATTATTTTATCCTTACTATTGAGTGCATGCTAGCGTTCACCTGCTAACCCATCTTCAGGCATTGTATCCCCACGCGATATAGGAACTTATGATAACGCTCAACTTACACGTCAATTTAAGTGCAAGGCGGTCATTGTGAGTGGTGGTTAAGTAAGTTCGAAATAAACATTTCTTGCTAAGTTCAAACCTATGGTACTAGATAGTTTAGGGGTTTACAATGTTTGCTAATGTGAGAGTAATGTTTGGGCTTCTAAGACACTAACTTGAGATGAAGAATAATTAGAGTATAATCAATTAAAATGGATCTTGGGACTATGATTTCCTAGTGGCAAGATAAGCATAGGAACATGATAATTTGATGCACATTCTAATTTTGATGAAGCGGTAGGCTAGGTTTAAGGTCTTTGAGGCTATTTTTTCAACAAAACCTTAAAGATATCACCCATTGACTCTTTCGAGTACCTAATGAGTTTGTCAATTTAAGCCACCCAATACCTTAATTGGGTATCCCTATTTCTAGGATGATACCTATGGTATAATTAACTTCTCAACCACCCTTATGTCTATGATAGTGATAGATTAGAAAACTACATAAATAATTATCTACCATTGCTTTGGTTTCCATATCCCTCTTTCAAGGACGATATGGATTCCTAAGGTTCACCCAAACCCCTTCTTTTAAAGATGGCTTTGAGTTTCTACATCTTGGAGTTTTCACTCATCAAACCCATATGGGTATTTGGGGCTTTCACCCAAAAATCCCAACCAATTTAATCAAGCAATAATAGAAACCATCATAAACAAACTAAAATATATACATATAAATCAAATCCCACACATATTTACACCCTAAACTAGCATAATCCCATGAGGTAGATCTAGCACATCATAAGGATAATGAAAACAAATATACCAAGATGCCCATCAAAGTTATTCATAAGAAAATAAAAAGAGGACAAAACACACTTTAGACTCAAATGAATCTTCAATAGACAAAGATAAATCTACACTTCAAGCTCCTCTAATTTAATATTATCCCAATAGTATTAATTTAAGCTCTAAGCTCTAAGAAATTAAAAAACCCTAAATTAAGGATGGGAGGTATGGTTATGGAATGATTTATTTTCTAGAATGAAAGGGTTTTGAGTTTTATATTGGATTTGGAGTCCGCTGGTCATAATGACATTTCTGCCCTTGGGCTATTTTCCGCTCTCACGTGTTCATAGAAGATTAGTCGCGATCGCACTCACTACTATTGTGGTTTGTCCATCGTGATCATAATTGGTTGACTAGATTGACTCGGCACAATTGCGGTCTAATGCTCATGATTGCGATAACTGAGGGCTAGATCTTGATCCTATATCAACTTTTCCATCTCTTACTCTTCAATTCCCGTTTGGATCCTTTTCATCTCAAGTTTGCTTTTTTTTCTCAACACTTGTACACCTGTAAAATATGGGAATTAGTACATTTAACCCCAAATATGTCTTACTTTTACATTCAAATCATAGTAGCATGCATGAATATTAAGTGCGAATGAGTGGTAGTTTCACCACTCATCATCTGACCACACCACTCCTCCTTCTAAGTGATCGTGGAATTGGGAACAATTTTGTGTTGGACTGAAGTTGTGTGCTTCCATACTCTGGAAGACTCTATTTCATGCTATGGACTTCTTTTCATACTTTTGTTTTATTCTTGGGCTTTGGTTTTGGCTATGGTTCGGGACATGTCCCAACTGAATATTCTTGGATTCAAGATAGAGACTTTGTGTGACTACTATGGGCATAGGTGATGTCGGTATTGGTGTCATCCTTAGCTTTGGTGTTGGTATTGGGGTTGACATCATTTTGATTCTTGGTTTGATGGTTGGAGGATTATGGTTATGAACTTTATTAAATATTTTTTTATTTATAATTATTCTATCTTGTTATATATTTGGAATTCATCTAACATAGGGTACGGTGTAGTTATGGTTGAGTATTAGGGGTGGTCTCCGATCCAAGTCAGACTAGAGATGCCCGACTTGACTAGACCTTGGTTTGGGTCTTGTTAGATTGGTATCAGAGCCCTAGTATCATGGTTACTTAGGAGTCCACAAAGCCGTGTAACCTAGAGTTTATTTTAAGGGTGTGTAGTATGCCACACTCATAACGAAGAGGCTATGACACATTAAGGAATATTTCTCTTTCTTGTGTTCTATTTTTAAGCTATAGTGTCTAAGGTCCTGAATTCTCCTCTAATCCCTTTGTGTTTACTTTTCAAATTATTCATCCTTGATGATGTGATGCTTATGGAAGATCCTCTGTCATACTCGAGGATAATGTTGATGGGACATAATCTACTTATCGGGTACAAACCTAGTCTAGGGGTCTAGTTCCTGATTGTCCTCCTGGATTTCCACTGATTCTCTCTAATCCTTCTCTATCTCCTCAGGATTAAGTGAACACAGAGTTTCATTAGTTTATCCATAAGTTAGCCCAGTTAGTAGCTTTCATACTAATCATGGGGCATCTATTACTCTATCTTCTTAGGCCACAAAAGTTGGCTTATTTATGAGGTTGAGCCGTTCGACCATTATTGGTGTTAAGGTGGAGGAGGATCCATAAGGTTTCCTAGATGAAATTAAAAAGATCTTTCATGTTATGCATGCCATAATTATGGGGGGCGTTGAGTTTGCCTGCTACCAACTGAAAGATGTGGTGTACCAGTGGTACGAGGAATAGGATCTATCAAAGGGTGACGATGTTGAGTTAGCCCTATGGGAAGATTTCTCTAATGCTTTCCTAAACTGCTTTTTCCCTTAAAAGTTGAGGGAAGCAAAGTAGAAGAGTTTGTCAATTTGAAGCAAGGCAAGATGCCAGTCAAAGAGTATGCCTTGAAGTTCTACCAGTTATCTCGATACACTCCGGAGATGGTTTCTAGTATGAGGTCTAGGATGAGAAAGTTTGCTTTTAAGTTATCCCGAGACTTGATATTGGAGAGTAAGGTTTCTTTGTTGATTAAGGACATGGATTCTCCAGCTTAATTGTGTACATTCAACAGGTGGATCAAGAAAAGAAGAAGAAGACTGAGATAGGGAAGAGGTAGGGAAATAAATTTAGGTTCACTGAGTAGGGTGGTGGCCAATAGTAGAGTGGTAGGGATGGTCGTAAGTGGCCCAAGAAGATATGTGACAATTTTGGGTCTTACTCGATGTCTAGTACTCTCTACCCAAAGTCATCGAGTGACAGGCATTTCCAAGTTGGCTAAAACTTTAGGGCATAGGGTGTCCAATCTCTGGCTAGTGGGCCCCAGTCATCTCTATCATATCCTCTCTACAGTTTTTTTTGTTGATTTTATCGAGGTTTTTATGATGAAGAGAGGTATAGGTGTTTCAACTGCAATCAGCCAGGGTATATGCTTAGAAACTATCCTATTGGTAAGGTTTCCTCTGGGGCAAACAAGGTTCTAGTTTCCTCTTCTTCAGTTCCAAAACCAAAGGGTGGACCATCTGGCTCCGAAACTGGTTGAAACTGTCTGTATGCTCTCACTACCCTATAGGAGTTTAAGGTATCACATGATGTTGTAACTGATATATAGAAACTATTTTTCTATGATATGTACTATTTACTTGATTTGGGGTCCACTCTCTCTTATGTGACCTCTTTTGTGGTTGTTTATTTTAATTTTTGTCTGGAGTGTGTTTCAGACCCGTTTTCTAATTCTACTAGGTAGGTAACTCTATGATTTCTAGAAGAGTGTATAGGGGTTGTATGGTATCTGTTGGTAGTAAAAACACTGTGGTGGACCAGTTTGAATTAGATATGGTAGAGTTCGTGGTCATATTGGGGATGGATTATTTGCACGTGTGTTATGCTTCTCTAGACTATCAGACCCGTAAGGTCGTCTTTTAATTTCCTAATGAACCAGTTATTGAGTGGGAAGGCAATTTCCTAGCTTCATAAGGAAAGTTCATATCATATCTTAGTGTTCGGAAATTAATCTCCAAGGGGTGTTTTTTATCATCTAGTTCGGGTTAAAAAATTTAATTCGATGGGTCCTTTTTTTTATTTCGTCCCGGTGGTAAATTAATTTTCTAAGGTCTTCCCTGATGACCTTCCTGGTGTTCCTCCTTATAGGGAGATTTAGTTTGGGATTAGTCTTGTTTTGGACACTCGTCTAATTTCTATTCCTCCATATAGAATGGTTCCAACTAAGTTGAAGGAGCTTAAGGAGCAACTTAAGGATCTTTAAGACAAGGGTTTCATCCATCCTTGTGGGTCTCCATAGGGTGCACCGTTGTTATTCGTGTGTAACAAGGGCGGATCCCTTCAAATGTGTGTTGATAACTGGTAATTGAACAAAGTAATGATAAAGAATATGTATCCTCTTACAAGTATAGATAATTTATTTGATTAGTTGCAACGTGCTATATTTTTCTCTAAAATTGATCTTTGATCTGGGTATCACCAGTTAAAGATTAGGGAGGTAGATATCTGTAAGACTGCCTTTCTTACTCGATATGGACATTTTGAATTTCTGGTTATTTCTTTTGGGTATACTAATGGCCCAATGACATTCATGGATTTGATGAATACGGTATTTTGTTAGTTTTCTGACTTGTTCATCATTGTTTTCATAGATTATATTCTAGTGTACTTAAAGAGTGAGGTAGATTATGCTAACCACCTCTGTGTTATGCTCCAGACCTTAAAAGAGCAGTAGTTGTATGCCAAATTTTCAAAATGTGAATTCTAGTTGAACGCTGTCACTTTTTTAGGACATATTATTTCTAGTGAAGAGATCATGGTAGATCTGTAGAAAGTTGCAATAGTGAGGAAGTGGCCTAGACCCAAGACTCCAACCGATATTTAGAGCTTCTTGGGTTTTGCTGGTTAACATAGGAGGTTTGTGGAGGGTTATTTTTCTATAGCATCCCCATTGACTAAGTTGACTATAAAGAAGGTAATGTTCTAGTGGTCTGATGCTTTTGAGGGGAGTTTCGAGAAACTGAAGGATAAGCTAACTTCGGCTCCAGTTATGACTTTGCTTGAAGGTGATGATGGGTTTGTGGTCTATTGTGATTTATTCCATGTGGGTCTTGTTTGTGTTTTGATACAACATAAAAAGTGATAGCTTATGCCTCTAGACAGTTAAAGGTGCATGAGAATAACTTTTCAACTTATGACTTTGAATTGCTAGTTATGGTATTCGTATTAAAAATCTTGCATCACTATTTGTATGGGGTGCATATATATATCTTTCATGATCATAAGAGCCTGCAGTATGTGTTTACTCAGAAAGAGCTTAACCTTAGGCAAATGAGATGGCTTGAGTTTCTCAAGGACTATGATATGTGTCATCACTACCACCTAGGTAAAACTAACGTGGTTGTTGATGCTTTTAGTAGGTTATGTATGGGAAGTCTGGGTTATATGGATAAAGGGTAGTGGGAGATGGTGAAGGACATTCACCATTTGACTAACCTTGGAGTCTGCCTGTTAAAATCCGAGTATGGTGGTGTGTTGGTATAGTAAGATTCACGATTGCCTTTTAATGCTGAAATCTTAGAAAAGAAGATATTAGATCCTTTATTGATAAGGATCAAGGGTGATGTAGGTGGGAAGAAGGTGATGGCCTTCAGTATTAGTGGTAACGGTACTTTATGGTACCAAGAAAGATTATGTGTTCCTAAAGTTGATGGTTTATGAGAGAGGATTTTTGTTGAGGCACATGCATCATGCTATGTTGTTCATCTTGGATCGACAAAAATGTATAATAACCTCAAGGAGATGTATTATGGAGCAATATAAAGTGGGATGTGGATAATTTTGTGGCTAGGTGCATGGTGTGGTAGCAAGTAAAAGTTGAGTATATGACGCCTGGAGGATTGTATCAGAAATTAAGTTGCCTTTCTTTAAGTGGGAAGTGATCAATATAGATTTCATTACTGGTCTTCAACGATCGCGAAATCAGTTTGATTCAATTTGGGTCATCATGGATAGGATGACAATGGCAACTAACTTCTTGCCAGTAAGGACTAACTTATCAACTGAGGATTATACGAGGATGTATCTCCATGAGATTGTGAATTTGCATGGGGTACCATTTTCTATCATATCAGATCGTGGTATGTATTTTTCACCTCACTTTTTGTGATGATTTTAGAAAGTGATGGGGACTAAGGTAAGTATGAGTACTCCTTTTCACCCGTAGTCGGATGGGAAAGTAGAAAGAACTATTCAGACATTGGAGGATATGCTTCAGGCTTGTGTGATTGACTATGGTTGTAATTGGGTTGATCACTTACCTATTATAGAGTTTGCATACAACAATAGCTACAACTCTATATTGGGATTGCTCCATTTAAAGTGTTGTATGGTAGTAGGTGTAGGTTTTCTATTGGGTGATTTGATCTTGATACGGAGGATATGTTTTTCCAGGATTTGGTTCACCAAGCTATGGAGAAGGTAGAAGTGATTTCGTATAGGCTTAAGCTACCAAAGTCGCCATAAATCCAATGAGAATCTAAGGCATTTAAAGTTGGAGTTTGAGGTTGGGGATAGAGTGTTCTTGAAGGGGTCTCCTATGAAGGAAGTGATGCAGTTTAAAAAGAAAAGAAAGCTCAGTTCCCAGTATGTTGGTCCGTATGTGATTTTGAGGAGGGATGGTAATGTTTCATATGAGTTGGAGTTGACTTCTTGTTTGAGCTCCATTTATCGAATGTTCTATGTCTTTATGTTAAGGAAGTGTATTGGTGATCCGTCGTATATTGTGCCTGTCAAGGATATTAGTATTTTGAATTCCCTATCTTATGAGGAGATCTTGATTGAAATTATGAATCGTCAGGCTCATTGTTTGTGGACCAAAGATGTGGCCTCAATAAAGGTTCTATGGAGGAATCATAAGGTGGAAGAGGCTACATGGGAATCTTAAAAGGACATGATGTCTAAGTATCCATTTTTATTCCCCGTTCTGGAGATTCGTGCATAAGTTATGTGTTGATTCTTAACTTCTGTGTTAATTTTCTAGGTAAATTCCTTGGTATTCTATTTTCTATCTTAAAGGTAAGAGTAGAGATGTTTGAGGGTTTAATCGTGCTTGTACTGCTTTGTTCTATTATTCGAGGATGAAAGATCTAAGTGGGGGATAATTGAAACACCCTAGGTTCTGGCCCTTGTAAATTTCTGGAGTCTTAAGCTTTCTGGTCATCATATAAATGGACATACAAGTCATATGATGTGGGTACGAGTAAGGTGAACCAACTCATAAGTTATCTAATTTGTGGTGGTTGGGTTTTTATTGTGGTTACATATTGGTAGTGATGAGTTATATGTTCATGATACGAGAAGTATAGTGCCCAACCATATGTTGTCCAGTGTCTAGCCTAGATGTCCTGCTTACGGTGTTACTGGAAGGATACTAGTTGTATATTGACGGTGCGAGTTAGGCCTATGGAGTCGTATGTTGGACAGAATATGGTGTCCAACATTCAGATCAACTTACGAGTGCAGGGTACCACTCAAATAGTATGGATACGAGTTGAGGGGTCCAACTGTACCCTCCAGCATTCTTCTTTAAAATGTTTATGTTAGGGGTATTTTGGAAATTTCCCCTCTCAACACCTTTTGACCCCACAACATAAAACACCTTTAGAGGATTTCTTAACCTATTGTTCACAATCAAACACTCTTTAAACACTCTAAAATATCTCTCAAACTCTTGGTTCAAGAAAGTCTAGGATTTTCTTCAAATAAAACAATTAAGGCTCTAAAGGGGTGGTTTCCCTCCGGCTTCCTTGTTTTCTAAGGCATGGTACTCCTCTCTCATTGTTAGTTCAACTAACAACATGTTTTAGTAGATGGTTTTCATGGTATTTTTGTGGTAATTTTTGTTTTTTGAAATATATGTTGGGGTTTTTTGTTGTTCTTGGTTGGATAATGTTTTCCCATGTTTTTCTCATGGTTTTCATGTTATAATTATGGATTGAGCATTTGGTTACATGACAATGGTCAATTGAAACATAGGTTTTAGTTTTGGAAATCTCATGCCCTCAACATGTTTGTTAAAATACCTATGAGAATGCTTTTGTCACATAGTTTGATTATTATTTAAAACTCTCCTTCTCATAATATGGTAATAGAACTTAAATTGGTTTGTTTAATTTTAAATGGATGGGGAAGGCCTTGTTGGCCATTACTTTTGTTTAATTTGAAATCTTATGGAGTACATGGGAATCCCCTAAGGCTTTCCTAGTGACATTGCTTGCAAGCTATAGTTGGTATGACAATACCACTTCATAATGCCTTGATAATTAACACTTGGAATTAGTGATTTGGTTATGTGCTAAATGTTTTAATTGGGAAATAATGATGGGTTGTAATAGCTAACCGTGAAGGTGTGAGTACGATGGACAGATATTGGAAACTCATGTTTGCTACTATGAGGGTTGATCATGATGACCATATGATTGTGGGGTACATGGGAATACTCCAAGTTATAGTTGTATACATGCATCATCGAAGGCAATGTGTACACTAGAATTCCCAACCCCTATGACATCTCCGGTTCGTGCAGCTACACGTACTGGGGCTCGTTCAAGGGGTAACATTTGTACCATATAGTGTGTGGGTAGATTATGATGGTGAAGCTATACAACCCAGGTTAATGGTTTTAAATGCATGCTAAACCCTATTCCCTTTCCCGACATAGTATATATATGTTTGCATGTGATTGCATATGACTAATTACTTTGATTTTGAATAATGGCATTATTTTATCCTTACTCCTGAGCACATTCTAGCATTCATCGGCTAACCCTTCTTCATGTGTTGTATCACCATGCGGTGCAGGAATCAGCCATACTACTACTCCTGCTTAGTGATCTTGGATTAAGGAAAAGCTTTGTATTAAACTGAAGCGGTGAGCTTCCATACTCTGGAAGACACCATTTCATGCTACAAACTTTTTTTGTAATTCTGTTTCTTTCTTGGACTTTGGTTTTGGCTATTGTTGGTCTATGTCCCAACTGGATGTTCTTGGATTTCAGTTAGAGGCTTTGTGTCACTATTATTGGCATGGGCGATGTCGGTATTGCTGTCAGCCTTGACTTTGGTATTGGTATTGGGGCTAACACTATTTGGATGGATGTTTGGATGGTTATGGTTATTAACTTTATTAAATATATTTCAATTATAATTGTTTTATCTTGTTATGTGTTCAGAATTCATACGACATAAGGTATAGTGTGATTTTGGTTAGATATTGGGGGCGGTCTTCAATTTGGGTCAGACTTGAGATACCAGGAACGACTAGGCCCTAATGTGGGTCGTGTCTAATTATTATCAGAGTAATAAGTTCATGGTTACCTAGGAGTCTACAAAGCCGTGTCATGTAGAGTCTCTTTTAAGGGTGTGTAGCGCGCCACACTCATAAGGGGAAGGCTACAAGACATTTTCGAATGTTTCTCTTTCTTGTGTTCTATTTACAAGCCTTAGATTCTAAGGTCCTAACTTATCTTCTATTCCCTATGTGTTCACTTTTCAGATCATGCCTCCTCGATTATTCGATGCTCATGGAAACTCCTCTGTCCCACCCAAGGACAATGTTGATGGGACACGTTCTACTTATGGGGTCCAAACTTGGTGTAGGGGTTCAGTTTTTGATTATCCTCCTAGAGTTCCACTGGTTCCCTCTAGTCCTTCTCGAGCTCCTTAAGCTAAAGTGATGAACACATAGTTCGTTAGTCTATCCATATGTTGGCTCAGTTGGTATCTTCTCAGACTAAGAGTGGTGCGTCTATTACTCTATTTTTTAAGGCCACAAGGGTTGGCCAATTTATGAGGTTAAATCCTCCAACCTTTACCGATGTTAAGGTGGAGTAGGATTCACAAGGTTTTCTAGATGAAATGGAAAAGATATTTCATGTTATGCATGGCATGAATATGGAGGGGGTTAAGTTTTCTGACTACCAGCTGAAAGATGTGTCGTACTAGTGGTATGAGGAATAGGATCAGTAATGGGGTGATGATGCTGAGTTAGCCCTTTGGGAAGATTTCTCTAATGCTTTCCTGGACCGCTTCATTCCTTACGAGTTGAGGGAAGAAAAAGCGGAAGAGTTTGTCAATCTAAAGAAAGACAAGATGCCAGTCAAGCATTTTCCTTTAAGTTTTACTAGTTATATCAGTATGTTCTGAAGATGGTTTCTAGTATGAGGACTAGGATGAGAAAGTTCGCTTTCGGGTTGTCCCGATAATTGATATTTGAGATTAAGTCTACCTTGTTGATCAAGGAAATGGATATCTCCAAGTTGGTTATTTACATGCAATAGGTGGAAGAAGAAAAGAAGCAACAGGATGAGTTAGGGGAGAGGTAGGGCAAGAAATTTCGGTTCTCTTAGATGGGTGGTGGCCAACAGCAAAGTGGCAGGGATGGTGGTAAGTGGACCAAGAAGAATAGAGATAATTTTGGTCTTAGTAAACGGCTAGTACTCCCTACCCAAATCCATTAGGTGATAGACATTTCTAAGGTGGCAACAACTTCAGGGCATAGGGTGCCAGTCTCAGGCTAATGGGACTGAATCAACTCTATTGTATCCTCCCGATATGTTTTGTGGTAGATTGCATCTGGGTTTTTGTAATGAGTGGAAGGATAGGTGTTTTAACTGCGGTCAACTAGGTCACATGCTTAGAAACTATCCTATTGGTAAGGAAGCATCTGGGGCAAACAAGGTTCCAGTTGCCTCTTCTTCAGCTCCAGCACTAAAGGGTGCACCATCTGGCTCCGACACTGGTTTTAACCATCTCTATGCTCTCACTACCAGATAAAAGTTTGAGGTATCACCTGATGTCGTGACTAAAATTTTGAAACTCTTTTTCCGTAATGTGTACTATTTACTTGATCCACAGTCCGCTCTCTCTTATGTGACCCCATTTGTGGTAGTGCATTTTGAATTTAGTTCGGAGCATGTTTTAGATTCCTTTTCTATTTCTACCCCGATAGGTGACTCTGTGATTGCTAAAAGATTCTATAGGGGGTTTTGTGGTTTCTATTGGTAGCAAAGTCACTATGGTAAACCTGTTTGAATTATATATAGTGGAATTTGATGTCATATTACAGATGGATTACTTGCACTAGTGCTATGCTTCTCTAGATTTTCGGACCCATAAGGTCATTTTCAAATTTCCTAATGAACCGGTTATTGAGTAGGAAGGCGGTTCCCTAGCTCCAAAAGGCATGTTCATATTATATCTTAAAGCTTGGAGATTAATCTCCAAGGAGTGTCTGTATCATCTAGTTCGGGTTAAATATTCTAACTCAAAGGGTCCTTCTTTGCATTCTGTCCCAGTGATAAATGAATTTCCTAAGGTCTTCCCTAATGACCTTCCCGGTGTTCCTCCTTATAGGAAGATTGAGTTTGGGATTGATCGTGTTCTGGACACTTATCCAATTTCTATTCCTTTATATAGAATGACTCCAGCTGAGTTGAAGGAGCTTAAGGAGCAACCCAAATATCTTTTAGACAAAGGTTTTATCCATCCTAGTATTTCTCCGTGGGGTCCACCGATGTTATTTATGCGTAAGAAGGATGGATCCCTTCGGATGTGTATTGATTATTGGCAGTTGAATAAGGTAATGATAAAGAATATGTATCCTCTTCTAAGGGTTGATGATTTGTTTGATTAGTTGCAAGGTGCTAAGTTTTTATCCAAAATTGATCTTAGATCTGAGTATCACCAGATAAAGATTAGGGAGGTGGATATCCCTAAGACTATCTTTCGTACCCAATATGGACATTTTGAGTTTCTATTTATGTCATTTGGGTTGACCAATGCCCCAACGACATTCATGGATTTGATGGATAGGGTATTCCATCAGTTTCTAGACTTGTTCATCATTGTTTTAATAGACGATATTCTTGTGTACCCGAAGAGAGGTGGATCATGCGAATCACCTTAGTGTTATGTTGCCGACCTTAAAGGAGCAACAATTGTATGTTAAAATTTCAAAATATGAATTCTGGTTGAATGCTGCCACTTTTCTAGGTCATATTATTTCCTGTAAAGGGATCAGGGTAGATCAACAGAAAGTTGCAATGGTGAGAAAGTGGCCTAGACCCACGACTCCAATCGATATTCAGAGCTTCTTGAGTTTAGCTGGTTACTATAGGAGGTTTGTGATGGTTTTGTCTTCTATAGCAGCCCCATTGACTAAGTTGACTTAGAAGAAGGCAAAGTTCTTATAGTCTGATGCTTAGGAGGGGAGTTTTGCGAAGTTGAAGGATAAGCCAAATTTGGCTCCATTCTTTACTTTGCCTAAAGGTACTGATGGGTTTGTCGTCTATTGTGATACGTTTGGTGTGGGTCATGGTTTTGTTTTGATGCAGCATAAAAAGGTTATAGCTTATTCCTCTAGACACATGAAGGTGCTTGAGAAGAAATATCCAACTCATGACTTGGAATCGCTAATTGTGGTATGCATTGAAAATCTGGCATCATTATTTGTATGGGGTGTGTATGGATATCTTTCCTCATTATAAGAGCCTGTAGTATGTGTTTACTTAGAAAACGTTTAACCTTAGGTGAAGGATATGTCTTGAGCTTCTCAAGGACTATGATATGAGTCTTCACTACTACCCAAATAAAGGTAATGGGGTTGCTAATGCTCTTAGCAGGTTATCTATGGGGAGTCTGGATCATGTGGATAAAGGGAATCGAGAGTTGGTAAAGGACATTCACCGTTTGACTGAACTTGTAATCCACCTCATGGACTTTGAGGATGGTGGTGTATTGGTACTGGAGGTGGTGCAGTCATCTCATGGTGATAAAATCAAGGAGAAACAGATGTTAGATCTTGTCTTGATGAGGACCAAGGGTGATATAGGTAGGGTGAAGGTGAAGACCTTCGAGATTACTGGTAACGGTACTTTGTGGTACCAAGAAAAATTATGTGTTCCTGAAGTTGATGGTTTGCTTGAGAGGATTTTAGCTGAGACGCTTACGCCATGCTATGTTGTTCATACTGGATTGGTGAAAATATATCATGAACTCAAGGAGATATATTGGTGGAGAATTTGAAATGTGATGTGGCTAATTTTGTGGCCAGGTGCATGGTGTGCCAGCAAGTTAAAGTTGAGCATCTGAGGCCTGGAGAAATGTATCAAGAAATTGAGCTGCTTGTATTGAAGTGGGAAGTGATCGATATGGATTTCATTATCGGTCTTCCTCAGTCCCGAAATTAGTTTGATTACTTTTGGGTCATCATGGATAGGATGAAAAAGGTGGATCACTTTTTGCAAGTAAGGACTAACTTCTCTGCTAAGGGTTATACGAGGTTATATCTCCATGAGATTCTGAAGTTACATTGGGTACCTATTTATATCATCTTAGTTCGTGGTATGCAGTTTTAATCTCACTTTTAGTGTTCATTTCAGAAAGGGTTGGGGACTAAGGTAAGTCTGAGTATTACTTTTCACCCGCAGTCGGATGGGCAAAGAGAAAGAACTATTCAGATGATGGAGGATATGCTTCAATCTTGTGACTCCCTATGGTGTTAGTTGGGTTGAGCACTTCACTCTTGTAGTTAGTGTACAACAATAGCTACCACTCTAGCATTGGGATGGCTTCATTTAAAGAGTTGTATGGTAGGAGGTGTAGGTCTCCTATTAGATTGTTTGATCTTGGCGAGGCGAATATCTTTGGCCAAAAATTGGTTAACCAAGCTATGGAAAAGGTGAAGATAATTCCGAATAGTCTTAAGGCTTCCCAAAGTCGCCAAAAGTCCTATGCGAATGTGAGGCATAGGAAGTTAGAGTTTGAGGTTGGGGATAGGGTGTTCTTGAAGGTATCTCCACTAAAGGGAGTGATGTAGTTTGGGAAGAAAGGAAAGATCAGTCCCAGGTATGTTGGTCCGTACGTGATTTATAGGAGGGTTGGCAATATTTCTTATGAGTTGGAGTTACATTTTAGTTTGAGCTACAATCATCCCGTGTTCCATATCTCTATGTTAAGGAAGTGTATTATTGATCCATTGCAAATTGTTCCTATCAAGGATATTGGTTTTCAGATTCCCTATCTTATGAGGAGATCCCGATTGAAATCTTGGGTCGTCAGGTTCGTAAGTTGTGGACCAAAGATATGGCCTCGGTAAAGGTTCTATGGAGGAACCACAAGGTGGAAGAGGCTACATAGGAAGCTGAAGAGGACATAAAAGCCAAGTATCCATTCTTATTCCCCTTTTTGAACATCGTGCTCAAGGTATGTGTTGATTTTTCACTTCTTCGATAATTGTCTTTGTTAAAGGAAAAAAGGTGAAATCCTTGGTGTTTTGTTTTCAGTCTTAGTGGTAAGAATAGAGATATTTGGGGGTTTAATCGTACTTGTACTGCCTTATTCCATCATTCGAGGATGAATGATCCAAGTGGGGGAGAATTGAAATACCTAGGGTTCTAGCCGTTGTAAATTTCTTGAGTCTTGAACTTTCTTGGCATCATACGACTAACCATACAAGTCATATGGTATGGGTAAGGGTTTGGTGACCCAACTCGTAAGTTGTTTAGTATGTGGTGATTGGGTTTCTATTATGGTTACGTGTTAGTGGTGTCGAGTTGTATGTTCATGATATGACAAGTATAGTTCCCAACCGTATGTTATCCAGTGTCTAGCATAGATATCCTACTTAGGGTACGACTTGAAGGATACTAGTCTTATAATGATGGTACGAGTTTTCCAATTGAGTCATACTTTGGATAAAATATGGTGTACCACTTTCTGAATAAATTAGGAATTGAGGGTAACATTCGTATGGTATGGTTAAGAGTTAAAGAGTCCAACCATTCCCGCTTGCGTTCTTTTTTTAACAGTTTAGGCCGGGGGTATTCTGGACATTACCCCTCTCAACTTCTTTTGACCCCATGACATAAAACTCCTATGGAGGCTTCCTTAACCTATTATTCACAATCAAACACTCTCTAAACACTCTTGAATCTCTCTAAAGATCTTAGTTCAAGAAAGGCTAGGGTTTTATTCAAAGCAATCAATTAAAAGCATTCTACTCCTCCCTCATTTTAGTTCAACTAAAAACATGATTTAGTGAATGATTTTCACAGTATTATTGTGATAATGTTTGGGTTTAGAAATATATGTTGGGGTTTCTTGTTGTTCTTGGTTGGATAGTGTTTTCCCATGTTTTTCTTATGGTTTTCATGTTATAATTGTGGTTTGAATATATGGTTTCATGGGAATGGTCAATTGATACATGGTTTTTGGTTTTGGAAATCACATTCCCTCAACATGTTTGTTAAATACGTATGACAATGCTTTTGTCACATAGTTTGACTATTATTGAAAACTCTGCATTGCATGATATGGTAATGGAACTTAAATTGGTTTGGTTGATTTCAAAAGTATGGGGAAGGCCTTGGTGGACATTGCTTTGGTTTAATTGGAAATCTCGTGGGGTACATGGGAATCCCCTAAGACATGGCTAATCGTATTACTTGCATGTTATAGTCGGTACGACGATACCACTTTATAATTCGTTGATAATTGACTCTTGGAATTGGTGGTTTAGTTATGGGATAAATGCTTTAATTGGGCAATAATGGTGGATTGTAATAGGTAACTGTGAGGGTATGAGTTCGATGGACAAATATTGGAAACTCATGTTTTCCAACATGAGGGTTGGTCTTGATGAACATATGCATGTGGGGTACATGGAAATCCCTCAATGTATACTTATATATATGTATCATCGAGGGCGAAGGGTACACGAGAATCCCTAACCCATTTGATATCTCCGATTCGTACGACTAGATTCACTGGGCTCGTTTAGGGGGTAACACTGGATCCAAATATCCTGTGGGTGGATTATGAAGGTAAAGTTATACAACTCAAGTTAATGGTTTTTAATGCAAGTTAAGCCTGGTTTCCTTTCTCGGCATGGTATATATATGTATGTACGTGATTGCATATGACTAATTACTTCAGTTTTGAATAATATAATTGTTTTATCCTTACTCCTGCGTACATTCTAGAGTTCACCCTCTAACCCATCTTCGATCGTTGTATCCCTACACGATGCAGGAAATGGCCACACTACTCCTCCTGCTTAGTGATCTTGGATTCGAGAACAACTTTGTGTTGGACTGAAGTGGTGAACTTCCATACTCTGAAAGACTACATTTCATGCTATGGACTTCTTTTCATACTTTTTTTTCTTTTTTGAACTTTGTTTTTTTCTATGGTCGGGAGTATGTATCGACCAAATGTTCTTTGATTTCAGTTAGAGGCTTTGTGGGACTACTATGGCCATGTGCGGTGTCGGTATTGGTGTCAGCCTTGGCTTTGGTATTGGTATTGGGGCGGACACCGTTTGGATGCTTGTTTGAATTTTTAGATGGTAATGGTTATGAAGTTTATTGAATATTTTACTATTATAATTGTTCTATCTTGCTATATGTTCAAAATTCATTCGACATAGGGTACCAGACGGTTATGGTTGGGTATTGGAGGCGGTCTCCGGTCAAGGTCGGACTTGAGATGCCCGACACGACTGGGCCCTGATTTGGGTCGAGTCATAGAATGGAGAAAATTTTAAGAAATAGTCACTACAAAGCTTCCAAATATTCAATCCAAGGGTGTTGAGTCATGGCCCCTAGCCTCCAAGGTTTAGAAATATGCCAAAGATGAACTTTTAGATCTGAAAAATCTCTTTTATAACTAAAAAATTGCATTTCAGATAATTATAAAAAGGCCACCACGCTGACCACTTGCTAGAGCACATGCCAGCGAGGTGGGAACCTCCGTGAGCATGACAAATGCATAGCTGAGCTCTCAATCTCTTCCTAATTCACTATTTTGGCCATGTACAATCTCATTTGTATGCGACCCTCCCCATCCGCATGGGTCGGTGACCATTTTTTAATCCAAACATCATTCTAAGCACCTTTCTTTGTTTTTGTGCTTTTTTTCATCAAAACTCTTTGTAAACCCATGGTACCGTAGATGATCTCCATTTAAAGAATAATTAGCATTATATAATGAATTATTGAATAAACAAAACAAAATCAAAAGAAAAGATCTATAAATAAGTGGCAAAACCACCACTTATCAACACCCCCAATATAAGGACTTCGTTTGTCCTCAAGCAACACAAAATCAAAACATAATGAGGCTATAAATTTAAGATCAAAATCCTACATCAACACTTTCACATCATATTCTTCAATTAGACACCATAACTATGACTTTTGTTGGTACTAATAATTAGTCAACAAGTATTTGAGTCTTACCTAAGCAACTCCCCCGATTACAAACACACCTTCCAGAGCATAATGGATTTTAAGAATGATAAAGTAACAACACTTAATTCTCAGGAAGTTACTCACAATCAATAGTCAATCAAACATTCTCCTTTGCCTTGTTTTAGGAATTTATCAACTTCACCAATTTATCCTAGTTTACATACCCTCACAAGAAACAAAGTCCCAAAATTCACGATATTTACAACACCTATACAAGGGACAATTTCACACATACTCGATAAATAATTCTCAATGCAAACAAGTATAATACCATAAGCTTGCCCTTATTTTCAATTGCTACTAACTGACAAGTATCAGTTGGACATCCTGAAGGACTTTTGTAAGCTTGTAAAGTAGGTTTAGGGAAAGATAGAGTAAGCATTTTGGATGAAAGTGACTACACCCTCCTTGAACACTACAAAACACAATATTATTCAAACATTGATCATATGCCTCAACATTTTCATACGACACAAGTACCTATCTTTTTCATTCTAATTCACCACCTTATAGACAACTTTCTATTTTCCTTCTCTTTTCTCATTTTCATTCATTTTCACATTCTTTTCTTTTCTAATTTTCTCTCATTCTATAAAAACATTATTTTGCTCTTAAGTCACTCACTTAAAGAACTGCGATGCATGATCACCTCTTCAAACTTCTAGCACACCCCCAACTAAGGTTTTTAGCCTTAAGTGGCAATTTCAAATTCAAAGGATGGTAGGGTTCAAGAGAGGGAAAACTCTCAAAAGGTTTATGCCTTGTAATGTGATTACCAAAGAAAGGGAAATAGTCTCAAATGGGGTAACTAAGGATAGAATGTGTGCATGCATAGTCTTTTAAGGCTACAGAGGTTTCCAAAATTCATGAGGAAGGCCTAAGATCATTTCCTCAACCAAAACAACCAAAACTAGCATTGAAAAACAGGAATTATTAGGAAAAAAATCACTGCACATGGGATGCGAACCATTCTAGAAGGATTGATTTCACTTCCTTAGTAAGAACAAAAGTGTTATTTTTATACATTATCAGCAACTAATGAGTATGGAGTCACAAAAATAGTCATAGTGTTGTCACAAATGTCATTCACTTCCATGTACTTGTTTTCACTAAATTTTGCAGAGGGATATGCTTTATCACGACCCAAAAACTTAGGTTATGATGACACTTATTGTGGCTAAGCCTTGAAAAGTAAGACAATCACTCAAACTGATATGCAAAGAAAATTTAACACAAAAGTTCCAAGGGGAGACTTCTAGAACAAAGTCCAACCATTCATGTGCAGTAGTAGCAAAAGTATGAATCATAACAAATACCACAAACCATAAAAAAACCTGGTGTCATAGTGTAAGAATAATTGGAATACATCTCAAAGTCTAAAAATACAACTGAAAATATAATAGAAAATGTAAGTTTGTATATGGATACATACTAAGACATAAACTAGATAGGATGAGGTTGGAGGTAGACTTTGAAAGCATAGAACGAATGCTACCTCAAAATCATCAATTACAACTCATACTCAGTTATTGGGTAGTGCACTTATACCTAGATCAGCACTAAAAAGTCACAGTAGGGATGAGTACGGTTCATTTGTAATTACTAGGTATCATAGTCCAACTGAGCAAAGTAGAAAATAAGGTATATAAATACACATTATAAGCACGTCACCTGCAAGCAGAAAATGTCCTAAATGGTAGTTTACACCCTCTCTACTAATAGTTCTATGTATATCAAATAAACTAGATGTAAGTATAAAACGAAAATATAGAATAGATAGACATCAAATCAAATATGAAAGCAAAACACTAAATATGCATAATGTATGAAAAGCATTAAGGATGATAATGACGATGATGTGATATGTATGAAGTTTTTGCATAACCTCTGTATATACCTACTGAGCATCTATTCTTCTAGGTAGGACCCATGGGGGGTTCACAACACATATACAATCTCAATACTTAATTCCAGTCTAAGTGTCCATATCTCTTCTCCAACTAATGGGCTATGACAGAGGATTTTGTAAAAATGTCACATTTTTGTCAAAAATCAGCGTTCCAACAATAGTACAAATATCTCATGAATCAATGTATGATATGAATATGTAATGTTCACAACCAAATCAGAATGAGAATCTCAAAATCCAACCAACATACACACAAGTCAACCATCCGTGATATAATATTATACATGTACCATTAAAGTGAAATATGCAAGTAAGTTACCATTGATATCACATTAATCCCAACTTAGGCATTTTTAGCAAATGTATACACAAAGCCAATAATATTATATAAGACCTCCACAAGGGCCACAGATAACAATTATTGTCTTGAATCACCAATAACAACAACATAGGACCCCATACGAGCATACAACTGTAATAACATTACTTCTATGATTAATACCCATAGTACTCTTTTGTATCAATATTAACTACCAAACCTAGTTTAAAGAAAGTTAAGCCATAGCCTATCTCAACGAAAATGAAATATGATCAAAACCTTTCCAAAGCCTTCCCCTCTTGGCTGGCCTAAAAATCAACTAAAACATATAAATTTTGAACCTATATGTTAAAAGAAGCCAATGATACCCATATTTCTTACTTTCGAGTTGGGGTCAAAACGGACCCCTGGAGTGGTTTTTTTTGAAAGAACAGGTAAAACTAGAATTTTTGTCCATAAACAAATTACCCATTATTAAATAAAGCCATAGGATAATACTCAAGTGAAAATGGGTTTAAAATGGTATTTAAATTAAAAAAAACAATTTTAGACCTTCCAAGCAAAAATCTACAAATTTCACTTTTTAAATCACATTTTAATGAGTTTTAGATGACAAGAATAGAAGTACAATAATTGAAATAGTGATTTGGAGCTTATCCAAGATTGAAAAAGAAAGAAATTGCCGAAAATCCTCTCAACTAGAAATTCAAAGTCTCAAAAATTAAAAAAAATCAAGTAAAGGAATTTTTTGATACTACCTAGGTATGATAACTTAAGCAACCACTTGACTATTTTAACGATCATTGCTAAAGCGACCAAGTGCCTCTTAAGCGGTACCGGTATGTACTGCACATTTTGCTTAAGCAGACAATGAGTTTCTTAAGTGTAGGCTACTTAAGCGGATCGAGGTATACTTTAGCAGCCCCAGGTATGGAACTGGGTCGTTAAAGAAATTGGCTGGCCACTTATGCAGCCTCTGCTAAAGCAACCCAAGTGTAATTTTAGTGGTTTCACTAGTTGGGTGGTGCAACAGCTAGGATGTGCAAAATTTCCAAGTCTCCACCGACCCCTTGGGATTCATCCAAAATCTCTAAAATGTAAATAAACTGTGCTACCCTATCAAATTAGGCTTTCCAGACTCAACAAAGACATCAAATTTTTTAAAAGAGGTTGTTTTCACAGAATTGACCCCCAAGACCCAATTTAAAAATTTTCGAAGCAAGGGTCGAAATAAAATAAAAAATCCATAAAATTAAATTAACCACGCTACCAATCCAAAATCAATGTTCCAAATCTACTGGCGCAGTTTTTTTTTCCATCTGATGCATAGAACAACAAATGTTGATCGAAGTCAATTTTAATTCCTTTTTAACCTATAAAAACCAAAAACTTGCAAAAATCATAGTAAATGCATCCTGAATCATACCAATCATTCCTATATCTCAAAAACACATGAATAAACCATAGGTAGGGGTAAAATGGTCAAATCACATAAAAATAAATAATTTACAAAATCAAGTCCTTAGGTGCTTGTTTTGATATTTCTCAATGCTAGACTAATTCTACTAGTACCAAACAAGCCACAATCTCATGTTTTGACTCCAATAGGGGAAAGAATTGAATGGCTACTCATACTTCAGCATTGCAACACTCACGATCCCAATCCACCATGGCTATGGGTACTATGACTTCGCCTGCATGAAGACACCAACACCCAAACACAATAATTTTCCCTTAAAAATGGAATCACTCGATCTATTATTGGAAAACGTTATCTGAAATAACTATCAAAAGAAAAATAATAAGAAGATAACATGATAAAGAAACTAATCAAAAAATGAAAAAAAGAGAAAAAACTAATCCAAGAAATCACAATTAAGTTCATACCCGACAAAAGAATAAGATTTCTATACCATAAAGAAAATCCTAACACGGGTGCAATAATTTCGAAAATGCCTGGTAAGGGTGCACAAAAATATAATAATGACAAAAAAAGGATGACTATTACAAAATAGAACATTAATAGATTAAAGCCTGGTGAGGACAAAACACATCAAAATATATGAATAGTATAGACTTAAATAAAACCTAATCTATCTAACCCCCAACTTAAAGATATTGTGTTGTCTCAGATACTAGAAAAATAAAGTAGAGGAGGCATTGGGCTTCTTGAAGTGATATTGGCATGAGGATCGATACAACACTAGCCTATAATATTTTATCAATTGGACTACTAGGAGCCTCCTCGAACTAGGCTGTAGTTTCATTCGCATATAATTTTTGCATTCAAATCACTTTTCCAAACTTTAAAATTTTGTGGATTAGTCAAAAATAACATCCTAAGCTATTCTAACAATTAAAATTTGAAAAAGTAACTTCAAATCTTTTGAGAACAATAAGGTGCGTCCCATCACGTGCTTGATTTAACCTCGTGGCACGATGCAAGCAACCTTACTATTTATGACTCTACTTTGAGGATCTGGATCCTTGTCCCAACTTTAAATCAACATATCATTGAGTTATTTGAGGTAAGATAAGGAAGCAATAAGACCAACTCTAACTCACTATTTTGATGTGTTGAACCTTTTACACAACGTCACCATATAGTTTCATTTAGGCTCTTTAAGAATTTGTGAGAAAGATCAAAAGATCAGTTGTTAGACACAATAGTTTGCACTTCTTGTCCTTTAATTAAGGGAAACCATTTTGCCTTCTTAGGATGAAAAACACTAAAATATAGGGACTTTTGTCCCTAATCTCCAAAATTCTCAATTTGCTCGACTATTTTAATTCTCACCACATCTAACAAGAATAACATCAAAAAATTATCGAAATGAGGATTAAGCCTCTCTATTCCCAAACTTTTATCTAGCTTGACATTCTCACCCTAAAATAACTAGAGTCTTTACAGAGGATTTTCTTGAATTTTTCTTGCAAATCTAGAATCACTTCTTTAATTTCGGCATCCTTCATTAGTTTTTACTTAGATAGTTGATAAATCACCAAGAATTTTTCAAAATAAATCTCAACCACATATTCATTAGAAACCATATAACTATTACTCATAACCATTTGTTGTTGTGTAATAACCCTTTAGGTTATTTTTTTCTTTCTACTTATTTTTGTTGTTAGAGCTTTCCTATAGCTTCACCAAGTCATTTATGACTTGGTGGGACTGATAATTTGGATACTGAATAATTTATCTTATTTTTAGAGTAGATTCCATATTTTTAAAGTCTTTGTTGGTTTGAATTAGTCACCAGAAAAAACTGTAGTCAAATGATCTTGTATGCTAAATTTGACTATTCCAATAGCTCTAAAATATAAATTTTAGTTCGTTCTTTTAGTCAAAAGTTAAGAAAATGGCAAGTTGGGTATGGGATTTGCTTTTTTCAGAACAACCTCAAATGAAAATTTTAACCGTGCAATTGAGTTTAGATCATTGAATTTGATAGGATAGCATAGTCCTTTTACATAGATGAAATTTTGGATGAATCTCGAGGGGTTGGCGGAGACTTTTCAAGTCTTAGCTGGTGTTGTGCACTGGCGATCGCGAGCCGTTGATCATGGTAGAAAAAGAGAATCTCCTAGCAGCCAACAGATGGTGTCATCATGACTAACAAGTCATGTATGCGACTCTAGGATAACTAGTTTAATGACTCTTTAGTTTATTTTCCATATTTTTTCTTCATTTCATCGTTAGAGGTTTTCTATAGCTGCTCCAAGTAACTTATGACTTGCAGGGATAGACAGTTCGATTATCAGGCAGTTTATTTGGTTTTTAATGCCAATTCCCTATTTAAATGTCTTTACTAATTCTAAATGGCCACCGAGTGAAAACTTTAATAAAACAATCTCATAAGCAAATTCTGACTAAGCCAGTAGCTCTAGAATGTTGAATTTAAGATAGGTAGACCTTTGGTTTGGGTCTTGAGGCACACAAGCTCATTTTGACCTATTAGTTAAAAGTTGAAAAATTTGAAATATGGGTGTGGGACCTACATTTATTCAAAACAACCTCAGATGGCAAATACGAGTGCCCTTGACTTTTTGAAATATTGAATTTAGTGTGGTTACATAGTTCGCTTGCATATATGGGATTTTGAATGAATCTCGAGAACCTGGTTGAACTCTATTTTGGACTTGAAAAATTTGGTGCACCAGATTTCTGGTGCACTATGATAGCGGCACTTTGTATTGCGATTGCGACTCACATACAGAGGAGATTCTGTGATTAAGTAGGGTGTGTTACAATCATGACTAGTTCAAATATAAGAGGTACCACAATCACAAGCCTTGGAGTTGCAATAGCAACTCCCGAGTACCTCGACTGGGTATAAAAAGGCTCCTTAGTCCATAATTTTTGCAATTTCTCACTCCTCTCTTTAGATCATAAATGTTAAATAGAGAGATTAAGTAAGATTTAAGCTTATGGGTGCTTGGGAAGCTAGATTAACATTTATTTTTACTATCATCTTCCGATTTGAGGTATGAATTCACCCTTTTCTTGGTGAAATTTCTTGATAATTTGTTTAAAATTCCAAAATATTTGACTTGATTTAAGCCCTAGTTTATCTTGGTTTTCACCCATTTTGAGGGCTATGATTCCTTAAGCTTGTATAAATAATAGGTTGGTCTCAAAAATTTGATTTTTGTAAGTGGAACACACCTGGGTCTTTTGTATAATTTTTTGACACAAAGCACAATGGTGCAATATAGGTATCGATATTTTTATATTGTTAAGTAAAATTTGTTTTTGATAGCTTGACATCTTGAGGAGGCTTCTCAAAAAGGAAAAGTGGTGGTTTAGCAGTTTGTGGAGCCTTTTTCTATGTCAAGGTAGGATAGTTTTATTCCTTATTATATTCATCTATCTCATAGTATTCTTAAGACATTGTGTTAGATTTTTGATTTGATGAGGTGTTGGATTGATGAAAATCAAGACTTGTGTTAGTTGGAACATTTAGGCTAAATTGAAATCGTAGAGTTTAAATACTTAGCTTGATTCTTTATCCCTTAGGTAAATTGGACTTCATTACCATGTTTTTCATGAGAATGCCTTAGATTGCTGAAGATTAAGTAAAATGTTTTAGAAACCCATGCTTAGGGTAAGATTGGCCTTATTTCCTTCATTAAGGAAAGTTGCCTTAGTTACTATACTGGCATAGCTATTTGTTGAGAATAACATTTACCTTAAGACTAACTGTTGCTTGATATGAATTTAAGAGTGGATTTAGATACCTTAGCCTAGTTTTGGATAGTATTTGACTTGGAATGTATTTTGGGGGTTTAGAAATGGGCTCTTTGACCCACCTTAAGTCAAAATTGATAATTAGTTCTCTTGAAACCCTTATATATTTGTTGAATGCCTAGAGAATGCCCTTTTGAGAAAATATTGAGGGACTTTTGTAGTTGTTGGTTATGATGAATGATGTTGGAAGTAATACCTAAATAATTAGGCCATATGTATGATTCATTTGTTAAGCTTATGAGGAACTATTGATTATGCAATTGATTGGGCTACCGAATATACCATTGGATAAGTCCTTGCCTATGATATTGTCGAAGACATTAATTATGTTACTGACCATTCTATGAATAAGCACTAGACAATGCCTTGGATAAGCTATTGCTTAAGATATTAATAAAATATACAATATACTATTGATAAGTCATTTGCTCGTGATATTGCTTATGATTATGATCATGCTACACAATTATGCTAGTAATCAAGTCAAAAAGTATCCTTATTGATGACATTTGAAATTGTATTATTATTTGTTCTAGGAGATATGATTATTGACTATATGGGAATTTATGCTATTTATTATTCTAGAAATCTTTATGACTGACTAAATTGGCACTTATAATTGATTATATACCCGAAGGAATTTCTAAAGATGATGTTGATATTGATGATACCCAGCAAGGCCGAAGGATATTATTATGAAAATAATGCTCGGCAAGGCCAGAGTATATATGATGACATATTAATACTCGACAAGGACAAAGGACATTATGATGATATATTGATAAACGGTAAGGTTGGAGGATGATTGATGATATTTTGATACCCGGTAAGATCGGAGGATGATTATATTGATGTGCCTATGTACACATCAATTGGTTCGATTCTGGCTGTATTCTATGTATGTTAATTATATACATACATATATATATATATTTATAGTTTGGGTATGACTTTGATATTAGGGACACCTGTCATAGCTCGCAAGTGTTAAATATTCATAAAGTGGTATAACTGGTGCTTAGAGATAAATATGGAATAATGGTGGATATTGTTCAGTTTACTAATAATTACTAGTTAATAAACAAGGATTAGTTGGTAAATGATGACTATTTAATAAATTATGCTAGTTGAGAAATGGTGATTAATTGATATGTGGTGAATAATTGTTAAATAATGACTAGAGGCTTATGGTGACTAGTAATCAAATTAATTATTTTAATAAGAAATGGTTAACTAGTGAATGATGACTTTTGTGTATCTATGATAAGGTTCTTAAATGATGGTGAGATTATGAAAGGTTGGTAAATTGTGATAATGTTGGTAAATAACATACTGATGATAATTATGGAATTATGGTTAAATGACGATGAAGGTTAGTTTTATAGTGGTTGATAGCATTATTCCATCTTGAGTGTGCTCTACAAGTTTATGGGAGTCTGTTATGAGTTATTTACTTTTCCACACCAATTGGAGGATCGAAGCTAATTTTGTAGTTATGTTTGTTCTTTGTGATAAGTTATTATTCTTCATTGTTTACTTATTATGCACGGTGATATTGACATGTGTTGATCCCTTATATTACCTTGTTGTTTTGGTTTGATTACTTATCATGTACAATGATGTTGAAGTAGATTTAGGTTCATTTCTGTACCTTGACTTAGTTATGTTATCTTGCATTTATCATACTTATATAATAATTTAGCTCAGTCGGTCAATGATGCCTATTGAGTAACTGTTGTTTTGGTACTCATACTATACTTCCACACATTTTTGATGAATATTCGAGTACTAGTTACCATCGTTGATTGATGTTCATACAATGATTGATTTCTGAAGATAAGGTAAGCTCTTTGAGTTTAAGTCACCCATTTTCCTCTATCTTTTTATTTAGTCTTTTATTTTAAGACAGGTGTATTGACTATTCTAGAAACTTGGATTATATTTGTATTTCTAGAAGCTTTATACTTTCTCTACTTGATCATAGGTTGGTATCTTGTATTGACTGTTTATTCTATCTTGAACCCCTTTCCTTATTTATAAATTGTGTTCTTGCATTTTGTCTATGATGGAAATTTCCTACCGAATTAGGCCATTGCATTAGCTCCGAGTTATGGTTTGGCTTAGCTACTAGCGGGACATAGTAGGTACCATCATGACTCATAAATTGAGTCATGATAAATTGGTATCAAAGCCATATTTCATTGTTATTGTTGATACAAGAGAAAATTTCTAGTAGATACTACGGATCATAATGATTACATCCTTTCCTATCTTCGAGAGGATATGGGACATTCCTAAGAGTTTTTCACTTCTTTTATTCATATCGTACTAAAAGTCTGAATTGGTTTATAGAAGTATCCCTTGAATTTACTCTTTTATAGATGGCCAGGACACGTGCTACTGCTACGAGAGATGAGGGGCCTAGGGATCCTACTCCTATTCATGGATGACCTGGAGGTCATGGACAATTGTGTGATGTGTCTCCAGCTAGGGTCTAGGATAATCCTCCTTTCCCAAATCCTATTCCCACTTCTAAGCCAAAGATTTTTTTGCCCCAGCCAGTGGTGGAAAAACTACCAACCCAGGCTCCATCAGTTTTTTTTTCTTTAGTGCTCAGAGATGTATTGGTTCAGCTTTTGGGGTTAATCGGTGGCGCATCTCTAATGATGAAAAGTCTACATATCAAAGTGGTACTGAGGCGGGGGCGCAGCCTGTAGCAGCAGCTAAAAGAGTTGAGGTTTCTCCTGCACCGACAGTTGCTCAGCTAGTGGTTGCCTATCCTGTTATGTCTTCTAAGGACCAGAAGATGTTGGGTAGATTCTTTCTATTGGCTTTACCTAGGTTTTCTGGTTCACATAGCAATGATCCATATGAGTTTCTAATTTCTTGTGAGGATAGGCTTAATAATTTGGGCCTTGTTGTGACTTTTGGTGTGGATTACACCATATTTCAGTTGGACTTGGCTTCTCAACATTGGTGGATAGGTTATATAGATTCTAGACCAAGTGGATCTTCTATCTTTTCGTTCACCAAGATGTTTTGGAGATTTATATACCTCGCATCCTTATAGTTTATTTAAGGGATCAGTTCTCTGGATTAGAGCAGGGCTTCAAGATAGTTGCAGAGTATGTGGCTTATTTTTATGAGTTAGATAGAAATGCGACTTCTATTTTGGATACTAAGTATGAGTGACTTTGCTTCTTTATTAGAGAGTTGAGACTTCCTATACGTATGGCTACACAAATTTTAGTTATTGCGGGTAGGTATTTTGCTAAGGTGTTGGATCACACTTGGGTGATGGAGTATATGCACTGTGAGGGTCCAGAGGGCCATAAAAAGAGTCTGAGATATTAGGGAAGATTCAGTGGCAGTCATCATAGTTCTCGAGCTAGAGATGGTAGTTTGATGAGTAGGTATATTTTCGTCCATCCTATTAGTCTCTAAGTCACCCTAGTCGACCTATTCAGGTAGCAATTCAGATTACTAAAGGAGGTCTGTCTAGTGCTAGTGACCATCCTGGTAAGGGCAGTGGCCAGTCTTCGAGAGGTATATCTTCTTGTCATTCTAGTAATGGTGGTTACTACGGTTAGTCGGGTTTGTTGGTTCTGGTTTAGCTCCTATCTCATGCTATACTTGTGGATCTCTTGATCACTATTTATGGGATTTCCCTATTTTTTGGGCAATTACTATTTTAGCACAAGGTATTTCCCCTATTAGAATAGTTCATCCCTCCACTAGAGGTGGTTCTCATGGTCGTAAGGGTGGTTTCCACTATAATGACCCTTTCGGTCATTGTTCATATTTAAGCTTATCTGTACCATTAGGGCTTATTCATAGTTTCCCCAAGTCATTTATGACTTATTGGGACCGATATTTTGGTTATTGGGCTATTCATTTGGTTTTAGAGACAATTCACTATTTTGAAGTCTTCGATAGTTCCAAATGGCTACCTGGCGAAAACTTTAATAAGAAAATCTTAGATATAAATTCTGTGCCAGAAGATCCATAATATTTATTTTAGACTAGGTAGAGCTTTGGTTGGGTCCCAATGCACTCGAACTTATTTTGACCTATTGGTCAGAAAGTGGAAAACTCAGTAGATATGGGTGTAGGTCCCATAATTTATCTAAACGATCCTGGATGGAAAATCCCACTTCACCAACGCGTCTAGAATGTTGAATTTAGTAGGGTTACATAGTTCATTTGCAAAAAATAGAGTCCGAATAAGTTCTGGGGGTCAATTTTTTTTTTTTTTACTTTGCTGGTGCTGGTGCATCACTATCCCACAGGGCCTATTCCAATCGCAATATTGCAATCACAGTCCCTTGGATCATGATATGGACATCTCCATGCCTGGTAAGGGTATATAAGGACCCCATAGGCTAGTTTTTGACCATTTTTGACCCATCTTTGAAACCTAGAACCCCTAAATGAGTGTAATAACTCAAAATTGACTCTTGTGGGTATCTTGGGAGATGCCTAAACATATATTATCATGATTTTCAACTAGATTAAGGTAATATTTCATCACATTATTGATGAATTTCTTGGTTTTTGACCCAAAACCCTAATATATCTTAGGGCTTGATTTTAGCCCAAAATTTGCTTTGTTTTCACCTATTTCTTAAGGCTTATGATTCCTTATTCATGTATAAAGGTTGGGTTGACCTCAAAAATGCATTTTTCATAAGTGGGACCCACTTGGGGGTTTTAGTATCGTATTTGGACCAGAAGCACAATAGTCTAATATGGGTATTATTAGACTCGTATTGATGATTAGATTATGATTTTGATATTATGATGGCATTTTGGGATTCTGAAGTGAAGATGGACACTTAGAGAATGATTTGAGGTTTTGTGATTTGGCCCTGATGTAGGCTTTTACCTACTCTTTTTCGAAAATGATATGTGTTTATATAGAATATGAATATGAATGATAGGCTTGATTATGAGTAGAATAACTTATCCTTGATTTATGAAGTTTGGGGATTAGATGAGGGTTTTGGACCCATAAGGTGGTATGTTGATGACCCCTTTCTAAATCCTATTGCCTTTTCCCTAGACTGGACTAGTTTGTGGCATGGATATGCCATAATTCTTTGTTTGGGATGTGGTTTATATGTTGGAATCAAGTTTATTATGATTAACTGTAGTTGGGCTATTCTAGTGATCTTGAAACCATAATTTGGGTAGAGTTAACTTAAAAGCCCATATATTTTATACAAGGTTCCTATCTGAGGATTGGTTATGGATTACTTTACATCTAGATGTTAAACTAGATACCATAGCCTAGTTTGGGGCGTAATTTCCTAAATGTGGAAACTGAGGTTTAGAAGTGGGTTCATTTGGCCCTCTTAGGCCAAGACTTGTGTTAACCCTTGTGGACTTAGTTGCGGATGATCGGCCTAGTTGAGACCGATGAGCCTTATTTATGAGATTTTCTTAGTGAATTGATGGATAATGATGTATTTTTCCTCGGTTAATGATTAATGGATTATGGCCATGATTTCCTTTATAGTTTTTATGTTAGGACTATAGAGGTGTTATTCCTCATAGATGTGATATTTGTCCTATAGAGTTGATATTTTTCTTAGGAGTGATATTTGTCCCATAGAGATGCTATTTCGTCTTATATAAGATTTTTGGACCTATTGAGATGATTTTCCTCTTAGTTATGATTATTCGGGCTATAGAGATTATTTTTCTCTTAGTTATGATTATTGGGCCTATAGAGATGATTTTCCTCTTAGTTATGATTATTGGACCTATAGAGATAATTTTCCTCTTATTTATGATTATTTGGCCTATAGAGATAATTTTCCACTTTGTTATGATTATTTGGCCTATAGAGATGATATTCCTCTTAGATATGATAATTGTCCTAGAGAGTAGATATTCCTCATAGTCATGAGGTATGACCTATAGATATGCTATGTCTTATAGATGTGAAATGCGTATTGATATTATGACTCCTAGATTTGAGATGTCTTATATGTTTGAGATGCCTCCTAGATGTGAGATGCCTCCTATATGTGAGATGATTATAGATATACTACAACTTATAAATATGATTATTGATATGAGATCCAGATATGTATATGGGATTAAGGTTGTGATTATGATATTATGATTATTCCAGACATATTATTGGGCCAAAGGCCATTTTATGATATGAGTTTGAAATCAGCAAACTAATTATCCTTTTAAAAAATATGGTTGCAATTTATGAATATATGTAAATGTGTTTACCTACACATCTCTCCAGCATGGAATTGAGAAAACTGCAGTATGTTACTTACGATTTCACTGATTAAATACCTGTGATAGAATGCATAGATTTGGTATATTCATGATTATTATATTAGTAATTGATGATTCTAGCTGAAATATGATCATATTACTGTTTTTATAAATAAGGGTTATAACCCACTTTTCACCTTTAAAAATGGATTTCTCTACAATAATAATTGCCTAAGTTAATGGATAACTTATATAAATAAAAGGGGTTTATAAAGATGTTTTAAAGATTTGACTGAGGCGTATTCTGAACCATGATTTGACACTATTACTTACTCCAATCCTGAGATATTTTGACCCTTTCTACATCTTTACAATGATTAAGTTCCAAAGATCACTCCGAGTAACAAACTTATGGATTTACATTCTTTTACCCATGGCTTGAGTTCGTGCACCTATTATATATATAATGATTATTGTAATGATATTGATACTTGGAAAGGCCGTAGGATACTGTGATTATGTTATTGATACCCGACAAGGCTGGAGGATACTATGATATCGATGTTGAAACCTGACACAGCTTGAGGATTTTGTGATGATTATATTGATAACCAACAAGGATGGAGGTTGATTATAATGATGATGGTCATGGTGATGACAGTTATGATAGAGATGGTTATGATGATGAGATTGTGATATTAATTGTGTACCTTGCATTTATTCTTTCATGAGCCTTGCCTATCACCAATATGAGCCTATGTCTATCAGCCGGTATGGGACAGTTGCATAAATATGGTTGATAACCATGCTTTCCATTGTTGTATGCTGATTAACCTTCCAATCTTGGGGCTTTGGGGTACACATAGGCTTGTCTAGGTATTTGGTTGTCCATAATAACTGGTTGCTTGAGCTGTTATTGATATTGTTATTATCATTGTTATGATCATTATTATGGATAGCTAATGATAGATTGATCACTAATTTGATATCAAAATTCGAGGCATAATTTTGGCTTCTTCTATCTTGTAATTTCATTATTGTGCATGATTAATTCATGACGAGTCAAATAGATTAGAAACCTTGAGAATGTTAGTACTAAATCCTAATAGGATTATAGTGAAGCCTCAAAATAAAAATTTGATGATCTAGGTTATTCTTCAAGATGACCTTTTATCGATATATACATATATCTAGCTATATATTTCTATGGTATTACCATATATCTATTCCTTCATTTGTTCAGATTGTATATTCATTCCTTGGCCTTGTATATTATAGTTATTCTTCTTTAAGTCTTTATTCATATATTGGTTGGGGATATATGGTATAGTATTGAGATTCATGTGTATGATTTGAATAGGATAGTTCATCCTTGATACTTTATTATTTCTATTATGTCAGTCTTTTGGACATGAATAGAATATGCTCTCTTTGTTTTCTCATTGGCTTTGTTATATGATTGTTGGACATTTGGGTGTAATTTCTATTCTATTTATATGCTATATATCTGCTTTATATTTGGAGCTCAGTTGGCAGTTTCCTACTGAGTACTATTTGTTTGGTACTTATACTACACTTCTGCATCCTGTAGATCATCGTACAAGTTATCACCGTTGATGTGTGCATCATGTCGAGTAGCTATGGTTCGAAGGCTAAGAGTGAGCTCCTGACGCTTAGAGTATTAATGACCTCTCTCTTATGTACTAGATTTGACTCTATGTTTTAATTGGAGATAAGCTATATCAGTGTAATTTACTTCTTCTATTCAAATTTTGTACTCTTATTATATTATAAGATCTTATACTGATATCAACATATTTTTGGATTTCATTTTATATTTGATTCTCTTATTCCTTCTATTTCGTATTCTTTTTTGTGTATAATTGAGAAGTTCATTACTAGATATCTCAGACTATGGGGATTGGCTTGCCTGCCGGTGGGTTATGGTAGGTGGCATCATGACTTCAGCTATTGGGTCGTGACAAATTGGTATTAGAGGCTATGCTTCACCGGTGTATTAGTACAAGAGCTAAGTGTTAGTAGAGTCCTGCAGATTAGTGCGGAGATGTCCGTAACCTATCTTTAGGAGGCTACTGTGACATTCTTAGAAAATTCACTTGTTTACTCCTTATCATGTGTTCATATTTTTATGAACTACAAACTCATTCTTTGACTATACTCTATCCTTAATGAACGACGTAAGATGGTCAGAAGATGTGGACAATACTTCAACACGCATTTTCATAGATTCAACGCAAAATAAAACTAAAGATTAAGAGATGAATGTTGAAGACCTTCAGCATCAGCCAAAAGGATTTGGGGTGGCTTAGGCTCCAGTTAAGCTTATGGCTATTTTACCCCTTTAAGGTTCAGTACTGGTGACTTGGGTCATGTTGTAGATACCTTTATCCATTGATGGTATTTGATTCATCGACCAGTTCTCAGATAAGAGTTAGTTCTATTGGTGTTCATCAGGGTTCTTTGCTAGTTTTTGAGTATGAAATTTAGTTTCTTTAGTGGGCTAATCATATTATTGTTCTATATCTTTTTGTGTAGGACATGATGAATAAAATTATTAAAGTACTAGAATTGCCACTCTATTTAACGTCAGAGCAAATAATAGTAGTTGGGTCCTTCTTCTGTCAAGTTATGGATTATGCCAGGGTTGTAGAGAGAGCATGTACTGAGGATTATGGAGGTAACGATAAGATTTCTTGTCATCGATATAGTGCTATTTATATTCTATTTGAGAGATTTTATTTTATTGTGAGGAGATGAGACCTCGGTTGTGAGAGTGCCCCAAATATGGGTTAGTGGCGAGCGAAGTTAGCCTGTTTTCCCAACCAGCCTAGAGTTTCTGACATAATCTATGATTGGGAGAAGGATGAATATTCTACTAGAGTATTCTCGTTTGTCAGTTGAATAACAACTTAGGCTTAGTTTATGTTCTTGCCATGTTGATGCTTGAGGAGTTTCTACGATTGTAGAAATATCGGCTACCAGACCGGAGAGTGCCCACAACATGGTATTTTTAGTCATTAAACTCATTCAGATTAACCCCATGATATTGTAGCATATTGAGTTAGAGATAGTGAGCTTGACACCTCAGTTGATGATTTAGTTGGTCGGTTTGAGTTTGGACCCATTTAGATTTATTCTCTCTATGACCATCGGGCATGTGATTGGGGATTTCACTATGATAGATGTGTGTTTATTTCCTTCAATATATTTTATGATGTGTATTGGGTTCTTCATACCAATTAATGATTATATGCCTTGCTGAGTTAATATTGTTCATTATGTGCCTTATTATTGAATTCATCATTATGTTACTACTCCTTTGTTTTTTTCTTTTAGTAGTGGATGGAGAAGATCTGTGCTAATATTTCTCATTATTAGTATAGCATTATGGTTGGAGTCCTATTAATCTTGGTACGTTGGCCTTATTATGGCCCTTGAGTGGTATATAATATTGATTTTCATTTTGGTACCACATAGTCATTATATTGATATTGATATTGTTGTTGCAATTACTATCACTACTTGCGGTTATTGATATTATTTTATATTATTAGTCAATGTAATTGATCCTCGCTTGGTAGTTATATAGACCAGTGTTCTCTTGTTTGTGATCTTATTCGGTGGCTTAAGTAGATATAGCCCGAATTGATGATTTCTTACCCCTAGCATGGTCAGGTTGACTATGTTCCCTCTTGGTTTGCTTTGTTAGATTAGTTTGGGGATATATTGTAGTATTAAAGGTATGTAGACCTTCCATTGTTCCATTATGACTCTAGAGTTGGCAATTTAGTTATATTGCTTGTTATTAAGTTCAAGATTCTTAGACTTGCCTATTGGGTTGTAAAGGCTTTTGTTTTGGCTGTCCCTTCATGTATAGCCTGTTAGTGGGATTGACCAGTTTGAGGTCCATTTTTTGGTTGTGACAATTTCATCGCCTGATAGTGGTTTTGATATTAAGATTGAGATGTCATAGATCTATCTCATTGGTTTGTTGGGTTCATTCCCATTTGATGGGTTGGCCTTGTTATTAGTGTTGAGATTTGATGCTCTTTCCTTACCGTGTTATGGTCTTATCTAGTGGATTTCAAAATTTAGAGACATGTGGCCTTTCCTATAATCTCTTCTTAAGTTGCAATATAGAAATTCTTTATCTTGATTTATTGATTTCTGGTGGTGGTCTTGACTTTGACCTTGGTTTTTAGATTGGTATATTTCTTCATCGAAGATATGATTCTTGGGTTGATTCAAGAAATCCCTATTCTAGAGTTCAGTCGAATGAGGCTTGGTTGAGTGTTTCTTTTTAATGATAGGTGCCTATGGCTATTCTTGCTAAGACAGAGTGTTGGGCTGGTTAACTTTTGGCTAAAGTTGTATTTCACTGATTTCCTAGAGTTATTGCCTTTATTGGTGTTGTTTGCAGCCTAAGGAAGTTTTGAGTACCTTTTGATAGTTCATGCCCTCAATGGTTATGGAGTGGGTCATTTGCATTTTCAACCGGTGGTCTATCCTTTTGCTTAGTTTCTATTTTGTGGCTATATTTTGTACCCTCTTTATAATATAGAGTTGATTGCTTACATTTTCAGTCGATTGTTTTCCCTGTGGTGACTTTTTTTCTTCAGATATATCTCAACTATGCGTTGGTATGATTTATCTCAGATATGTTAGATTTGGATACTAAAGTCGATTTAAATGGTTAGCAATTATATAGGCTTATTAGTTTATTTTTTACTTGACACCTTGGAATGGCAATTTGGAACTTATGATTGATTTGGAGTATAAATGCTTACCCGTCTTTATATTTGGCTTAAGTAGTTGAGATCGGGTGATTCATCCTCGGTATAGAGATTTAGCTTGGTGTTGTTGATCTTGCTTGCAACTTTCATTTTGGACTTGTCTTAATTCAGATTTTATTTATGGGTTGGTTTAGCCTACTGTGCGGTTTCATAGTCAGTCTTCTCAACTTCTGTTGGATTATAGTTGTTAACTATTCAAATAATAGTCCATGGAACCGATATTGGTTATTTTAACTTTGACCTTGAGTCTCCAGTTTTCTTTGGGAATTTTGGATGATATACTCAGTGGGAGTACTATACTTTATTTAGATTCAACATGGCTTTTTTCTAGATAGATGGGACATCCTGGAGCAGAATATTCAGTGATGAGTAGTTATGCCTTGATCTTTTGGATTTTAGTTTGATTACCATCCGGACTAGTTGTAATATTTGCATAGAATGCATTCCTTCATTATCTCCACCTGTGTGACCAAACAGTGTCAAATAGTTAGTTCTCATGTTTGCCATATGGACTTTCAGCGTATCATCTTCAGTTTTTTGAGTCCTCTATGATGAGATTGCACGGCTGAGATTCAGGTGGATTTCCTCTAGGTTTCAAGTGGATAGCTGGTGTAAAATGGTAAAGAAAGGTTAGGTGGATTTAGTACAAGTAGCATGTCTCATGTCTTTGTGGGTATTTGCTTAGATAAGACTTTGTGGTTTTTTATGAGTTTATAGATGGTGTTAGTGTGTCGTGTTTTAGATTTGCGTGCATCATCATTTTTAGTCCAGTTGGAGGTCAGTTAGGGTTGAAGTTGAGTTTTGTCTATTTGGAAGTAAAGTGAGGGTGCTGGTTGTAAAATGGATTCCTATGGAAAAATCCCTTGAAAGTGTCCTCTCTTCATTGAGGTTATCTGGGATGTCATGTTCAAAGCATGCGGGCCTAGTAACTCATTTTTTTTAAGCTTTTAAGATTTTTTCTACCCATTGACTTTGAGGACGAAAGTCCTTTTAGTAGTGGATGTTGTAATGACCCTTTCGGTCATTTATCATATTCTTTCTTATCTTCGCCGTTAGGGCATCTCCAAGATGCCTCATTTATGACTTGCTGGGATCGACAATTTGGTTAGCGAGCAATTCGTTTGCTTTTTTAGAGCTAATTCTCTATTTTGAAGTCTTCATTGGTTCCAAATGTCCACTGGGCAAAAACTTCCTTAAGATGACCTCAGATGTAAATTCCAACTGTGCTAGCAGATCGGAAATATCAATTTTAGTCGAGGTAGACCTTTGGTTTGGGTCTCAATGCACCCAAACTCATTTCGACCTATTTGTTTAAAAGTGAAAAAATCGGTTAAAATGGGTGTGGGGCCTGAAATTGATCTAAACAACATTGTATGGAGAATCCAACTTCACCAACACGTCTGGAACGTCAAATTTAGTGTGTTTACATAGTTCATTTGCGAGAAACGGAGACCTAATAAGTTCTGGGGGTCAAAAATAAGTTCTTACTTAGCTGGTGCTGGTGCATTGTGATTGTACAGTGCCTATTGTGATCGTAATAGTGCATTCACGGTCCCTCAGATCATGATAGAGACATCTCCATATTTGGTATGGGTATATAAGGACCCTATAGGCTCCGTTTTGGCCATTTTTTACACATCTTTAAGACTTAGAACCCCTAAAAAGTGTAATAACTCAAAATTGAGTCTTGTGGGTGTCATTGGATCTTGATAAACACCTCCTATCTAAATTTTCAATCGGATTAAGGTAAGATTTAATCACTTTATTGATAAATTTCTTGGTTTTTTACCCAAAACCTTAATATATCTAGGGGATTGATTTTAGCCTAAAATTAGCTTTGTTTTCATCCATTTCTTGAGGGTTATGATTCCTTGTTGATGTATAAATGTTGGATTAACCTTGAAAATACATTTTCCGTAAGTGGTACCCATTTGGGAATTTTGTGTCGTTTTTGAACCCGAAGAGCAATAGTGCAATATGGGTATCATTAGACTCGTATTGTTGAGTAGATTATTATTTTGATAGTGTGATGGAATTTTGGGATGGGCGAAGATGGGCACTTGTAGAATGATTTGAGGTTTTGCGGTTTGGCCTTAAGGTAGGCTTCAAGCTACTCTTTTCAAAGATGATGTATGTTATATACGTCATGTGAATATGAATGTTATCCTTGATTATCAGTAGAATAACATAGCCTTGATTATTGATGTTTGGGAATTAGATAAGGGTTTTTGACCCGTAAGGTGGTATGTTTATGACCCCTTTTTGAATCCTATTTCCTTCTGCCTAGATTGGACTAATTTTTAGCATGGATATGATATAACACTTAATATGGGATGTGATTTAAGTGTTGGAATTATGGTTAGTATGATTAACCTTAGGTGGACTAGGCTAGTGATCTTTAAATCATATTTTGTGTGGAGTTGACGTGAATGCCCATGTTTTTAGATGAGGTGCCTATGGTAGGATTGGTTATGCCCTACTTGACATCTAGAAGTTGAATTAGATACCATCCCCTAGTTTGGGGCATAGATTGCCTAAATGTGGAAATTGAGGATTAGAAGTGGGCTCGTCCGACCCACTTAGGCCAGGACTTGTGTTAGCCCTTGTGAACTTTCTAGCAAATGTTAGGCCTAGTTGAGACTAATGATCCATATTTATGAGAATTGTTTGGTTTTATTGATGGATAATGATGTATTTTTCCCCGGATAATGATTAATGGCTTATGGCCATGATTTTCTTTATAGTTATGATATTTGGAGGTTAGAGGTGTTATTCCTCATAGATGTGATATTTGGCCTATTGTGTTGATGTTCCTCTTAGGAGTGATATTTGGCCCATAGAGGTGCTATTTCCTCTTAGTTAATATTATTGGGCCTATAGAGACAATATTCCTCTAAGTTATGCTTATTCGTCTTATAGAGATTATTTTCCTTTTAGGTATCATTATTGGTCCTATAGAGATGATTTTCCTCTTAGTTATGATTATTGGGCCTATTGAGATGATTTTTCTCTTAGTTATGATTGTTGGGCCTATAGAGATGATTTTCCTCTTAGATATGTCAATTGTTCTAGACAGTTGATTTTCCTCATAGTCATGACTATAGATATGAGATGTATTATACATTTGAAATGCTTCTTAATATTATGCCTCCTAGATGTGAGATGCCTTAAGTGTTAGAGATTCCTTGAAGATGTGAGATTCCTCTTATATGTGAGATGATTGTAGATATGCTAAAACTTATAAATATGATTATCAGTATGAGTTTCGGATATGTATATGAGAGTAAGGCCATGATTATGATGTGATTATTTTGGACATATTATTGGGCTAACGGTCATGTTATGACATGAGTTGGACATTGAGGAAGTAATTATCCTTGTAAAGTATGTAGTTGTAGTTTATCAATATAATGTATGTGTTTACATACATATCTCTCTGGTATAGGATGGAAGAAGATGTGGTATGTTGCTTATGATTTCATTAATTAAATATTGGTGATGGCATGCATAGATTTGCTACAATCATGATTATTATACTGGTAATTGATGTGATTGTAGCTGAAATACAATCCTATTACTGTTTTCCTAAATCAGGGTTAAAACCCACTTTTCACCTTTCAAAATAAATTTCTCTACAATAATAATTGCCTAACTTAATGAATAATATATATAAACAAAAAGGGTTAGTAATGATGTTTTAAAGATTTGATCGAGGGAGATTTTAGTCCAAGATTTGACACTATTACTTCCTCAGATTGTGAGATATTTTGACAATGTCTACATAGTTACAATGATTTAGACCCCAAGATTACTCAGGGCAATCGACTTACAAATTTACACTCTTTTATCCATGGCTTGAGTCTGTGTACCTATCACACACACACATATATATATATATGGATGTGTGTGTTGGTATTATGATAATATTGATACCCGACAAGGTCGAAGGATACTTTGATGATGATATTGATATTCTGTAAGGCCCGAGGATATTGTGATGTAGATTTTGATACCCGACAAGGCTGGAGGATGTTGTGATGATGATATTGATACCTGACAAGGCCGAAGGTTTATTACAATAATGATGATCATGATGATGATAGTTATGATGAAAATGGTTATGATAATGAGATTGTGATATTTATTGTGTTCCTTACATTCATTCTTTAAAGCATACAACCTATCACCATTATGTGCCTATGTCCATTAGTCGGTATGGGACGGTTGCGTAAATATGGATGATGACCATGCCTTGTGTTGTTGTATGCAGAGTTAACCTTCTGAGTCTGAGGCAGTGGAGGTACACATTGGCTCAGCTCGGTATTTATTTATCCAGAATAGCCGGTTACTCATGTTGTTATTTATATTGTTATTATTATTTTTATGTTCATCATTAGGGCTAGCTTATAAAAAATTGATCATTGATTTAGTATCGATATTTGAGGTATGATTCTGGCCTCTTCTATTATGCGATTTCATTATTATGCATGATTAATTCATCATACGACAAATGGATTAGAAACCTTGAGCATGTTAGTACCATATCCTGATAGGATTATAATGATGCCTTAAAATAAAGATATGATTATCTATGTTATTCTTCGAGATGACCTTGTATCTATATATACATATATCAAGCTATATATGACTATGGTACTACAAAATATCCCTTCCTTCATTTGTTCAGACTATATATTCATTCCTTGGCCTTATATATTATAGTATATTCTTCTTTCGCTCTTTATTCGTATATTGGTTGGGGATATATGATATAGTATTGAGATTCATGAGTATGAGAAGAATATGATAGTTCATCCTTGATACTTAGTCTTATTATCTTAGTCTTTTGGACATAAATAAAATAGGCTCTCCTTGTTTTCTCATTGTTTTTGTTATATGATTGTTGGACATTTGGGTGCAATTTCTGTTCTCTTCATATGTTATTTATATCTGCTTTATTGTTTGAGCTCATTTGGTTGTTTCCTACTGAATACCATTCGTTTGATACTCATAATACACTTGTACAGCCTGTAGATCATAGTACGAGTTATAATCATTGATGTGTGCATCGTGCAGAGTAGCCATGGTTCGGAGACATATAATTAGCTCCTTATACTCGGAGTATTACTTACCTCCCTCTTATATACTAGATTTGTCTCTATGTTGTGATTGGAGATAAGTTGAATCAGTGTTATTTACTTCTTCTATTCAACTTTTGTACTCTTATTATATTAGAAACTATTGTACTAATCCCACTAGGTTCTGAGATTTTATTATGCATTTGATTCTCTTATTCCATCTATTATGCACTCTCTTGTGTTTATAATTGAGTAGTCCTTTACTAGCCATTCCGGACTATGGGGATTGGCTTGCCTACTGGTGGGTTATGGTAGGCACCATCATTACTTAAGAAATTGGGTCTTGAAATTTAGGGTACTCGATGAGGTTCCCATGCAAGAAGAACAAGAGATTGATTAGGTTCCCAGCCAGAAGACGAGCGTGGTTAGCTGTATCTAGTACCTGCTAGGCCCAAGGCTGAGACTTCGAATGTTGTGGTTACATGTACGATTTTGGTATGCTACGTGTCGGCCTTTGCTTTATTTGATCTAGGAGCCACTTATTCTTATATATCTTCTTATTAGGCACAACGGTTGGAGTTGCCTTGTGATTTATTATCTATGCGATTGCACATGTCTACTCCCATGGGTGATTCTTTAGTAGTGGATTGAGTTTTCAGATCATGTGTTGTTACTTTTAGAGATGTTGATAATTATGATGATCTTATTATTGTTGATATGGTGGATTTTAATATAATTCTGGGAATGTACAAGTTATCCCTCTATCATGCGGTCATGGATTATTTTTTCAAGATCATTACCTCTGCCATGTCTGGCGTACCCTCAATCATGTGGAAGGGAGTGGTTAGCCATGAGCCAATGGGGATTATTTCTTACGTTCGTTCTAGGAAACTTATTTTGAGGGGTTGCGAGTCTTACCTCGCTTATATTTTTTATACTAGTTTGGAGCATCCGTCGCTTTACTCTGTTCCTATTATTTGTGAGTTTCCTGATGTGTTCCCTACTGACCTGCCTGGTATTTCCCCTATCCGTTAGATTGAGTTTCCCATTAATCTCTAGCCTGGAAGCCGACCTATTTCTTTGTCAATTTAGCATATGTGTCCTGCCAAGCATAAGGAGCTGAATTTCTCAGCTTCAAGACCTTCTTGGTAAGGGTTTTATTAGAGCAAGTGTGTCTCCTTGGGGAGCTCTTGCAATGTTTATAAATAATAAAGATAGTTCCATGTGTATATGTATTAATTATAGGTAGCTTAATAAGGTGACAATAAAGAAATGTTATCCTATGCCTCATATTGATGATTTGTTCAACAAGCTTCAGGGTGAGACAATGTTTTCTAAGATTGATTTGATATCTGGTTACCATTAGTTAAGGATACAAGATGAGTATATCCTGATGTCATCTTTAGGACACATTATGGTCACTATAAGCTGTTAATGATATCATTTGGGTTGACTAATACCCCAGTCGCATTCATGGATTTGATAAACCGGGTATACAAGACTTAATTGGATTCCTTCGTGATTGTGTTCATCCATAACATCCTTGTGTATTCAAGGAGTATAAAGAACCATGCGTAATATTTGAGGATCGTGCTCCATACATTGAGAGATCGTGTTTTTTTTTCCAAGTTGTCCAAGTATGAGTTTTGTCTTGAGTCCGTGACATTCCTTGGACATGTGGTGTCTAATGCTGGGATTATGGCAGGCCTAGCTAAGATTGAGGCGATTCGTGATAAGGCTAGACCTATATCTCCGGCTGAGGTTCATAGCTTTATTGGTTTGGATGGTTATTATAGATGATTAATCGTAGGTCTTGCCACTATTTAAGATTTATAACCAGATTGACTCGAAAGGAGGTTCCTTTCTAATGGTCCTAGGAGTATAAGTCGAGCTTTGGAATGCTCAAAGATTTCCTTACTTTAGCTCTTTTTGTTGAGAAAGAGGGATTCACCGAGTTTTGTAATGCTTCTGGTTTTTATTTGGGATTTGTGTTGAGGAAGCAGGGTCATGTCTGTGCTTATGTTTCTAGACAGCTTAAGGTGTACGAGTGCAATAACCCCACACATGATTTGGTGTTGACAACATCTTATGACCTAGAGGTAGCTTAATGCTAGATAGTGTAAATGGATGAAGTTGCTTAAGGATAATGATATTTCCATCTTATACCATCCAGGCAAGGGAAATAGGGTAGCCGATGCCTTGCATTGAAAGGTCGTGAGTATGGGTAGCTTTGCTTATATTTTAGTTTCTCAGAGGTCGTAGGCACTAGACATTCAGTCCTTAGCAAACTTAATGGTTTGCCTTAATATTTCATACCCTAGGAGGATTCTTGCTAGTGTTGAGACAAGGTCCTTATTACTTGAGCAGATTCGAGATTGTTAGTTTAAGGATAGCAAGATTCGGTTCCATCGTGATCAAGTGCTTAGGGGTGAGTCTAAGAGGAACACCATATATTGTAAGGGTATCTTGAGATTTGATGTCCACATTTGTGTCCCATGGATTGATGAATCAATTCAATGAATTTTCCATAAGGTTCCCAACTCTAGATATTCGATTTATCCTGGAAAAGCCAAGATGTATAGAGATTTGATACACCTCTACTGGTGGACTAGTATGAAGAGAGATTTGTTAGAATTTATAGCACGTTGCCAATGTTGTCACAAGGTAAAGGCCAAACATCACCGACCTAGTGGATTGACACAAAGGTTGCCTATTCCCGAGTGGAAGTGGGAATGGATTACCATGGATTTTGTTAGTGGTTTACCTCACATTTCGTGTGTTCAAATCGTATTTGGGTCAATGTAGATCATTTGACCAAGTCACCTCACTTCATTCCTATTTAGATGTCCTTCAGTGCTGAGAGATTAGCCCATATCTACATTCGGGAGATAGTCCATCTACATGATGTTCCCCATTTCCATTATTTCAGACTGTGGCTCGATGTTCACTTCAATATTTAGGAGAGAATTTCAGGAGGAGTGGGAACTCATGTGGGTCTTAGTACAACCTTTCATTCACCGATAGATGCTCTGTCAAAATGAACTATTTAGGTTCTTGATGATATGTTCTGAGCCTGTGTTATAGATTTTGGAGTCCTATGGGAGCAGGACTTACCCTTGGAAGAGTTCATATAATAATAACTATTACTCAAGTATTGAGATGGCACCTTTTGATTCTTTAAATGGTGGGAGATGTTGTTCCCCGATTGGATGGTTTGAGATATCTGATGTTAGGCCCCGTTGTACTAACTTACTTTAGAAGTCAACGGATAGAGTCAGGATGATTCAAGATAAGATGATAGTATCTCAAAGAAGACAGAAGTCCTATGCAAATTGTAGGATTCGTGCCTTGAGATTTTGAGTTGTTGATCATGCATTCCTCCGTGTATCACCTATAAAGGGTGTGATGAGGTTCAAAAGAAAAGGAATGTTCAGACCTAGGTATATTAGACCTTTTGAGATTCTTTTCACAGTTGGTGAAGTAGCCTATGAGTTATCTTTGCCCTCATATTTTGCCTCTATTTATCTATTTTTCCTTGTTTCTATGTTGCAGCGATACCTTCCAGATCCATCTTATGTGCTTAGATAGGACTTAATCCAATTAGATGAGCTTTTGACTTTTGTAGAGGAATCATTTCTAATTTTGGCTAGTGATGTCAAGCGATTTCGCACTCGTGAGATTTTTATAGTTAAGGTTCAATAGAGGCATCATCTAGTAGAGGAGGCCACTTGTGAGATCGAGAGCGAGATATGGACCCAGTATGCTCACTTGTTTGAGATTTCAGGTACATCCTAATCCTTAACTTTTGGGGCCGAACGTTCCTTTTGTAGTGGATATTGTAATGATCCTTGAGGTTATTTTCCATATTTCAACTCATTATTGCCGTTAGAGCTTTTCTATAGCTTTCCCAAGTTATTTATAACTTGTGGGGATTGACAGTTTGGTTACGGGTAGTTCATTTGGTTTTTAGAGTCAATTCCCTATTTAGAAGTCTTTGCTAGTTCCAAATGGCCACCAGGTCCAAACATTAGTAAAATGATCTTGTATGCAAATTTTGATTGTGCTAGAAGCTCTGGAATGTCGAATTTAGGCAAGGTAAATCTTTGGTTTGGGTCTCGAGGCAGTTGAGCTTATTTTGACCTATTGGTTGAAAAGTTGAGAAATTAGAAATATGGGTGTGGGACCCACATTTGGTCAAAAAAACTTTAGATGGAAAATCCGAGTGTGCTATTGCGTTCGAAATACCGAATTTAGTATGGTTACATAGTTCATTTGTGTATATGTGATTTCGAAAGAATTCGAGCACTCGATTGAATTCCATTTGGGACTTGGAAAATCTGGTGCACCGTGATAGCGGCACTTTGGACCGCGATCGTGAATCTTCATGAAGAGGAGATACCATTATTGCGTGGGGTGCTTCGTGATTGTGACTAATGCAAAGACAAGATGTACCGCGATTATAAGACTCGGGGTTGCGATAGCGACTCTCGAGCACCTAGACTAAGTATAAAAGGGACCCCTTATCTATTATTTAAGCCATTTCTCACCCCTCTCTTGAGAGCATAAACCCTAAATAGATAGATTAAGTGAGACTGAAGCTTGTGGGAGCATGGGAAGCTAGATTATCATTTATTTTTGCGATTATCTCCTAATTTGAGGTAGGAATTTACCCTTTTCTTGGTGAAATTTCTTGATTATTTGCACAAAACTCCAAAACCATTAGGTCTTGATTTTAGCCCAAATTTATCTTGGTTTTCACCCATTTTTTAGGGTAATGATTCATTAAGATTTTATGAATGTTGAGCTGGTCTCAAAAATGCGATTTTAGTAAGTTAAACCTATATGGGGTTTTGGTATGATTTTTAAACCTAAAGTACAATTGTGCAATATAGGTATTGATATTCTCATATTGATGAGTAAAATATGTTTTTGATGGTTTTGCATCTTGAGGAGGCTTCTCAAAAGGAAAAAGCAGTGGTTTAGAAATTCGTTTAGCTTTTTCCGACGTCGAGGTAGGCTAGGTTTATTTCTTGTTACATTGAGATATCTCAGATTATTGTAATGTTATTGTGTTATATTTTGGATGGGATTAGCTGTTGGATTGATGAAAAGCAAGACTTGGTTTAGTTGTACCATCTAGTATAAATTGAAACCATAGAGTTGAAATACTTAGCATGTTTCCTTATCCCTTTGGTGAATTAAAATTCATTACTCATGTTTAGAGAGAGATGCCTTAGATTGCTCAAGATTAAGTAAAATGCTTTAGACACCCGTGCATAGGGGAAGAGTGGCCTTAGTTCCTTCATTAAGGAAAGTTTCCTTAGTTACTATATTGGCTTTGTTGTTGTGTTGAGAAGAACTTTTACCTTAGGAATAATTGTGGCATGCTATACATCTAAGAGTGGATTTAGATACCTTAGCCTAGTCCGGGGTAGTATTTGACTTAGAATATAGTTTGGGGATTTAGAAATGGGCTCTTTGACCCATCTTAAGTCAAGATTGATGACTAGTTCTCTTGAAACCCTAATATGTTTGTTGAATGTTTAGAGAATTCCCTTCCGAGGCAATATTGAGGAACCTTGGTACTTGTTGGTTATGATGAATGACATTGGGAGTAATGCCGATATGATTAGGCCATATATATGATTTATTTGTTAAGCTTATGAGGAAATATTGATTATGCTATTGTTTTGGGTATTGATTGGGCTACCGAATATACCATTTAATGACCCCTTTCCTATGATATTGTCTAAGACATAAATTATATTATTGACCATGCTATGAATAAGCTCTAGACAATGCATTGGATTAGCTATTGCTCAATATATTGATAAGCAATTGAATATACTATTGATATGTCATTTGCTCATGATATTGCTTATGATTATGATCATGCTAAACAATTATGCTAGTAATCATGTTAGAAAACATCCTTATTGATGACATTAGAAATTGTGTTTTAGTTTGTTTTAGGAGATACGATTATTTATTATATGAGAATTTATGCTATTAATTATGCTAAAAGCTGTATTCTTGACTATATTGGCACTTATGTCATTGATTATACACCTAGATAAATTTTGAAAGATGATGTTGATATTTATAATACCCAACAAGGTTGGAGGATATTATGATGATATTGATACCCAGCAAGGCTGGAGATATATGATAACATATTGTTACCCGACAAGGCCGGAGGAAATTATGATGATATATTGATACTCGTCAAGGTCGGAGTATAATTAATGATATTTTGATACCCGACAAGATCGGAGGATGATTATATTGATGTGTCTATGTGTACATCTACCGGTTTGAGTCTGGCTATATCTTATGTATGGAAATTATATGCATATATATATATATAGATGTTTATTTGTAGTTTGGGTATGATTTGATATTAGGGATGTTGGTTATAGCCCACAAGTGTTAAATGTTCACAAAGTGGTATATTTGATTATTCGAGGTAAATATGGAATAGTGGTGGATATTATTTAAATGACTAATAATGACTATTTGATTAAAAAAGATTAGTTGTTAAATGATTACTATTTAATAAATGATGGTAGTTGAGAAATGGTGATTAGTGGATATGTGGTGAATAGTTGTTAAATGATGAGTAGAGGTTTATGGTGACAAGTAAACAAATGACTTATTTTAATAAGAAATAATTAGCTAGTAAATGGTGATGTTTGTGTATTGATAATAATGTTGTTAAATGATGGTGAGATTGTTGAAGGTCAGTAAATTATGATAATATTGGAAAATAACATATTGATGATAATTGTGGAATGATGGTTAAATGACTATGAAGGTTAGTCAAATATTGGTTGATTCCATTATTCCATCTTGAATGTGTTCTCCATTCATATGGGAGTGATGAGTTATTTACTTTTCCATACCAATTGGCACATAGGATCCAATTTTGTAGGATGTATGTTTGTGTTGATGCTTCGTGATAAGTTATTATTACGTATTATTAACTTATTATTCACTGTGATAATTGCATCTATTGATACCTTATGTTATCTTGTTATTCTGGTTTAATTACTAATCATGTACAATGATGTTGGATACGGTTTAGGTTTATTTTTGTACCTTGACTTAGATGTGTTATCTTGCCTTTTATCATACTTATATCATGATTTAGCTCAGTCAACTGATGATGCCTACTAAGTAACCATTGTTTTGGTACTCACACTACACTTTTATCTTTTATGGTGCAGTTCATTACTTATCTTCGAGGGGATATTGGATATTCTTTGGAGTTTTTCACTTCTTTCACTTATTTTGTGCTAAGTGTATGGGGTGATTTCTATGGCATTCCTTGGTTTCACTCTTTCAAAGATGTCTAGGACTTGTGCTATAACTATGCGAGATGAGGGTCCCGAGATTGAGCCAAGGGATCCTATATATATTTGTGGATTACCCAAAGGTTGTAGATAGCCTCGATATATGTCCCCAACTAGAGGCTAGGATACGGGGCCTTCACCAGACCTTAATCTTGCTCCTGAGCTTGAGGTTCTTCCGCCCCATCCAGTGGTGGACCAGGGACTAGCCCAGTCTCCATGGGGATTTATTTCTTCTTTATTACTCAGGGATACTTTGGATCAAATCTTAGGATTGGTTGGTGGATCATTGTCTAATTGTCCTTAGTCTATAAATCAGAGTGGTATTGAGGCAGTAATGAAGCTTATAACTACAGCTTCTAGAGTTGAGGTCCCTCATACGGCGGTAGTAGCTCAGCCAGTAGTTGCCTAACCTGCTATTCTATAGAGGAGCAAAAGATTTTGGGAAAATTCTTGAGATTGGATCCGCCTAGGTTTTTTGGATTACTGCACGAGGATGTGTATGAGTTTTTTATTGCTTGTGAGAAAAGGCTTCATAATCAGGCATAGTTGAGATTTGTGGTGCGTATTACACTGCCTTTTAGTTGGAGTTTGCAGCATGACATTGGTGGAGAGTTTATCTTGATTCCATAACAACTTGATCTTTTTCTTTGACATGGGCTCAGTTCTCTGAGTTATTCTTGGAGAAGTAAATGTCTCACGATCTTAGGGATTATTTGGGGGACCAGTTCTCCAGGTTGGAATGGGGCTCCATGACAGTTATGGAGTATGAGGGTCTTTTTTGTGACTTTTCTTAGCATGCTATTTCTATTTTATCTATGAGAGAGTTCTATGCTTTGTTTGAGGATTGAAACTTCCCCTTTCGCATACCTACTTAAAGTTTGGTTATTGACTGAGGGACCACACTCAGGTAATGGAAGAGATGCATTATAAGACCCAAAGGGATAATGAAAAGAGACCTTAATATCTAGGTAGTATTAGTGGAAGTCGTAATAGTTCCCATTTGATAGGTGGTATTTCTTAGTTTAGATACCCTTCACATCAGGCATATCAGCCTCAGAGTCAACCTAGAAGACCCGTCTAGGAAGAGCTCCATATTATTGATAGAAGTTAGTCTTGGTCGTTATTCTTTGAGGGGCTCATCTTCTTTTTATTCTAGTCATGGTTGTTATTCTGGGTCCGTCAAATCTTTTGGTTCTGGTTCAGCTCATGTAACATGCTATAGTTGTAGAGCTTTTGGTCATTACTCGCAAAAGTGCCCTAGTTGTGGGGCGATTAATACCACCACTCAGAGTGTTCCCCCTATTAAAACATTTCATTCATCATCTAGAGGTGGTTTGCATAGTCATAGGGGGTGGTTCTCGGGGTTCATGAGGAGGTTTGTCAAGCGGGTAGGACAGATAATCAGTCAAAAGCCTAGCCAGGTGGCGGGTGAGGTCTATAGTATATAGTACCTTCTAGACCCGAGGCTTAGTCTTCGATGTTATTATCACAGGTACAATTCTCATGTGTCGTCAGTTGGTATATTCTTTATTTCACCAAGATTCACTTACTTTTATGTGTATGCGTATTATGCCCCTCAATTAGAGTTATCTTGGGATTTGTTATATATGTCTTAATGTGTATATATCCCTGTGTGCGGTTCTTTAGTAGTGGATCGGGTGTTCAGATCATGTGTTTTGACTGTTAGAGAATTTGATACTCATTATTTGGATATGGTAGACTTTTATATGATTCTAAGCGTGAATTTATTATCCCACTATCATGGGTTATTTTTCCAATATTCTTACCTTAGCCATGCCTGGCATACCCTCGATCGCGTGGCAAGGAGTTATTAGCCTTAAGTCGATGGGTATTATTTCTTATATATGTGATAGGAGACTTATCTCAAGGGGTTACGAGTCTTATCTGTCTTATATTCATGATGTTAGTGTGGAGAGTCTGTCGCTTCACTCTGTTCCTATAAACCATTAGTTTCCTGATGTTCTCCATACAGATCTACTTGGAACAACTCCTGCACATGAGATTGATTTTGATATTGATCTTGAGAGTGGCACCTAACCTATTTCTATGGCACCTTACCATATGGCTCCTGCCGAGTTTAAGGAGTTGAATTCTCAACTTCAAGATATTTTTGGTAAGGATTTCATTAGATCAAGCATCCCCCATTGGTAGCTCCTATATTTCCTGCGAAGAATAAAAATGGATCCACACTTATTTGTATTAATTATAAGAAGCTTAATAAGTTGACGATGAAAAACCATTATCCTATGCCTCGCATTGATAATTTGTTTGACTATCTTTATAGGGCAACAATGTTTTCTAAGATTGATTTAAGGTTTAGTTATCATCAGTTGAGAATTCGAGATTGATTTAAGGTTTAGTTATCATCAGTTGAGAATTCGGGATGAATATATCTTGAAGACATCCTTCAGGACCCGTTATAGTCATTATGAGTTCCTAGTCATGTCCTTTGGGTTGACTAATTCCCCAGCCACTTTCTTGGATTTGATGAACTGGGTTTTCATACCTTATTTGGATTCCTTCATGATAGTGTTCACTGACGACATCCTTGTGCACTCGAGGAGTGGAGAGAAGCATGTCCAATATTTGAGGATTGTTCTCCGGACTTTGAGAGATCATATTTTTTTTTCCAAGTTCTCTAAGTATGAGTTTTAACTTGAGTTGGTGACATTCCATGAGCATGTGGTATCTATGGAAGGGATTATGTGTAATACCCCATACTGTTCTTAGTCCAGTTCATCTCCTAGTTGCATACATAAGAGGCTTCAAGCCTGGAAATTTCATTAAGTGTTGGGGATTTAGTCATTTTAAGGCCTCTTAAATCCGAGGATTTTTATGTTGATCTTCCCGACTCCGAGATGTTGGTTTTTGAGTAAATTTATGTTCAGGAGTGTAAGGTGCATGTCTCAGAGAAGTTTTGGATTTTTTGAATGAAGATTGGGTCATGTTTGGATCACGATTCCAACAGCTCATCGCGAGAGCATCGCGTCGTGTTGGTTATAGCGATGAAGTCTCATCGTGTCGTGGTGACATATTAATCAGCATTCCAGTTATGAATTTAAATGTTTGAGGGGAAATTATGTCTTTTCCCCTGAATCCAATTCGTAAATTCATGACTTAAAGCTTCAGTTAGGCCATTATTTGCCCATCTTCTACAATTTTCTCTCAAAGACAAACCCTCTCCTCCCCAAGATCATATAATTCCATTACTTTCCCTCCAAGAAAACTAAGAATTCATGTTCCCCAATCCAAGAACATTCACGAAAGCATTAAGATTGGTGTTTCTCTTTCAAGGCTAAGGGTTTAAGGTATGTGTGATGTTCATCCATGGGCCCTTTTCACCCATGGAGCCCAAGAAACCCTTTTTATGTTTCAAATTATGAATTTTATATGATTAAGTTGCATTATGCCCATGAACATCTTGATAATTTGATTTCAAGTTATGATTACACGTGTTTTTGATGGAATGAGCCAGTGCATGTTTTGAATATTGAACTCGTAATTTACAACCTTAATTCATGATTTTAATATTATAACTATGTTATTATCATGTGATTTACCCATTCCTATGCTTAAATTCATGACTCTCATGTGTTTGATAAAAAACATAAGTTTGGGTTTTCGAACTACGATCCCCTACTAATGTTTTACAACTTTTATATGGCATTATTGTTAATTTTATTCAGTGCTGGTAGGTTATGAACACCCGATACCTGTGTGATTTATATAAATTTAGATTTTCATGTATTCAGACAGTTAATCCAAGAATTTTATCAATATACGTAGATATTCATATTCTTGATGAGCACTATCAGTTATAGAATAACTCTCAGTTGAGTTTAGTTTAATTTATAATCGGTGTCTTTCAGTTGGAAGTAAATCTTAGCACCGACTGAATTCACGGATGGTGTCTCTCCCATAAGTTAGGCATGAGGCACTTGTCTCCCCAATTAGTTAGGCATGAGATGTTAGTAGCAGTCCCTAAGTTCCAGCCATACAATGCCACTATAGATTTTGAAGGGTCCCCTGTCAGTTAGGCATGATACCCTAGTCCTTCGGCATATCTGATTAGTGGATCCACATAGCCAACGTTAGTACCTATAGCATGGTATTAACGCCTTTCCAACTGGGGTTATAGGTTGGACCCCAACAATAGATTTGGGGCATTTCGATTATAACTAGCTCCCAGAGTCTCAGTACAATATTTAGTAAAGTTTCAGATCAGGTTTGCTTGACCAAAGCATATAGATTCTCAAGTATTTAATTATTAGATTTCAGTATTTCAGTTTACAGATTATTTCAGAAATGTATATGTGCTTGGTCTTTTATTCTCAGTATTTCAGTTTTCATGCATGCTTACTCAATTATCTCATATTATTCAGTCAGTTATTATTTCATGCATATTTAGCGCTTGTATATTGGCCTAACCTAATCTCATATACCGGTACATTCAAATTATTGATCGCATATTTTTTTGGCCCTATGATGTCTTATATCATAGGTTCGGACACTCAGTTCCCCGACTGCAGTTAGATATCCCAGCGTTACTCAGCAACAGCAGTGGTGAGTCCTCATGTTTCGAGGACATCATTTTTTATTTTTGTGATTTAATAGTTTAGTACATTCAGTTAGTCGGAGTTAGTTGGGGACTTGTCCCATCAACTCCTAAGTCAGAAAGCTAGAACCTTTTCAGACAACCAGATAGTCAGTTAGATGGTTTTTCAGTTAGCAGACCTTTCAGTATTCTCAGTTGTTTTAAATTTCATAGTTATACTTTGAGTATTTAGATTGGCATGACTATGTTTAACAGTATATTTTCCACATATGTGTTTTGTTGCTATTATACTTAGTGCTCACAGCATGTACCAGCTCATGGGTTAGCTTGTTGTTGCTTGTAACCTTAAGCACCGTTGTCATGAGTAGGGGGTATCCTCAGGTCGTGGAAAAACTTAGTATCAGAGCCTAAGGTTTTAGAGATTCCTAGGGAGTCTGAAAAGCTGCGTTGAGTACACTTATGGATGGATGTGAAGCGTACCACACTTATGGATAAAAGGTTACAAGACGTTTAGGAAAAGTTTCCCTTCATTCAATATTCATGTCATGAGAATGAGTGTAAGCGCTAGTTAAAAGTCTCTTTCTGACTCATTCTTCCTTACGTTTATAGACAATGCCTCCCTAAACAAAAATGAAAGAAGAAATGGAAATCAGCCTGTACCTTCGCCTGTTCAGGAAGATCCCCTTAATGAGCACGTCTCTCATATCGAGTTCAAAGCTTCATTCACTACCTTAGCTCATTCAGTAACTACTTAAACTAATTAGAAGGCTATTGCCCCAGCTAATACAGTGGAAAATACAGCTGCAGCTAGGATTTGGGATTTCACCTGATTAAATCCCACTTTATTTTTGGGATCCAAGTCTAAGGAGGATCCATAGGATTTTTTTGATATGGTTCAGAAGGTGAATGATATAATGGGTGTCACCTCAAGTGAGAGTGCATAGTTGGTTGTTTATCAGTTATAGGATGTAGCTCACACCTGGTATAAGAACTAGAAGGATGATAAGGGTGTTGAGGCAGGGCCTATTGAGTGGGAGAAGTTTGCCATAACCTTTCTAGATTATTTTTTTTGTAAGAGTTGAGGGGAGATAAGGTGTAGGAGTTCATTAATTTGAAGAAGGGTAGTATGAGTATGAAGGAATACTCGCTTAAGTTCACGCAGTTGGTGAGGTATGCTCCTTCGATGGTGGTTGATAACAGTACTAGAATGAGTAAGTTTTTTTGTTTTTGGTGTAGCTGATAGTGTGGTTAACGAGTGTAGGGCTTCTATGTTGATTAATGAGATGGATCTATCTAGACTAATGGTTCATGCTCTACATATTAAGGAACAAAAGCGTAAGAAGAAAGAGTGAGAGAATAAGAGAACTAGAACAGGTAGTTTTAACTATTCTCAGCCAAGGTCGAAGGTGGTAACCATTCTCAGTTCTTTCAGAAATTATCATCCCCATCTCCATATTCAGCTAGTGCGCAACTGCAAAAGTTCAGGAATGACAGTCGGGATAGAGCACCAGGCTTTAAATTTCATGGAAACAAAAACAATGGTCATACTAATCCACTCTGTAGAAAGTGTGGAAGGAATCATCAGGGTATGTATAGAGCTAGTAGTGATGTCTGTTTTGGATTTGGCAGGCCAGGCCATAGGATGAGAGAGTGTCCTGTAAGTATGTAGATGGGTAGGAATGATCTCTACTAGGATCAGACAAACTTTTCACCAACGCCAGTAGGTCATTCGACTCAACATGTCACCATTTCTAGTGCCACCAGTGGACAACGCCAGAATAGGTTGTATGTACTTTAGTCTCGATAGGATCAGGAAAGTTCTCCTAATGTGGTTATGGGAACGTTATAGGTCTTTCACCTTCATGTTTATGCTTTATTAGACCCCAAAGCTTCTCACTTCTTTGTAACCCCCTATATAGTAGTTGATTTCGGTATCAGTCCCAAATCTTTAGGAGAAACCTCCTCAGAGTCTACCCCAGTGGGTAAACCGATCATAGCCAGACGGGTATACAGGAATTGCTCGATTACAGTATCTCAGAAAGTCACTTCAGTTTATGTTATAGAGTTAGAGATTACTGATTTTGATGTCATTCTCAGCATGGATTGGATCCACTCATGTTATGCCTTATTTGACTGCAGAAATAGTGTCATTCAGTTTCAGTTTCCCAATGAACTAGTCTATGAATAGAGGGGTAGTACTTCAGTGCTTAGGGGTCAGATTGTTTCATATCATAAGGAAATAAAAATGATATTCAAAGGGTGGATGTACCATCTTGTTTGAGTCAAAGACTCTAATTCTACGACTCCCAGTCTCGAGTTAGTTTTAGTAGTAAGGGAATTTCCAGATGTTCTCCCTGAAAACCTTCCCAAAGTTTCTCCCGAAAGAAAAATTAACTTTGAAATAGATCTCCTTCTAGATACCCAGTCTATCTCTATTCCCCCTATAAAATGGCTCCGGATGAGCTAAAAAAGTTGAAAGAGAAGTTGAAAGATCTCTTACATAAGGGATTCATAAGACCCAGTGTTCCCTATGGGGATCTCCAGTGCTTTCCATGTGTAAGAAAGACGGTTCTCTCAGAATGTGCATCAATTATCGTCAGTTGAACAAGGTCAGTATCAAGAATAAGTATCCACTCCACAGGATTGATGACTTGTTCTATCAACTTTAGGGTGCCAGTTATTTCTCTAAGATAGACCTCAGATCCTTCTATCATTATCTCAGAGTCGGATATTGTGACATTCCAAAGACAACCTTCAAAAGTCGGTATGGTCACTTTAAATTCCTAGTTATGTCTTTTGTACTAACAAATGCCCCAAAAAATTTTATAGACTTGATGAATAGAGTGTTCAAGCAATACTTGGACATGTTCTTCATAGTCTTTATTGGTGAAATTCTTGTCTATTGCCAGAGTAAAAATGATCATTCAGACCATCTCAGAATTGTATTGCAGCCTCTTAGATCCCATCAGCTATTCTCTAAATTTAATAAGTGCAAATTTTGGATAATATCAATAGCTTTCCTTGGCCATATTATTTCCAGTGATGGCAATAGGGTTAACCCTCAAAAGACTGAACCAGTAGGAAATTGGCCCAGACCCATCTCTCCATTAGATATTAGGAGTTTCTTGGGTTTGGATGTCTATTACCAATAGTTTGTTGAAGGATTTTTGTCTATTCTATCCCCCATTCCATCCCACATGTCTTGATTTACTTAGAAGAAATTCAAGATTCAGTGGTCAGATTCTTGTGAGAAGAGTTTTCAGGAGTTGAAGACTCGACTCAACTTAATCGCAGTCTTGGCTTTGCCAGATGGTTCAGATGGGTTTGTTGTTAACTGTGATGCTTCCAGAGTTGGTCTTGGTAATGTATTAATGCAGAGAGGTAAGGTCATAGCCTATGCCTCTAGAAAGCTTAAACCCTATGAAAATAATTATCCTACTCATGACCTTAATTTGGCAACAGTGGTTTTTACCTTAAAAATTTGGAGGCATTATCTTTATTGATTTGATGTTGATAAGTTCACGGATCACAAAATTTTTCATTATGTGTTTTCATAGAAGAATTTAAATATTCATTAGAGAAGGTGGCTTGAGTTGTTAAAAAATTATGATATGAGTGTGTTGTATCACCTGGGAAAGGTCAATGTGGTGGTAGACGCCCTTAATAGATTGTCAATGGGTAGTATTGCTCATGTTGAGGATGATAAGAGTAAGTTAGTTAGAGAGGTTCATCATCTTGCTAGATTAGATATTCGGTTAGTTGATTCAGCTAAAGGTAGTGTTTGGGTTCAGAATAGTTCAGAATCTTCTTTGGTTGCCGAAGTAAAGAAGAAACAAGATAGGGATTCCATTTTTGTTAAGTTGAAGGAATCAGTTAGAGATAAAAAAGTAGGGGTTTTCTCACAAGGGGAGATGGTGTGTTGCATTATTAGGGTAGGCTATGTGTGTCATGTGTTGATAGTTTGAGATAGTGGATTTTGGCAGAAGTGCATGCTGCACATTACTCTTTGCAACCAGGATCCACTAAGATATACCTTTACTTGTGGGAAATCTATTGGTCGAGTGCTATGAAGAGGGATATTGCTAAGTTTATAGCTAATTATTCTAACTTTCAGCAAGTTAAAGTTGTGCACTAACGGCCTAGTGGTACATTACAGGAGTTTAGCATCCCCCTTAGATGTGGGAAAATGTGAACATGGATTTTGTGATGGGTTTACTTCGTATGCATCGTTAGCATAATTTGATATGGGTTATTGTAGACAAAATGACCAAATAAGCTCATTTCTTGCCAGTTCATACTTCTTATTCAGCTTAGGACTACGCCAAGCTTTATATTAGAGAGTTGGTTAGGTTGCATGGATTCTTGTTGTCTATCATTTCAAATAGAGGTACTCAGTTTACCTCTCACTTTTGGAGAGATTTTTAGAAGGGTCTTGGTACCCAAGTTGATCTCAGTATAGCTTTTCATCCTCAGACAGATGGTTAGACAGAGAGGAACATTCAGAACCTAAAGGATATGTTGAGGGCATGTGTTCTTGATTTAAAGGGTAGTTGGGATGATCACTTTTCTTTGATCGAGTTTTCCTACAATAATAGTTATCACTCGAGTATACAGATGGCTTTGTTTGAGGATCTTTATAGGAGGAGATGTAGATTTCTTATTGGTTGGTTTAAGGTGAGTGAGTCTACTTTGATAGGACCAGATTCGATGTTAGATGTAATGAAAAAGGTTCAGTTGATTAGGGAGAGGATTAAGACGTCCCAAAGCTATTAGAAATCCTATACATATTTGAGAAGAAGGGATCTTGAGTTTGAAGTTAGGGATTTGGTGTATTCGAAAATCTCGCCCATGAAATGAGTGAAAAGATTTGGCAAGAAGAAGAATCTTAGTCTCCGATATGTTGTCCCTTACAGAATTTTGAGTTGTTTCGGAAAGATAGCTTATGAGCTTGTGTTTCCTGCAGATTTGGCATCAGTGCATCCAGTTACACGTGTTTTCGATGGAATGAGCATGTGCATGTTTGGAATATTGAACTCTTGTAATATAAAACCATAATTCATGATTTTAGTATTGTACCTATGTTATTATCACGTGATTTACCCATTCCCATACTTAAATTCATGACTCTCATGTGTTTGATGAAATTCCTAAGTGTTGGGTTCTTGAACTATGATCCCCTACTACGGTATTGCGATTTTGTATGGCATTATTGTTGATTTCACTCAGTGCTGGCGGGTTATGAACACCCAATACCTATGTGATTTATATAAATTCATCTTTTCAAATATTTAGACAGTCAATCCATGAACTATATCGATATACTCAGATATTGATTTTCATGATGAGCACTATCAGTTATAGAATAACTCTCCATTGAGTTTAATTCAATTCATTATCAGAGTCTTCAAGTTTTGAGTAAAACTTAGCACCGAGTAAATGTAGGGATGACATCTCCCCCATTAGTTAGGAATGAGATGTTAGTAGCAGTCCCTATGTTCCAGACTATGACACCAACATAAACTTTTAGCGGTCCCCCATCAGTTAGGAATGATACCTTATTCCTTCGGGACATAAGATTAGTGTATCCATACAACCAACATTATTACTCGTGGAACGGTACTGACACCCTTCCAATTGGGATTATAGGTTGGTCCCCAACAATAGATTTGGGGCATGTTAGTTATAGCTAGCTCCCACAGTCTCAGTACAGTATTCAGTATAGTTTTAGTTTAGGTTTGTTTGACCAAATCATACAGATTCTCAGCTATTCAGTTATCAGATTTTAGTATTTCAGTTTACAAATTATTTCTAATATATATATATATATATATATATATATGCTTGGTCTTGCATTCTCAGTTTTTTAGTTTTCATGCATGCTTACTAAGTTGTCTTATATTATTCAGTCAATCATTATTTCATGCACAGTTAACCCCTGTATATCGGCCTAACATAATCTCATATATCAGTACATTCAAAGTACTAATCGCATATTTTTTTGCACTATGATGTCTTATATCATAGTTTTGGATGCTCAGTTCCCCGACCACAGTTAGATATCCCAGGGTTACTAAGCAACAATAGTGTTGAGTCCTCATCTTTCGTGGACATGATGGTTTATTTCAGTTATTTAGTAGTTCAGTACATTCAGTTAGTCGGAGTTAGTTGGGGAATATTTCGATCAACTCTTTAGTCAGACAGCTAAAGGATTTCTAGACAATCAGACAGTCTGTAGATGGTTATTTAGTTACCAGACCATTCAGTATTATCAGTTATTTAAAATTTAACAGTTATACTTTCAGTATTCGGATTGGCATGACTATGTTTCTCAGTACATTTGTTATTATTATATGCAAAGATTATAGTAGGTACCAGCTAATAGGTTACCTTGTAATCGCTTGTGACCATAAGCACCATTGTCACGACTAGGGGGTAGGCTCGGGTCGTGACATTATGGTAGACCCTATAACGATTGAGGCTATTCATTATTGGGCAAGGCCTACATCTCCAATTGAAGTTTGTAGTTTTATTGACTTGGCTGGTGAATATAGATGATTACTATTTTAGCATCGTTGACTAAATTGACCCGGCTGGAGTTTCCTTTTCGATGGTCTGAGGAGTATGAGTCGAGCTTTGGTAAGCTCAAGGAGTTCGTTAACCCGACTCTTATTTTGTCTTTTTTTGTTCAGTGTGAGGGAGTCACCATGTATTTTGATGCTTTTGGTGTTGGTTTGGGTTATGTATTAATGCAACCAGGGCGTGTCATTTCTTATGCTTTGAGGTAGCTTAAGGTGCACAAGCACAACTACCCTACTCATGATTTTGAGTTGGTGGTGGTAGTTTTACACTTATGATTTGGAGGCATTTTCTTTATGGTGTGCATTGTCAGATTCTTACAAATCATTGCAACCTTCAACATCTTATGACCCTAAGGGAGCTTAATGTTAGGCAGTGTACATAGACAGAGTTTCTTAAGGATTATGATATTTCCATCTTGTATCATCTAGGCAAGGAGAATGTGGTAGCAGATGCCATAAGCTGAAAGGTAGTGAGTATGGGTAGTTTGTCTTATATTTTAGCATCTGAGAGACTATTTACATGGGACATTCATTCCTTATCCCACTTGATGGTGTGACTTGACATTTCAGACACTAGGAGGGTTCTTGCTAGTATTGAAGATAGATCCTCGCTAATTGAGCACATTCAAGATTGTCATTTTGATGAAAATAGACCTTGCATCCTCACTAATCTGGTGTTGAGTGGTAAGTCCAAGAGGGCTACCACAGATTCTGAGGTTGTATTAAGATTCGATAGCTGTATTTGTCTTTCAAGGATTGATGACTTGATTTAGTTGATTTTGCATGAGGCTTACAACTCTAGGTATTCTATTCATGCGGGTACTTGAGATAGCATTATTAGTAGAGTAGCATGAAGAGAAATGTGTCAAATTTCGTAGCTCATTTCCTATGTTGTCAGCAAGTGAAGGTCAAGCATCAATGACTTGGTGGATTGATTCAAAGGTTGCCCATTTCTGAGTGGAAATAAGAGTGGATCACCATGGACTTTTTTAGTGTTTTGGCTCATAATTCTTGTGGTTCCAATGGTATTTGGGTCATCATGGATTAGTTGACCAAGCCATTATATTTCATACCAATTCAGATGTCCTTCAGTCCTGAGAGGTTAGCCCATATCTATGTACATTAGATAGTCTGTTTGCATGGTGTGCCTATATCTATCATTTCAAACTGGGGTTTTGTGTTCACTTCTAGCAATTGGGGAGATTTTTGGGAGGAGTTGGGTACTCTGGTGGACCTTAGTACAACCTTCTATCTGCTGGCTGATGGCCAGTTGGAGCAGATGTTTAAGGTTCTCCAGGATATGCTGTGAGCTATGTTATGGATTTTAGAGGTTAGTGAGAGCAACACTTATCCTTGCTAGAGTTTGCATACAATAATAGTTATCATTTGAGTATTAAGATGGCACCTTTTGAGGCTTTATATGGTAGGGTGATATCGTTCCCTAATTGGATGGTTTGAGACTTCTTAGGTTATACCCCGCAGTACAAATTTGCTCTCAGAGTCATTGGATAGAGTCAGGGTCATTTAGGATAGGTTAAGAGCAGCTCATAGTAGGCAGATGACTTATGTAGTCTGTAGGCATTATGCCTTCATATTTTGAGTTAGTGATTAGGTATTCCTTTGGGTATCACCCATGAATGGTGTGATAAGGTTCGGGAGGAAAGGTAAACTCAGCCCTAGATATATTGGACCTTCTGAGATTTTTGGTACTATTGGTGAGGTGGCTTATGAGTTAGCCTTAACCCCAGATTTTGTTGTTTTTCATCCGATTTTCTATGTTTTCATGTTGTGATAATAAATTATTGATGTGTCTCATATGCTTAGATGGGATTAATTTTAGTTGGATGAGCGGTTGACCTTCGTAGATTTATCTGGTCTCAACTAAGGAATAACATTGTGGGTGCTTTGGAATCTTAGGCAAAGATCGATTACGTGTTTTTCTTTAAATTTGAGGTAATATTCCTCCATTTCCATGGTTGAATTCCCCTTTTCTACTCTAAAATCCTTAACTAACCTTGGTGACTTGATTTTTGCATCAATATAGCTCAAAATTCACCCATTTTTAGGGTAAATATTCCTTGAGAATATGGGGACATTGAGTTGGTTTCAGAAATGCAATTTTCATAAATGGGCCCCACTTGCGATTTATGCATGATTTTGACCAAAAGCACAATGGTACAATATCGGTATCATTGTTCTTGTGTTCATAAGTAGATGTTGCTTTTAATAGCGTGGATAATTGCAGAAGTTTATCAGAAGGGAAAATCAGCAATTTAACGGATTCTTTGGGCTTTCTATGGCATCTAGGTAGGAAAGATTTTCCCTCCTCATAGATTGAGCTAATTCATGGTATGTTTACGATATTGTGTTAGATTTGGAATGGGTTTTAGGTATTGGAGATGGAATGAGTAATACTTGGATTAGTTGGACCTTTTAGGCCATCAAAAGATCGTAGTTTTGGCATAATTGGCTTAGTTGCTCATGCTATAGGTAAAATCTCTATCTTCAGGTTGATTGTGGCTTAGTTAACATTTAAAAATTGATATAGATACCTTATCCTAGTATGGGGTAGAATTTACCTTGTAATGGATTTCGAGGATCTAGAGTAGGCTCTTCGACCCACCCTCGGCCAAGATTCGTGTTGATCCTTCTTAGCCTTTTATACGCTTGTTATACAACTTGAAAGTCCTTACTAAGGTAATATTGAGGAGATTTGACACTTGATGTTATAATGGCTTGGTATTGGGAGATGATTCTTACTAGTATTATGATATTAATATATATATATATATATATTTATATATTGGTTCAAGTCCGGCTATTGATTTTAATACTGATGATATATTAGCAGTTCGAGTCCAGGAATTTTTTATGATATTGATTTGATATATATATATATCGGTTCAAATTCAAATATTGGTCATGATAATTATTATATGAATATCGGTTCGTGTCCAGCTATTGATTACAATATTCGCGATATATTTATCAGTTCAAGTTCGAGTAATGATTATGGTGTTGATTATATGATTATCAGTTTGAGTTCAAATATTGATTATGACCATGATGATTCTTGTATCGGTTCGAGTCTATCAATGGAGTATAATATTAATAATATGCATGCCGATTTGAGTCTGAAATGAGAATTTTTAGAGTATGGCATGATATCAAAGAATTCTAGTTGGATCATTAAAGTTGGTAATGATAGTAGTTTGGGTTATACTTTACTGATTGTACCCTCCAGTCTTATGGGTGCCTGGTTTGGGTTATTTACTTTTTTTGCACGTATTGACTTATGGGGGCCAATTTTGTTGTTATAATTGCTTGTTCTTTATGTTATGGTTTTAGATTATTTATTTAATTATGTACAACTATGTGGGAGTTATTCTTAGGTTTTCCCCTTCTTCTTGATTTAGTTATGTTATCTTATATTTTATCATATTTGTTTCATGATCTAGCTTAGTTGGCTGATGATGCCGACTGAGTACCCATAATTTTGGTACTCATATTTCACTTCTATACCTTTTTTGTGCATATCCGAGAACTAGTTGCCATTGTTGATTTGAGGATCGTGTTGTGGTGGATTTTTGAGATAGGATGAGCTCTTGGAGTTGGAGTTTCCCCATTTCCCTCTATTTATCTATGTCTACTCTTTTCCTTCGAGACAGATTGTACTGACTATTCTAGAACTTATGGTGTGTTGTATTATCTCTTGTACTGACCCAACTATGTCGTGGGATAGTTTTTATGTCATGGCTACCTTTCTGACTATTTCTACGCCCATGCATTTTATGAATTGTATTGTCTATTTTTCCCTTTTTGAGAAATTTTCCACCAAGTTAGCCATTTCAAATAGCTTCGGGATATGGTTTGGCTTACCTATGAGTAGGGTTTAGTATGTGCCATCAGGACTCGCCAATCGGGTCATGACACATTGATCACCACATGCCTCAGTTCTTGCATTCAATTTATTTTGTAATTTTTGGTTATCCCTTTTAATTCAAACCGCCCTTGACATTTCTCAATTTGTTTTTTAAGAGATTTATCCACCATTAGTAACATTCTATCAAGTTGATCCTCATTAACCTCAAGTAGTTGAGATTTATTCAATAACCACTCTTGGCACAAAATTTGTTCATTGTCAAGTTTTTCTTCATCTTGGGGCTTTTCATAATAGTCATCACACGTTTTTGTCTCAACCCCATGGCTTGAACTCTCTTCTTCAACAAATTCACTTTGAAGATTAGGAAAATCAATGACATTTGAGAGATTGGCATTTACACAAGGATTTTTTTTGTCATATTCCTTTACAAGTACCACCAAGGATTAGTGCAAGAGATGTATATCCTCACCCATAGTAGTCACATGATTCAAGATAGTTTGAAGCATTGCTTCAATACCTTTATGTCTGGAACATTGTTATTATTTAGCCATATCTTCCTAGCTATCCAACTCAAAAGAACAACTAGCATTTTTATCAACATAACTTGGGTAAGGGGAAAAGTAATAGGGGGAATCACTCTAATGTCAATATCGACTACCACACAAGGAACAATCATACTCCCTATTAATGCGTCCAAACACACACACAAGTGAACGTGGTAACTCAAGGAGTAAAGTGGCCTTTAAAAAAAAAGTATCAATCTCATAGGGACTTATGCTCAGCTACAATCTAATTCAAGTAATACTACAAAGATTAAACAATTGCGAGAGTAGCCAATAATGTTTGAGAACTAAGAACTAAAAGTACTCATAAGAAATTCAATAATGTAAAGTTCTTGAACAATAATGGGGAAAAATCCAGGGAAAAGGAACTACAAATAATCAATCTTATTTATATAATTTCGCCGGTTTAGTTAATTGTTTTTCAACTGTGTCTGTAACATGCTTAGTATAGAAACATGAATTATGTGTAGTTGATGTAGTACTATCTTAAGTGTATTGCATGCAGTATAAACGTAGAGTCTCCTCATCTTATTATTATTAGAGTTAAGAGTTGTTTGAGGACAAAGAAGGTTTTAAGTGTAGGGTAAGCGATGTTGGGTGTATTTATGCACTCTAGTGTTGCTATTCTAGCTTGTTTAGACTTGTTTTGAGGATAATTCTTGTGATTTATGTGTTGAAGATGATATAAATAAGCAACTAAGTTTTCAATCAAGCAATTATGATGTTTATAAGTGTTTTGAAATAAGTTTGGGTTTAAATCGATCAATTACAGTTTAGGTGAGAAACTTAGTTCTACTAGCTTGTGCTAGGTGTTTTTTTAGTTGTTTTCGATGGATTCTAATGTGTTTAATGAGTTACCTATGGGTTAAATGTGTAAATACTTAGGAATGAACTTTTTTAAAGTGTGTAACTTCAATTAAAATGAGCCAAGAGTCAACATTAAGTGTAAGCGAAAGTGGTAGAAACTAGTGCTTCATTCGAATTTCTAGCTTGTTGTTCTTGATGTTTTATTGTTTTGAGACCTAATCCATGGTGTTTGAAGATGTAGGATTCTTTTAGACTTCATTATGGTGATGTATGGATTTTTAACAAGCTGGAAATGAAAGGCAAAACAACACCAAAAACTTTGAAGGGAAGGTAAAGTAACATCACGAGTAGAGAGACAGAACGATGGACGTTGAACACTTAGAATATATTTTTAAGATAACTTTCAGTAGATCTAGGCGAATTCCCGAGAATTAGGATCCATAGAAGATTTCTTTGACTTAGAAAAAGTGGTGAAGAGTAATTCCAGTAGCACCTGCGAATAGCCCGCATAACATTTCATTGAGCGGTTGAATGCATCCCGCCCAACTCTGTACTTTAAGGCATGCACAACATGCTTTATTTTGGTGCACCCATGACTGCTTCGCAGGATTCAAATAGGTTCTCTCATGCATTTGATATCTTGCACTCCTACACGGCTAAGGATTGGCCCATTATAAATACAATACAATATACATGTTATAAAGGAGCTTGGGACGTCTTGGAACAATATAGGAGGCTGCTGCAACTTCCCTTTTATGTTTTACATTTGTTAGTTTAGTTTTTTGATGGTTTTGATCATTCATAAAATTATTTGGATGATGATTATGACTATGAGTGGCTAAAAACTCCCTTTACAGAGTTAAAGCCAATAACATGAAGACTATTATTTTGAATTGATTTCGTTTAATTTGCTTATCATGTTTGGTTTCTTATTTATACTTGTTTTAATTATTTAAAGGATTAATAACCCTTAGAATGTATATATTGTCAACCTTGTGATCTTGGGAGAGAGAATAGGAAGATAGAACGTGAGGATGAGCAAAGTAGGGTTCTTATTCTTTTATGAAATAAGGAGCTAGAATTAGCATCTAGTACAGGGATGTACCTAGAAGCCCAACTTGATTCACATATAGGATGATAGATTTAAGAACCTAATTGTTTAATTACATCCCCACTCAACGATGTAGTTGTAATGTCCAAGTTAGGTAAATGATTAGAGGTCGTGAGGCTATGGTCAAGCGATTATCCCTATGAATCAATATCCAAAATAAGCGAGTTAACGAATAAAGTTCAATAACACAGTATGATTGTTTTAAGTGATTTAACCCTGGGATTTACTCTTTTGATTGTCTTAAGTCCTTATTTTAGCATTGTTTACTTTATTTTAGTTTACAAATATACAAAACTCTCTTTTAGTTACGCTTGTATCAATTAATCTGAATTGTGAACTAGAATTGAAGGGTCGTTGAAAAAAGTCCATGTGGGATCGATATTTGGGTTTCATAAAGGCCACTATATTACTTGGTAGACCATATACACTTGCGTGTGCCCTTGGGAGCAATCAAGGTTTTGGTGCTATTTTCGGGACATGTAATTTTACAACTGATTTATTTTTAGTTTTTCTTTTTAGATTTCTTTGGTGTTTTATGCTTGGTCTTGGTTTTTTATTTGCAGGAAACAAGTTTTCAAACTAGTGAGCTAGCAAGGGATCGAGAATTGGTTGAACCAA